>CAWUFW010003043.1:0-1200000 GCA_963921515.1 Calotriton arnoldi | reverse complement strand
GGCCTTCCTTACTGAACTGATTAGTAATGCTGCTCATGGGGTTTCTGGTTTGTGTTTTTTACTCAGCAGTTAGAATGTCGTTGATGTACGGTAGTTTGGAGAGTTGCCAAAATGTTGGAGTTTCAAGAGAGATCTCTCCAGTCTTCAGTAAGTAATGAAAATTACCAATTGGTGTTCTTTGTTTGAATTAAACACTGTAGTGAACGAGGATGTAAAACACATCTGAAGCAGCAAGTGACTGGTTTTGGGGTACCCTTTGTAATGACCTTTACTGAACCCTTTAAATTGCCATTTTTGGCCACTCACCTGTGTACAATCCTTAGAAGAAGATAAAAAAAAGATGCCTGGCTTTCTGCCTAAACCCCAAATGAACTATGTTGTTCTACCAATGTTAGAGAAGTTAACCTGATTTGAGCTCAAGGTATAGCAGAGTACAGATGCAACCCTGAGTAAGTACCAATGGCTGACACATATTCAAGCATGCACTCATCATTTTTAAGTACTACAGTGTGATACCCAAAGTGTGACTAGTATTACCAGATGTGTGTCCCGTGCTCACTGTGCCACTGGAACCAAGCTGCAGCTTCGGAAGATGCCCAAATAGGCCATAACCGGTTTGGGGTAGCTTGTGTTCCAGTTTCAAACAGACCTGGCCTGGCAGTTCAAGCTGGACTGTTGCTTTTGGAGTAGAACTAAGCTGACTAGCATTTAGCTGGGTACTGCCCAAGGTGGGATGGTGGGCAAAAGAACAATGGACTGGAAGGCGGCCCTGAATAATTTCCAGCAAAAAATTCAAACATTCCATCGATCACTTTTTGTACTCTCCTGCAGAGTGATTGGCCTGCTGAAGTACCTGCCAGCTGTTTGCAGTCCAGTACTTCAAGTTTCAAGAGTCTGACAGTGCTGTCACCTCATACATCTCTGTCTTATCTTTGATGAGCAGGACAGCAGCATAACTGCAAAGATATGGTGCTGATGATCTCTTCCCAAACTTTAGTGAACTTTCTGTCTCTGTAGCACCACACACCATAGTGTAAAGGTGTTTGTGTGAGTCTGGCATAGATGTTTTATTGGAAGGGTACCCTTCCAGTACAAAATAATAATCTTAGATTTACTTTTAAATGTTTCCCCTTTTATACGTGTGATTGATTTGAAGAAAAGAAAACATTTCTTCTTCTTTGCACCCACCAAAAAGAGGTGTAATGTTTGCCATGAAGCCCTGTCTCTATATGTTAGTAGACTTAGCTGTTGCATTAAAAATCATGAGTGGTTTCACGAAAATGCCCATGAACCACCCACAGAACTGCCCCTTGATGCAAAGTAGCACAAAGTAGTGCTTAGTGCTACTTTCCGTTACTTGTAGGTAGCTTTTCAGCACAAAAAACGTTTTACACTGCAAAGTAAATCCTAAATCAACATTTTGCACCTGGTTGTGTCACTTTTGGTGACTTTGCACCAGCATAAAGCATTGATAAATCCAGTAATTTCTTCTTGATTAACCTCCTAGAAGGTAAGTCAGATCATAAACTTAGGCCCAAAACGGAAGAAACTCTGTGACATCCCATATGACCAGGCAGAAGTTACTGGAAGATACCTTTGAACTTAGATGAAAATGGAGTCAGGCCTGGACACTATTGGTGAAACCCCTCTCCATTGTTTGGTTTAGTGAAACCGTCTATTATGGAGACAGAAGAGCACTCTATAGTTCCTGTAAGAAGTCCAAACTAGTTCTGAAGGTCACAGATGGAAAGAAGCCTTGCGGCAGATGTTCACAAATAGATTTCTAGCACATTAAGTATGAGAAAAATGACACCCGCCGTTAATGAACACTGCTAAGCCTTTGTCGAAAGAATGGGAATATGACCAGACATTGCCACAATGAATTATGCTCTGCAGAAGAAATTTAATAATCAGAACAAGCACGCAGTTAATTACAGACAGGAGCAGATATTAACACTTAAGGTGACCAAATGAAAATACAAATAACTTCTGATATTCTCTACAAATCAGGTTCTAATAGTGAAACTTTGACATCTTTGTTGCGAAAAATGGTCAGACACTGGGAAAGTATACTGTGAGTAATATTTTTTAAAAATCCACAAATTGTAAAGTGTTAGGTATGATAGGAATCTACAATATGGATACATAGAAATTTGTGGATCCCTTGTGATGATGGCATATACAATATTTCCCCCCGAACATAGGGGCTTATTACGATGGCGGAAGGATCGTCACCGCCAGCCCGGCGGTGGCGATCCTTCCGTCAATTGACAGCAATTTTCCCACCGCCGAATTACGATGGGGGTGGGAATCGCTTTTGGCCCGCAGCGGTCGCAAAGACCGTCCGCCACGGAACCGCCACAGGCAATCATTACGATTGCCTGGCAGAGCGGTCAGCATGCTTAAAATGGTGGCGGAGCCTAGCAGGCTCTGTCCGCCGAATTACGATGCTGGCGGAAGCCAGCCTTTCCGTGGTGGGTAAACCGGTGGGCCCGTTGCTGGCCCCCTTTGTGTTGGGGGGAGGTGTTTGTGCACTAGGGGGGTTCCCATGGTACCCCCCCTACATTTCAGTGCACTAAGTGGCAGGCACCGTGTGGTGCCTGCCACGTAGTGCAGTGAAATGCACAACATACATTTTCAGCATTGCGGCGGGTGCTGCTGTCAGCAGCAACCACCGCAATGTTAAAATGCAAGATGCGTTCACCACGGTGGCGGTCGCATCATAATTTGGTGTGCGGAACCGCCGCATGTATTGCGGACGGTCCCGGTTACCACCACGATGGCGGACGGACTCCAGTCCGTCCGCCATCGTAATCAACCCCTTAGTACTGGATAGCAACACTCCGCTCACCAAAGACATACCTGTTGAGCACACTATGGTGCTGTTCACAGCTAGAACTAATACAAACTCTCGCAATACTCTCCCATGCTCTGCGAAATCTCAGCAGGTCCTTGGAGTATTTCTTAATGCTTTTAATGTGGTGGGCGACTGCAACAAATAAAGTGCAATGCTAGTTATATTTAGCAACAAATCGCATTCTGTAAGGAGTTGTTATTTTGCTTAATATCTTAATGTGACTATTAGCGCCCTTTCCTGCAGCAATTGCTATATTTTGTCACTTTATTTGTAAATTTGCCTCCGCAATTATTGAATGTATCCCATAAAGAAGTGACTCTTTTCACCAGCTATATGACTTATCTTTAATGTGGGCAGGGCACTGATGAACGTCACGACCAGCGAAGTGCCATACTGTCATGCATAATGGGTTAAATGTCTGCCATTCAAGATATCATGCATTTTCAACCCCTCTTTCGTTTTTTCAATGTATTCATGTAAATATCATTTACATAGTTAATATAAAATATTCTTATATTTTCTATAAAATTGCAGCTCTATAAAACAGTGTCTTTAAATGACTAATTAATTTATAGGGGGAAAAGTCATACTGCTATAAGAATGCTTCATATAATATGCTAATGGGTTTTCTTTGCAAGGAACTATGATTAGATACTATGGCTCCTGAAAAGTCCAGTCTCCAACTGGGTTCCAGCAAGAGCCTCATTCTGGGACAGTTCTTATCCTGGATGAGATCATTGATGATGATAAGAAAATGATGATGACTCTGTTGGATATCTCCAGTGACCATGGATACTGTAGATCTTGGGGTGTTGATTCAACATCTCACTGAGATTGAATCATTGCTGTCAGCACACTTTCAGACCCTGCTTTCTGATTTAAAAAGCGGGACATTCCTCGTAGAGTGTCAGAGGGCTCTTCTATGGCTTCAAAACATTCTCCTCTGTGTCTGACCTTTGTCAGCTCTGATTGGAGAGTTTGCATGCGGTGCCATGTTCTATGGGGTTGATACCTAGCTTGTCAAGCTAGACACGCATGCTTGGGATTGAGGACCTGATTGGCAATCAATCAACAATGGATGGGTCACAACTATGGTTAACAGCTGACTGCCTCTTTTTAACGGTATGACTAGTATTTTAGTATGCAGACTGGTAAAAAAAATTGGGGAAATCACCCAAAGCTGTTTTTTACCTTTTCAGTATATACATAAAACAGCAAATACAAGAAGAGATGCTTTTAAAATGTGTGTTTTACGCTGTTTAAATGACCCCTGAATGATAATGAAAGTAAACAAACAGAAAAGCCATGTTAAAAAGGAATTCAGAAGATTTTGGATGAATTCTTATTGAAGTTTCATTTCCCGGCCCTTTCAGAATCTTAAAACATGAACTAATGGCCGGTATTTTCCTCTCTGAAAGGTGGCACCCCTAGTCACTACTTCCATAAGCTCAGTGCCAAAAAACTGATTAGCTTGTCTAGGGTAACATGCAGGAACAGTGAGACATCATGTTTTGGCCTGCATGCATGACCCTGTTTCTACACCTGCTCCAAAGTCTAAACCTGAGGAGGTCCTGCTTGACCAGGAGTCATCTCTGGAGATGAAGATGAAGGCAGTGAGTACTTCCTGCTTTCATGTGCTATGCTTTCTGAGAAAAAATCTTCCTTTTCTCCTTTGAGCCAACCATGCTTCATAGGTGGTGCAGTGTATCCTGTCACAATTTGACTGCTGAAAAACTCTATATCTACATTTGCATGCTCATCTTGTGTGAAACTGACCGCATATGCAGAATTTTGTGGTCAGTAGAAATGGAACCTTCGAAAGTTCATTCATGTTTCGGAGACTCCCACTTTACTGTATTATCTGGCTTTGGATCAAAGGGGCATATGTACAACCGTTTTTTGAGGTCGCAAACGGGAATTCGGCCCGTTTGCGACCGCAAAAAAGGTCAGCCCCATGTACAACCCATATTTTGCGACTCGCTAACCTATTAGCGACTCGCAAAATATGGTTTGCGACTCGCTATTAGGAACGGGCGTGCCAAGGGCGTCCCTTCCTAATAGCGAGTGCAAATGGCATGTAAGATTGTTTTGCAACTGCATTTGCGGTCACAAAACACTCGCAGTTTACCATCCTTTTCAAAAGGGTGGTAAGCCAATCGCAAATGGGAAGGGGTCCGCAGGGGACCCCTTCCCCTTTGTGAATGGGTGTGTAATATTTTTGAAGAGCAGGCAGTGTTTTTTTTTAAATGCATCCCATTTTCCTTTAAGTAAAACGGGCTGCATTTTAAAAAAAAGCTGCTTTATTAAAAAAACACAGACATGGTGGTCACCATCCCTGTGAGTGCGAGCTATTCCCAATGGGGTCGCAAATTGCGACAGACTCATGAATATTAATGAGGCATGCAATTTGCGACCCCATTGGGAATCGCAAACAGTGTCAGAGACACTGTTGTACATTCATTTTTGCGAGTCGCAAATTGCGAGTCGCAATTTGATGCAATTTGCGACTCGCAAAAATGAATGGTCGTACATCTGGCCCAAAGAGTGCAAGTTTAGTGTCTTTGTAAACCCTATTCAATCTTCCATAGAAATGAAAGATCTAAACTCTCTACTATCCTGCAGGCTTACACACCCACTCAACCCTTCCATTATTAAAGTAAATTGTGTTGTATGTGCCATGTGTCAGGGGTGCATGGTCAGGAAGCTACTCCTGGTGTCACTTTGAGCCCAGGTTGTGGAACAGTCTGCATTTGGTGGTGGGAATCTGAACTTTAGAAGAGACTTGAAAACATTGTAATTTTGTGAACTCTGGTTCCATCATGAGTTTCTAATTTCAGGAAGTTCACTTCTTTTGTATTTGCACCATAAAGCATTTTGGTGGTCGTGTGCTCGATAATTCTAATTAAAGTAATAAATAAACTGACAACTCTTTGGCACAGATCCGGAAGCATCCACCAGTTCAAATATATGAGGTAAAATTATTCACTTTTGCTGCTTTGCACAATCTTATGGTGCATCTGTCACAGTTTTACCATTCTTTTCAGAATTGGACCATCTCGTCATCATTTGTAAGCTTCCACGATTACATTTTGAAGAGTATTTCGAATCACTGGTCCCCTGTGTCCTGAAGACATCATGATCCTATGCTAGCACATTGCCAGTACAATATAACAGTAGAAGGATTACCAACTGTGGTGTTTGGGCCCTGGGCCCGCATGCTGGGCAAACAATCACATGGACCCCGTGATATGGTACTGGAAACTGGCCCAGGGCACATGCGCCCGGCCCCTTTTATTTGCAGGGTCACCTGACCGGTGACGCCTGTGGTGGGTGGGTGTAAAGTGTGGGGTACAGCAAAGCAGAACACTAGAACGTGTCCAGCTGGACACTAAATCCCTCTCAAACTTTAATGAAAAGAAACAAACAAAACTCCAACCTGTAAGAAAACAAACAAACAACACATAGCACCAAATGAGTCTCTTCAGGCCGTCAGCCAGGCAGCGCTGGAGCTTTGGACCGCATGGTCAGGATGCTTTAGTGCACCTTGGCGATGTGCTTTAGACCGGCCTGGTCACGCGGTTTTGGAGTCTATGTACAAAGTTCAAGTATCGGTGCATCTGGAGTGGTGGTGGAGTCCACTCTGGAAGATCTCTCAGGCAGTTAGGTTCCGGTGGACGACAAACCTACAGCTGTTGGAGATGATCTCTGTGTGTGAGGCCTTTCTTTGGAGGCGACGTGCTTGATGGTCTTCCTCGCTCCTGACAGCCGAGCAACTTCAGACTTGCCTCTCTCGCCTGGACTCCTCTCTCACTGGAGCCTCCTGGAGGGCCTTCCTGTCGGGCTGCCATGGGCCCGTGGGGACTGTGCGGGCTTCGTGTCAGCCGCGCAAAGGCGTCGCTGAGGAACTGCCAACAGGACTCACAGCCAAGTCGCTCATGTAGCCGCAGAGGGTGGTGTCTCGGTCTGGATGTTCTCGCCGTCAGGACTCAGGTTCTGTGCCTTCCTTTGATGGTCTTTGGGTGACCAGTCTTCGACTGTGACCTCCATGCTTCCCATGCATGTTGTGGAGCTGCTGCCAACGCATCTCTCCTATTCGGATTCCCCTCTCACAGGAACTCCGTCAAGGCCCTTGCCCCTGGATTGCCACGTGACCGCGTGGGCTGTGCAGGCCTTTGCGTAGGCCACGCTGAGGGGTCGCTGCGGAACTCCCAACAGGGCCACGGCCAAGTCTTGTGTAATCCCAAGGGTGGATATTTCAATGGTCGGGTATGCTCTACTTCGGTAGGCTTCAGGTTGACGAGGGCGCACAGAAGGTTCCTGGGTTGCTCGCCTCGTTGAACTCCGGTTATTGCCGTCCGACTTGGACTGCCGTTGCTTCGGGACTGGACGGTCGCACTGGGAAGCGTTGGAGAGAGACGCGGTTCGCGCTGGCTACGGCTTACATTTGGTTCTCCCATTGGGCTGTCTCCAGGGACGTCGGTCCGGCTTGATGGCTGTCTGGTGTCTCTGGGTGCGCTTATCTTGTGGTGGTACGAGTCCTCTGTCCTGTCGTTCTGCTCCTTTTTGTCCTACGCGCCTGTGGTGGTTGTCTGCCCTGGGGCCTCGTGCCACTGCTCTTTCCTCCTTCGTGGAGTTGCGTCCTGCCACTCTTTTCCTCCTTCGACCAGGTCTTCACTTGGATGTGGCGTCCTGCCACATGTCTCATGTTTACGCCACATGGACATCTCGCTGGTCGCGTCCAGTTCTTGGGACGGTCTTCACTGTTCTGCGGACCTGTCGCAGGTCTGTCCTGTCAGTAGGACTTGCTTCTTCCTCTTGGGGACCTTTCACGGGCACCATCCCCTCCTCATGGATTTCACGGTGCTCCTCTTCTCTTCACTCAAGGGCGTCATGCTTGCGCCTCGAGGCTGCGCCGTGGCACTTGATCCCGCCTTCTCCCGGGCATGCTTGGCAGAGTTGGTCACTCCGAGTGACATGCTCCATGCTGGCGGTGTGACTGTGGCGTCCGGCCACATGTCGCCTGACTTCGGAACGTACGTTGTGGTGGCGGCCTGCTTGCCACGTGTGGTGTGCGACTCTCTTCTTGCCTGTCTTGGGTCATTGGCGACTCCGTCTTGAGGCAGTGTGAGGGAGGACACTCTGCTGTCTTCGGCCCACGGCGGGGCTTCTCTGGTGCGGTGGAGATTCTCCCTGATGCCTTCAGCATTGCTCCTTCTCTTCGGGGAGGTCTTGCTCTCCTGGAGGCCTGCCCATGCAGTCAAGCTTCTGGGTGCATGCGTCGCGCACCTCGGACTTCGCGCTCTTCTACCTTCTTCGGGGCGCCCTCTTTGAGAGCTTGGCGTGCCTACTTTCCTGGCTTGCGGTGATGTCTGTTCCCCACTGGGGCGTGTGTAGCAATTTCCTCTTTAGTGGTGGTGTCAGGTGGCCACTGGGGTTTTGCGTGTTCAGCGCGTGTCTTTCTTGCGCCCTTCGTGGGCTGGTAACTGTTAGCTTTCCTGCTTGGGTTTATCTTGGCGCTTGGTGGCTCTCTGAAGGGTTCCCAGTCCTTCTTCCCTTCAAACGAACAAACAGACAACAGGGGGTGGGTGTCACTCTGTTGGCCAGACTCTACTTCCTTTCTCTACTCTGGCGCTGCCTTATCCTGGCTGAGGCAGCTTTGGCTTCCTGTGGCTGAGACAGACAATGCCAGGCTAGGGATGCCCTGTGAGGCTTTGGTCTGCGCTTAGACCATGGCTGCTTCCTTCACTTGCAGGCAGTGTTGTGCAGTACTGGTGCGAGGGTTGAGCAGGGCAGCGTTTTTCTGGGACTGTCTCGCCTTGGCACCTAGGTGGCCCGCTCAGGCTGCTCTCATGATCGGGGCTGGTGGGGCATATTTTCTTATGTTGGCCACTTGTTGGGTCGACTGGTTGTGTGCCAAGTAACTTACTTTTGTAATAGGGTAATCTTCACAGTGCTGCTTGCAGTTTACTTTAAGCTGGGACAGTGACCACCAGTGGTCACTAGGTGGTAGTGCAGCCGTGTGTTTTGCCGGTCCTCGGCTCTTCCAGGCAGGCTGTCTCGGGACCTTTATAATGTCCACTCACACTTGCAGGCGGGCGGTTGCTGAGGTGTCAGCAGGTAGGTGAGACAGTGTCATGGGCATCGCAGGTCTCACTTGTCAAGGAGGTAAGGCCGGCTTATGTTACCTCATGTGTCCGTTCAAGACGCGGCAGCTTGCTTCATGCTGCAAGCCTCGTGGGCACTGTAGGTGCTGGGGCGGGGGAGAGTACTCCGTGATGGAGTGGTTCACTAGGCTGTGGCTAACTGACGTTGCGGCCGTTAGGTGGCGCTGTGAGTGTTCTCCGTATCCTTCCCAACGGTGGCATATTCTCCTTGAATTACCGGCCACGCAGGGGCTTGTGCGGTCTGCTGGGACTCCCCCTGCAGGAGTTTCTTCCTTTCTCCCCTTCCCCCGTGGCGGGGCGTTGCACAGTACAGAGTCATGTGAGGCGCCTCCAACCGGGCTTATAGGTCGCGCACTCTTGCCGTTACCTTTTAGGCCACTGTGCGGTGTGGCGGGTAACGCTCGGACGCGCTACCGCCACTCTCCCCGGCTGGAGCAGCTTGTCGGGTTCTGCAGTGGCTGCGGACACTGGCGCGACAGTATTGGCCTCACTCTTCTCGGGTGCCCGGGTCGCAGCAGGTATGGAGGGCAGTAGCGGCGGGCTGGCTTCCCCCACCCTCGGGAAAACCGCTCTTGCTTCGGCCTCTCGTGGGTCCACCTACATATCTAGGGGAGGGGCACCTCTTCACTCTGGGGCCGATGGCGGCAGGCAGTGCCACCGATGGACACTTAGCAGGTGGGCGGGGAGTCATACCTCTTGCGACGCTGAGGCCGGTTCTGGTTCCTCATTCCCGGCCAGTATTTGGAGAGCCATCATGTAGGCACAGTGTCCTCGCCCTCTGCGAGTGACGCTGGTGCGGCGGGTGTCGTCTCTCACCATGCGAGACTGTGCGGCGCCTTGAGCCCGATTTTGGTGTTTTACTCTGCCCTGAGGCTCTCCTGCCGCAGGGCCGGTCAGGACGGCAGCGGCAGTAGGTGCGGGGTGCCTCCGGCTATGCTCTCTCCACCAGGAACTGGGAGACGGCTGCTTTCTCACACGTGGGATAAGACCCACTCGTCGCCATTGTGGTGTTTGGGCCCTGGGCCCACATGCTGGGCAAATAATCACATGGACACCGTGATATGGTACTGGAAACTGGCCCAGGGCACGTGCGCCCGGCCCCTTTTATTTGCAGGGTCACCTGACCGGTGACGCCTGTGGTGGGTGGGTGTAAAGTGTGGGGTACAGCAAAGCAGAACACTAGAACGTGTCCAGCTGGACACTACACAAACCTTTCCATTTTGAAGAATGTGTAATTTTCTTAACTCATGCAGTATTAGAATGGATGCAACATGTTTACCAAAAGAGCGTTAACAAAACTGAGACCAGCATTTTTTACCATTAATATAGGTTGAGGCTTGCAGGAATTTACAAAGAGATTCCTGGTGAGCGTAAATGTATTTATTAATGCGCATTTTTCAGCCACAGGTTTGGAGAAATGTGCCAAGGTAAATCACTTTCAAGGGATGGGAAGTGGACGTTTCAAGATGTGGTTTGCCTAGGAATGTATGTTTCTGGACATTCACAAAGTTCTCTTTCCACCCTGGAAATGGTCGGAGGTTTTCTCCAGTTAAGTGATAGATTAACTCCACTTCCAAGATAGGAAGGTGAAGAAAAAGAATTTCACGGAGATATAGGGGAAGAGTTTTCTCCACAGTTGGAGAAAAAAATGTGCAATTGCACAGGCGCCATTAATTCCTGTTAGTAGAATTCCACAGTGTGTACAACTGCTCACAGGGAAAATAAGTCTTTGGGTAATGTCATTCCCAGCATGTTAGCTGTTCACCTGTTTGTGAATAAGAAAAAAATATATAAATGTATGTATAGGTGGCGATTCAAACTTCATCTGCGCTTTTAGATTTTCTTTTATGAATAGGCTCCAATGTGTGGTCAGGCAAAAGCAGAAATATTTTGGGGCAGATTTACAAGCCCCCTGCGCCACCAGTACGTCACTTTTTGTGACGTACTGGTGGCGCAGGGGGCTGCTCCATATTTACAAGGAGAGGAAAAGCCACCCTGCGTGACTTTTCCTCTCCTTGTAAATACGGCCCCTTCACACGCAGTACTTTGCGGTGAAGGGGCGTTCCATGGGTGTTGCTGTGGGTGTTCCCACGCAACACCCATGGAACAAGACACATCTCCAGAATTACGAGAAATCGTAACTCTGGAGATGCGTTTGAAAGCTACGCCACCCTAGAGGTGGCGTAGCGAGGCGCACCGAGGAGAAATGTTTTCATTTCTCCTTGTTTTTTCCTCTTTCAATGCGTGCTGCATTCTGCAGCATGCATTGAAAGAGGAAAATTGTTGTAGTTATTGTTTTTGTGCAGGAAGGTTCCCCTTCCTGCACAAAAACAATCTTCCACGACGCAGGCATCCTTGCACCATGGTGCAAGGGTGCCTGCGCCAGCGCATGGCTGCAGTTTGTGCGCCAGCGCAGGGAAGCACAAGGATGCGACATATTCTTGTAAATATGTCGCATCCCTGTGCTTTCCAAACTAACGCAGCATGGCGCAGCAAAATGACTTGCTGCGCCGTACTGCGTTAGTTAATTGTAAATCTGCCCCTTTATGTCTAGTGCACAATACAGTAAAATGGTACCCTATTTTGTTTAATCTTATTCTTATATTTATTATTGTTGTATCACAACTGAGAGACTGTTCATTGCGGCAGTATACAGTCTTATTTTTCCCCATTTAAAAACTGGCATTAGCTAGGTATACTCAATCGTTGATCAAGGTCATAATATGAAACGATTTATACACAAATATCCCATACAAGATAAAATGCTTGTTTAATTGTGCAGTCCAAATCAGTTATCGAAATGGACAAAATGAATAATTTTATATTATGATCCAAAAAGGAAAGAGAAAACCATCACCCAAGCGATAACTTGCATCAAAAGCCAGTGGCCTGCGAAAAAGTTGGAATGTTGAAGAGCAATTTGTGTTAACACTGTTCCTCTAAAAATGCTCTGGGAATCCATTCTGATAGTAAAAAATAAATAAAAGGAATTCATAGATGAGAGAGCACAATGAGAATCTGCTGACAAAATCATACATTAAGTAACTTATTGCAATAATTGGCGTAAAAGCAAGAAGTGTTTCTGTTCAAAGCATGCTTCTGTGGAGAAAGCTCTATAACATGGCTAGTTAAAAGACCATTTTAACATCACTAAAGATTGGTTGGCAAAAGTCACCAATAACTATTATCAAATGTATACTTTAGAAAATCACACATGGCAATGTTTGATAATAGTGATTGTCACAAAATATTTTCAATAAAGTATTTTTAACAAAAAACATTAAACACATCTTTTTTTTTTTAAAACATTTTTCAGTGCAGCCACAGAACAAACCACAAGGGGTACCTAAACTGCAGCTGAAAAGTGTAGAGCTCCAGCTAGAAGAGCTTTAAAAAAATACATGGTAAGCTCTCCTGGGGTCATGGATTCATTAGCGAAAGAGAATTAGGTGCATATTTACAATAAAGTGTTGAAGCGTGTCGTTAAGCCAAGAAAGCTAACGACATGCTTCGTCACTTTAGAAATGCAGAGCTGCACCATATTTACTAGAATATGGTGCAGCCCTGCGTTTCCCTCTGCGCTGGTGCTAAATTTAGCTGCCTAGCGCCAATGCAGGCATCCTTGCACCATAGTGCAAGGGTGTCTGCCTTGGGGGGAAGATTGTTTATGTGCAGGAAGGTCTCCCTTCCTGCACATAAACAATCTTTAAATGCAGTTTTGTAACTTCTATGTGTGCTGCTTATTGCAGCACACATAGAAGTTGCAAAACGGCATTTTTTTCCTGCACATAAACAATCATTGCCGTTTTGCTGTTTCTATGTGTGTTGCACAACGCAGCACACATGGAAACAGCAACAGCGAGGGTATTTCGCTTGTTGAAGACCAGGTTTTCTCTGGTCTTAATTTTGGCGCTGCCTCCTATTTACGCTGCTCTTGTAAATAGGGGGCAGTGTCAAAATCAATGGGTGTTACGGTGGAACGCCCACCACAACTAAGCCTGGCCGTAGTTCGCGAAGTAGCGCTACGCGAAGCTTCGCAAAGTGCAGTTCGCACTACGCGAGCTACGCGTAGCACTACGCGAACTGCGTAGTGCACTGTTCGCAATGATTGCACAGTGCCGGATGCTTGTCCGCACTGTGCAATCATTGAAAACGGCATCTTGCACAGTGTGAGCTGTCTTTTACTGCCGCTCGAGTAGATTTTTACTCGAGCGGCAGCTTTCTCAACGCGGACTGGTAGTTTCTCATCGCGAGCGGTCGCGAGCATACGCGACCACTCGCAATGAGAAACCTGACCTCCCCGCGTTGAGAATCTCGCCGGGATGTTTATTTTCCACGCTCGCGATCGGCAACTTGATGTTGCTGATCGCGAACGAGGAAAAAGTCTCGCCGGGATGTCATTTTGCTTGCTCGCGGTCGCCAACTTGACGTTGAGGACCGCGAGCAAGCAAAAAATGACCGCTGCACTACGCTACGCTACGCGTGTTTGCACTGTGCTACGTGCAATTCGCGTTGTGCGAAGTAGTGCAAACTTCGCAAACTACGCGAGCGTAGCGTAGTGCTTTGCCCAGGGTTAACCACAACACCCATTGCCCGCCCCTTTCACGCTAAGTGTAGCGTAAAAGGGGGCCTTATTTACAAGGCAGCGTTAAACCACGTTAAGTGGCTAAACGGTGCCTTGTAAATAATGCGAAGCTCCTATCGCCACCACAACTTTGCTAAAATTGACGTTGTGGTGGTGATAGGGGCTTGTAAATATGCCCCTTACTGTCTTTTTTATGTTATTGGGGGGGGGGGAGCTGCTGTCCTCCTGAAGCTCTCTAGAACATTAAGAATATGCTTGTAGGTGCCCTGCCCTTCTAGGGGTACCACCAGGATTATAAAATATTACAGAAAAGCCATTGTACGGCATTGCATGGCACTCCTTGAATGGAGCAGTAAATAATACATGAGCAGCCTCTTTCTCTCATTTAATATTATTTATTTATTTTATTTTTTGGGTGTCTCGGTCCCACCCAGGACACCCACACTGGGAGCGGGACTTAAACCTTTACTATGGGTGCCCCGGTGGCCAACTGTGGCACTCCCTCTTTTTTAGTTTGGGCCCACAGGGGAGCCCCAAGGCCCCCAGACCCTTAGTTTCGAGATCAAGAATGCATTTAGACTCTTTATTTTTTCTCAGTCGCAACGTCCTCTCCTAACACTGATCATGGGTGCCAGCGGTAGCCAACTGTTCTTTTATTCTCGCCTGAGTGGCAGAAGCTTATTTCTCTGCTCCTGCCTTGGCGAAAGCAAAGTTGTATTCCCTACCCTGGAGAGTGTGGGCAGGGAATTACATTTCTATTCCCTGCCCTCATTCTCCCAGGCTGGGAACACAGCAGTGTCCTAGGGCATGGGGTCCCCGGGACACTGCTAACATCAGGCCCCAGGGGATGGGGTCCCCAGGGCCATAGGATGGCTTAGGGAGAGGACCTCACCCCCATCTCCCCATTCCAAAACATCCATTTGACAGCAGGGGATGGGATCCTTAGGATTAATAATGGCTCTGGGATGTTGGGCGCATGTCTCTCCCCAAAAAAGGAAATTGGTCCCGGGGCATGGAGTACCCGGGGGCCTAATAATGGCCCAGGTAGGGGGCTGTGTGCCTCTTACCCAAAACAATATTGCAGTGACCGACACCCCAGGCCCTGGCCCATGCAGGGGGCTTCTTTCTAAAAAGTGCTGGAGCCCACAAAGGACCAATGGCTGCTGTCACATCTTTGTTGATATGGTGGCAGCCACTGAAACCTTATCTTTAGATCTGGCTGATCGATTAATCTTCTGCGGCATGAAATATACAAATATTTTTAATGTTTATTTCTCTAACAGTACTGGATGGATTTACACCAAATCACTAAAAGCACACGTTCTGGACCAATATCTACCTTTCTGCCAAATTTGGTGTAATTCATTCAGCTGTTTGGCTATACCCTGGAGAGGTGGTGCCTGTGCCGGCAAAGCAAGCCAGCTGTTAAACTCCAACAAATGCAACAAAATGGTATCGCACACTCAGAACACAGACATAGATGCAGTACGTGTAGTTTAATGCAGAGTCTCACAACGCGTTTTGACTGACGAGCAGTCTTGATCACATAAGATGGGAGAAAGTTGTGTGCAAGTTTATACAGCTGTACAACAAACATAAACAAAGGACAGTGCATATGAGAACTACTCACACTTCTCAAAAAGTGGCAGCCATGATGGAATGGCGATATAATGCCCTTCGCCTGATATGCTGATACCATAAATGCAAGGAAGACATAATTACATGTGTGGTTGCTGACACCACAAGTACCATAAGCAGTAAAACAAATTGTTGTACAAAGGGGCCACTGTCTAAGTAATACCTGCCTGGTGGAAACATTCCGGGTAGTGTCAGACACAGACGAATGACACCATCATCCGTTGGCCACCGGCATGATAGAAAGTCACATTGAAAGTGAAAACAGTATGATGTGTACAACTACATTGTGTCACTGGAGCAACTTGATCAGAAAATTGATTTATACAGACAACATAGTCACCCACAACTGAAACGGTAAATGCAGCAAAATCAGAAGATGCGTATAATGAGTATGAAAGGGCAGGCTGCTCTGAAGCGGAGGGAAGGATAACGCTGTGCAATAGCAAGGGACGTCTGTGTGCAAAGCGCACAATCAGTGTGTATAACTGGAGATGGCCCAATATGTCAGATGGCTTGAGTGCAAGGGGAGAAGGGGTCAAGTACAGTGAAAGTAAAGCAATCACGCCTCAGTGTGCTAGGAAAAACCCAAAAAGTTTAAGGAGGAGGGATCCCGACTTGCACAGTGCCCCTCATCAAAGGTGCATCATGAATGGGGTATGACAAAACTCTCGAAATAATTGTGTCAAAATTACTAAAATTAAAGTTCTACCTAAGTGTGCATGTCTGGGGACTGATCCAAATTATAAGTGGGAAATGGTGCCCAGAGAGAAAGGATCAAGTCCTGATGCAACTCTGCAATCACATCCCAGTGGGCAATGATGTCACCTAGAAGAAAAGATACGCATCCAGAGATTAGGTAAACATTGTCCAAAAGAAACACTTAGAACACCCAAAAACAAATAGGTGTAGCATAGTGCGCAAATTCCTATCTGTGAAGGTGCATCACTCATCCGTTGTAAAAGAAGAAAAGGGTAGGGGACCCGTCCAGGTGTCATCACAATCACATTGAGGGCCCTTTCCTTTCCTCCTGAAACAAAGAAACAAATCACAACGTTAAAACCATGAAGAACATAAAATGTCCAAACTGAACACATGGATGAAGGTCTATAATATACAAAAGACATGTCCCAAACAAGTCAAGCCAAGGTGGAGAGAGAGAGAAAGAAAAGTGGGAAAAGGGGGGGGCAGAAATAACAACCCCCATAATCCACTACACTTCATTAAGATGGACCTCAAACTCTTCATCGAGTTTGAGCCCACCCAGACCCTTAGTTTCGAGATCAAGAATGTATTTGGACTCTTTTTTTTTCTCAGTCGCAACGACCTGTCCCCTCTTCTGGAGTTAGGTGGAACTTGTTCAATGGCAAAGTAGGAAAGGAGTGAACTGACAGAGTAGTGTTTTTCTTAAAGGTGCCTCACTACTGGGTAATGAGGGTCCCTGTTGTTAATGGCCCTCATGTGTTACAGCACCCTTCTCTTTACCATATGGGTGGTACTCCCTATGTATCTCAAATGGGAGGGACATTTCAGAATATCTACCATGTAAGGGGAGCTTCACGTAAGGAACTGGAGAATCTTTTTGGTTAGGCCCTGTCTAGGTGTTGTGAAATCCTTGTGCATGATACTTCTCCTACATGCCTTACAATGGCCGTATGGAAAGAAACCTTGGAGGTTGTGTTCCCTTACCTGTTTGGTAATGGTGATGTCATTGTGGACTAATATATCCGGCAAGCTGCATCCCTTTCTATAGGTTATTCTCGGTCTTTCATGGATGGTATGCAATGTAGTGGAGTCACTCGTGGGTATGTTCCGATTCTCAGTCAAGATTATCTGGATATCCCCGGAGTTCTCAGAATAACTCTGGTCTCACTCTCGGTGTCAGTGTCACTGTTGTGCTTGTTATCAAAGTGTTTGAACTCTGGGCATGTTTCTACCTCTGTCTATAGCTCTGTTAAGAATCCACTGGGGGTAACTCCTCTCTCTGAATCTGGTGATTATGGTGGTTTGCTCAGTCAAAAAAGACTTCTCCTTACTGCAATTGCGTTTGGCCCTCAGTATCTCGCTGTATGGAATACTCCATTTGAAGATATCCGGGTGGCTACTAAGGGCATGCAAGAGGCTGTTGCTCACCATGGATTTGTGAAAAAGCTTGGTCTGCATGGTGTAATCAATGATCTCAATTCTCACATCTTGATAATCTACGGTGGTCCTGCTCATCGTGTGGGAGAGGATTAGATTGAGAGTGTTGTTGTTGAGTTTACTAATGAAGTGAATCGCTTCATCTTCAGTCCCCTTCCATGTGATGAACAGGTCATCAATATATCTCAGCCAAGGTATGACCCGTTCAAACTCTGGAAAGTCCTCTGTGTTTTTAAAGATGTCCTCCTCCCACCATCCAATGAAAAGATTAGGGAAACTTGGAGAAAAACATGTCCCCATCACGTTCCAGAGGATTTGTTTGTACAGGGACCCATCAAAGAGGAAGGTGTTGTTGGAAAGACAATGTCTGATCAGCTCTTGGATCATAGCTCTGTGTGCGAGGTATCTCAGGGGTCTAGCTCGTAAGATGTGTTTACAAGCCTGGATGTCTTTTTCATGGTCTATGATGGTATACAATGAATTGACATCCAGTGTTAACAGAATATAGTCTCTTCCCAGTGGATGCCCTCTAGTTTTCCAAGAGAGTCCAAAGTCTCTCTTACATGTGAGATGGGTCACATATTCCCTCAAAACATGGTCCACATACTTGGAAACATTTTCCAAGGCACTACCCCTTGAGGACACGATGGACTTACCGGGTAGATTGGTGCTGTTCTTATGTACCTTCAGGAGGAGGTAAAGTAATGGCAATTTGGGGTAGTTAAGGGAACAGTTCTCATCTCACTCAAGTACCCCCCTGTCCTTCCAGTCAGTCATTTTTTTCCAATTGCCAGTGACACTGGTAGTATAAATCTCCCTGTTGATGGCGGTGTAGAACCTGGTGTTGCTAAGTTGGCTTTTGACTTCTTCAGTATACAATTCCCTGGTGAGCAGCACAATATTACCCCCCTTATCAGCAGGTCATATGACTAGGTTATGCTGGGAATTACATCTGATACATGTTTTATGCTGCAATCTAATGAGGTTTTTAGTTATGACCTCATGGAACGTGTCAATATTGTCATGCGGCTTCGAAGAGAAAAAGGTGGAGTGTGGTTTTAAATTAGTTGAGGCAGCATGGTCATAGGTTATGCCTAGGCCATCAAGTAGGTCATGCATATCACAGGGGACTGCCCCATCATCCCTGCAAGATTACAATGTATGCAAGGTGAGGAGGGTGTTAGTGTCACCTATATTAAAATCACAATAGGCAATATTACTGATATTGCTCAGTGTGCCCCTCCCCCTTTGACCTTTCAGACAGTGCGATTTTTTGAGTTTCAATTTCCTCACAAACTTATATAAGTCAATGCAAGCCTCTGTATAATTGAACTGTTCCAATGGGCAGAATGATAGGCCTAGGCATAAAGTGATTTTCTCAGTGTCATAAAGTGGTCTAGTACTGAGATTAGTAATATTCACCATCTCCATATCCATTATGCTGTTGCGATGGAGCTTCCTGTATTGATTGCCATGCACCCTTTTCCTCTTACTCTTTTGGTATCTTTGTCATAGACTTTGTCGCCTCCTCTGGCTCCTCCACAACCTCTTACTCTTCCCCATACTGTTCCACATCCTCTGTTCTTCGGTGTAGTCATTCCTTTTGTTGTCTTTCAGCTACCAGTTTTCCACTGTGATCACTGCCAGACGTGGGGCTCCCACAAGTCCCTGAGGTGTCGGTGTCATTGTCACTTATTGTCCCAGGTTCGGACAGAGAGGATTCTGATGCTGTAGCTGGTTTGGGACTTGAATACGTGATCATACTTGCAGCTGAAGGTCAAAATCCTCCCGCTCTCATAATCCTCACATTCCCTGTGGAGTTTCCTCTGGTTTTTCACTTTTATATCTTCCTCATGTTTGTTCAGGCGGATTTTCATCACTTCTATGAATTTATCAATGGTGTCTTGCTCTGTTCTCTGGTTCAGCTCTTCTTCAATGGCCCTAATTTCAAGCAGCTACACCTCCCTATCTGCCCATGCATTTTGTATTAGGATTTCAAGCATATGTTTGGAACAGGCTGCTGAGTTATCTGCCCACTCTTCTAGCATCTTGGGATTGGGCGAATCATATGATGGCATCATGTAGATACGTAGTCCCCTTGGGTCCATTCCCTTGTCCACATAGTTTTGCAGGGAGATTGCTTCCCACCACTTGGAAACTTCCGACCTGCTCAGTTTCTCAAGTCTCTTGAGTCTGTCATTGAGTTTGTACTCTTTATTAGTGTCTTTTTGTTGTTCATTGCCTTTAGAAAGTACTCTGGCAAACATGGCCTGTGCTGCTGCCCTTCTCTCTCTGCCTTGATCTTCATCTATGTTGTGTTAGTGATCCTTCACATCAGGATAAATACAAGTTTAGGTCTTGCTGCCAAGGTGACTTTGTCTCCCTGTTAACCAGTAAAGGTCCACCTTGCCTCCACTGTTCAGATCTCGTAAGCAGTTCAAACAAGAAAAGTACTGTCCCCTCAGGAAACACTCATATTTATATCCTCATTAGGTGCAATATTGTAGTGAACTGCAAGACACCAACCAGCGACATAAGCACCCCCACCTCCAATGTCACAGGAGTCGGACACGAAGCACGTCAGAGGATGTGCCACAAGTGCCCCCCCAGCAGCCTCAAAGGGCAGTGGGCTTACCTCTGTGATGGTTGTCCAGCATAGAGTCACTCGAGTCGCCTTCCTCGGGATCAGCCGTTGCAGGGACGGTTGTGGACGGTCTGTCAGGTCCCTCCGTAAAATCTCAAACACAAGTCGCTCCTTCCGGGACCAAGGACCCTGGAGGGGTGGTGTGTTTGCTGGCAGAGCAAGCTGGTTGGATGTCATCAGTGATGTCACTGACCATCTCATGAGTGATGTAATATTTGAGCAGTGCATTGTGGGGACATAAGTTATACTTAGCTCAGATAACTATAACTGCTAAATTTCACTGGTTTTGTATGAGTGAACTCTGAGCCTAACTATAACGTCACTGTAACCTTTGCTTTTTCAGTGAATTTCTATGGTTTTTTAAATTTCCTAACTACAGCGGCACTGTAACCTTTGGTTTTTTAAGCAAATTTATAAGGTTTTTAAAATTTTATTTCCTAACTGTAACCACTAACCTTTGACACGTGTGTGAGTGAGTGCATGAGTGTCTCAGTGGGTGTATGAGTGTCTGAGTAGGTTTGTAAATGGGTGTGAAAAGAGTATGAGTGGGGCTGTAAGTGGGTATATGAGTGTCTGAGTGGGTCTGTGAGTGGGTGTTGTTATGTTTCATAGGGTATCCCAATATAGGCCTGAGTATTCTCCCAACCTTTCACCTACATTTACCGTACCATTACACTACATAACAGATTTTGGTATTGATCTTTTACCTAGTTAAGTGCTGCATAAAATGTCATGTGGTTTGCCCTGAAAACTAACCTCATTAATTATGCATGAAGATTCTCAGAATCACAGCAGGATTACCATCTTCTGCACAATAATTTTGTGTAAGGGTCATCCCTTCCCTCATCCTTGGCCAACATGACACAGCAAGATAGAATCCCCTGAGGGTACCTTTTGGGTATACATGCGCCATATCTTTGCCAAGGCAGGAAGAAGAGAAAGACTTCCATGCTGACACACTGACGCGAGACGCTGAGGTTCCTGCACACCGACACTCCAGCTCGCAGTGGTCTAACATTCCTCGCGGGGTGACCATCTCGAGACCAAGACGGGGTCTCACAGTCTCTCACTTCTGGTAATGGTGTTGGCTTCAGCCTAGGGGGATTCTTGGCTCTACACCTACATACATGCTAGGTACACTGAGGTACATCTAGTTAGGGTTGCATCGTAGGAGTACGCATTATTACTGTCATGTATTTTTATACCTGCCTGTATTCATTGTTTTAGCACTATGGTAGGAATCTAATATCCATTTACTCTATTGGTGCTTATAATCATTTATATCTGTTTCTGTTTTATGGTTGCTTCAGCACACCTATTTTACACTAGAATGACGCTGGTTCAATAAATGCTTATTGAAAATGTCCCCACTGTGTATTCTGTGTATCTCTCTGAGACAAAGTAAGCACGAGTGACAGAGCGAAAAGTACTGTACTGTTTCCACGATCCCTGATGGGACAGGGTTGTCATGTTCGATAGTTGCCAAGAACTATTCTCTCCTTAGTAAGAGGAGTTTACAGTAGCACTGTGAGCTAGCTGGTATACAGGCAAACATACCCGGTGGGGGTGTCTGGAATCAGTCCGGACACCAATCCCACAGTCTAGGTTGTCTAAACGTGCAGATCCTATATAATTTTATAGGAACTACACAACAGTTTGTTTGTCTCTTTCGGGTGGTAAACTCCACTCCACCAGCAGAGTTTGTGGATTTTTGCCACTCTGCACTCGACTTGGAATGCAGAGTTTGGCAAAAACTTCACCATCTGACGGCGCAGAAGTGTTAACCGACGCGCTCACCCCTCGACTTAATCCCCCAACTAGTAGTCTGCCTGGAGGCATCTTTGCAGAGTGGTTGAGAAAGGGAGTGGCCTCCAATGAGGTCTCAGCAATCCCACCGTGGGGGACTTACTTGTGGCAACAATAGGAGTTCTTGGCACCCAACGACCCTCAGCAGCCAAGGGGACTTCATCCCCCAACCAGTAGTGCACCAGGAGGCCCCTTTGCAGAGTAGTTGAGAAAGGGGTTGGGGTCTCCAACGAGGTCTCAGCAATTCAGCTGTGGGGGACATACTTCTGGCAACAATATGGGTTCTTGGTCCCAAAGACCCTCAGCAGCCAAGGGGACTTCATCCCCCAACCAGTAGAGCTGCTTTGGAGAGTTGTTGCGAAAAGGGGGCTGAGCCACTGACAAGGGCTGAGCAAGCCCACTGTGGAGGAATTACTTGTGGGTGTTATTTAGCCCCGGGGAGGTGGTGGGCCCCGTGGCTTGGGGGGGGTTCCGCACACCTCCCCATTAATCTTTCTTTAGCCCCAGGGTGATGGTGGTCCCTGAAGCTTAATGAGCATCAGGAAGAGGGTCCCGTGTGCCCCCTCCTTTAAATTTTCTCTGAGCCCGCATTCCCCCGAGACCTTGCCCACCCGGGGGCTAAATTGTAGAGAAGTGCGGGAGCTCGCTCTTCTTTTTTTTTAAATTTTGTATTTTTCTACGGGAGCCGTGGATCCAGAGCAACTCCCACTTACAAAAAATGCTCTTTTGCCCCAGGCATGGTCCCGGTGGGACCCCTCCAAGAGGCATAGGGGGTCCGGGTATTTCTACCCTGCCCCCTTGTCTTTTTTTCATTTCAGCAAGGGAGTGTTTGATCCTTGGATGATCCGCGTCCCTAAGTATACAAATTTGTTCTTTTTTACATTTATCAAACACTACTGAACAGATTTACACCAAATAACACAAAGGGTTCTTTCTGGACCAAGAGCTACCTTTCTGCCAAATTTGGTGTAATTCAGTCCAGCGACTCAGGCTGTAGTCATGTGTAAAAGTCTCTATGGAAATTAAATTTTAAAAACACTTTTTTGACACCCCCCTCCCCCCAACAAGAATCACGGGCCACTTTTTTGGGAATTCCTTGTGAAGATTCATTAAACGGCACCAGAGATATAGGCTAGTCAAAAACCAGTAGGTAATATATATATATATATATATATATATATATATATATATATATATATATATATATATTTAATATAATATATATCATTGCACCAAAGGAAGTGGTATAAAAATCCATTTTTCAGAAGCCACAGAGAAATAATGAGATGTTTCTTGGTTGCATATGGCAAACGGATTGAATCTTCATAATAACAGCCCCCAAATCCACTGTCAGGGGTATGCAGCATGGAGGAGAAAATTATGTGGCAAAGTTATCTAAATTATGTGCCAAACATGCAAATAATGCTATACATTCATACATTCCTTTTGGCACATATAATTGCAACTCACTCCCTCACACATGCAAATATATTAGTATCATCAGAAATTAAAATACATGTTAGGAACAGATATAAATAAACAGTTAAGCAGAGGTGCACAGACAAAATACTCACACCCTATAAACATTCACAGGCACAATACATTGCTCCTGCAGAGGTTCCTAGGTTAGATAACTCTCGGATCACACACCTATACACAGATATTTACAAATTCAGACACTTATGCCCACATAAATATGTAAACATCCACACACCACCATTCTTAGAGATTCATATGCTGACGTATATTATTCACATCACTGCAGACTATTTGGATCCAAAAATACACAGATACAAACTTATACCGGTGAAACGTACACAGTAACTATGAAATGGCATAAATTCTGACCATAGGCACCTTTATTGTGCTTTACATACAAACTCGTATACAAATGTGCAATATTGACACAATAATTTGTGAATAATATATATTTAAATTTTTTTAAACATTAATTTTAAATTAAATAACTTCAATAATTTTACTGTGAAATGTTCGCTCTAAGTAAGAAACCATGGGCTATATGTGCTCAAGAATTTTGTGCGTGAGGATCCTGCCATTCAAACACTTACAGGCCTTGAAACCATAAAACGCAGTGCCAATGTATAAAAGGCACACTGCAATTAGTTTGTAAGTCACAAATTACACTTTACTATCTACTATGAATTTGTTTGAAAAAAGGTGCTTGAAATAGGAATGCCCCCTTTCTAATGATATGCAACAGCTGTGGGTATGGGGCTGTCCACAGGACTGGTATACCTGCTCCCTTAATGTCCTTTGTATATCAATCCCAATATTAAATGATTGCAGTCTGTTATGGAGGTCATCTGTCCCTTGAAGACAACCAGTCCTGTATTACCAGCCATGTCAGTAGGATTCAGTCACAAATCCTGCCTCAACGGACGCATGCTCACTATACAATGCAACTCAAGATGTATCTCACTTATGAGACCCATCTAGGCTGAAACCAGCCTGACATTACTTATGTCTAGAGGGGACCAGGCTTAGCAGATCGGGGTGGCCTCTTCCTTTGGGAGCATAGCCTATTCTGATTTGCATGTGGCTGGTTTCTTCCTGCAGTGTTAGAGTGGGCACAGAATAATGGTTTAGTATACAACCCAAAGTAATTGCCAATTTCTGAGATTATATCAATCATTCCCCAATCACTTTTTTTTTGTTTTTCATTAATATTAATAAAGCTGGATTTTGAAAATACTACCAAAGGTCCACTTTTTGGTGTAATGAATCAGTACATTTATTGCAGTGGAAAATAAGCCCTGGATCGCAAATTACTCACTGTGCAGACTAAACAACTGTTTTTTGATCCTGTGCTTTGACCATCAGGCCTCATATATACGTTCATTCTCATGCAGTGATAAAGACTATTCCCAGCCTTTATCTAGTTTAACTTTTTCTGTACATTTCTTTCAACAACGAGAGTAACTCTAATACAAAGCAGGAGAGGCTCCTGTGCTCCCTATGGCTTTATGAGTAATGGTCTATGCAGCTCATCAGGCACGAAGACAGTGCACGCACAAATGTTTAGTTACTGCCAATGTTTTTTCTACAGTTGCGTGACATGTTACAGACCTTTTAATTGTGCCTGCTACAGAGGATTACATATAGTAAGGTAATACAAAGCATATGTCTCCATCTCTCTGAGCAATGGGGGCCATGGTCTGTGTCTGTGTGATGGTTAATTTGAGGAAACGCAACCCATGTGCCACTCTTGTCACACCATAACCAGGCAACATGCTTTTCTCACTCGTAGCTCCATGCTTGCATGTTTCAATAGGTTTGGTCAACACTCACTGCTATTCACTGAATATTTTATTCCCACTACAGTCAGTACTACGTTACAAACAAACATTTCTACAAATCAAAAACTAATTTTAAAAACTACATAAAAATGTAAAAATAAATATTTAAAATAAAATATATATAACATTTGAACAAATAATGGAAATTAAAACATTTCATACAAATAAAAACATCATAAAAATATTACAAACAATATTAAAAATTAAATGCAATATTATTTTTCGAATAAAAAACATTTCTCTTAAAATCTATTTATTAATAAATGCAATTCATAAAATAAGTTTAGTTATAATTTCCTCCCAACATATGCCCCTAAAAACTCACAACCCACACCTAAAATGAAAACAAAATACTAACACTATTAACTTAATTATCAATTAAATAATTCATATTAATTAACAAACAATTAATTACAACTAAATACCTTCCAACCCTGTGCACCCATAAATCCCACAACCCACTCATATTTTTTTTTAATTAACTTACACTAGTAACATAATTAATGATCAAATAAGTAATTAACATTAATTAAAAATTAATTAATAATCAATTAAAATTAAATTAAATTACTTTCCACCCTCTACACCTATAACCCCCACAACCCACATATAAAAATTAAATTAAAAAAACATTATTTACAATATATTAACATAATTAATTACCAATTAAATAATTAAAATTAATGAGCAATTAAAAAAATAATTAGACATTTAACAAAATTCATTATTATTTATTAATTGAATAATAATAGTATTTATAAAAAATAAACATTAATTTATTATAATTAAATTACTTCCCACCCTGTACCCCTATCAACCCACAGCCCGTTATGGTCCAAAAATAATAAAAATTACTTAAATAAAGTTTAATAACGACTAACATTTTTACAAATACATTAAAAAACATAGAAAATATTTAAACAAAAAAACAACATCATATACATATAAAATATATAACAAAATACATAACAAAAAATAAAAATCGATATTACTTACCTTAAAATCGATATTCTTGACAACGATATTCTTACACTCGATATTTCCATTCGACAATATTTTTCACTCCATATTAATGTCAGTCAATATTTTGTACTCGATATTCTGTCTCACCACCGGCCTGCAGGACTGATTGTGCCTCCCACTTAAGTAGCACTTCAGACATGTCCCAGGCCTGCCATTGAAGCTTGTGTGTGTGCAGTTTTAAACTGTCTTTTCAACCAGGCAAAATAAACATTTCGACAGACCTAAACCTTCCTTTTTAATACATATAAGTCACCTATAAGTAGGACCTCGACAGCCCCCAAGGGCAGGGTGCAGGGTATTTAAAAATTTCAACATGTACTTTTAAGGTTTACATGCCCTGGTAGTGAAAAACTCTTACATTCGTTTCCACTACTGCAAGGCTTGCCTCTCCCGTAGGATAATATTGGAGTTACCTTATTTCATTTTATAAGTGTAATTTCCAAATGGGACCTGGTTACCATTTCATGTTTGGTTTCTCTTGAATTATAATTTAAAATCCTACCTTATGGTGAAGTCGGATATTACATTACAATTTTGAAAATGCCACTTTTAGAAAGTTTGCATTTTCATGCCTTAGCCATTTACTGCCTGCAGCCTGTCTCTGGGTCATGACTAGGTGTGGGTGACACTTTGGCTTTGTTTATTCCTCCTAGACAGGCCCACACAATGGGGAGCTTATGTGTGACTGGATGGGCCATCACTGCCAGAATGGGAGGGAAGAGCTGGGAGCAGCTCCAGTTACACTTGAATAGGTTTTGTCCTGTCTCCACACAAAGAGCTGCACACCCCCAATATTTAGCCTGGAGCCAGGGCCTGGAAGGCAGGGCATCTGCACACTCTTAAGGCATGCCTTTAGAAGCTTCTCTCCACTTGAAAGACACAGCTGGGTTTAAGCACTGGACCTCAGACACCAACTCTTCGCTACACTTTTGGTACTGTAGATACCCTGCCAGGAAGAAGGACTGCTGTGCTGCTGAAAGGACAGTCACTCTGCAGGACTGCTGTTCTGAAGAAACTGCAGCCTTTCTGTGCTGACCTGCTGCCCTCTTGCCTGGTTGAGAAGGACTGGACCTGCATCTCTTGAATCCTGAACACAGAGTGACTTGAAGGGCTAGTTGGCTGGCTTCCTGATCTGAAGCCTCAGGGACATAACAGGCTTCCAACAACCTTCCTCCTGCACCCAGATTCTGCCATCTGCGATTCTACCTTGCCAAGTATTTCCACCTAGTCCTGAAACCTTGGAAGTGGGCTTAATGTGCTCTGCCAGCCTCTGTGGATCCAGCAGAACTGATGCATCTCCTCTGCTGTGTGGTGCAAACCTCAGCAGAACCAATGCATCTTCGATGCTTCGTGGCTTGGACCTGTCGCAAAGAACTGCATCGCCTCCGCAGCCCGCAACACCTTTGGGACTGCCCTACATGATGAATCCATGGCACAGGCCCTCACATCCCTCGTCCACACCAGTCTCAATGATGACACCCGACTCTGCATCACAGCCTTACAGCTCTTTGGAACTGACACATCACTCCAACTGTGCACCACATCCTCAACACCAGACTGCGCATCAAAAGCCCTGTCAACTGGAACTTTGATGACAACACAGGCCCTTGCATCGCAGCCTCGCTACATCTCAGAACCAATGCATTGATTTGACTGTGCACACATCTTCCACGTGGATACTTGCAGTGCTCCACAAACCAGGCTTTAAGGCTATACAGGGACCCACTAGCTGGGTGCCTGTAGATGGCCCGCGCTCCATCGCGGTCGCCCTTATCTTGTGACTTTGTTTTGGTCCAGTGCGATCAGATATCCACAGTTGGCGCTTTGTGCTTTTTTCCCTAAAACCTTTAAAATTGCATATCTCTGGTTCTACTGATTGGATTTTTGACGTTTGGTCTTGTTTTATTTATTAAAGACAGTTTTGTTACAAAGTTGGTTACAAAGCTTTTTGACCAACAGAACACAATGTGTCCAATTGGACACATTTGTGTCACAGACCATGGCACTGGATAAGGGGGTTCCCCAGGGGTCCATCTTAAGTCCCACCTTGTTCAACATTTATATGGCCCCTCTGGCTGCCATTATTAGATCTTGCGGTTTTGAGACGATCTCGTGTGCGGATGACACGCAGGTGATAATCCCCATTGAGTCGGATCCCGCGGCAACCAGAGCTAAGTTCAAGTTCTGCATGTTGAAAATAGCCACCTGGATGAGTAACAATTTCCTCCAGCTAAACTCCAATAAAACGGAGATTCTCCTGTTCGGGAAGGCTGAGGAATTTTGGTCGGCGGACTGGTGGCCCACAGAGCTCGGGGAGTCACCCATTCCAACAAAGAAGGCAAGGAACCTGGGAATTTTGCTCGACAATAAACTCTCTTTGGAAGATCATGTGAAGACACTTTCTTGCACATGCTTTGGGATTATGCGGATGCTGAGGAAGATCTTTCCATGGATCCCCCTTGTGGCCAGAAAGACCTTAATTCAGGCACTACCAGTTAGTAGATTAGATTATGGCCATGCACTACTAGTAGGTGTAAGGGAGGATCAATTATCCAGGCTGCAAGTTGTGCAAAACACTGCAGCGAGGCTGGCTCTTAAGAAACCGAGCCGTACCCCGTCTCTACCTCTTCTGCAATCACTGCACTGGTTACCAATTAGAAAGAGAGCAGTGTTTAAGCTTTTGACGTTAGTGTTTAAAGCAACGCAAGGGACGGGTCCGGCATACCTAAGGAAGAAGGTAATTCCCTATGTTCCGGTTCGCCAGCTTAGATCGAGCAATCAGAAACTGCTATGCCCCTGTAAAATCAGGAAAGTCAAAATGGGTGGGCGTGCTTTCTCTCATCTTGCGCCCTTCCATTGGAACAGACTACCTGAAGAGATTCGAGCCTGTACAACGTTAGGGCAGTTTAAGAAACTGTTGAAAACATGGCTGTTTGAATAGCCATAATGTCATGATTGACCAGGAGTGTACTGCCCAGGCGCCGAGAGATCCCCCAGGGGATGATTCGTTGCACAATACAAGTCTTAATAATAATAATAATAATTTTTGTTTTTCTAACTTGGTGTGTGATCCATTTTCTGTGGTGCTTTCACTTTACTACTGTTTCTGTGCCTCTAAGTTAGACCTGACTGCTCTGTGTCAAGCTACCAGAGGGCTGAGAACAGGTTAATTTAGGGTTGGCTTGTGCTCCACCCTTACAAGGATTGTGGTTGCTGCTTGACCAGGGCTCACGCCCTAGCCAACCAACAACCCGATTTCTCACAAATGGCCTTTTGGAACTCAGAAAAATGTTATCCTGGAAAGTTAATTACCTGATCAGCAGGATCAAACAAGGTGTGGTTTTGCAGTAGCTTAGAGGAGACGCCCCACGTGCTGTCCTG
The DNA here is from genome assembly GCA_963921515.1 of Calotriton arnoldi. Lineage (NCBI taxonomy): Eukaryota > Metazoa > Chordata > Amphibia > Caudata > Salamandridae > Calotriton > Calotriton arnoldi. The sequence continues at coordinate 1,170,446 of CAWUFW010003043.1, read as the reverse complement.
ATACAGGAATACCACTTAAAAGGTAATGACTGTAAAGCACTCGATAGATACTGATATAAGATGCTCGCTTACTTGGGCTACACATCTGATTCCAGAGGTGTTGTCTCCAAATAAACAAGTTTTCACCCTTTATCCCCTGATGGGTAGATGCACAGGAGTGGTACGTTACTGGGCAGTGCGAGTGGTTGACATTGAACTTGGTGGTGATTTAAATGCAGTGGCCAATGAAGAATGAGAAAGAGGAAATCCAAGAGGAATGTGGGGGAGGCCTTGGCCCTTACTGGAATTTCAAGATTTGCTACACTTAATTGGCCCATGGAGGGTCTATAACCCCTTGGAAAATCCATTCAAGTTTTACACAGGTGCCCATACCAGCTTTTCGCAAATAGATTATTATCTAATACAGTGACTGCATGTGAGCTGTTTTACTGAGGGTAGACACCTGGCAAGGGGAATTTCACATTATTCACCTATTTGGTTGGATTTGAGTGTTAGAGCTGGCAGGGCTGGGAGGGAGTGGACCATTAACCCCTGAAATAGGGAGAGACTAAAGGGGCTTAGTACAGGTTCTAATCAAAACTTCACAGAAAATAATGAAGCAGTAGACTCTGCAATCACACTGAGGGAGGCATACAAGGCCGTAGTGAGGAGACAGTCAATGTCTCTGGTTGTTAGGGAAAAAAAGAGGGAGTGAATGGATAGGCTTGAAATGGAGAAACTGAACATAAAACGCCCTCTTGCTTTGCAGGAAGATAATGACCCTGAGCCACCAGTTCAATCTGATTCTAAGCAAAACAGTTGAACAAGTCTTAACCTCTGCCACCAATATGGGGTTTTGGGGGTGTGCTGGGGCACACAAAAGGAAACACTAGTAGTGTCCCTCGATGTCACTGGGATGTTTGACCTCTTGAGCAGATCTATATGTTTACGGTTCTGGATAGAGTGGGCTTCGGCCCTCAATAGGCAGTGGATAGGACTCCTTTACAACTGACCAATGGCTAGTGTCAAGGTTAATGGAGCGTATATTTGAATTGAGATTGGGAACCAGATAGGGTTGCCCGCAATTGCCCATATTCTTTACACTGGCACTAGATTCCCTGGCTGCCTGGATCTGGCAGGATCCACTGGTTAGGACCCTGAGATGAAATAATGCCTGGGAGGATAGAATGTCTCTCTATGCTGACAATGGGCTGCTTTCTGTGGCAGACCCTGAATGCACAGTGTCTAGGGTAATGCAATGTTGATAAACTTTGGCAAATTTTCATTGTTTAGAATAAACTGGGCCAAGTGCCAGAAATCCCCCTTACAGGAGGAATACTGAAATTGACAAATGATTGCAAGATGCCTATTGTAACGGAGGGGTTCAGATACCGGGGCATAAACGTAACCAGGAATGCAGGAGTATTCCTTGATCAAAACCTCTTCTCACTTCTTGATAAATTTAGAAGTGATGTTCAAGCTTGGCAGGCTTTGCCTCTGTCACTTCTGGGCAGGAAGTCCCTGTGCAAAATGATGTGCTTGCCCAGGTTTCTCTATGTGCTCAGGAACACCCATTTTTGCATTCTGGTTAAGATCTTATAAAATTAGAGGCTGAAATGCATTTATTGTTGTTGGATGCCCCCCGCATTGTCCTAAGCAAACTTAAAGGTGAAGTGTATAATGAAGGAACTGCTCGGCTGGATATAAAGAGCTATTATTTGGCCTTCCAACTGGCAATAATAAATGACTGGGTTTTTGTGACAGCAGACCCTACTTTGCAGTAATGTAAAGATATTTCTTTATCCTCCAAAAGATTTGCCCACTCACACGAAGACGGTAGTATAAGACTGGCGGAAGGTAAGAGCCTACTTGGATGGAAAGGAAGGCTTACCAAAGAAACGGTGCTATGGGGCAGTGATGTGTTGGCACTTTGGGGTCTATTACGATGTCGGTTTCCGACCAACATCGTCGGTTTCAATTCCGACCGCCTATACAAAGTAGGCGGTCTGATTTGAAACCAGCTGGCCTTTCCGGCTGGATTCCGACAGGCTCAGGAGCCTGTCAGCCAGTCAGAGACCGGCCCGGAATCCCAATGGACGGCATTTCCGCTGTTGGGATTACGATGCTCAGTTTTGGACAGGCTTTCCATGCCAGGCTGTCCGACATGGAAAGCGAGTTTGAAGGCCCTGAACAGGGCCCCTTTCTCCTTGTGGACTCCAGTTGCGGGACGAGGGGGCTCCTATGGGGCCCTCCTGTTGATCCCTGCACCGCATGGCAGGCACCCTGAGGTGCCTGCCAAACGGTGCAGGGATGAACACAACCTCCCATTTCCCTATGGCTGTAGCGCAAGCTCCCATAGGGAAATGTGAGTATGCAACCGCACCATGTGCGGTCGCATCGTAATTAGCCGGTTGGTCCCAATTCCCGGATGATGTCGGTCGGAGGCAACTCTGACCGACATCATAATTGGCCCCTATATTGTTAGTGTATAAAAAGATCTTGAATAACCCCCCTGACACCCTACAGAAACTTAAAGTGGACTGGGAGGTGGATGCCTTAGTTTTTGAGGAGAGGGGGTGGGACCAGGAACTAGGAGCCCAAAAAAGCATGGCGATAAGATCTGGGTTTAGAGAGACTCACACAACTCCATATTCTGCATAGGTCCTAATACTCAAGTGTAACCCTACTCAAGATGGGAAGGAGTGACTCAGAAATATGTCTGAGAGGGTCTCACCAGGTTGGCTCCTTCCTCCATGTTCTCTGATCATGTTCTCGGGCACGATCTTACTGTAAAGAGATATAGAATGCATGACTCATGTAACAGAAATTGGGTTGGACAGCGCTGCTAAACAATATGTATTGAATACATGGGGGGGGGAATGCTAAAACTCTGTAGTACTTGAATCAATGGATGGCCTGAGACTAATAGTGGTAAAGCGAAATATTGGCAGATGTTGGTTCGTCAAAGAATTGCCAGTCCTTAGTGACTGTAGGAATGATATGGGCTGGTGTATGCTGGTTAAAAAAGTGATATATGGGGGTCGGAGTAGCCCTAAGAAGTGGGAGAAAATATGGAGCGCATGGTAATCTTATTGAGGATTATGAGTGGCTGCTGGCAGCTTCCTACTGACATGCGATTCACTCTATGATTGCCCAGACTATCAGACGACAACATGTAGCCTTCCCAGGCTGGTCCAGAGTTGATCGGACTTATGTTAGATGTCAAGTCTGTATCGTCACTGATGGTGACCTGTTGTTTTTTTTCGTCTACTTATAAAATCAAGAAAAAGATTTTGAAAAGTCTGTAAAAAACCACTACAGTTGAACTTGCCTTGGTGAAGAGTTGGGTAGAAGAGAAGCTGCAAAAACATTTAGATTACTTTGAAAAGAAAAACGTTTTAAGGATATGACTGTCAGGGAAGGCAACTGGATTATGTTAAAAGCCCTGATTACACTAGCAAAAGGTGCTGCAGAGTTAGTTTTCAAGTTTACCAGGAATGTTCATGAGAGTGGGGTAATGTGGGGACAAAACAATTGTGGTGGCAGTTCATTTGATCAAACAATCTTGTATGCACTTATTGAGAATTATGGTATGCATAGGGAGTCATCTGTAGAGAATTTGAAATCTGTTGAGCTTGATAGCTGTTCCACTGCTGATTATACTAGTAAGGTATGATTTGATACAACTAAGCTTAAGAATGAGAGGTATGATCAATGAGTGGTAATTTAGAGATGTTAACCAACTGTGAGAGGTCTACTTGCAAATATCCTGGGAAAAGGGTGATTTGGATCCCTAAATATTAGAAAAATTATATCATATATGAAATAATTATTTTAGAATGTTCGGGATTTTGCGTTTTTTGGGGAAGGATTTTTACAGCTAGTGTTTTACCCTCTTTTGTTCTTTTTTAACTTTATTATTTGATTGATAGTTTGTTTATTTTCATATTTATGAATGTCCTAATGCTGGGTTTCAATTACAATTTTCTGGAATACACTCTGATGCTTTCAGATGAAGTTTCTCGTCGATTATCCTGGGTATTCTGAGGAGTGTCCTGTCTTTTGGTTGCAGGTACTCTGCCTGGTTACAACTGCTCTTACAAACTCCTTCATATAACGTCTGTTGCCTCCCATGCCTCTTCTTAGCTGTACCTTTTTCCTTCTTACCCCAAGCCATTAGAACTTAGTTACACTACATCTGAGAGTACATTGTGCCTTCTTGTTGATCTTAAAAAGGCCCTTGAAGTATCCCTCTGGGTCCCTCCTTAAAGCCTGACCTTCCTGCCCTGCTAATACTCACCTAGATATTAATGCTATGTATATTTGATTCAGGACTGTTCTTCTGCTCTATTTGCTGTTGGCAGACCACAAGTCAGTATGCTTTGGTTTATATAACCCCCCTCCGCCTCAATTCATGTGTTGCCTTTGCTAGCTGTTGTACAGGTTCTGGTATAAATGCTAAGCTCTGCAAATAAATTAAAACTAATTAAAACAAATGTATAACTAGGCAATCCTGTGGGCAGTACAGGTGCAGTACGTGTGTGTATTTCTTTCATTTGCCTCAATAATAACCGCCTTTTTTCATGTTTACTTTGCAGTTACTGGCTGACAAATAAGGTGCACATCAAGCGACCAAGCACAGGACTTCTCATGTACACCCTTGCGACCAGATTCTGTGATGAAATTCACCTCTATGGATTCTGGCCATTTCCAAAAGATTTAAATGGAAATTCGGTGAAATACCACTATTATGATGATTTGAAATATAGGTACTTTTCCAACGCAAGTCCACATAGGATGCCTCTGGAGTTTAAGACGCTAAATATGTTGCATAATAAAGGAGCACTTAAATTAACAACAGGCAAATGTGAACAGCAATAGAAGTAAACAAGAAGTACAACCGTGAACTGAATATGCAGCTCTTCATGAAGATATGTCTGGCTTGAACACAAGGAGTTGATTTTGCAGCTGAACAAAAGAAGCTTGTCACTTCAGCTCCTGCTGATTTTTTTTCTTTGCAAGGTGCTATAACATTGAAGCATCCCAAATCCAAGGGATCTTGCAAGTGCCACTTTTACTAAGTGGAAATCTTGAATGTAAAATAAGAGTTGCTTTCTTGATCCAAACAAGTCAATAAGTATTTTAGTCTTGGAGCAGCAAAGAGCTTCTGGCTTCTTGTTTCAAGACACAGCAGCAAGAGGATGTACAGTATAGAAGCCCTGCTCAAAGAAACATTTGTCTTAAATAATGGAAAGTTGTCAATGAGTGAGTAGAACAGATAGAGCCACGACAACAAGCAGGTCAACTAAATGCCTTTAGTCGTTACTGTGTCTGACATTGTACAATAATCTGACTTTTTTAATTGTGGGGTGGAGGGTGTTCTTTTTTATTGGTGTGTGAAAAGAAGGGGTCTGGCACCCCAGCAAATGTAGCAAAGCTGAAACTGTCTGATAATCATTGACTAACTCTCATCCTCAAACTGGCACCAACGAGTGGAAAGATTTACCCAGACACAAAATAATGTAGATCTCTTGAGCTTGTAGTAAATCCTCATGATTGTTTATCTGCTGTGCTTTTTCACATCAACGAATATGGGGTACTCCTAAAGGACGTTAGTGTAAAGTGCAGTTTGGGAGGTGATCAAATACAAAGTAGGTGCCCTTACTTTTGGTACCAAAGATTACACTGATTTTGTAGAATACAGGCATTTTTATGAAGATAAAATGTACACTTTGTACTGTGATGCTGTGCTGCTGGGATGATGATTGTGGGCGATGAGAATATCATGACATTTCTCGTACATCATTATCAACGTAAATGAAGAGTCTTGTAAAAGTTGCTATCTCTGAAACTGACCTCTTGATGGTTTGAAGCTCTGCAAGATCTTCACTCTAGAGGGCTTAAGTGGCTTAGCAATTACATCTGAGAGCTAGGTTTATTCAATATTTGCTCTACACTATCACAGCAGTTGCTTGGTGACATATTGAGTCAAACCAAGCTGTATAAAAGTGTATAACCACTGTGTTAATATTGTTCATTCGAAGTGTAGATGGTTAAAACAGTGGGATCAATCAACTTTGCTCTGAAAATAGGGATTGATTCAAGAAATGAAATTTTAAATTAGCTGTTCATGTCATGTGTGGGCCTGCAGCAATATGCTGTCACAGTGTTTTTGGAAAGATTCAAGGCCACACCGTGGCAGACCTTAATAACATAATACAGCAGTAGAGAACATAGCATAACATTTCATAACTTCAAATAACATGCCATCTGGAATAGAACAAATGATCAAATGGTTTCGTCATTTCTTTTAAACAATTGGTAGTACTTTTTATGGCAGCAATACCATCAATTCCAATCACATGTGCCATTTTCTAAAGGAAACAACCACATGTAACTCAACCCCACTAAGCCACTGGAAGAAGACGTCTGCTCCAATTTGTAGGCTCCTCTGCATGATAGGGCTGGCAGCTCCAGTTGACTGTCTGTTTTTGTGGGCTTTGTGAGTGAAACTAGGCTTCTGTTGCTGTTCTTTTCATTGTTGAGTGGCACTTCAGCACCTTAAAAATGCGTCCTGGCACAAATCCATATCAGTTGAACAAACCAGAAAACGATCACTGTTACCAATTATTAAATACCAATATTCCGTATAAAGACAAAAAAGTACTTACTAGTGTGGTTAAATCGTCTGCAATTCAAAAAATGGAAGTGCTTTGGCATGTCTAACATCTGATTTTAAGTCAGAGAAAGGTTCGCAGAGATAATGCAGAATGCTGCTCTACTTCATCTTGTAGAGAAATGTAACCATTTAAAAAACATAGGGGCATATTAGCAAGAAGAGGCGATAATCATCGCTAACCCTGCTTAGCGTGATTTTTTTTATCGCCGGATATCGCTGGAATATATCGCCACGCTAACGCTGTATTAGCAACGATTAGCGCTATGGCGATGAATATTCCAGCGATAGCGGGGGAAATGGGCCAACATCGCTGAAAAACCAGCGATGTTGCATGGAGAAGGGAGAACACCTTGCTGATACGACCCTGTGGTCGTCTCACCATAATCCACCATCCATGTTAGGTATGCACAAGTCGTGTAGTTTGCAGGTGTTAAAATTCCTGCGATGACAACGGTTAGCGCGACTTTTGTCATCGCTAACCGGGTCCGGGGCCTCATTGGTAATAGGGGTTAGGGCTGTTAGCGGCCGTTTTTGTGGTTGTTTGGTCGGGAACGCCTACTTTGCATGTCATTAGCGATAAATATCGCTGACATGCAAAGCGCCACCCAAAACGGTTGCTAACTCCAGGAAGCTGTCGCTAACAGCTGTTAGCGACAGCTTGCTAATAGGGCGATAAAAATATCGCCGCTTTAGCGGCAAAAAGTGCCGCTAAAGCAGCGATAACGCCCTTGCTAATATGCCCCATAAATATATATTTGTGCGCAAGCGGTGTTATTCGTCAGTAACGGAAGGCCCATAACGCCGAAACATCCTAGCGAAATGAGCCTCTGCAATAAACCTTCCAGAACTCCAAAAATCTTCTGCATCCATTTTTCACTAGGGTTCACCCAAATTGAAGAGATGAAATTCTTTAGGGAGTGTATAGAGTTTTTGACAATATGTTGCTGTAATTTGGTCACCACCAAAATGTATTATCAAGACTCTCCTCTGTCAGAAGGGTAACACCGATGGACTTACACCCCTCTGTGGCCAGTCAGGATCAATGAGTACTGATTACAGACATCAGTGAGCACATTGGGTTTCATTGTGTGGCTTCCATTATAGGTTTATTACTGTCTCTTATTGCTCAGGCAACTATCTGCCAAATGCAGTAAATCTCTAATTATGCGACAAACACTGCAGCAACAGAATCACATTAATTCACAGGCAATTACCACTGCACGTTGTTTTATTAACAATTATCAAAGGTAAAAAAAACTACATATTGAATTACAATCAGTGCACATTGTTAGTTGCTTTTTAAAGAAAATCTTCTTTTAAAGCTAGCTTAACCAAATAAACATGCAACAGAAAAAATGCATAATGTGTGATATCGTCTTTTATTGCCATTTCATGGTCCAGGTGACATTTAGAAACAACTAGGCCATGGGCCTCGTGGTTTTTGTTGTCACCAGAACCCCTCAATGGCAACATTGGATCTTATTACACAATTTACTGTTATGTATTCCCTAAACATTGCTCCTTTAATCTTCCTGATAAAGTATGCCATGGGTTGAGACTTCATTCATATATATTGCATGGGAAGCTGCAATCCCTGAATTAAAACCTGTCTATAATTTCCTCATTACAGGTGACTTGTGCCCTAGCCACCTGTAATAAAGAAATGACGTGGCTGCTCAATTATTAAAATGTATTACAGTTGAGCTCTGACATCACAGTGCCCACTGCCATAGTCAGCAGCCCAGGGTAAAGGCAGGTCACAAAGTATTATTAAAGCTGCACTTTAAAAAAAGGAAATGAAATGTGACTTTTTATTCTTCTGATCTTTTTTTCTACATGAAAAGTGATAAGCAGAAAGGAGATATTTATGGCAACATGACAATTCAGAGTGCCATGACCTTATAAAGGACTATGGGCCATATTAGCAAGACCGGCGATAAAATTATCGCCGTTTTAGCGGCAGGAAACTCCCGCTAAAACGGCGATAATGGGCTTGCTAATATGCGTTATAGAATTCCAATAGAAGCCCAGGTTAGATGTGCAGGACATCTAACCTGGGCTTCTATTGGAATTCCATAACGCATATTAGCAAGCCCATTATCGCCGTTTTAGCGGCAGTTTCCTACCGCTAAAACGGCGATAATTTTATCGCCGGTCTTGCTAATATGCCCCTATATGTTCACGGAACTCTGTGACTTTTAATACCCTTATAATGCATGACAGGAGGTACTGTATCCCTTACGTAGTTGATACAGAGTTGTATTTCACCATAATAAGACCAGAAATTGAAACACTGCCTCTTCCATGTTTAAATGTAAATGCAGGATAGACTAAAAAGGCAGATAGTAAGATGGATGGATTTTCCCAGTGAATGCCAGCATATGGTTAAATCCATCCTCGCCTTTAGGGGAAAAATGTTTCCAAATAGAAAGTAAAAAGCCTTAAGCTTTTGACGGATGAGGCATTCATTACAACCTCTCAGATAAATTCGGTGGGGGTGAATGGTTTCCCAGCCAGTCCAGGATTAAGGATAATCCTTCTCTAATTACCTCTGGAAAACTACCAAATTATCAATGTTCTCTAGATGATTGTATTAAACCCTAAGAGGGCTGAATAAAAATCAGACCCACAAATTACAGGGAAGGGGATTTGTGCCAGCCTGGTGCAACCCTTTTATTGTAGAAAGGGGATAAATTCAAGTGTGAGAATTCCCACAAACAAACCAGTTTGTGGGCGTTCCCAAACTTCGAAGGCAAACTACACCTTGGAATGCCACGCTTCTACCCCCTTAAGTAGGATCTTGGTCTGTGGAAATCTCTGCACTCATGGCACCCTCCTGAATGGGTTTAACCCTGCTTGGAATTCCATCATTTACATACCTTTATGACCAAATTGACCTTTCTGAAAAGGCCCCTGACATTTTTAGGCATGGAGATGGGAGAAATCAATGTAGGACATATAGGCTTGTAGTTGGCAGCCTGCCTGAGAGCATGCACAATATTTCCATCCAATGGACATTTTGCAAACACTGTCAGGGTACAACCAATCACTTTAACAATCATCCCCACAACTGCCTCTGATACCTATCTTGCACCACTGCCAAGGATGGTTCAGTAATCTGAGGGCGCACATGTGAATCATGATCAGTTTGTTTTTCACAGAGGCTGAGATTCATGTGCTTTCACTGAGCTCTATATGAGCTTTGTGCCGTTGTCGCCGCTCCCCTCTTTCATAGAATAGATCCAAATGGACTGTATTAAGGCAGTGGCGGAAATCGATGATTTCTACCGGAGCAATGGTGTCTACAATTCTCGGGAGGCAGGAACAGCGCATCGAAAATGACCCCCTTTCCGTTTCTCCTGCTCTCCATCTGCGTTGCTCAACAGTACTGGTGCATTAATGTCTTGACAAACAGGTCATTTACATATGGAAGCTTTCCGACCACTCCTACCCACATTTTGTGCCATGTTAATTATTGCCCAATTATAACGTGTAAATTGTATATGGAGCTGATTCCTGCAAAGCATTTAAAATCCAATTATGTCTGAGAACAACTGTCTAGAAGTAATAACGGAATGAAATCATCTGGGAGAAGCTAAGTGAAGCAGAAATTGGTATCCTGACAAATTCGTATTACTGTACATGAATTAGCACTTGATTGATAAAGCTCGAGGGGGTATTGGATGCTGCATAAAATAATGTGTTTATTCTGAAGACCATGGATACCACCATTAACAAGACGAAACCTGTATATTTTGGTGTGTTAAATGGGTCAAAGGTTTATGCATTAAATATATGGGAGCAACGCAATTCAGAGGGCAAACCAGTTCATGATGTTTGTCTCATAAAACTATGTCGTGATGCATACTGTTTGTCAGAAATCTATGTTTTATCAAGAAACGTAGGATCCCTGAGATTTTGGTGGCTTAAAACGTAATAGATTTCTTCTTTGAAATAAGCAGTGTTAAATTCAATATTATTTGCATATATCAATATGTTCATTTTAAAGAATTGTGTAAGTTGCAAAAGCACAAATAAGAGAGCAGTATTCTCACACAGTACCACTGAGCATACACAACCCAGCATGTAGTTAAGACTTTAAGGCTTTTTAAAACACAAAGCGCCCCTTTTAATATCTGTCTGTTATTTTGTGTAAAATGTGCTGTTGCCTTCTTATCATTTGTACAACTGTAAGATTAAATTATTTTCGTTTTTTTTAATGTGTTTAGAGTTTTTAATTGGTTTTAAAGCGGCTGGCGCAGTTGCTTGAGAAAAAGGTGCGTGTCACTCCAGGAATAAAAACTGCATACCACACCTGCTACTTGACACAATAGTCCTAAGGTGCAAAACAGTGATAAAAGGGTGCAAATAGTGTGTGAGTAACGTGTGAAATACTTTGTAAACTTGCCGTTGACTGAGTTCTGGCCACCCCCAGTGCGACCTTAATGCGATTCTGGACAGCAACTTAAGGTGCAACCATTGAAAGGGCATTTCATGCTCCCTAAAAGCATCAAATTGTCATGATTGTCAGTGGACAGAGGCAGCAAAAGGTAATTTGCTCTTGGCTGCTAGATGCATAACTCAGATTTGACATTTATATTTCGAGTTTTGTAAAAAGACTATCAAGTAATGATAAAAAGTAGTATGTAAAAGATCAGGGGATACTTTGATGGTTTTCTAAAACACCGAACGTATTTAAATATATATAAGATTTTGATCTGTTTTATTGCGATGTATTAATATCTCGGCAAAAAAATCCAAAATCAGCGTTAACCATATAGACCAAAACAAACGTACAGTACAGATGTTTCTCCCTTCTTTCAATAACCTCCTTCTCAGGCTAAATGTTGCCAGGGTCATATGTTTATTTTAAAAAAATGAAACCACCATGTGTAAACCTCCTTAGGTGTGTACACACAGTCAATGAAGGACAACAAATCTATTTTTTCATATTTTCTGAACAATTAGCTGACTTTGCGAATGCTCGCATTTTTACACAGTAACACGAAGCTTAGAATGCACTCCATGGTTTCTTGATTTCTGGATCCTGAGAGTTACGCTCTTGGCAACTATCATCCTCAATCAATCAATCAATCAATCAATCAATCATCAATCAATCCTATGAGAGTTCAATTTACAAGTGTGTTAGAAATCAGGTTAAGAACACCAATGTATGGAAAAATGGGTAATGACTGTCTCAATACCAAGTTCACCATATTAATGTCCTGCCAAAAGGACACTGCTTACTCTCAACTCCAGAACATGTGTATGGGCAATGCAGAGTTATTTTCAGACGCCAACAAATGTTTGAATAAAAAAGCAACCAAGAGGTTTTTTCACCAAAGCCTACTAGAACCGTAACAATACTTTCTGCTGAATAACCTTTAAATTTAAATCGGCAACTTACTTAAATACAATAATTTCTTCTTTGGTTGGATTCAAAAGTTACTAAGGGGCATATTTACAAGGGCTTTATCTCCGCTTTTTGGCTTTGTAAGCCAAAAAGCGGAGATAAACCAGCGCCCTATTTACAAGAGGTGCTAACATGCATAATTGCATGTTAGCACCCTTTTCTAACGCCTCACTGTGCATCTCCAATGAGATGCAAAGTGGGCGTTACTAGGCGTACCCAAGATGGGCTACCTTGCAAATATCGCTGATGTTTACATCGCGATATTTACAAGGCAGCCCACATGATTTTAGCACACATTAGATTTTGGCGAAAACGGCCGTTTTCGCCAAAACCTAACGTCTGCTAAAATCCTGACTTAGCCATCCCTAACATAGGGGTTGGATTATGCTGATACGACCCTGTGGGTCGTATCAGCAGGTTATCGCCCTTTGCAGGGAACATCGCTGGAAAACCAGCGATGTTCCCTGCAAAAGGCGATATCTCTCGCTATCTCTGGAATTTTATCGCCCTGGAGTAACGCGTTGTTAATAACGCGCTACCAGGGCGATAAATACCAGAGATAGCCTGCGATAATATAATTATCGCTAAGCACGGCCAGCGATAATTATCGCTGGCCGTTGTTAATATGCCCCTAACTTAGTTAAGACCACTGCTCAAAACATTATCCATAGTCGGTGGCGGCTCGCACAGGTAACGCTGTGGGGTGGTGAGGCGGGGTGGGGGCGGGGCTGGGTGGGGGGTAGTGGAGTGTGACATACAACGGGAACGTTGAGGGTAAATAAATAAATAAATAAAAGCACTTAATTTGCGCTCGCAGCATCGCCGATTAGTCGCCAGACTAGTGTGGTATGAATGAAGGAGACCTTTAAAACTGACTGTACCATCAACTTCTATCAATGAACTTAAACAAATGGGCTATCTGGGCTTCACATTCCACCTGTGAACATAATCCTTATCCGCTTTAAGAAAAATGAGAAGAGATAGTAAATGCATTGCACTATCATTCCAAGTGAGGTATGCCAAAACTCCCCCTGCCAGCAACAATGAACAACAGAATGAAAATAATTTTTTAGGGGTTAAGAGTTTGGCAGATGCGGAACAGCTGCTAAAAGTAGAAGGTTGCAAGCAATCCTATTTAGAGTGTATACTTGACTGTACACTCTAAATGGGGTAGGCGCAACATTAAAAACCATGTCTAAAACTGTGGTTCTTAAGAACTAACCAAAAGTCCTCTTCGCACTGATACAAATTATTGCTAGAGCTTATTGGAATTTTTATATCTACACGATATATCAATCATCTTTTGGATGATGAAATTTCTTTACCAACCCCTTTTAAAATTAGTTCGACAGGAATGTACCCATGTTCCTATGCCATTTTACAATATAACTCTAGAAATCTTGCCAATAATTTTACTGTCCCCATTCATGAGTGATATATTTCTATAAATAGCACAACATTTAAGATCACTTTACTCCTTGGCTATAGGTGTTATTAGAACAGATTGCATGGGTTCAGGTAACCATTTTCTTTTAAACAAATTATTACAAATCTTGCATAACTGCAAAGAATGAACTTCTGACATTTCATTTTATTATGACGTCTTTTCTTTCTCAACATCTACAGAAGAATCAAATGTGTCATCCTTAATATCCATACAAATTCGGTGTTTGATAGCATAAAAACCCCTATTTTCCAGGGAAGCCTCCTTGTCTGTACTGTCCAAAGACTCATAAGATTGTTTAAAAGGAAAAATGAATGTTCACTCTAATAGCTAATGTTCGCTCTAATTGTCTCGCTTTGCCACTGATAATATGGTCCTTGGGTTCTGAAAAGATGACCAGATACACGTATGTTGTAAACCATGTCAGCTTTATTGAGCATCAGAGTACATGATGGGCAGCACTGGCTGGAACACAGTAGCTGCCTACATTGAAGCAGAACCATTCTACGTACACCCACAATCCAATTCCACACTGAGCAAAGAATGTTTCAAAGAAAACCCAAAACACCTTCCCCTACACAAACACAATAAAAGAAACCCCACATACAACATATTTAGCAAAGTAATACATTTGGCTAAAGATATTCTCACTTCGTTTTAAAATAAAACACTATGAATAAAACAAATGTATTTAACAAAACGAAGACCCAATCAATTTAACACATAATTCTTTAATTAATTGGAAAACTTGATGTTCTGCATGACCTTCTCAAGCCAGCATCAAGCTCTATGTAACCCTTCCGCCTAAATTTCACAGGACCATGTTGTTCTTGATCAATCAACAATTTATCCTTGTTCCAACACTTCCCATAATCCAAAATTACAGAATATTTACGTAGGTTAACCCCTTCTTTTGGACAAAAATCAAGAAGACCTCTTCCCACCCCTTAATGATACTTTGACTCTCACATAATAACCTTTTTAATATCTAGAACTCTGTTCTTAACCGTATTGTATCTTCGAGCCTCTCTTCGATTCTCACTCATATTCTGCAACACCTCATCAAAAATCATTTTCTTCTTCATCCACAATTGGTTAATTTTTGATCCAGGCATTCTTCCTTTCAACAGCACAAAAGGAGAATCTTTAGTCTCTGAATTGGGTACAGTGTGAATAGCCCACACAATTTCTTTTACCTCTTGCATCCAGTCTAAACCATTAACAAGAGATAGTTGTATGTTCTCCTTAATCACTCTGTTACAGCATTCTACTAAACCATTGCTCCTTAGATGATACAACGAAGTGGTAATCTGTTTATTGCCCAAATCAGCCAGGAAAACCTCAAACTCTTGGGAAATAGACTGAGGACCATTATCAGTAAAAATCTCATCCGGAACACCTTCCCTGAATTATTTTTGTCCAAAACACCCTTAACTATGAAAGTAATGATATTATTTACAAATGCCACTTCCAACAACCTAGAAAAATAATCAACAACTACAGTATCGTATTTTACATGACCAATGGTTATACCCACATGACCAATAATGTCCATGGTCAATTTGGACCATGCCTTCTCAGGAACAGCTTTCACCAGACTAGGTACCTTGACCTGAGCTTTATCTGTTGCAAAACAAAACCCACACTGCCGTACAAACTGTTCAACGTCTTTGTCCACACCTGGCCACCAAAACAACTCTCCTACCCATCATCTTCATGGCTTGCATGCCAATATGAACACCATGGGTGAACTCCACTACCTTTGGTCTCAAAGAGACAGGAAGAACTAAAAAATCAGACCATAAACTACAGACAATTCTGACTCAAAATTTCAAAAAGCATCCACCAAAGAATCACTAAGTTTGCCTTTCAGTCAACCTTTATTTACATACTTCATTACTTCTGTCAAAAATTGATCCTGACCCAGAGCCTCTAACCACTCTGACTCTGAAATGACATTGCTAGTGATGCATGACAACTCGCTGACCCCTATGTCTGTTTTTTCTCTAATCCTCACTTCCTAATCCTCATCATTAGAAATCAAAGGCAACCTCGATAAATAATCCGCCATAATGTTTTTTTACTCCGGGAATATACTCAATATGGTAACAGAGCTCCTGCATCCTATATTGTCACTTTGCTATTCTAGGGGTTACTTTTCCAGCAACTCTGGTGGCAAGCATGTCAATCAAAGGTTTATGATCCACTCTCACAACACAATCTGTGCCCCACAAATAATGAGGAAAATGATTGACACAGCACCATCAACCTAAAGCTTCACGTTCTACCACAGAATATGTTGCTTTAGCCCCTTTTAGACTACAAATGGCAAAGTGCACCACTTTTCCATTCCTCCTTTGCAACAACACAACACCTAAACCTTACGAGCTAGCATCTGTAATCGCAATACTAGGTTCCCTATTATCAAAGGTTTTGTGAGGAATTGCATTGGCTATTCTATTTTGTATGTCTTCAAACACTTGCTCACAAGCATCACTCCACACACAATTCTCATTTCTCCTCAATAATTGGTGCACAGCATGCATTTTTTTGGTGCAATATGGTATAAAACAGAGATGAAATTCCATCAGTCCCTTAAATGATCACAAATGATCTTTCCCTTGAGGAACATGAGCCTCAACAATGGTTCTGGCCAAACTTTCTTTTGGTTCCAAACCTGCATGCTGAAAATTCATGGCCCAAATAATCAACTGTAGTCACCCCAAATTTGCATTTATATGCCTTATGGGTAACTCCTTTCTGTTCTTAAAACATTTAGTACATGTGCTAATCTTAGATTATAGCTAGTTTTGTCATTCCGAGACACTAACAGATCATCTTGAAAACAAACAACACCCTCCACATCCTTGAACAACAATTCCACGAGCCATTGGAACACTGCCCATGTGGAAGCTAATTCAAAGGGCAACCTTTTAACATTAAAAGCTCCATCTGGGGGTGACAAACAAGGTTAAATGATGAGACTCTTCATGTAAAACTATTTGGTGATATACAGATGCCATATCGAGTGTGTAAAACAACTTAGCACCCTTATTCAAAGACAGCATTTCTTTTATATTAGGAAGCAGGAGACGGTACACTCAAATTCTAGAATTTGGGTCCCTAAGGTCAACACACATTCTAAGACTGCCATTAGATTTGCATGCCAAAACAATGGGAGACAACCACTCTGAGCCCTCTATGGGTACGATGATGTCTTGTTGTAATTTCTCTAGTTCTATCTGTAATTCTGCGCTCACTTTAAGTAGTACCCTTCTCACTTAGTGGACTATGGGTTCTGCCGTGACTTAAGTTTAATTTTGTGTTTAAATCCTTCACGTTTCCCAAGCTCCTCAGTAAAAACTCTTAGGAATTTCATCTCCCACTCAGAAAGTTGCATCGCCTCTTCACCTGAACCTTTTTTTTTAGCATAAGGAGTGAAAGGAGATCCAGAATCTGCCATATTGCTGACATGAACATCGCCAACAGATATTTGACAATAAGCCTTTTGATAGTGGTAATGTCCATTTGAATTATTTCAGTTTTGTCAACCTGTGAATTCAGTGAAACCTCAATACACAAAACAACACTTTCATCACTTGACTCTGAAGACTTATGCTTACCTTTTTATTCACTGACACTGCTCACCACTTTGAATTTGCCATCTTTCTTTTTGTACTTGCATACTTTTACACAATGCTCCTTCTTCTTACAACCCACACATACTTTATCATATGTAGGGCACAACAATGAATTTCCCAAATGATTTGAACTTCCTCATCTATAACACAATACATTTTTTGTCATACTCTTATTTTCAACTCTCTTTTTTATCATTGGTACATATAGCAGCAATCAATTCTTTTGTTGACGTGGACTCTTGAACAATGGACATTGAGCCACGAACGATGCAGTACTTTCAATACCCACCGCTATCTCCAGTGTAAGATTTGGTGTAGTCAGTAAAACCTCTTGAATTTACTTTTTGTTGGTATGTTCCACAATTTGGTCCCTAATTAACTCATCCTCAAATTCTTTGTATTCACATGTGGAAGCTAAAGTTCTTATTGCACTTACAAAACTCTCCATAGGTTCTCCATGGAGTTGATGCCATCTATAAAATATATGCCTCTCCAATATGACATTTTTGTGTGGTTTAAACCTCATGTTCAACATCCTTACCGCAGAGGCACAATCATCCACCACATCATCTTCCCCCAAGATAGACTGTTAAGGTATTTGTTTTAAGATTTTCCTTTCTTCTGAACCTAAACAGTGTCTCAACAATGTATACTTTTTCTTGTGAGTGAAACGTTCACCATCTATAGCATCCAGATATGCCTCATGAACCTTCTTTCCATTGTTCCCAACCCACACTAGGATGACCAGGGCTTGGTACGAAGAATGGTGGAGGAAGTATGCTTTGATGCATGTTGTGTTAGTAAAAATTGCACTTGCTTGTTGTGTTCCTGCTCACGACCCACACAAAAAGAAATAACAATGAATATTTGAAAAATGTGAGATTAACATCTAAATACTTAACAAAATAAACCAAAAGCTAACACCAATAAAGTAACATATGTAGTAAAGTACAAGGTGTGTGTCAGCGCTCCTTGACACACTGAGATCGTAAGTATATATATTGATAGTGTAAAATCAAGGTGTGTGTGTGTCACAGCTTCCAGAACCCCCCAGATCACAATGTAAATATCCAATTCTATGGAGTTAAGGTGTGCATCACCAAATACAGTAAATTCAAGGCTGACTCCAATGAGCAAAGTTATTGGATATGTAAAGTACCAGGTATGTGTGTCACAGCTCCTAGACACACTGGAACACTGGGGCTGCAAAGGTGTTTGTGTCACTGCTCATGGACACAAAGAGATAGCACAGCATGATATAGGTACTTTATGATCCTTAACCCTATCAAAGAAGGCAGCTGCTGAGAGCTATCGGATACGAGAACTGCTCCCAACGTCCATAAGTCTTCCAGCCCATTTTCAAATGGTCGCCGATGCAATGGAGTGCACATGGAGACACTCTGGCATGTACACACCAAACGTGTGTCTCAACATCGCATCGCCTCCGCATCGTCCAGGAGATGCCTGAGTACCACGGTACAATGAGATCAAGACTGAAGAAGACTGCACAATGCGCACACAAACACAGGTATGAGTATGTATGAGTTGTGAGGTTGAAGGGTTGGAGATACAGCTATCTTTTATTGTTGTCCTACCGTTTTTTAGGTCTCGCATAGGCAGCGCATCAAGTAATCTGTATATGTGTGGAAACTCCACCTACTCCACCTCTTGGCTTTTAATTGGTTTCTTCGCTTGTCTGCTTTATTTTTGTGGCTTTTACAGGCTAATGCGCTTTCTAGATCGTCCTCTATTTACTTGGGAACGCCTATGCAGCACCTCCTAACTACAGTAAACATGCTGCTAGTGAAATGAAGTGTTTGTCATGGAACTCTTTTTTTTGTTTTCGTGGTTTGCTTCGCATTAAGAGCCCTCCTCCCCACTCGGTATTTCTTTTGCACGTAGCGTGCTCCAAGCCCATGCTGGCTCTTGGGTTCTTTTCTCTGTGTTTTTTTCAGCACTGCTGCCTGCCTTCTTAGTGTTGTTAATCCGACACCCATGTGGAAGCGGGAGGTGGGGGAAACTGTGGAAACTGTGGAGAGCCTTTGACGCCGCACAATGGGTTGTCCCTAGAGAACTCGTATGTTAT
Source organism: Calotriton arnoldi (assembly GCA_963921515.1). NCBI lineage: Eukaryota > Metazoa > Chordata > Amphibia > Caudata > Salamandridae > Calotriton > Calotriton arnoldi. The sequence goes on along the minus strand of CAWUFW010003043.1, from coordinate 1,151,204 downwards.
GGCGTTTTATGTTCTAACCACAAGACTGCACAACAACCTCTTGTTTTCGTGTATGGGTGGCGCTGCTATAGATGGTACCATAAATGCGACTTAGCTCCAAGATCTCTCTCTTCAAGCACTTTTATTCTGCTTCGGCCTCTGCAAAAAGCCTTTCTTGAAGGCACCGATCTATATGTGATATGCTAACAAAGCAATTTGGTGGGCGAGTGCACGGCCAAAGCACCATATAATTCATATTCAAACCTGGCGTGTCTGACTTAGCCATTCATCCTTTTGAGGTCGATAAAGTGCGTTCAACAGACAAGTAAGCATACCAACTGTTAATGATGAGCCCTGCAACGAGTACCTGTTTTTGGCCATTCACTATGTATCGAGCCCTACCCACTTCCTCTTGGAAGATCTCTTCTGACGTGAGGGACCACCTAATGGATTATAGCCAGCCCCACCCTGTTCTCCTTATCTGAAACATTCCTTCATTTGGCCGGCCACATCTTCTCCTCCCCTCCCCCCTCCCCCCATTAACCATGTAACCAGACCCCTCGCTGCCTCTTCCTTAGCTGCATAAACTAGTGCCCCCCGCTCCCCCTGGCGCGCTTTTGTCTACGTCTAACCTTAATCAGCATCCTATATCGGCCCCGCTCCCTTATCTATTCTTATATTTAACTCAATATGTACATGCATTCGATATTTTCAAATATGTTCCTTTACAAGTAACACATTCAACACCATCAGCTGTGTTCGTATTATAAAAACCAACAAGCATTCTCTATACTTTGCTTCTTCTCAAAGATTTCCTTTTACGTTCAGGTGTTCTCTCCAGATAACTGTTATAAGCCACACCCAGTGGCTTTGCAGTGCCCGATATCTATATGCCACTTAGAGTGTCTGGCAATTCTCAGCAAGTCACATGCCACCCAAACTGCAAAGTCTCATGTAATTCTCAGAAACCATATCCCGCTCATACTCAGAATACACTACTTCTCCCAGAGGTCTCTGTAAGTTGTCGTAAACGAGAGACAAACCAAGCACTGGAACAAATTGCCGCCTGTACACCAACCCCGCCCCCTCACTCGCCTTCAGCTCTTCCCAGACAGCGCCCGACCCCCCGCCATGTCTCCCAAGCGCCCGTAGGAATTGCCACCAATCCAACCGGCCTCATAAGGATGAAAGGCTGAACGGAAGTCAAATCACTGGTGTGTGTGCTTCACTCTTAACACATCAGCCCAAGCTCTGCATCCCCTGGCTCCTATCCAAGACGGCGCTTTGCGGCAGCTGCAGTAAAATTAAGCGCCACGAACTGCACAAGGAGCACATCTGCCGACCAGGCCCAGGACACAGAGCACACAGGCCCGCCGTCAGCCATCCCCTTGTCTGCTCAGCTGACTGCCTCCCTCCCTGTCGCTCTCCTCCTCTGCTGGTCTCTCTTTCCTCGGCCCTCACCACCGGCTGCCATGTCTGCCCCCACTCCTTCTTGGTCTCGTCCAGGAGATGCCGGAGTACCATGGTACAATGAGGACAAGACTGAAGCAGACTGCACCACGCGCACACAAACACAGGTATGCGTATGTATGAGTTGTGGGGTTGAAGGGTTGGAGATACAGCTATCTTTTATTGTTGTCCTACCGTTTTTTAGGTCTCGCATAGGCAGCGCATACGCCGCCTCTCTGAGGCATCAAGTAATCTGTATATGTGTGGAATCTCCACCTACTCCACCTTTTGGCTTTTAATTGGTTTCTTCGCTTGTCTGCTTTATTTTCATGGTTTTTACAGGCTAATGCGCTTTCTAGGTCGTCCTCTATTTACTTGGGAACGCCTATGCAACACCGCCTAACTACAGTAAACATGCTGGTAGTGAAATGAAGTGTTTGTCGTGGAACTCTTTTTTTGTTTTCGTGGTTTGCTTTTTTCTGTATTGCAGTGTCATGGTGTGCTCCTTTAAGCCCTTTTTCTTCCCCCTGCTGCTTTGCATTAAGAGCCCTCCCGCCGGACTCGGTATTTCTTTCAGTGTTTCTATTGTTTTGCACGTCGCCGCAGCATGCGCCTTCAAGCTCTTTTTCTCCTCCTCCCTCCCGCTTCGCATTAAGAGCCCTCCTCCTCACTCGGTATTTCTTTTGCACGTGGCGTGCTCCAAGCCCATGCTGGCTCTTGGGTTCTTTTCTCTGTGTTTTTTTCAACACTGCTGCCTGCCTTCTTAGTGTTGTTAATCCGACACCCATGTGGAAGCGGAGGTGGGGGAAACTGTGGACATTGTGGAGAGCCTTTGACGCCGCACAATGGGTTGTCCCTAGAGAACTCGTATGTTATGGCGTTTTATGTTCTAACCACAAGACTGCACAACAACCTCTTGTTTTCGTGTATGGGTGGCGCTGCTATAGCTGGTACCATAGATGCGAATTAGCTCCAAGATATCTCTCCTCAAGCACTTTTATTGTGCTTCGGCCTCTGCAAAAAGCCTTTTTTGAAGGCACCGATCTATATGTGATATGCTAACAAAGAAATTCGGTGGGTGAGTGCCCGGCCAAAGCACCATATAATTCATATTCAAACCTGGCGTGTCTGACTTAGCCATTCATCCTTTTGAGGTCGATAAAGTGCATTCAACAGACAAGTAAAAATACCAACTGTTAATGATGAGCCCTGCAACGAGTACCTGTTTTTGGCCATTCACTATGTATCGAGCCCTACCCCCTCCCTCTTGGAAGATCTCTTCTGACGTGAGGGACCACCTAATGGATTATAGCCAGCCCCACCCTGTTCTCCTTATCTGAAACATTCCTTCATTTGGCCGGCCACATCCTCTCCTCCCCTCCCCATTAACCATGTAACCAGACCCGTCGCTGCCTCTTCCTTAGCTGCATAAATTAGTGCCCCCACTCCCACCGCTCCCCCTGGCGCGCTTTTGTCTACGTCTAACCTTAATCAGCATCCTATATCGGCCCCGCTCCCTTATCTATTCTTATATTTAACTCAATATATACATGCATTCGATATTTTCAAATATGTTCCTTTACAAGTAACACATTCAACACCATCAGCTGTGTTCGTATTATAAAAACCAACAAGCATTCTCTATACTTTGCTACTTCTCAAAGATTTCCTTTTACGATCCGGTGTTCTCTCCAGATAACTGTTATAAGCCACACCCAGTGGCTTTGCAGTGCCAGATATCTATATGCCTCTGAGAGTGTCTGGCAATTCTCAGCAAGTCACATGCCACCCAAACTGCAAAGTCTCACGCAATTCTCAGAAACCATATCCCGCTCATACTCAGAATACACTACTTCTCCCAGAGGTCTCTGTAAGTTGTCGTAAACGAGAGACAAAGCAAGCACTGGAACAAATTGCCGCCCGTACACCAACCCCGCCCCCCTCACTCGCCTTCAGCTCTTCCCAGACAGCGCCCAGCCCAACGCCATGTCTCCCAAGCGCCCGTAGGAATTGCCACCGATCCAACCGGCCTCATAAGGATGAAAGGCTGAATGGAAGTCAAATCACTGGTGTGTGTGCTTCACTCTTAACACATCAGCCCAAGCTCTGCATCCCCTGGCTCCTATCCAGGACGGCGCTATGCGGCAGCTGCAGGAAAATTAAGCGCCACGAAATGCACAAGGAGCACATCTGCCAGCCAGGCCCAGGACACAGAGCACACAGGCCCGCAGTCAGCCACCCCCTTGTCTGCTCAGCTGACTGCCTCCCTCCCTGTCGCTCTCCTCCTCTGCTGGTCTCTCTTTCCTCTGCCCTCACCACCGGCTGCATGTCTGCCCCCACTCCCCCCCAGTGGGTGCCTGCTGCTCCTTCTTGGTCTCTGCCCTGTGCTCCAGCCAACCCGTGGAGAGCCCAATGATTCCAACCTGGTTGAGGAGGACCCCCACGCAATGCACCTCTACAGATGTTCACTTGCGCCATTACCGAGGTGCTGCATTTCATCATATTCTTCGCGCCCTAGTAAATATGAGCAGATACTTTAATGCGAGATTAGCCCCCACCCCCAAAGAAACAACAACATTCTCACCCAGTGTTGCTGACTGCAAAGTACATGAATTTCCTTAACTAACATGATGTATTTCGAAGTCGCTCGTAGAATTTTGTCTCACTTCATGTTACGCCATTACTTCAAAGCGTTTTTTGCTACGTTGATGCAGCAAAGTGATTCATATTACGACACTGCCTCAAGTATTTCATTAAGTTCCACTCTTGCAACGCACTTCACATCATTCACTCACTACTAAGTGCTTAATGGTACTCGGTACTCTGCAGCAAAGTGCTTTTTCTTAACCCTCTGCAGCACAGCACTTTGTTACTAAACTTAAAGGGGTCAAGTCTGTGGGTATTGGAGAGTGTTGGCTCTTAAGTAAACACAGGTAATATTGATAATCTTCCCACAGTCGAATCGCACTTTGAACTCTGGAAAAACACAGCACTCCATGTACAAGTTACGTATCTCATTTGTGTAGCATGCAGGATAAGTTGGTCAGGTGAGAAGGTGATGGTGATACCATCTTCTCACCCTTAATATGTAAGTGTGCAAAGTGGCCCAGCTGCACTGACATGCATCCGGCAAGTGTCTTGACAGTGAGTGTAGTTTCAATGTACCCCTCACAGATGTCAACAAACTCATTACTTCTTTCATTTTCTGTGGTCATATCCAGTGGCGACTGGCATCTACGGGGGCAAGCACATGGAAAGTCTGCGAGCTCTTACAAGCACAACAGACCTCTCCGCTCCAGCCTCAGTCTCCAGGAAACGCGATGCTTTTTCGCCCAATTCTTCTGCCTGACAGGAACTGCAATGCAATAGATCTCGCATTTACGCGAGTTTTAGCAATTGGCATTGTAAATGACAATGCCTTTCATTTATGTTTTGGTTTTTGAAACCTAAATAAAAGGCATTGTCATTTACAATGCCAATAGTTTAAACTCGCGTAAATGCGAGACCTATTGCATTGAAAATGCTTGTTAACCTTACGGTTCACGTGGTACATTGCGTTTGCAGTTAACATGGACTCTTGTTGTTCGGAGCTTTGATCATAAACAGAATAACCACGACTTGGCTGCGAAGTTAGAATTGTATTGCATGCTGGGATTCTGAGTGTGGCACACTGAGGAAGGGTTGGGCATGTACTCAATACTTTTGTGTGAAAATATTGTGCACTTTTGCTGACGGGGTTTCTAAGAGGAATGCCGTTTCTGATTTTGATAAGCCAGTAACAGTGGGTGGTTTGGATCCATTTCACTGTGTAATTTTTACGCTTAGTTGCACATCAATGGACGCATCACTTCGGGTTTTGGAGCACGAGTTCTTAAGCATGAATTTGTCGTCTTGAAGGGTGAATGCAACACATAATGATTCTGAATCACTCATTTGGTTTTTAAAATCTCTTTCCCATATTTCGCTTTCTTGCTTGGTACTTTTGTTAAGGTTCAATTGTAAAAAAAACTTGAGTCACTTTTTTTGACATGGCAGTAAATTGTATATCATTGTATTCAGTTGCCCCTAAAGAAGTATGGAATCACCCGAAATGCATTGGGAGCCACAGGCAAGTCTTGATCTCACATTGTATTATGTACTGAGAAAGCATTTCGAATGCAAACTAATGTGACGTAATATTGTTTGTTCAACATTGTACCGTGTTACACTCTGTTCATGTGTTAAACAATTGGTTATTTAAAACTATTAAATTGTTGTGTATATCATTAATTGCAAATTGCTGAAGTTTAAATTATTTTTGAGCCCACGGGCTAATTTAGTATTGCTCTTTGTATCCAGGATACCTATGGGGATTCTAGGGTGGCAGGCATTTTTCAGCGGAGACGAGCCAGCTCCATTTCAAAGTAGCACACTCACTGGTGGTTACTAGGTTCACAAGGATTACTCCTGAGTGCAGGATCATCTCTAATTCATTTATTTATGCTGATGATACACAGATTTTCTTTAGACTAGACTCGGGGGTTCCAACCTTTTGAGTGATAAGAGTTACTTTTGTTCAATGAAAATTATCCCAAGCTACTATTATTATTAGTGTTGTAATAGCAACCAGATCAGAAAATATTACATTGGTAGTCACCCTGTGCACGATTACTAGCACTGATCAGGTCACTGCTTCAGGCTGGGTTGCTAGCAGTAACATAAAAAGCCTTTGCCAATTTGAAATCCCTTTAATTGGGTACTAAGTAACAGCTATAGTTGCAATGCACCTGAATAACAATAATAGGTCTCCCTAGCATCAAATGATTTATCACTCAAATATCAACTTTAAAAATGTTTTGGAAATTCAACCATTCTTCTCAAACATCAGTTTATGAGTTCTGAAATATACACACATTTTCATCTCCAAAACGTACTTTTCTGTTTTGGTATACATACATTATTTAATTCAGGCTAACAAAAGCTAATTTAGTAGGCTTGATAGCACACAGGAGAGGTACTTACAGGTAGTTGGAGTGCTACAAGTAGGTCACGAGCTACTTGTTGGAGAAGCCTGGACTAGACTATTCTGAGGAGGAAATATAGGGGCATATTACCAAGGATGTGCGATAATTATCGCAAAGCGCACTTAGCGCTGTTTTTTTTATGGCCGGCTATCGCTGGATTACATCGCGGAGATAACACGTTATTATCAACGCTTATCTCCAAGGCGATAGAAAATCCAGCGATAGTACCGAAACCCAGCAATAGCGCGAGAAATCCAGCGATAAATTCCACGCGCTAATGAAAAGCTTGCTAATAGGCAGGTGAGGACTTAACCTTACAATCCACCTCCCATTGACTAGAATGGTTAAGTCAAGTTTTAAAGAGGTGTTAGATTCCAGCGATAATTGCGGTTAGCGCGAATTATTTTATCGCTTCGCGGGCATTGCTAATAGGGGGAAGTTGTGTTTGCGACTGTTTTCAGTCGCTTTTAGTTGGGAACGCCTACTTTGCATGTCATTAGCGATAATTATCGCTGACATGCAAAGCGGCAAGAAAACGTCCGCTTTCGCCATAAAGCTGTCGCTAACAGCTGTTAGCGACAGCTTGCTAATAGGGCGATAAAAATATCTCAGCTTTAGCGGCAAAAAGTGCTATTAAAAAGATGGGTTTCATTGTCAACACTTCCTGACTCCCCCTGCCCCACCAGTACCTATTCAAAGCAGCTTTCTGGTCATACCACTCCTTGATCAGCTCTTGGCTGGCATGAAGTTTTTCCTTGCCTGACCCATGTATTGCAAAATCAACTTCTTAAGGCTAATCACAAAGTCAACCAAATCACGTTAACAGTGATTCTTAAATTCCTTCCTAGAAGGAACTTCTCCACTCAACCTTTTAATGTGTGTGAGCCATGCACAGGGCACCCAAAGAGAAGTACAAAGGGACGGAAGCCTACCCCCTTCTGTGGAATTTCTGTGTTGCTGACATGGCAGCAAAATACCCCATTTTCTTCTGCGGTTCTCTGGCAGAGTTCCCATCATGCTCTTAAGGGTCTTTTAAATTCTTTCTACTAAACCATTTGGCTGTGGTTGGTGTGCCATGGGGAACTCGTAGGTCACACCAGGTTGCTCCCACATCTCTGTCATGTTTGAGGAGATAAAGTTTGTTCCCTGGTCAGAAGTCACTGTCTTGGGAAATCCAAATCTAGAAAAGATCTCCAAGAGTGCACTAGGGATCACCTTTGCAGTTATGTTCTTTAGAGATACAAGTATTGGACACCGAGCAGCATGGTACACTACAACCAAGACACACTTGTTGCCTGAAGCCAAGGGGAGACGGGCAAATAGTTCAACAATGTTGATTGTCACATGTTTGAACTGAACACCTACCACTGGTAGTGACACTAATGGTGCCTTTGACGTACTTCCTGACTTACTACTTAACTGACAAAAAAGCCAGGTCCTACAGAACATCTCTGTATCTCTTTGCATCTCTGGCGAGTGGAACAAACAGTCTTACTATTGGCACTTTGTGGGCTAGTAACAGCAGGAAGTTCCTGTGCACTAGGGGAGCTACTAGCCTCTTGCTAGCTACTGGTTCATGATTTACACCTTAGCTATAAAGCAGTTGTCATCCTCCCAGCCAAGATAACATCTTCCAACCATTCCCTTGCTGACCTGTTCCTTGGCTGTCTTATGAAGTCCCACATGTGCAGGGCACCAAACTTGTGCCTTGTGGAAATCCTCCAAGTAGGTCCTCCATCATCTGTCAGTCACCTAGACTCCTACAGCTGGGCCGCTTCGGGTATCTCATCCTCCTCTCTCTCTCTAACACAGGGGATTAATGCCAGGGTCTATGTCTTCTCGGAATCTGCCATAATAGGCTCACTGCTTTTCTCTGTCCATGGTTAACCTGAAATAGTCTCAATCTCTTCCTAAGACTGACATGCAGCCTGCTCTCTCATCAACACATCTGATGTGGTGCAACCACTATAGGCTTCTGATTTTGGATCCAAACCAGGAGCAATCAAATTATTTTCCAAGAGACACCAGAACCTTGCTCTCTCTCACCACTACAACGATCCTGGCCAACTTGCCAATGGATTCTACATCAAACGATCAGGAACTCTATATCATAATCCTCAATCACTCCTAAGAGCGGGCCACTGGCAGAATAAGAGTCTCCTAAAGTTTGAAATACTTTCTCTAAACCACAATCCTGTAAGCACCTGTATCCCTCCGGGCAGGAACCGTTGTCCTGTTGATACTAGCTTTCAACACAAGCCCTATGGAATTTGGCTAGATGTGCTTGAGAGTATCTGGGACCCTTTACCAAATGCTCATTGCTACTAGTCTGAGTGCAACAGGGACCTCTGAAATTCCTTCATCCACTGTCAACTTAGTTGCTGTAATGGGTGCATCTGGTACAGATATTTCACCTAACTGTTCCTTTTGTAATGACTCTGCTTGTGACACTTATAACAAGTAATCACCTTGTGCTTCAGAGAACCTTCTTGTCACCCCTTCTCCTTATGTTCCAGAGTTGGAACCCACTTCTCTTTCTGCATTCATCCTTCCTGGACTCTTGGAAATCGACCTGGCCTTGCCCTCCAGTTTGGAATCAGTCTGTTGAGAGTTCCTCTGTCCGTCATAGAGTACTGCTGTTACAGCCCTTTACTAATCCTGTTAGATATTCACTTATCGGTCAACACTGCAAGTTTCTCTGGGTCCTTTCCTGTCAGGTCTGAAAGGTATTGTCTAAGGGACACACTCAGGGACTGAGAGCCTGACACCACAGCAACCCTCCTTGCATTCCAACCTCTAGAGTCATCAATGTTTTCCCCTACTGCCCAGTTTCTTAACTGTCCCTTTACAAACGAACAATTTTCATCCAGTGCTAGGTCCTAGAAGCCTTCCACCTTCTCTCCAAACACAGATCACTTAACTGATTCAAGGACAAGGTGTCAAGATCTAGTCCCAATAACCTTGTATCTGCCATTGTACTGTGCAGGTAAGGCTGCATTCAAGCACAAGTTATTCTTTTGTTCATGAAACATGGAGCAGGTACATTCACATCTCAAACAACCTTTGAACAACTGTAAGACCACTAGGGTACAGGACAAATAGGAGTTACAGTTCCCCAAACATAAGGGTTGGAGTAATTTGTAACTGGTGCCCATGGGGTCTCTCTGATACCTCTGCGAGGGTGAGATGCCACAGGATTCTCAAGGAGGCAGTGTGGTATGCTGGAGTTCAGTCCACAACAATCATCGACAAGACAAAATAACGTCAATTCCACGATCAGTGCTTGTCTTTTAAGAAAAAGAAAACCCATTTAATCACTCAGCAGTACTAAATACTGCACAATTCCATTACCACACAGGGTAGTAACCCAGGGAGGGTATGTTCCTTCCTTGTGGTGCTAGACCTGCTGAGTCTTCTTGCTAGTTCCATCCCAGTGACCTCTCGCAGTGGAACTCCCCCCCAGTAGTCCGGTAAAAGCATGCTCAGGTACAGTCTTATGTTTTCCCTACAAGTTAAATGCTCACTCAGATTAAGTTTTCTCCAATCTGACCCACTGGTTGTGTAGCAGGATGAGAATAGTATTTTTGTTTGCTCCTTTAGAGCAGATTGGTTAGCCCCTCTGCACTCCTGTAGGTGGAACAACAAGTAAAGATAGTTAAAGGCCACTGGGTAGGCCAGAGTCTAGCCGAGGCAGGTATAAGTGATTAAACCCCATGTGGGTCAATGCAAGGGTCACAACAGATTCAGCCCCAACTGGTTTGATGGCAATTGCAATTCCAATTAATTCAATGGCATGATCAAGGCAGTTGCAGTCCCGATCAGACCAAGATTATGATCATGGCCGATGTGGCCACATCCAGGCCAAAGACACAAGTACATGAAACAGTTCCCAAAAGGAACCACTTGAGAGACTAGGGAGACCCTCTGCAGTGCGGGTCATTCCTAGCTCACTCTCAGTTAGTCATCTTTTTCTGGATGTCCATCAATCTCTGGGACATAATAGGCCTCTCTCCTCCTGGACAGTCTCTTCTCCTGCAGGGATCATCAGATGTCTTCTCCCTCTCAACTGGTAGACAGGATTCTAGGCACGTCAGGTAGATCCTCAGCTCCTTCAGCATAAAGTGCAGATTTCAGGTGATGTCACCTTAACTATGTTAGGCAGACACCAGCCCTGGTTGCACAAAAGCACTTTGAGTACTTTGAGAGCACTCCCTTCCTTAGCCATGAAGGACTTGGAACTGCAAGAAAGTAGGCTGTTTTGAGTCCCACATTTTATCGACAGGGAATGTAGATCCATTCTCCAATTACAGAATGGGTTTGGGACAGTTTTCCTCTCAAGTGTATTCCTCAAGCTGCTTTCCAGGCACAGTCCTTGTGCAACGTGACTCTTCTCACAGCAGGTTAACACTGGCACTGTCTGAACTCTGGGTCATCCATAACGTAAGCACAATGAAGTGTGAGATTTCTGCATCAGGCTGTTATCATACCTACTGTAGCAGTAATAAGGAGTGGACAAAAGAGCTGCTCTAATTTGGAAATGTCCTCAATTTGCACAACAGAGACTGCAGTCCCAACGTCACCCTTATCATCAGCCAAATGGTAGTACTCAAGAAGAACTAATTAGCAGCTGCTTACTAACAAAATGACTCATGGAATTCATAAAGGTAACCCTTTCTCCATTCACCCCGCTTCTGTGCCTCCCCCCTCCATACATAGGACTGTAGGCAATGCACTTCAACTGTCTAGGAGAACAGCCCTCACTATCAACCCTCTATCTTTGCTATGCCAGTCTGGGGGCATCCAAAATGGATCTCACCAGCTTCAGTACCAGGCTCACTGACACACATGGCAAATTACTTCTATGCATTTGCTACACGCACTACACATGTTCATGCAATATGCACTCAGGGTGGCAGCGCAAGGTTCTGGGCATAGACATAACAGCAGTACTTTACATAAATGGGGATGTAGGACTTGCTGACAGTGAACCAGATAAAACAATCTGGTTACACTGTTGATCCTTCCAGAACAAGTTGTGGCTATTTTGCCACCACTCTTTAATGCACTATGCCCAGCACATGGACAGTAGTACTCTTTCCACAAAAGAGGGCACTCTTGGTGCACCCCTCAGGTCACTAGGAAGTCCAGGAGCTCACATAGTGAGCTACAGCCCTAGGCCTCTACATACACACTAGATTAGTGTGACACTAGAACCAAAATAAAAGTTAGGATGCCAGATACAAATGCAGATAGGCACTCAGGGCAGGGAAACACACCCCAATAGCATGCATGGGGTATACTTTCAACATTAGCTTTCCAATTCTGCACTTGCTTAGCGGCATCACTTAGGAGTTGAGTCTCTCACTAGAAATTGAAGCAACTGGACTAATGTCTGAAAATCAGACTAACAAAGAGAGAGGCAACCACAACTCATTTTTCTGTGGAAAGTTGACAAATGCTCGCTGAATTTCAGCTTGATGTGCTCTCCTTTCCAGCCCTATACAGCACCAGACAGCATGTGACCCATCCACATGGCTCATGAGGAGTGCCCACTGTAGTAAGCACAACCCGTAATTAAGGTAAGTAGTATCTTTATAAGAGCAAGCAGGACAGTGTCCTCTCTCCTCCAGTCCTCCTCCAACTGCCGCCCTTGCTCCACTCCCAATTCCATTCTAGAACCTGTGGTATCCTGCCAACTAGGTACAATGACCATGGTAACCAAGACATCAAATCTCACCTTCTTAATCACTTTACAATAAAATCACTAAAAAGAACAATTAACAATACTAATAAAATGATACATTCTAATACAGAATGCATGTCCCCAAGGTAAGTTGCATTTGAGAGATAATCAGCTTTGGGGAAAATATCGCAAAATAAGTTGCATAACCTGCATTGGGGTTGTTGCTACTCAGCATGCATGTGACAATTACAGCACAATACCCATCCCTTCTCTTTATAACATTACATTATAAAATCAGCAAAAAATGTCACTGATACAACTGTCCTGCCTGCATGTGTTGGTAGAACTTCCACACCTCTCAGCGTAATTAGTAAGTGTAGAATGTGTACTGGCTGCATTGGGATCCTCCAGTAAGTCAGGTGTTCCTTCTTGCCCTTCTGCAACCCTGGTGTCATCCCACAACCATTCCATAGATTATGATTTTTTTTTCCATCCCTTTTTTGCAGTTTGCCAATTCTAAACCTTATTGCACCTCGCCATTCTGCCAAAGTGACACATTTTTTTAGCTTCCAGCAAGGTGGATTTAGTATAAACGTCTGTGACTCGCATAGGTTCTGAAAATTTGCTACATCCCTTCCTTGCTTTCTGGCCCAATTTCACTCTCACTCAATCTCCTGCTGTTAAATTCACATCTTTCACACCACGTTTCTTGTCATATGTCTTATATAGTGTTGGAAAACGAGGCAGTATCTGTGAGGCCTGCACAAATAACACGTCACATTTATCCTTCACTGGGAACCAAACACCCTATTGTAGCGCTTGACTCTCAGAGGGTAGCGTTGCAGAGCAGTCTAAGGCTTACTCAAGGGAGGTGGTGTAGGCTAGTAATCGCCATTTACCAGTATGCAGAAATAACACTCAATAATTGATTGTCCAGTCTGTACTTTGCTTTATAAAAGTAAGAGTACATTTATTAAATACACACACTACTCAATACTATGCAACAATTTACAAATATACATAAGCTGTTGGAATTACTTTGTGACATTGCATAACATCTCCACCCCTCCCACAGGGGGGGTGGGGTCTAGTACCACCACTCCCATGTATGCACATCATCTTGCCCCCTAATGCAGTGGGTTGAACATAACCTGGAGCGAGGGCCTTGCCCACTGGCACCATCCCAGGGGCGACCCACCCCATTATCTCAACAAGCATTTAAAATGGGCAAACCTGCCATGGTGACACATAACCCTGACTGAGCATCTCATACTGCCCATACAGTATACACCTCTACATCTTAGTGGCTAACAGTCTGGGTTGTTCTTCACCTAACGCAGTAGCAAGAATACATGTTGGGGCATCACTTTAAATGAGGTACTTATCATAGCTGATAACAGTTGTAATGCATTGCAATCACAGCCCCTAAAAGGCATCACAGTTATAATCACAGGATTAAGCGTATACGGCCAGACACCCTAGCAGGAATGTCTGGCAACATAACCCCACTTTGCTTATGACTTCACATTACACATGTGACTTTCAGTCCCTCAGTACAAATAACATTGGTAAATGCACTTCTCGTGCAATTGCACCTCTTCACCTCCAGGGGATGCTCTTCTCCAGACATCCCCAGCTCCACCCTCCATACCTTGGTGCAGTCCCAAACGCACCCACAGCTGTAGAACAAAAGTTCCAGCCCCAGGATGCTGTTTACCGCTGGCTGAGCTCTTGAGGGGTTATTCCCAGTGAGTCCCCAGAGACTTAGGGGGGGGACTTTCGATCTTCGTGCTGGGGGAGACTGCGTTGCTCCTGCAGCTCCCCCTGCATCTTTTCCAACAAAGGGGGTGATCCCCTCCTCTGGGGGCCACCTGGCGCCCATCCACGATGCAATCCCCATGCCTTGCAAGGCATTATGGGGCGCTCCCTGAGCCCAGCGCGCATATTAGAACAGCGGCTCTCCCGCTGTGTCGGGGAGAGTCGCGCAGCCTGTCCCTGCGGCCTGGCGCCGCATCCACTGTTCGTTGGGGGTCTGGTCCTACCCGGACCCCTGCTGCCAACCGGTGAGTCCACTCAGAGCAGCTCGGGGAGCCCACCCCCGGCCGCTCCTCTTTGCATGCTCTTCGGGGTCCCGGTCCCACCTGGGAACCCTGCACTGCTGGCTCGCTGGGGAGCCACTCGTGGAGCCCACCCCGGCGACTCCTGCCGGCTCCCCACCTGGCCAGCACCCTCACGTGCTGCCGTGGGAGCCGGCACTCCTCTTCTGGTCTGCCCGCTCCGGCGGACAGACATGGAGACTCCCGCCTTTCTCCAACCACGGGGAGTGTGGCGGCACTCCCCCTCCCTCACGGGACACATCGGGTCCTGGAGTTGGGGGTCCCGGGCCCCAAGGAGGTCTTCACGGGGAGCGTGACGGCGCTCTTCGGCTTCAGCTTCCTGCACTGCGGGAGAGGGCGACGGCACTCCCCCCTCTTCTTTCTTCACGCAGGGTCCCAGAGTTGGGGTCCCGGGCCCCTCTGCCATCTTCGCGGGGGGCGCGACGGCGCTCCCCACCCTCCGCTCTCTTTGGAGGACAGGCTGGGCTCCTGGTACCCCTCGGGCACCTTCACGGGGAGCGCGACGGCGCTCCCCGACTTTCTCTTCGTCGGGGGCCAGGGTAGGCTCCTGGCCCCCCCTGGGGCTCATTCACGGGGAGCGCGACGGCACTCCCTGACTTCCCCTTCTTGTGGGGCAGCCCCCGGGACCCGACCCACCCCGGGGGCACATCTAGGACCGGCGGCGGAGCCCCATGCGCTTGGTCGTTGGTCCCCCGGGAGGTCAAAGGTCGCCTACCTTCTGGGGGGGTAGCTCGGCCCCCAGGCGGCCGATTTTCATCATTTTGGCCTTCTCTTGCTCCGGGTGACCAGATCTACCTGTGTGGAGCACTTTCCATTGCCCTCCTGGTCTCAAGGAGGGGGAACTCAGCAGGGAGCTGCCTTCACTGGCTCCCTGCGCCAGCCTCTCACCTGGCTCTTCTCCTGGACCTCTCTTCTCCTTGTGCAGAGGCCCAGGCTTCTGCTCACTGGTCCTGGACTCCCCTCCTGGCGAAATTCTGCATCCTGGGATAGTCAGGGGGTCCTTCCTTCCAACTGCCCATGGCGCCAGGCTCCGGCACCAGTCTTCCTCAGCAGACCACACCCCGGGGAGAGCTCCTCTTCCTGTCCAAACTCTTTTTAAAGAATATGGAGGGGGCTGACAGGAAGTCTCTGTTTGCCCTAACAAACAGCGACACATCACTCCTCTGCCCCTGCTCCCTCCTTCCTGCCCAGGCCTCTGGGTTTGTTCAAAATGGCATCGTCCAGGGGTCTCATGCCACATGGTCTCTGAAAAGTCCCTTCCCCCCCTTTCTGCCTTCTCTCCAGAGCAGCTTGGTGCCTGGCACCAGGTGACAGCTGCTGATGGATTAACCTGTAGCTCCACCCACCTTCTCTTCTTGGAGAGGAGGCCTTCACCCTTGGAATGCTTGTCGTGCAGGGCTAGGCCTCTGATGCTACAGCTTGGGGAGGAAGGTCATTAATCCAGCCTGGCAGGGTCAGCCCCAGCCAGGCTCTGGTTATGAGCTGACTCAGAGGAATATGACATTTCTGGATGACCAAAAAGCAGTACAGATATGACTTTGGACTCTGCAGAATACTTCTTCTCACCTAAGTTACAGTGGTCTTTAGCGCGTGTCTGGAATTTGTAGGCCCTAGGGAAGTGAAACTATCCCAAATGGTCCCCATCCTCATAGGGGACTAATGATGTGGTCTTTCAGTGAAAACAGTAAAGCACACTGACTTTCCCTATATGTTTCTTCCCATTGCATAAAGCCTATTCCATGTCGCCACCAAGCTCTGCAGAATTCCTGCCACACCATTCAATTTATAGCTGCTCCTGGGCTGCACACGCCAGGAATCTCCCCTGCGCAGCCCTTACACTTGTGCACACGCATGTACACCCGTGTCTGCATGTAACCAGCCCAGTGCCCCTTACTCTGGCTGCAGCACAGCGGCCTACTCGCGCCAGGGGGACACCGGTAAAATACACATGCAGTCGCCTTCATCATGAGTTCACTGTGGGTGAGTCCCAACTTATGAGGCTCTCCCACAGTAAAAGCTCAACAAATAGGTGTTCAAAAAGCAAAAAATCCGGGCGGCTCAGATGGTCAGAACCACCTTCTAACATATAGCTTCTGCATTTTTGCTAAATTACTCTTCACTACAGAGGGACACCATCTACTACAAATGTTCAAATTCATCCAAGCCTTGTTATCTCTGATAAAAGGATCTCTTCCCCTGATAATCTTAAAAGGACTGCAGTCAGTTACAGTAGATGTGATTCTGTATGCCCAGATCGTGTTGTGCAATTCCTTCACCCAATCCAATCCGGCAATGATGGCAGCTTGCCTGCTGCCCATCACCACTCTATTAAAGAGTTCCATGATGCTGTTCCCTGCAGGGTGATAAACGAAGTCTTCCTCCCAGAAATTCCATTCCTGCTTAAAAATTTATCAAACGTTTTAGATACAAATTGTGGATTTTTGTCACTTACCATGGTTTTCGGTATACTTTCTCTTAAAAATGTTCTCAAGCCATTTAGAGTAATTATCCATATTGACCATAACATATTTGGAAACTCCATAATCATCTAGAATAGGCCCCAAAATGTCCATGCTAAGATCCTCGCAAGGGCCCTCTGATCCCCTGCGATCCCACAGAGATGGTCTAAGCATGGTCTGAGCTTTGTCAGAGTTTGCACATAACTGGCAGCTCATCCCAAACATTCAGTGTCAACATCCGCTCCCAGCCACCAATAGAATGACTTCACCCCTATTTTAAGTTTAACTATGCCAAGGTGTTCTTCTTGACTTATTTCTAGAATTCTCGATCTTAGACTCCGGGTATTAATCTATCCCCTCTTATAACATAACCTGTATCACTAATGGCCAGTTAGTCTCCGATCTCCCACAATTTTCTGCTCTCATCACTCAAAGTACTCTTGTTAGCCCAACCTTCCACAATTAATTGTTTGATCTGAGTTAGAGATACATCTTCTTCATACTTAGTTTTCCCTTTCTTATCCAAAATAGCCAAATTGCCCTCACCTATCATTGCTGCACTCTAGTCATCCCGCTCTCCACACTCTCGTTCCTTCCTGGGTAATAGAGAACAACTAAAATAATCTGCTACTTGGTTCTTTTTACCTGGTACATACTCCACATTGTACATGTATTCTAGTACTCTTAATGTCATCCAAGCTATGTGAGGTGTAGCTTTAATAATGCCCTTGGATGTAAGGACTTTTGACAGTGGTTTGTGGTCCACTTGGAGCATAAATTGGGATCCCCATAAATACTGCCTGAACTTCTCCATAGCCCAAACTGCTGCCAACATTTCCTTCTCTATAACTGAGACCTTTTCCTCAGATGGGGACAAAGATCTGGAAGCATATGCCTCTGTGTATTCTTCCCCCATACAGTATACTTGGGTTAATACTGCTCCTACTCCCTTTCCACTGGCATCTGTAGTGACAACGCTGTTTGCCCCAACCTCAAATCCTTGGAGAGGAACCGCTGAGACAATGTCCAGGTTGATTTTCTCAAAATCCACCTGTAATTCCTCAATCGAACCAAACTCAGTTCTCACTTGTAACAATTGTCGTAACCCAGGAGTCTTCATGGCAAACTTCTGTACAAACTGCATAAAACTACGCCAGACCAAGGAATGATTTGACTTCATCTTTAGATGTGGCTGCAGGAGCATTCTTAACTGTTTCGATTATATCTTTCTTTGCGGCTATACTATGTCTGCCCACTTCATGACCCAGTTAAGTCACTGAATTCAATGCAAATTAGCATTTTTTTATCTCTGCCGTAAGACCCTAATCTGACAATCCTTAACACCATCTTTAAACTGATGTCATGTTCACATCTGTCTCAGCCCAATACCAGTATATCATCCTGGAAGTATGTCACTCCCTGGTCGCCTTTGAAAAGTTTGTGTTTTAGTGTTTGAAACACCACAGCCACTGACGCGAGTCCAAATGGCATGTGTACAAATCTGTAACAGCCAAAGGGAGAGACAAACGCAGTCAAATTCCTACTGGAAGCATGTAATTGGACATAGTGATAAGCCTAGGTTAAGTCCATTGTTAAAAACAATTTTATCCCCCTCGATTTTGACAAAAGTTGATCGATTCTGGGTAAAGGAAATGGAAATTTGTTTACCACTATACTTTTGTTCAATTCTCGAAGGTCAATGCATAGGCGTAACTGGCCAGCTGGGTTTTGAGCCACCACTAAGAGTGCCAACCATTCTGCGCACTCCACCGGTTCTATTATTCTCTTACTTTCAAGCATATCCAGCTCTTTCATCAAGCTCCCCTTATATTTAATGGTGTGTTCCAGACTTTGTGAGTTACTGGTGTAGCGCTTTCTTTCAATACAATTTTATGAACAAATCAGCTGAGTTTCCCTACTTCACTCTGAAAATACATCAGGAAATTGTTTCTTGACTATGTATTCAACCTGCTCCTCCAGCAGCATCACTTGTTCACCGCTATTGGGGTCAAATGTAATGCCTAAATTCCCCTGGTCGACCCATCCAAGTACTGATGGTCCTTTTTCAGTCACATACAGCTTCCCTTGAGTAGTTCTCCCTTTGAATTCACATTTGAGTTGCCTAAAGTCTACCATGGGAATTTATTCACCCGTAAAGGTAACAGGGTGAATGTCCTTAGGATTCAACTGATCTCCCAGTTCCTTGGAAAGTATTTCTTTTCACACAGACCTTTGTACAATGGTGTATGGGAGCCCCAAATGGACTATAATCTGCACACGAACTCTCCCAATGATCATATCACATATATGTTTCCTCCTGGTGTCCCCACACACAGCACCATACATATTGAGGACTCTATCCTCACTTGATGACTCATTCTCCCCCTCTATTTCTTCTTCATTATCCATCACACATCTAACAGTGTTTTTATCATTTTTAGTGTTCTTACTTCTGCACACTTTAGCGAAATGTTCCATGATCCCGCAATATGCACATTTGAACTTTGCAGCTGGACAATTCCTATCTCAGGCCATACGGCCCTTATTACCACATCTGAAACATACAGGATGCCTGTCCTCAGATTCGGGTTTTCCCACAGTTGTCCTTTTCCACCTGGGATTGTTACCACTACCTTTTTCTATCTTTTTCCCTTCCGCTTTTGAATTAGAAACCATGCATACAGACTCATTATCCTCACCATTTTTTACAGCTGCTTTTGCACACCTTTTAGACATCCCAGCTTTTTTTTTACCCAAGCAATAATGTCTTTCCAGGATGAATCCCCACACACCCACAGCTTCTCATGAATGCCCTCATGATTTGAATGCATAACTACTTGATCTCTAATGAGATCGTCATGCAAGACCCCAAATTTACAAGTTATTGCCAGTTTTTTAAGGGCCGCCACATAGTCCTCTACTGATTCTGTCTTAGCCTGCTTCCTTTGAAAAAAAGTGCACCTATCAATGGCTACACACATATCAGGTTGATAGTGTGCATAAAGATCGTCCACTGCATTCTTCAACTCATCTGCACTATCCGCAGGTCTATTCTTCTTTTCCATCTGACTGTATACCCTTAATCCTTCTGTTGAAGAAAGGATACTGGTGGGGTGAGACCACTATTTTGGGCACTCATACCAAGGTTTCCTTTCTACTCCACGGTATTACTTGCTATCAAATTCTAATACTATACCCAACAGTGTCAACTCGCAGTGACTATGTTCTCAATCCTTAAGAATATCCACCATGTAACTTTAAATGTCAACTTGGTGTGCGAATCACTGAGGACACGCACTGTATTCAACTAGCTGAATGAAAGGCACAGGGAGCACAAATCTCCAATGACGAGCGCCCCCTCAGCAGAATTAACTATAAGTTATTGTGGGTTACAGTGTGCGAATTACTGATAATGCACACTGTCACTATTTAAAAATTAAGTGTGCGAATCATTGTCGATGTGCACTGTAAATCTACTTACAGCCTTTCTCCTTTCTGTTCTCTGGCAGGAATTGCAATTACTCTGATACACCCAAATGATGGCCGCCACGTGCAATTGTGCGTCTGACATTCCGATGTAAGTGTTGCTGCCTTGTAGCGAGGAAATGGCAGACGGCATCTTCGGGCAGTATGATGCACCACAGTCTGGTTGCTGCGCATGAGAGAGGCACGAGCGAGGCTGAACACGAGACAACACCGCAGGGCTCACGACCACTGCTGGTCCTATGCAGTTCCCCAATAGTGAGCCTCACATCACTAGAACCAGTATGCTCCACAATTCCTCCGCAACTCTTGAAATACGACAAACTCCCAAAAAACTGATGTACTCCACAGAGGACACACCCTTTGCTTGCTCTACTTCCTTCACAGAAAACGAGGACCTAAAGCTGAAGTGCACGCAGGGCTCCTACATGTCACTCATTGCCAATTTGTAGTAAGCACAATTCATAATTAAGGTAAGTAGTATCTTTATTAGAACAAGCAGGACAGTGTCCTCTCTCCTCCAGTCCTCCAACTGTCACCCTCGCTCCACTCCCCACTCCATTTTAGCACCTGTGTTATCCTGCCACCTAGGTACAATAACAATGGTAACCAAGACGCCACACCCACGTCACGAGTCCAACCTGGCCCACAGGGAACACCTGCATCTTCCCACCTCTCCTCATCCCATACCCCACACCACAGACCCTCCAACACGCTTCCTTAATTGAGGCACAGACACCACGAGAACAAGAGCCGCTCTCGTGATGAAATGGAAACAAACCAATAAAATCTGTTTAAATGCCAGTGCAACAATCTTGCACTGGCATTTGTTCTTTTGAAAACACTTCAAATGCAAAAACATTCATATTTTTACTCTTAAAAACACAATTTAAAAGTTGTTTCTTTAAGAGCTAGCAGTGTCTAACTACAGTGCTTAGTAATGCTGAAAGTTCCCACACGGGAAGAGTTTCTGCTTCTATTTCATTATTCCAGTACCATCTTAAGGATTTTTGGGGCCTGTGCAAGACACATTTTGGGGTTACCTGACCAACTTTGAACTTAATAATTTGTTAACTACTTCCAGCTAAATCGATCTCTTTAGACGTCAAACAATATTGAACTATGTGCCAAGCTTTAAAAAAAACATGGACACGCAAGTAGGTCAGCAAAGCAAGTAGTGAAGCAGAGAGAATGGAAAAGGGGGAAGGGTTGAAAAAGAGAGATGAGTTGGGGCCAAGGCTGTGAGTTCAAGGTGGCAAGTGCCTTCTTTTAGCGTTCCCACCAGTACACACAATTTCCTTCATTATTCTGCCCTAAAAGGTACCATCACTGCATAACACCAGTATTTTTTAAAGTCTCAATCCAATCCTGCACCTGGTAGACTGTTGGTTTGGAGATTCTGTTGCTAGGGGCTCTGCAACAGGAGCCTGACAGTACACGCAACTATGACAGAGGCTGCACTCGCAGGATAACAATCTGTGAGAGGTGGGTGGCGAAGGCAGTACCGTAGCTGAGATGAGAGCTGTCAATGGCAATCAAAGCTGGCAGAGTGAGGAGCAACTCTTGTGCAGCTTCCTCCTCATTGGTAGCCAGGGGTGAGGACGCCTACCTAGGCTATGGTAAGAGGCAGTTGGCTGGGGTCTTGAGCTGTGTGCTCTGCCCAATGGAGGACTGTGTAGCTCATGTGCAGTAGCCGCAGCAGGCATTGCTGCTCTAGTGGTTTCTTATCCAGTGCTTCTTTAGGCTGAACTCTTCTCTCCACTTACAAAGTTGGGTAGGTGGTGGCCCTGGGTGAGGCAGAGACTTGCTGTGCATTCTCCTCCTGAGCACCTAACACTGACATCAACATTAGGTTAAGAAAAGAGTGGTGCTTTGAGGTGCAACAGAACTGGTTCACACTCTGGTGCCCCGTGAGAGTGTAGGGTCCCAGAGAACAATTCCGAATGATCAGTTGAACTTCCCTTGCACCTGGATGACCTGGGGGCACTCACCAGGAGATGTACTCCAGCCATGGAGACTGGTAACCTGGGGTGAGAAGGCTGGTGCTTGATGGAAGGCTCACTCCCAATTCAAGATCAAAGGAAAGCAAAGTTTTATAGTGTGCCATAATCACTGATGACTTCCCTGTCTGCTAGTACTGCCTCAGATTTGAGGCAAACTCGTGCAGATTGTGGATATTGCAAGTCAAAGAATCACCATAAAAGATGCTTGATACATAGCCATTCCAAAAGGAGAATCTCTTTGGGGACTGGTAACTGTACAGACTTATGGCTAAACTACCTTTGAGCCCTCCCTATTTTACACCCCAAAAAAGAGAATAACTTGACACATTTACCAATCCGCATGTGCCATCAGTGAATCCTTCTGAGGTGACATACTCACAGGTGCCTAGCCAAAATGAACCATTATCGTACCACTCCGCTTCAACAGATTTAGGGGCATATTCTCAAGGACTTATCGCCGATTTATCGGCACTTTAGCGCCGCAAAAGTGGCGATAGATTTATTGCCCTATTCTCAAGCTGGTGCAAACTGCCGATATCGCCAGTTTTCCAGCGATAGCTGCTGCAAAAAACATCGCCACGGATGAGAGCGACAATTAACGCTAATGATATGCAGAGTAGGCGTTCCCATGCAAAAACACACGAAAACACCACTTCGCGATATTCTCAACGACCAGTCAGATCTGCGAAGCGATCCAAAAACAGGCGATAAGGCGCATTAGCAGCACAGATTTAACACCTGCCTTTTACTGGTGTTAAGCAGGACGACAACCTGCAGTATGAAAGGGAGCCCAGCCCAGAGTACATCTGAAGACCAACACATGTCATGGAGCTACTGATCATGCAGCTCGGAGACCCAAGAGGTCCACAACACCCACCGCCACCACCGCCAGGCCCCCCGCCCCCCCTCCCTGGACTACCACTGAGGCAGCGCAGAACAAGACAGCTGACCTTCCGAAAACGGCATGGCCCCTCAGTCACACAATTGCAGAATGTGGGGAGAGGTGGGAACCAAGTATGTGTGAAGGAGGCAAGTCACCCATGAATAAGAATGTACACAATGCCAAGTGTGGCGGTGATGTGCTGGACAGACTTCAGTATGCAGAGCACAGACATGTCCATGTGGACATATACTGCTGGTGTTTGTAGTGTTGTGGGCAGTGGATGCAACCATGTTACCTCAGGCAGTGGGGAAGACCTCGGTCATGTAGCTGTGTCGTCCCCCCCTGTAAGCGTAAGCGGAGTGGGCTTGTCTGGCGTACGCCAGTCCAGCGTAGGAGTGTGAATAAATAGGCCGGGGCTCTGGGCATGGTTCACTTCCGGGATGGCCAACGCGTCTGCCAGGGCGGCACCCCTCACCCTGCCATGAGTCCGCCGCCGTGACTGCCAGCCTCCTCAGCCGATCGCTGGCTTCCGCGACACAGGCCCCCAGCGCACCCAGTGGCACAGCACCGCGGAGTTATGTGTGTGCTGACTACTGCCTTCGGCCTACACTGCGGTCAGCAGGTCCCTCAATTCAAATTGAGTCTTGATTTATTGATGGCGCAGTCCAGAAGGCAACAGACATCGCTTCCAGTGCGGCCCGCCCGGACGACGCATCATCGCAGGCTGCGCACCCGCTGAGCGCTTCAGGTGCCACTAACTCTGTGCAGCTCAAGTCAATGCCACTTGGCTGTGGACCCTTGCTGACCGCTGCCTCCGGCCTACACTGCGGTCAGCAGGTCCCCCAATTCAAATCAAGTCTTGATTTATTGATGGCACAGTCCAGTAGGCAACAGACATCGCTTCCAGTGTGGCCCGCCCGGATGACACATCATCGCAGGCTGCGCACCCGCTGAGTGCTTCAGGTGCCACTAACTCTGTGCAGCTCAAGTTAACGCCACGTGGCTGTGGGCCCTTGCTGACCGCTGTCTCCGGCCTACACTGCGGTCAGCAGGGCTCACACATATCAAATCCAATCCTGACCTGCAAGGACACACCATCATCGCTGGCTGCACACCCGCCACCACCGCCAGGACCACCTCCAACCAACAACTGCCAGAGTCGGAGGAGTCTTACAGCCAGCCTATCAAAGTTGCTCACACCTGTCTTGGATGCCATTATCAGCTTGATACCCTATTCAGCTCTTCAGGTGCCACTAACTCAGTGCACCACAAGTCATGGACCCTTTATGATTGAATCTTGTGTGTGTGATGTCAGATCTGGTGCCCCTACCTCAGTGCACTGCAAGTCATGGACCTTTTATGATTGAATCTGTGTGTGTGATCCGATGATCACTGTTCTAGTTGTTGCCAGCACCAACCACTCCCTGAGGGCTGGCTTACACTCACCCCACACCCATCCAGCACAGGCATCACTGGACATGTGACCCTGGTAATAAAAAGGGGCCGGGCGCACGTGCCCGTAGCCAGTTCCACTATCTATCTAAGTGTGTCCTTGTGGTCATTATGTATGCATGATGGCCCCAGGCCCTACCACATTACATTGTGACAGCATGTCACATCAGGCAGTGGGTAAGACCTTGGACACGTAGCCTTGTCGTCCCCCGTAAGCGTAAGCGGAGTGGGCTGGGCCGGCGTACGCCAGTCCAGCGTAGGGGTGTGAAGAATTTGCCCGGGGCTCTGGGCGTGGTTCAGTTCTGGCCTGGACAAGGAAGTAACTAATGCGTGTGTCTCTGTTGTAGTGTTGGCGCCACCCGGCCCGCAATCGACAATGTTGCAATGTAGCATGGAGGGAGGGCGGGCTCGCACGAACGGAGAAATGAAGGAGCGCAAGACCGCTCGGGGTCTTGGCTCATACATGCCAAGTGTTGTGTGTATCTGTATTGCCGCAGCATGAGCCAAATGCCTAGCCTTAATCGCAGCGCGAGTTCAGCCAGGCATGAACTCTACATCTGTGTCCGCCCTATCCTTACCATAGGCCTACACTCACGTGGCCGCCCACCTTCAACGGCCAACATCACAGTGTCGTTGTCAGGCTTGTGGACATGCGCAGACAGGCATGACAATGGTGTGCCGTAGGAGTGCAAGTGATGCAACCGCGCAGCGCACACAAGTAAATAGGCTCGGGGGAGGGAGGAGCAGCTGTGAGGCAACGTAACACACAGTGATGCCGCTCATTTGCCACATGCAAGACATGTCAGACATGAATCCCAAAGTCGCACACATCCCACCCCCAAAAAGCCATATCACATTTCCTGAATGAAAGCAGATGACAAACTAACATTAGGGATGAAAGCTCCTTTGTCTGAACTATCAGGCGGAAGCACATCTGCACCTCCTACCTCGGAATTGCATGTGCCCGGCACCCCCTGACAGATACTATAGCAGCTGATGACGACTCCCACACTACGCACAGCCCGACGAAAGACCAACGTATACACACCCCACACACAGAAGTCCTTGTTCGAAGTTATCTTGCATGGAATGGCCTTCACACTTACTCCCACACCATCCCAGGTGTACAACCGTTGCACACTAAAACAACTCATTGATCCGAGCTGTGGTATTTCATCCACAGAACTGGCGCAGGTCAGAACAGTGCCGCTTCAACCAGAGCCACTAATGCAATGGCAGAACATCCCGGACACATGCACAACCCCTGTCACATGGAACTGTACCGTGCACGTATGCTGCATTTACTGGGGGCACTGCCATTGGCAGTGCTATGGATCAGTTACCGGCTAAGCTTCCGCCTTGCCAACGTCACCTGCGTTCAGCCTGTGTTGCATTGTCAATCGTGCATATTCGAGTGGTCCATGGATGTCTGCCTATCCAACAGGACGGTAGCTGAACTGGATTTTGACATGTGTGTGCGCCCCCTGTTGGCCCACGACCAGGAGTGTCACCGTGATACCCGTTTATGGGATGCCTTGATACTTGGCATATATGCTGGCAGCTGGACCTGGGAGATTTCACAACTTCTCGTGTGCAGTGACCACATTGAACCGCTCCCCTATTGGGCTGTAGTGCTAATTGGTGAAAGGGGGTGGACGCAGCACATCTGTCCGGACCTGCTAATGGATTGCCTCGCCGTCCTGTTTGATGAAGTCGACAACGACCTCATGTTGGAAATGATAGCCTACGAAGCTGCAATCGCTTTCATGGACGAGTAACTACGTACCTGCAGCCACAACAGATTGGAACCCATTGCACATGTCACAACACCTTGTTGCATCTTGGAGATCTGGTCACATATCCCACGACAACAGTGGACATGGCTGCATTCACCTGGACTCCGAATACATGAGCGGACAACAACGCGGGTTAACACACACCTGTGAAAGGTGAGGCACTCCCCCGGAGTGGACAGCGGCGCTTGGCAACGTTCCTCATTCTGACATACTGCTGCATTGGTCTGCATGTTGTGGCACTTATCTTGCCCGTACTGACACGCATTGCTAATAAAGTCTACGCACCTTCACTTGTATTCAACTGTGATGAGTGTTGATTTGAATGACAATGTGTGTCTCACTGCCTATCTGAGTCACGGCCATACATGCGCATTGATAGCATTACCCAGGGAGTAGCTTTTTGTGGAATCACTGTCCCTACATTCATCCATACTTTCATACTTAATTGATCATAGCCATGACACAACTGTGTGAATTAGAATGTTTTATTCGCATTCAGTGGAGTGTTGAAGCTGGACCAGTACAGGGCCATGCAAACCCCACTTTACATTGTTGCCCCATGGAGGGCCAGCCAGAGTCCTTTAGGGATTGATAAGTTCATCGGAAGAGGAAGACTTCAGTCCGCAGTGTGATTGCTGTGTCATTGGTAACCAAACAAAATATGGCAGTCCATGTCGAGGTCCAAGTTGAGTGTCGCTGAGTGTATCGGGGGACAGTGGAAGGTGTTATTCCAGGGCCTGATGCAGAGGGCAGAACCAAGCTGAAACAGGCCATATGGCGGAGATGAATGCTACCACTTCATTCTTACCACAAAGCCAGATTCATCATCATCTTCGTCCTCTGATGTGTCAGGTGCCTCACATGTGGGTGGGGGTGTTTAGTCTGCATCACTGTGTGGCACTGACACATCAGGGGCCGGAGGTGGAATGTCTGCCGCACTGTGTGGCACTGACACTTCAGGGGGCGGAGATGTGAATGGAGTAGTAGCAGCAGCATTCATCCGCGCCAGGCCTTGTGGCGGCAATGCCATGACGAGGATCTGCAGGGCATGGAAGATCACAGCTACATCTCGCTGGTGTGCAGCCGTGGCAAACATTCTTTCCGCCTGCATCCGCTCCAAGCTCTCCATCATTCTCCTTATGTGTCCCAACTCCCGGCTGACATCGCTGGAGCCACTCTGACTAGACAGTTGTTCTTGGCTCAGAGTCATGACTCAAGCACTGTCAGCCATGGATTGTTGGAGAGCATGGAGCGGACAGTGGGTGTCCGTTAGGGACTGTAAGTCATCCCTGATGGGACTTAGACACCCACGTATGGCATCTAGTTTGGCTGCCATGAGGTCGAACCCCACCCGCAGCTGATCAGCCATCTTCTCCTGGCACCCTAACACACAGAGTTGAAATGCCATGTGTTGGGTGTGGGGGTCCTGGGAGACAGCCGTGTTGGTGGGTGCTTCCTGCTGTGTGGTCTGTGCAGGGGGTGGGGTCTCCTCGATGCAGCTGGGCTGCCCTGCTCCTGGAGGTGGGGTGCCGAAGCTGTCCATGAGCTGTTGGAGGGCGTCGGTGTCGATGTTGGGGAGGTCCTCTTCATCATCAGTGCTGAGTTGTGGGGTCTGCTCTGCAGGAGGTGTTGATTCTCCCTCTGCAATGTGAAGGGGAGATGCAGATTGACATTGTGTTCACATGTATGTTCACGCATTGTACAAGTTTACTAACAGACTGCATGACAATGTACATTGTGACTGTTTGTGAGGGGATGCCTATTTGATGCTGGACAGTTGACATTTCTACACCATCAGGGATGTGAGGTTGTACTTGTACATTATCATCTCACAGTTTCCTGCTATGCCAAATGCGAATGGCCATTTTCTACACACCAGCGGCAGCAGTTGTGTCCTCTGTTCGGTTGTGAAAGTGTTGCAGTTTGTACCACATTGTTGTCAATGTTGAGGTGCTCTGATTCTTATGTGTGTGTGCTGCATTGTGGGTGTGTTGCCCCTTCAGCTCTGATTTGGCTGGCCCTTATCCCTTTCAGGCGGTGTGCCTTTCACTTCTGTGCTTATACAGTGCTGAGATATTGCAGACTTGGGTAATTTGGGCTCTTGGTCAGAGTTGTGACTCTTGGGCATGGTTTGTCCGCAGATGTGCTATACTTAATTGTGCATGTGTGCCATTGTGCCCATCTCCCCCCATCCACCCAGTCCCTGGTCGTTACTCACCCTGTTGCTGTTGGCTCAGGTCATGTTGTGCAGTGTCCGGTCCCCCAACTCCTGCCTCCATCTCCCCAATGATGACTCGGGTCACCATTTCCTCCATCTCATCCAGCTCCTGGTGTGTCGCTGGACTCCCACCTCCAGTCTGCATTGCTGCTTTCAGGTTGGCTGCGAATTTCAGCTTGGTTTTGCGCTTCACATCAGTCCAGCACTTCCTGCAGTCGTCCACTTCCCTTCTCTTCACTCCGACTGCATTCACCTTGGCCAAGATGGACTGCCATATTGTATTTTTAGTTGCCAATGACACAGTGGAGGTGATGAACAGTTGGTGGTGGTGGTCTATCACCTCCGTAATGAGGATCTGGTTTTCCTGCGTACTGAAACACGTGGTTCCTCTTCTTCTTCTCCTTGCCCTTCCCTGACCCCGAGGTCCCAGGCTGGTCCTCCGTGGGGCTTGTGGGGTTCTGGATGTCCTCTGTACTTGCTCCGGCTACCTCCATGGTGCTTCGCAGTTGTTTGTGTTTTGTTTGTGTTTTTTTGTTGCCGCTTTTATAGTGGTTTTTCCCGCTGACTTGTGGGACTTGCAGGCCTGGCGCTGCTTATCGCTGAATTTTTTAGCGCAGTTGGGTCCATCGCAACTTTTTTCACGTTCTGGTTTAGATTTTTATCGCCGTCCGGGTAATTTTATCGCGGACATTTGACACGTTATCGGGAAACTATTGCATGTTACCGCCGTGTTGAGAATACGATGTTAACACGGCGTTATTTTCCTGCGATAGACGGCGATATGAAAAATTGCGTTAACCTATTTTGGCGATGATTATCGCACGTTCTTGAGAATATCCCCTTTATTCTTCTTGCCTTACAAGGCTCCCAACAAGTGTTGGAAGCTGAAATTGAGGAGATATCTCTCTCTTACAGCAAGACTTGAGTAATGTTGTTGACAGAGTGATAGAGGCAAAAGGTAACATCTTGAAGTTAGATGACTCAGTCAAGGAGCTCCAAACAACTGTTCAACAGTTTAGGGCCACCTCAGGTGAGCTCACAATACATGCAGAGGATGCAGAAGTACGTTATTGCTGCAAAAACCTGAGGTTGTGGGATTACCAGAGAGATCTGAGCCTTGAATCCTGAAATAATCCTTGAGACTTGGCTCAAAGTACTGGTGCCCAGAGATTCGCTGTCTCAATGTTTCCTGATTGAGAGGAAGCATCACTCATCACTCACTACACCTCAAGACTTCTCCCTCCACCTTGGGACACCGATTTGTTCCTTGATCACTCTTTTTATTGAACTTCAAGAACAGGGATCTTATTTTATGCACAGTTAGGGAAAAGGGGAGCTCAAATATGAAGTTCAATATATCCTTATATTTCCCAATTATACAAGACCTGTACAAAAGTAAACAATGCCCTTTCATCAGGTCACATTGAAGTTATGAGTTATAGGGTGGAAATATATACTTCTGTGCCCAGCAAGAATGAAAATCATTCACCAAAACACAACACATTTATTTGCAATGACCAAACAGGCTCGAGACTGGATTGAAGACAAGGAGAAGGACTCAACAAGAGGGAATAGAGAAAAGCCTTATCCCAAGGGTCAACATACTAAGGCACAAGGACCTCATCACCGCTGGAGGCTGAACCAGCGCTACACTGTGGCAGCAAAGAGTGCTGCTCCTTCTACTAAACTCTGTTTGGGATCTGAAAATGAAGACAATCATTGTGGTTGTGGGCGCAACAGTAATAATCCATATGCAAAAGAGATGCAGGCGATTGCTTAAGAGATGACCATAGATGACTCATGATTTATCAACTTCAGGAAATGACTCGATATAAATGAGAGAGTTAGTATGGAGGCTCTGAGAGGTAATTTCAAGTGGGCCCTTCCTTCTCGGAATAAATAATTTTTGCATTTTATGTGCCAGTCATAAATATACCCCTGTTATAATGTCATACATATGTCACGAAATAGCAATGTTTGTCAATTATTCATGGGAAGAAGCTTACTAGGGTGCAAAATCAGCAAATATGCAAATCCCCCCAAAAGTGTGATTCTTGTACTTAATTTAATTCATTTACTGACCAGTAGCGTTTGAATGTAAGTTGGATAAGTGGAATAATAGAGGATAGTTCTCTAGGACTGGGGACGGTTCATTTTCTCATTAGTTGTTTGACAGATAGTTCATGTTTAGAAGGGGTTTAGATTCAACATTTAGTCAAAGTAGAATAAAAAAGGAAAAATGGCAATACTAAAAACTTGGTGGCCCTTGCTAGAGGGGTGTCTACATGCTTTACTGATATCACAGCACCCTATGATGATAATACTGTGCAAAAAACCTAGAGAGCTGCTTTGATTATTGTAGAGTGTAAATGGGTTACTGAATAGTATCAAGCGCACCACAGTCGTACAGTTTGCCAAACACATTGGTTCCGATATATTGATGGTTCAAGAGACACATTTAATGGGAAACAACTACTTATTTTCAGGCATATACTGGTTTAACTAGGTGATTCATGCAGGCTTCAAACATGGATTGCGAGGGTGGGAATTCTATTTCATAGATGCTATGTATTCCCTTGCATATTTCTAACCCGGTTAGATAAGCTGGGAAGTTACTTAATGGTGACAGGCAACGTTGATGACCAGATGCTGACATGTTTGAACTTATTTGCTCCACCACCTATCACAGCAGACCTACTCAATTTAATAAGTAATTGTTGGACCTGGCATCTTTTGGCGTGCTTTCCCTGTTTTTTGCTTCAGGCCTCCCTTTTTTTGAGTGTGTACTGAACTTCTTTTTTGCTGGTGTTAGGACTCTGAGAACTTTACCACTGCTGACTAGTGCTAAAGTGCATGTGCTCTGTGTCTACAATGTAATGGCATTTGGTTTCTCAATGATTTGCGTATTTGGTTTACTAATACATCCTTAGTACAGTGCATTGTTTGAGCACAGGACCTGTAAATCAAATGCTGCTAGTGGTCCTGCAGCACTGATTGTGCCACCCACATAAGCGTCCTTCAAACATGTCTCATGCCTGCCACTGCAGAACCTGTGTGCTCAGTTTTTAACTGCCATATCGACGTGGCAAGTACCCCTACCTGAACACAAAGGAACCATGTTACCGGTTCCAATTCAAACTGCACAGCCACGTAACTGAATGAATCCAATCAATCAAATCCTTATATCTTAATCTTCAGCTTATCCTTATTATTACTCAATTCTCATTTTCACCTTTTTTTCCTCATTTCTTCAATTTATTTTATTTATTTGAATCCAATGTGACGATGTTAACATAAACACAGGAGAGGAAATGGTTTCCACATGTCACGTCTTTTATTAAAAACTACCCAATGCATTTCGGGATAAAACCCTTCGTCAGGGGTATCTAAAAAAACAAACATAAGACAATTCATATATATGACCTTCAACTTGATTATTCCATACTCATTCAGTGGTGCATTATCATAAATCGTTTTCCTAGATGTTAGCTGTTAAACAATGGAACTTGCTGCATGCATTACCGTCTGCATTTGAACATAAACTACAATCCCCCTTTATAAAGCGCCCGCATTGTTTTACACAGCCACGCTTTCGCCTCCCACTTAATTATTAATGGCATTACTTTCATCCCTTCAACTACTAAACCGCTAGAAACCTTACCGTGACATGTTTTGGGTCGCATCCATTATTGCACAGCACAAGCTCTCAACATGCCGAATCTATTTAAACGAGCTTAAAGGATTTCTATCTTTTCGTAAATGTTACTACGGTGCCTCCGCACGCATATCCTTCTCATTAGTAACTCACTCAGATGCTACGAACCCTTTATCTCACTCATTCCCCACTACTTTCAGGTGATTTGTCACGTGTGTTTTTTTTAATAAAAACTCCACTAGACTACGAACTTCCAATGTTCAAAGTCCACCCTCCATCACATCGTTTTTCAATCCATACTGCGTTTCTCAGAATTCATCATACAAGGCATTCTAGTGCTATTATGTACTCCTCCGCGTCACAATTACAGGCGAGGTCGTTCTACAAACTCAATATTAGTGCTAGTAAACCCGCACAACTTCCACCCACCAAAAATGCACGTGTCATATTTCTGCATGATTAAATCGAAACAGGTTCATGTCCAATGATGTAATGTCCACTTTGCTGTCCTCTGAATGGTCGTTGCGATTAATGGAAATGATCATAAGTGACTGAGAAACCATACTCCTGTGTGAATAATCATTGTGTCCGTATTACTTTTCTTCAGTGTTTATTCTGCTTGCTTTGTCCATATATATCCATGGGTGCAATCTCACATTGCGGACGGAAAATCATACTGTGAACATGGAGTGGTGAGATGCACACCGACGTACTCCCAATTTTGTAATAAAGTTTATCATCTTTCAAAACTGTAGAAGCGTGCATGCTTGATTCGCGCTCTGTCCAATTGCGCTGCAATATAACTGAACACAAAGGAACCATGTTACCGGTTCCAATCCAAACTGCACAGCCACGTAACTGAATGAATCCAATCAATCAAATCCTTATATCTTAATCTTCAGCTCATCCTTATTATTACTCAATTCTCATTTTCACCTTTTTTTCCCCTCATTTCTTCATTCATTTTATTCATTCGAATCCAATGTGATGATGTTAACACAAACACAGGAGAGGAAATGGTTTCCACATGTCACGTCTTTTATTAAAAACTACCCAATGCATTTCGGGATAAAACCTTCGTCAGGGGTATCTAAAAAACAAACATAAGACAATTCATATATATGACCTTCAACTTGATTATTCCATACTCATTCAGTGGTGCATTATCATAAATCGTTTTCCTAGATGTTAGCTGTTAAACAATGGAACTTGCTGCATGCGTTACCGTCTGCATTTGAACATAAACTACAATCCCCCTTTATAAAGCGCCCGCATTGTTTTACACAGCCACGGTATTTCAGTTAAACCTACTAAACTCGCTCTCGCCTCCCACTTAATTATTAATGGCATTACTTTCATCCCTTCAACTACTAAACCGCTAGAAACCTTACTGTGACATGATTTGGGTTGCATCCATTATTGCACAGCACAAGCTCTCAACATGCCGACTCTATTTAAACGAGCTTAAAGGATTTCTATGTTTTCGTAAATGTTACTACGGTGCCTCCGCACGCATATCCTTCTCATTAGTAACTCACTCAGCTGCTACGAACCCTGTATCTCACTCATTCCCCACTACTTTCAGGTGATTTGTCATGTGTGTGTTTTTTTTATAAAAACTCCACTAGACTTCGAACTTCCAATGTTCAAAGCCCACCCTCCATCACATCGTTTTTCAATCCATACTGAGATTCCCAGAATTCATCATACAAGGCATTCTAGTGCTATTATGTACTCTTCCGCGTCACAGTTACCGGCGAGGTCGTTCTACAAACTCAATATTAGTGCTAGTAAACCCGCACAACTTCCACCCACCAAAAATGCACGTGTCATATTTCTGCATGATTAAATCGAAACAGGTTCATGTCCAATTATGTAATGTCCACTTTGCTGTCCTCTGAATGGTCGTTGCGATTAATTGAAATGATCATAAGTGCATCTCATCACTCCATGTTCACAGTATGATTTTCCGTCCGCAATGTGAGATCGCACCCATGGATATATATGGACAAAGCAAGCAGAATAAACACTGAAGAAAAGTAATACGGACACAATGATTATTCACACAGTTTTGAAAGATGATAAACTTTATTACAAAATTGGGAGTACGTCGGTGTGCATCTCACCACTCCATGTTCACAGTATGATTTTCCTTCCGCAATGTGAGATTGCACCCATGGATATATATGGACAAAGCAAGCAGAATAAACACTGAAGAAAAGTAATATGGACACAATGATTATTCACACAGGAGTCTGGTTTCTCGGTCACTTATGATCATTTCCATTAATCGCAACGACCATTCAGAGGACAGCAAAGTGGACATTACATCATTGGACATGAACCTGTTTCGATTTAATCATGCAGAAATATGACACGTGCATTTTTGGTGGGTGGAAGTTGTGCGGGTTTACTAGCATTAATATTGAGTTTGTAGAACGACCTCGCCTGTAATTGTGACGCGTAGGAGTACATAATAGCACTAGAATGCCTTGTATGATGAATTCTGGGAAACGCAGTATGGATTGAAAAACGATGTGATGGAGGGTGGGCTTTGAACATTGGAAGTTCGTAGTCTAGTGAAGTTTTTATTAAAAAAAAAACCACACATGACAAATCACCTGAAAGTAGTGGGGAATGAGTGAGATAAAGGGTTTGTAGCAGCTGAGTGAGTTACTAATGAGAAGGATATGCGTGCGGAGGCACCGTAGTAACATTTACGAAGAGATAGAAATCCTTTAAGCTCGTTTAAATAGAGTCGGCATGTTGAGAGCTTGTGCTATGCAATAATGTATGCAACCCAAATCATGTCACGGTAAGGTTTCTAGCGGTTTAGTAGTTGAAGGGATGAAAGTAATGCCATTAATAATTAAGTGGGAGGCGAAAGCGAGTTTAGTAGGTTTAACTGAAATACCGTGGCTGTGTAAAACAATGCAGGCGCTTTATAAAGGGGGATTGTAGTTTATGTTCAAATGCAGATGGTAAGGCATGCAGCAAGTTCCATTGTTTAACAGCTAACATCTAGGAAAACGATTTATGATAATGCACCACTGAATGAGTATGGAATAATCAAGTTGAAGGTCATATATATGAATTGTCTTATGTTTGTTTTTTTAGATACCCCTGACGAAGGGTTTTATCTTGAAATGCACTGGGTAGTTTTTAATAAAAGACGTGACATGTGGAACCCATTTCCTCTCCTGTGTTTATGTTAACATCGTCACATTGGATTCGAATGAATAAAATGAATTGATGAAATGAGGAAAAAAAGGTGAAAATGAGAATTGAGTAATAATAAGGATAAGCTGAAGATTAAGATATAAGGATTTGATTGATTGGATTCATTCAGTTACGTGGCTGTGCAGTTTGAATTGGAACCGGTAACATGGTTCCTTTGTGTTCAGTTATATTGCAGCGCAATTGGACGGAGCGCGAATCAAGCATGCACGCTTCTACAGTTTTGAAAGATGATAAACTTTATTACAAAATTGGGAGTACGTCGGTGTGCATCTCACCACTCCAAGTACCCCTACCTACCAGGCCAGAACCTTCCCTTTTATTACATGTAAGGCACCCCTAAGGTAAGCCCAAGGTAGCCCCATGTGAAGGGTACAGTGTATTTAAAAGGTCGGACATGTGGTGTTTAGTTTTACATGTCTTGGTAGTGAAAAACTGCTAAACTTGTTTTTCACTATAGCAAAGCCTATCTCTCCAGTAGGTTACCAGTGGAGCTGCCTTGTAACACTTTACAAGTGTATCTTCCAATTGGGAACAGATATAAAATTGGAGTTTGGTGTCTCTGGACTCACAATTTAAAAACACATCTTTTAGTGAAGCTGTTTTTTAAATTGCAGGTCTGAAAATGTCGCTTTTCGAAAGTTGGCATTTTCTTACTTAACCATTCTGTGTATCTGTCTGTTCCAAGAATACACGTATGGGTTGGGTGACAGTTGGGCTTTGTTAATTCAAACTAGACAGTCCCATGCAAAGGGAGCGGAGGTGTGCCCTGCATATTCTGATGGCCCATCACCAGGCTGATGGGTCTTTCTGAGCTATATTAGTGGTAGGGGCTGATGCTTGCACTGGAATAGGGCTGTGCTTGTCCCCTCACCAAGAGCTGCCTACCCCCGTGTAGTGTGTCTGGAGCCACGGACAAAAAAGGCAGGGTCTTGTGCATGACAAAGGCCTTTTTTTTAAGTATCCTGACTTCAAAGGTTAAAATGGGTATAAGTACTGGATCTCTGACACCATACATTCGGAGCACTTCTGGACTGAGGACATTCTGGCAAGAAGAAGAGCTGTTGTGCTGCCAGGAGGGACTGGCACTTTGCAGCTTGATTTGCTGT
Source organism: Calotriton arnoldi (assembly GCA_963921515.1). NCBI lineage: Eukaryota > Metazoa > Chordata > Amphibia > Caudata > Salamandridae > Calotriton > Calotriton arnoldi. The sequence goes on along the minus strand of CAWUFW010003043.1, from coordinate 1,114,678 downwards.
GTTGGCCTTTTTGCCTGCTGCTTCTGTCCTGGACATGAAAGGACTGGACTTTGCTCTCTGAATCATGCTTTCTAAGATTCTCCAAGGGCTTAAGTTGAGCTTTCTTCCTGTTGGAAGTCTCAGGGCCATCAAAGACTTCACCTGCAGTGCCTGGGCTCTCTGATGACAGCCCTACTCTGCCAAGGGATGCAAAATACAGTTCCTTGGCCCTTGGAAGTGAGTTTGCTGTGCTAAAGAAGAAAGCAATACCTCGACTTTGAACGTGACTTAGGAGCCTGCGCCGTTCTTCCACACCACGCCGCTGCCTGCTCTGGAGCCATGCTCTCCACTCAACGCAATGACCACAGCTTGCAATGCAGGCCTCAGCGCTACTGCAGCACCTCTGAAGATACGCCACAGTGCATGACTCCCAAATCCGCCGCAGCACCTATGGCCCTGTGGTGTGACATCAACACCGCAAAGTCGAGGCCTTGTGGCTTGACCCTCGACACTTCATCAACCCCGCACTGCCAGCGGACCAACACCTCACCGTTAACGCAGCATCACCTCCCCTGTACCTTGCAATGTCCCGGGCAGCACCGGCTTATCGACTCAGCACTGCCTCTAGGAACTGACTCCTCACTTGCTACAGTGACGCCTCACCACCATTGTGCAATGCACCGTCCCGAGCACTGACGTGTCAGCAACCTTCTCTGACAGTAAGGAACAGATGCTGCACCGCCCTCAGCAATGCCTCACCTCCACCGGTGCCTCGTAATGTCTTTGTTTTGTCATTGTTTCCCAGGTACTGTAAGTGGGATCTGTACTACTCCATAGCCAGCACGGACTCCATCATGGTCGGCCCGGAACTTTGAGATTCAACTTCATCAAGCACGTCGTTATAGCCCCAGCTGGAGCTATTGTGTTTTTAAGTGCTAGAACTGTATTTAATCTTGAAGAATTTATATTTGGATTTATGTATGTTGGATTTTTGTCATTTTGGTTTTGTTTTACCAAGATAAATATTAACTATTTTTCTTCACTGGTGTGGAGTACTTTTGTGGTGTTTTCACTGTGTTACTGTGTGTGTGTGTGTGTGTGTGCATACAAATGCTTTACACATTGCCTCTTTAGTTTAGCCTGACTGCTCTGAGCCAAGCTACCACAGGGTGAGCACAGGTAAACTTAGTGTGCACTACACTTACCTTGACTATTATTGTGGGTTCCTACTTGGATGGTTTTTTTTTTCTTTTACATTTTTTTATTTACTTGAGTTTTATATAGCGCTGGCTAGACCCGGGGGTATCAGAGCGCTTTACATAAGGACACAGCGAGTTACAAGTTACAAAAGTTTCACAGTAGTTACATAATGGATAAATAAACAATTCAGGAGTAAATTAGCGAACACGAAAGTCAGGATAGGAAAGACCAAGGACAGCAGGTAATCCACAGGAAGGAGACAGCAGCGGGGAAGAAAACGAGACAAATGTCCGTGATCCGGCTGGGTAGGTGACGGCCATAGCGGTGTGCCAGGGCCAATCTCCCCTATAGCTGTCGGTGCAGCTCCACTGGGAAGCGGCCATGTATGCGTTTAGGGCTCCGCCAGAGACGAGTGAGGATCAGGAGGGGATCAGAAGGCTAGAAACCAAAGACGGGTGGTAGGCGCTGGCGAGGATGGCAAGGTAGGAGGAGTGTGGTTTTGGCAGCCATCTTAGAGTCAGGCACGTCGAGTCTATTAGTCTCCATGGCACAGTGGCTAGTTCTAGTTGCCACCAGTTCTAAAGTTGGTTAAAAAGCACAGTGCCAAAAATCCTGGAAGAAACATCAGGACCCTGGACTCAAAGGGATGGCTGGAGGGGAGCCAGTGTAGCATTCTCAGGCAGCAGCGATGATCTGGGATTACAAGACGCTTCTGTGAGGCGCTGGGTGTGTGCTGTTCTTTGTTCTGCCGGTGAGAACCAGCAGCTCTGGAAACCCAGCTCTGAGTCACCTTGGAGTGGGTGGATCGGCAGCCATGCACCGGGCCGCAGGTGATAGCATGGGGAGCAGCAGCGCGTCTAGCAGCATTAGAGGGGGTGTTCGCCGTGCAGTGGACCGGCGCACAGCCAGTGTCCGTGTACTTCCAGGCCGCGGGCACGGTCCCCGCAATGGGTCCGGCCGCGAGAGAAACCGCAGGGCAAATTCGCGGGCCCCTCCCCCTCCCTAGCCACACCCCTACCTCTCAAATGGCGCAGGCAGGCGAGGTCTGCAAAGCGGAGTTTTTCCTCCCCTGGGGAGTCTGCCGGAAAGTTCGGTGATTCGGGAAAATGGTTTGCAAACCAATGCCAACTAGAGACCCCATTTCTAACATTAATCTGTTAGGAAGTGCCCTGAGGGTACAGTAGTGATAGAGGGTGATTGTAATGGGGTGATGGGTCCCACAATTGACAGATAGCCTCAGCCCACTTTTGGCATGTTAGTCTCCACAAAGCTACATGCCTTTGCTTCCTCATACCCATTGTCTGATGATACATGGTGAGCATCCCAGCCTAATCAACAAGGCTAAACCCTCTTCTCAGAAAGCATAACTCCTTTTCTCATATTAATTACTTTTTGGCACCCTCGTTTTATGCCCACAAAGTAACTGGGGCCCTCCTACACCTGCATGGCTTATCAGATCATGCTCCAATTAGTGTGTCATACAGGCATGGCAGAAGAAAAAAATCAAGGATGTGGCATCTAAACTCCTGTTTGCTTTTAAATCCCGACCCAAGAGACCACCTCAGAACTCAGATGGAGGATACCTTCTGATTGAAGGCTAAGTGAATTTGCACACTTTAAGAAATGGCAGAGGACGATCTCTTAAGGGCAGAATAGACCATTCTCCACATAGAAAGCAGATATAGGTTTGTTGCTTCAGACATACTATTATACAAAAGTGGTACAGAGGCTGTATATGGGCAAGGAACAAAAGGCATGCTTGGCTTTATATAGCAGAATTTATGATCATAGAAACAAGGCCGGTAAGCTGCTTTTTTGGCTGAGTAAGGACAATGAACAGCCCAGAGCAATATTAGGGTTACTACAAATACAGGCCGAAACATCACAGACCCTGAGGGCACCACTAATTAATGTGTTCAATATTTTGGGGCAATATATCACCAAAGGCCGTTGCCCTCTCTGCCCCAATACTTAAATATACTGATGAACTTCCTCTAAGTGTCCTGCAGGAATTGGACCATAGCAACTTAGATCAGAAAAATACAGTGGAAATAAATTCCAATGCAATTAGCCTTTTTGGTCTGGCAAGACCCAGAGACCAAAATGACATCCCTGCTGAATATGACAAAAAACAAGGCATAAGTCTTGGCTTACATTTGCTTGATATGTTTCACAAAACCAGAGACTCAGCTCGATGTCAATGGAGATCAATAAATCAGTAATACCTGTTATCCTTAAAAACAGAAGGCCCGCTGACATACTGGATTCACATTGCTCGATTTTCTCTGCTAAATGCAGAAGCCAAAGATTTTGGCCAAGGTTCTGGTAACCCAACTGGGACAGTGGTTGAATGGCTTGTGCATCCTGGTCAGTTCATGCTCGGTCAATCAACATAAACAAAACACAGAGTTATACCTGGCTTTTATTAATGCATACATTTACAAACCAGCAAAGTTGTGTTCAGAGCACTCATTAAATGTGAAAGATAAGACAGCAATCAAAGTAAGAAAACACCTCGCCCTTTAGTTATTTTTGAGATTTTTAAATTATCAAAAGTATATATAGTCCCAAAAAAAACTATTATATATATAAAAATGGCCAGTGTACTCACATAATCAAAAGACAAAGACATATGCGATAAGGTGCTCAAGGGCCCAGTACGAAGAAAATATATAGAAGTAAGCATATCACGCTAATAAAACGACTATCTTTCAAATATTAATCACAAGGAGCACACATATTAACAAAATATATCATAGTAATTCATTACAGGTCTTGACAATTATTGTGCTATGTCGTCAACGTTTCAATTCGTTTGGAATGTGTAGTTCTCTTCTGGGTAGCTAGATAGATGGGACCTGAGAGAGGAATAGTAAGTACACTGATTACTAAAGGCACTTTATACTATTGCTGTGGGTGAAGTGAGAAGGAGTATTTTGAATTTGCACCTGGGAAATAGAGGGGGCACTTCAATGTGACCCTATATCCGGAGACTTTGTAATGCACTTGCACTGGCCCATAGACTTAGTAGACCGACAGACATTCTACAGATTGACCTGGAAAAGGCTTTTGATTCTGTTAACTGGTCATACATGTTTCTCCTCATCTGGAAGCAACAAGTTAATTAAATATCACTATCCCTACAGCACGTGTGCTGTTAATGGATTACTTTCCTAATCCTATGTCCTCTGCTGCCACTGCTGTTTGGGTGGCAGCATAAACCCTCTCTGGAATGACTAGGGCACACAATGGAAGTAAAGGTTTACAGTGGGATCCGGAAATAAGGAATAAGATCTCTTTATATGCAGATAATTGTTTACTCAATCTACAAGGTCCTGTTAATTTGGGCCCAGTTGTATTATTGTGCTGGAGGAGTCTGGCTAATACTAAGGACTCAGAGTCAATTGGGGGCAGCGGCGGCTCCTCCGCTAAGCAGAGGAGCTTCGCCCCACTGCTTTTCAGCAGTGCAAAAAAAGAAAAATAAATCGATAATAACATCATGTTATTATCATTTTATTTTTTCTTGCTGAAGCCAGTTTTGGGGTGAGCGGGACTTGGCTGTCGTCACAACCAGCAGGGGGAGGAGTGGTTGATTCACTTAAGTGCGCATGACGGTTTGGCTGGCCGTCTTGGGCCAGCAAACAGTCATGCGCACTAACATACTCTCTAACATGTTCTCTTGCACAGCCTGGGTGGAGAACATGCATAGGCTCCCACTCTCTGTCTGAACACCGAACCAGACCGCTCAGACCAATCACAACGCTGCTGTCATGCTGGTGACAGCAGTGTCATGATTGGCTAGGGGAGTCTGGGAGCCTGTTTGCTTCTGGTTGAAAGAAGAGGTCAGAGGAAAGGTGGCGGCTGGCAGGTAAGTGATCATTTATTTTGTTTTTAAACCCCCCATCTCCCCACCACACCACTACTTTCCCGGAGCAGCCGCCACTGATTGGGGGAAATATAATTTACTCCCAATAAAGGGGACTGCACTTAGCAGCATGTGCATGCACCAACACGCCGTAAACATCTAGGCGAGAGGGGAGTAAAAAATACCTTGGTATTTATGTGTCTGAGAGTAAGGAGAGGACCTGTGACAGAAATATAGTACACAATTGGAAAAACGAAATCAGAATGTGCAACACTGGATGCCCTTGCAGCTCAATTTGATGGGTGGGGTTATATTAAAAAATAGGCTCTCTATCGAAGATGCTATATTCCTTACCAAATATTTCTATTGAAATTCCTAAACATTTCTTCAGAGAAGTTGTCACATTGACTCGACCATTCTTATGGCATAGCAGGCCTCCGTGCTTTGGCCTGGCAAAATATTGTAAATCCCCCTTTAATGGTGGGTTGGGTATGGCCGACTTCTTTGCATATTTCAGAGCTGCATACCTTGTGGTGATTAATGCATGGCTTTTTGATACAAACCACTCCCCGCAGTCACCAGTGAGCGATGGGACCTGGGTAGGAGGTATATGAGACACCTTTTACACAGGCAGACCAGAAAGGTTTTTGCAATTTAGAGGGAAACCTCCTGAGAAACTGATTGGCACACAAGGCTTACTGAACAAAAACCTTTCTGGGTGGGCGCTCAGAGAACAGGCCTGGGGCTGCTAAATACAAACCTTCAGATTCATGTAAAAATGTTTTATGGCATGGGTAAAGTGGGCAAAGTAGGAGGTTGCCCAAGGCCCCGTCGTTCCAGGCTGCGCCCAGTAAAGCGATCAGATAAAGCAGAAGTCCTACTTTAGTAGGAGGCACAAAAAACAGATTCCTTTCAAATTTGGCAGCTCGCCAAGTTCAGCAAGTTCACATTCCGAAATCTTGGCGCTCCTGCTCAGTCTGTGTATCAATAAGTCCAATGCGTTTGGCAGTCGGTAGTAAGTAAATAATTTTAAAAAAAACTCTGAGCCATGTCTTGCGCCCTTCACTTCATCTCTTTTGCGTCCTCCCTGTCTCTTTTCTTTAAGTCCAGGAAAACCCTGGTCTTAAGATGGCGAAACGAGGAGAAATGCTTAATTTCTCCTCGTTTTTGCTTTTTCCAAAATGCCATGGTTTGTTAATGTACAGGAAGGTGTCCCTTCCTGTACATAAACAAACCTTTTTTTAAAATGCCGTTTTGTACCTTACATGTGTGCTGCATGAAGCAGCACACATGTAAGTTACAAACTGGCATTTTAGGTTTGTTTATGTGCAGGGAGTGACACCTTCCTGTACATTGACAAACCTCCCTGCTTGCAGACACCCTTGCACTCTGGTGCAAGGGTGCCTGCGTTGGCGCTAAGTTGTAAAACTTAGCGCCAGCACAGGGTGAAACGCAAGGCTGCAGCATATCCTTGTGAATATGGTGCAGCCTTGCTTTTCCGAAGTGGCGGAGAGAGGCGTTAAGCCAAGAAGGCTAACGCCTCTCCGCCACTTCCTTGTGAATATCCCCCTCTGTGCCTACTTCTACATCTCTGCCTCTGTACCGCAGCTCTCTCTCTACCTCATCCATCTCTCTGCACCTCAGTGCACTATTTCCATCTCACTCCCCAGCATCTCTCCTTCCATTTTACCTCTCTCAAAGTTGTCTCTTTACTTCACACCTCTCTCTGTCTCCATACCAATGTCACTCTCAGCCCTCCCTCTACCTCACCACTCTACCACATTTGTCTCACTACCTCATTTCTTTTGACATCATATCTCTCGGACTATGCCTCCCCTCTCTCTTTTTCCATTTCACCTCTCACTTTTTTTTGTTGAACAGATTTTATTGAGGTTTTCGTCAAGAGCTCAGCATGATTACATACCAACAGTAAGTTTATGAGACAGATCAGGAGGCATCAGCACTTGGACTGTGTACAAACTTCTCAACATAAAGAAATAATCATCGAAGAAGTAAAAACAGCACCAACCTTCCCTCCCTCCTCATCTGAGTCCATTTCACCTCTCACTTGACCACACAACTTATTAACTACCTTACCTCTCCACGTCGCCTCTCTCTCTTGCTATCTCACCTTTGCATCACCTTCTCTATTTCAGCTCGCACCTACTATTTCACTACTTTCCGTCTCTGCTTCTCTCTTTTTGTACATTTGTCCACCTCACCTCCATCTCACTTTCTCTCTCTACCTTTACATCAACCTTACGTTTCTTTCCCTAATGATCTCTAATTCACCTTTATTTGCTCAACAACTTGTCTCTCTCTTTTTTGTTTTATAGTAAACGCTTGGCTTTTTGGTGACAACAAACCAATTATTCTAAAACGTTGGTTACCACATGATCAGACATTTAATACTGTGTTTAAAAATAACCCAATGCTTGTTTTCCATTGAGAAAGAGGAAGTAAAACAATGGTAATGGAAACAAGGCCAGAAAAGTATGAAAAACTGCCACTTTATTTTGTATTGTACTTTATTTACTGGCTTTCACGTACTCGTACTCGTTCTGCTTTTTTATGAGTCGTGCTTGTCTCTATGTGATAAGTGTATTTTCGTGTTATACCTTCACTGGTGTATGGCTTTTCAATGTAAGGCACTCTGACGCCCAGGGTAATGTTCGTGCTATATAATGAGCCAGCCAGCACTCCAACCAACAGGGATCTGTCAGAGAACGCCAGGATGTCAAAGAGCTAAGGGCGAAGCAGAATGAAGCAGAAGGAATCAAAGACAAACACAGAAATGGGCACAGTTCCTATAATTCAAGGGAACTGAGTGGGAGGCAAAATAAAAAGTAAAGAATCGAGAAACTGGGCGACGAACTGAAAGAAAAACGGGGAAGCCATACAGCTAACCGATTTGTTGTCAGGCACCTTTCTACAAGACTGAAGTGTTTATATATTTGTGCTGCCTCTGTTAACCCGGAAATGAATGCCCGACCTGAAAGAATCTCCTCTCTGGGTAGCAGTCTAGTCTACCTTTCCTAGTCTCCACTGCCCTGTTTATACATGTAACCATTTTGTAACTAAAAAGAGGGAGATTTCCCCAAAAAATGTGGGGATTTGTTTCCCCTTTGACTTACATTGAAGTGTAGGAGATGAATTTAGGTAGGAGACTGCTAAAATTAAGCCCATTTGTGCTTAAAAAGAAATCGTGAGTCCCCTATCTGAATCGGATTCGTTGACATGTAGTATGCCGGTCCTCGAAAGATTCCACTTCCTTCCCCTCCATAAGTGTGTGGATTAGGAAGGGAAGCACGACCAAGAATGCTTTGACTCCCATGTAGTGTGTCTACTGCCATGAGTCTGGACAGATCCTCATTGCCTTGCTAGACAATCAGGAAACACATATCCAGCAGCGTTTGCAGCCTAGCCACACTGAACAACAGGACTTACCTGCTCTCCAGCCTAAGCACATCTCCATCAGTCCTTCTGCATTACAGGTACCTGGAGACAAAAAAAGAAAAGGTAATGTATTCTAAAGGTCTCAGACATAACTTGAGCACAGTGCTAACAGCAATAATCAGATACACTGCCAATGTGTGATCAAATCCCAAATAATCCAAGCACAACTACTACTCAGTTATTTGCGCAAAAGACACAAAAGCAATATTGTTTTGATTGGAACTCAAACTATGTGACCTGCTCAGTAAAGGAAGTGGGCGGATCCCAGTCAACAGAAATCTAAGTAAGGGAAGTAAACTCATACCACTGTGATCCAGCGCGAATCCAATATTTTATCAGGGATCAATACTCAATACATCATAATACAATGGCCCATACACATTCACCCAGAATCCCTGATGCGCTGGGGTCAATTTATATGTACGATCAATTCTTTCCTTTCTTAGATTAAATTATGGCATCACAACTAACTTTTTTCATCAACTTTCCTTCCACTTGGTCGATGGACCAATTAGTTGAATAGTTGATGGCAATGATAACTTCTAACTTACTAACCATTTAATTTAATTAAATGATCACAGACTCTCGGTGTAGTTAATAATGAATTTTCTGTCAAATAATTATGGATTATGCTCAACTGCATTTGGTCACAAAATACAAACACTGAATCTCACGTAAGGAGAAATTTTACATATGCAGCCCAAATGAAATACAAACTCATCCAAACAGCAATGACTTTATGCAATGAAGGAGTGGACAGAGTAAGAGACAAAAGTTTCAGCAAAAATATGTGCGAAACATCATATACCTAACGGAGGGATAGATGAAGAGACAATAGTTTTCATCTAAATAATACATATCATTGACGGAGTGGATAGGTGGAGAGACAAAAGTTTCAGAGACATAATACATCAATAAGTTAAATTCTGAGAACGAGTTAGACTAAATACAAACCTACTGGTCTGTAAGGAAAAAACCAACCCCTCGGCCTAGGAGATGGTGGGGGTTCCCCGAAATAGGATCAGGGAACAAAGGATAAGAAGAAAACAGGATCGGGACAGGTCAGGAACAGTTAGGCCTCTCTGCAAACCGACGGACAGCGACGCATCTCCCCTCTTTCTCTCCTGCCAGCCTAAGCTTAAACCACACCCCTAAAGGAACCCCAATTATACCCTAAAACTAACATGTCCGTCCCACAATTGTTGCAAACTTTATTAAATCTCGCAAAGGGATTGGTGGGCTTGGGAGGTGGCGTTGTAACACCACTGTGACTTCACCCTTATTTCAACTACTTCATTGTTCACCATTCGTTCCCAGGATATGGTTCTCAGCTTGTTCTCTCTTTATTTCATGTGATACAAATTTTAACATTTTTCATTCATTTTTTAACATCATTCGCAGTTTGTGTCTCCGGTCTCACGCCTGGGCACTTCTTTTTGGCAGTCGTTTGACACTCTGGCCTTCACCCTTCTCATGTCATCTGCGGTGCACGGCGCGTCTGTCTTGCTTCTGACAGAGCTGTAGGAGAGTAGGATCTGCTTCACATGGGTACCCCCACTTTTTGCTGATGCTTCACTGTTTTTCGACTTTAGTCTGGCTGGGGCCCTGCTAATCAGAACCCCAGCCTAGCTGCTTCCTCTCTAAAATGGTTTTCCTGTGCCCTAGGCACATCTCTGATTGGAATCTGGAGTGCCCTTATCAGTCCCTAGTATATGGTATACTATGTACCCAGGGCATAGGCGCCTCAGAGGCCTACCAGGGGCTGCAGCATGTATTGTGCCACCCCTGGAAGGCCATCCAAAATGACACCACAGGTCTGCTACTGCAGCCTGAGTAAGGTGGTGCATGCACCCCTTACAGTGGTATGGGCTACCTATTTCACTACCATTGCACACACATACAAACCTATAAGTCACTCCTATGGCAGGCCTTACCAATCCTGAAGGCAGAGTGCTTGGTTTTTATGTGAGAGGGTGCCCCTGCATGAGCAGAGCCCCTCTGCAGCGTTCGGAGTCACTCCTCTGATGCTGTTTGTGGTACAGCCTGACCATATTCTCTTAAGTGCATTATATCCTCGCGGTACAATGCTAACTTTGGACTGGCTGCACCAAAACATGTCGTTTTGGTGTCAAACATCTTGGAATACTACCCCCCCGCCAGTCCTGGCGGCGGGGGTAGCATTCCACCCTTCTAGAGGGAGAGACATGTACACACCGGGCTACCCGGTAACTTCTTTCCAGAGCCCTGGCATCACAAAATGGATGCCGCTGCCACAGACACGGGTCTGGCCTCCTGCTGCTGACTGAAACTCCGGCAGGGGAGGCCTGGACAATAGGTTTCCTGTCGAAGGGAGGTGTAACCACCTCCCCAGACAGGATAGTGTGTATTGGGGCTGGGCGGGAGCACCCTCTGGTGCTTTGAAGTCCTGCACTGGGGGCACATTTGGTGTCCCTGTGCATATGCCAGTTCAAACCGGTTGCAGGGGCTACCTGCCCCTGCTCTGGCGTGAAACTGGACAAAGGGAATGGGAGTAACCACCCCTCTTCCCTGACCCTCCCATAGGTGGGTCCCCAGAGTATGTCCAACCCCCTAACTTTGTATAAGTATGGGACCCCAGTCCTTAGGACTTTAGATTACCCTGGACGAAACTCTGACACTGAATCCTGGACCTTCGACGCTCTACTTGAAGACTAGAGGACTGAAGAATCTCCCTTGGGGTCAAGGAGTGACTCCCCTGCTTGGCAGGCACCAAATAAGCAATTGTCCGGTCTGCATCGCCGAAGCTCCCGCCGGACGCCGAAGTCTTTGCATCACCAGAGGTGGATTTCCAGACTTCCCCGAGGCTGCCCTGAGTCCCCAGCAAAGCTGAGGCCCGTAGCTGTCGTGGGTAACGTGGAACCGTGACCCCTGGACACCGAGCACATTTGCAAGTGCATCCTCTTCTTGGTCTCCCACGAAGTTGTGCTTTGGGCTCCGAGTAGCCCCTGCCTCCAGCACCGACTGCACCGAAGATCACTGGCCTCCACTCCACGAGTGTCCTGTGAGCCAGCTCCAAGTGCGTCCACTCGAGGCTCCTTCGCGGTCGCTAGTCCGTTGGCTAGTGGGCCCTCCCAAAGGCAACTCTTCTACTGCTTGGGCTTTCCTGGTTGCTCCAGACGTGCCCTGACTTACCCTCGCTGGGTGAGTCCTCCAGACCTTGCTGGTCTGCATCAACGTCTTTTCTTTGTTTCTACGAGACTTGCCGTTGCCAAGGCTTGTTGGGTCCAATCCGGTCGCCGACACCCCTGCAATCGACAGACGTTGTGGGACAGCTCGAATCCAGCTCCTGGTTGTCGTCGACACCTCCTGGACCTCGTGGCTGAAGAGTCAAGACAACCGTCAACCTACCTGAAGCACCCGACATCGGTGGGCATCTGCTCATCGCCTTCTTGGTCACTGGCTAGTGACCCAGACTCTGTCCCCTCTGCTTTCAGGTTCTTCAGATCTTCGATCCACCCTTGGATCCACCCGAACACTTTCGACTTGGTCGCCAGCAGCACTTTGCAGCAGATCGCCATTGAAAACGACGACGAAACCCGACCCCGAAAGACACCTATGCACCCGGCTTCCCTGGGTGAGGTAACTCAAGTACTCTGGTGCTCCCGTGGGTATAGACTCTAGAACAACCTAGTTCTAAAGGGGTTTGCTCCAAGTCCTCCTCTAAGTGTCCTTTTTCTTTAAAAACTCCAACCGCGACATTCCCCATAGAAGTCAACGGCGGCTCGCGGCTGTGTTCTCACACTGCACGCGTCCCCCGTGGGTCCCCTGTGTCACTACCTTGGGTGGTTCCTTGAGGGCCAAGCACTTCTAAAGGGCTATAGGCCTTGTGTCTAGCTCAGTCGTGGTTCTTATACCACTTTATTGGTATATGGTTTGGTACGCCCCTAGGGCTCAAACGTGTATTGGTGCTATTACTGTTGATATTCGACTTGTAACTTATGTACTTCGAACTCTAGCCTCATAAAGAGACTAGAGGGGTGTGTTTAAGACTAAATACATATATTTTAAATATATACCTGGTGTGGTCCTCTTTCATTTGGTCACTCAAGAGATTATAGACTGGTAAAACAAGCTGCTTTACATTCCTTTAAGACTTAGCCTGAAGGCTGCTCTCCATAGCTACCACTAGGATAGCTTTCAATAAAGGTTGTCTTTAACCTATCTCCAATAAGGGGTTGTTTGGACTGGTGCAAGGTGCCCACTATAATTAGTGGACAGCATATACCAGGCCAACTTCTCACATTGGTCTGCAGCGTGTGGGATTCCAGCTTGCTATTGTTTTACCAGATAATCTCAATTGAATTGATCAACTGAAAACCACTAAGGGTACCTTAGGTACATATAAAACAAGCTTAGGATACAGTAAGTTCTACTGAACTTAGAGTTGTGTGTTAAGGGATAGCACACCCTTTCTACAACTCAAGAGAGTTTAGTAGGCCACACTAGAGTAGGTAGTGCATACACCACACCACACTAGTAATGTCTTCAGGGCCAGGAACCAGTGGGTCCCAGCCAGAAGCCAATGGGCTTCTTCCCTCCAAGTATGATAATCTTCCATTCTTGGAATTGAGAGCATTAAGCACTGCTAGGAAACTGAAGACAGGCAAAAGTGCCAACACCCAACGCCTCATAGAGGTACTCCTGCTGGATGATCTCAGAAGCCTACCAGGGTCAGAAGGGGTAGGCAGACAGGGTGGGGCAGAAGATGAGGAAGGGGCCAGGGATGAAAATAACCAGGACCCAACCTCTGAAACTGGCCAGGAAGGTGACAATGACCTTGACCTGGATAATCCAGCTACTCCTGAGGAGGAGGAGGAGGATCAGAATGACCTCCCCTTTGTCCCCCAGGAAGAGTTGAGAGTGTGCCAAGAAGGGTTAGATCTCCTTCTCAGGAGTCAAACCACTCTGACACCTCAGTAGGGACCTCTGTTTCCTCTCATAGGAGGGAATCCTCCAGTGAGAGGAAAGAGAGACTGCTCAAGTATGGAGAGGCTCAGCTGAGACTCAGAAGAGAGCAGTTGGCTATAGACAGAGAGTCCCTAGAGCTTGAAAGGCAAAGAAAAAGTTGGGACTAGAGTCCCATGGTGGCAGCAATTTCCCCAGAGATAGGGAAAGGTCTTATGACCATAGAAACCTGAGCAAGATTGTCCCTCCCTACCAGAGTGGGGATGACATCCACAAATGGATTTCTGCACTGGAGAGGGCCTGTAAAGTACAGAGGGTCCCTCAGGAGCAGTGGGCAGCAATCTTGTGGCTCTCCTTTGCAGACAAAGGTAGAGATAAGCTCCTCTCTGTTAGAGAAGAGGATGCTGACAATTACAAAGTCTTGAAGAGTGCATTAATTGATGGGTTTGGCCTAACCACTGAACAAAACAGGTTAAAGTTCAGAGATACCCAAAAAGCACAGACTCAAGACTGGGTGGACTTTGTTGATTGTTCTGCTAAGGCTCTGGAAGGTTGGTTGATGGGCAGTAAGGTATGTGACTTCACAGGATTGTACAATCTTATCATGAGGGAGCAGATTCTTAATAACTGTCAAAATCAGCTGTTGCATCAGTACCTGGTGGACTCTGATCTGACCTCTCCCCAAGAATTGGGAAAGAAGGCATACAAATGGGTCAGAACCAGGGTGAGGCAGAAGGTACAGAACCAAGGTGGTGACCCTAAGAAGCAAGATTCTAAAAACTCTGATAAGGGTGGGGAGAAGGGTAAAGACCAGAAGTCTTCACAAGGCCCCCAAAAATCTTCTTCAGGAGGGGATTCACAGTCTAACAAGGGAAAAGGCCAAAAGAAACCATGGTGCAAAGTCTGTAAGCAAAAGACACACTGGACCAGTGATTGCACCAAGTCCAAAGACTCTATTCCAGCCCCCACCAATGCCCCTAAGGCACCTGTTCCCCCTAGTGCAGTTACAATTGGTGGTGGGAGTACACAGGCCAAGGGTTTAGTAGGGTTGACCCTGGGTAATGAGATGAGCTCTGGCCTAGTCAGAGAACTCACTCATGCTGTCCTAGTCTGTGATGGAGGCATGGATGTGACCTCCTCTGTGAGTCCCAGTAATCTGGGCAAGTACAGGCAACAGCCCTTAATCAATGGAAAAGAGGCTTTGGCATTCAGGGACACAGGGGCAAGTGTCACCATGGTGACACAAGACCTTGTGGATCCTGGGCAGATTATACTTGGTGAGATGTACCAAGTGACCAATGCTAGCAATGTCAGAACAGACCATACTCTGGCAGTTGTTAACTTCTCCTGGGGAGGGGTAACTGGCCTTAAGAAGGTTGTGGTAAGTGCAGACCTACCAGTTGAATGCTTGCTTGGCAATGATCTTGAAACTTCAGCTTGGGCAGAAGTGGAGCTCAGGACCCATGCAGAAATGCTGGGGATCCCTGCAGATGTGTTTGCTGTGACCAGGTCACAGAGCAAAATGTCTAACACTGAACAGGCCTTGGATCCTGGAAAAATGGACCAAGTGCCATCCAAGAGGAGGAGTAGTAGGGTTAAGGCAGTGCCTTCCCCTTGGCTCAGAAGGAAGATCAGTCTCTTGAGGGGGATGATCTCAGTCCTGAGGAAGGAACTGTCCCAGAGGAGCTTGAACCTGACCAGGTTGAGTTCTTGGGGACAGGGGGCCCTTCCAGGGCAGATCTGAGCCAGGAGCAGCAGAGCTTCCCCTCTCTTGAACCCCTCAGACAGCAAGGTGCTGCTGAGGCTGCTGGGAATGCTAGTGGTCCCCATAAAGTGTATTGGGATGATGGACTCTTGTACTCAGAGTGTAGGGACCCCAAGCCTGGTGCCACCAGGAGGTTGGTTATACCTCTGAAGTTCAGGGGCTTCCTATTGACCCTAGCCCATGACATTTCTTTAGCAGGTCACCTGGGCCAGAACAAGACTTGGGACAGAATTGTCCCTCACTTTCACTGGCCCCACATGTCTGAAGACACCGAGTTTTGTCGCTCCTGTGTAACCTGCCAGGCCAGTGGCAAGGCAGGTGGCACTACAAAGGCCCCCCTGATACCACTACCTGTGGTGGGGGTTCCCTTTGAAAGGGTGGGGATTGACATTGTTGGTCCCATGGATCCCCAAACAGCATCTGGGCACAGGTTTATCCTGGTGGTAGTGGATCATGCCACCAGGTACCCAGAGGCTATCCCCTTAGGACCACTACAGCACCTGTGGTGGCAAGAGCCCTCCTGGGAATTTTCTCAAGAGTGGGCTTCCCTAAGGAGGTTGTATCAGACAGAGGTGCAAACTTTATGTCTGGATACTTAAAAGCAATGTGGAAGGAGTGTGGAGTGACTTACAAGTTCACCACACCCTATCACCCACAATGCAATGGTTTAGTTGAGAGATTCAACAAAACCTTAAAGGGCATGATTAAAGGGCTCCCAGAAAAGCTTAGGCGAAGATGGGACATACTCTTGCCCTGCCTTTTGTTTGCATACAGGGAGGTGCCTCAAAAGGGGTTGGCTACAGCCCTTTTGAACTTTTGTTTGGTCACCCTGTCAGGCGTCCATTGTGCTTGGTGAAGGAAGGATGGGAGTTACCTCTCAAGCCCCCAAAGCAAGACATAGTGGACTATGTACTTGGTCTCCGCTCCAGGATGGCTGAATACATGAAAAAGGCAACTAAAAACCTTGAGGCTAGCCAGGAACTGCAAAAAGCCTGGCATGACCAAAAGGCTGTACTGACTGTTTACCAGCCAGGACAGAAGGTGTGGAGTGCTGGAGCCAGTGGCCCCAGCAGCTCTCCAAGACAAGTGGAGTGGACCCCATACCATTGTTGAACAGAAGGGTGAGGTTACCTATTTAGTAGACCTAGGAACACCCAGGAGTCCCCACAGGGTTCTCCATGTCAACAGATTGAAACCATATGTGGACAGGGCAGACATGGGCTTGCTCATGGCTACTGATGAGGGACAGGAGGAAGAGAGTGACCCACTCCCTGACCTGCTCTCACAGAACCCTGATGATGGGTCATTGGATGGTGTAGCCTTGGCAGGCAGCCTCACTGCTCAGCAGCAAACTGATTGTAGACAAGTGCTCAATCAGTACAGACATATGTTCTCTCTGACTCCAAGTCAGACCACCTGGTGCACTCATGAAGTGGACACTGGGGACAGTCTGCCTATTAAAAATAAGATTTATAGGCAACCTGACCATGTCAGGGACTGTATCAGGACAGAAGTCCAGAAAATGTTGGATTTGGGAGTTATTGAACCCTCAGATAGCCCTTGGGCTAGTCCAGTGGTCCTTGTGCCAAAACCTCACACCAGTGGTGGGAAAAGAGAGATGAGGTTTTGTGTGGACTACAGGGGTCTCAATGCAGTCACTAGGACTGATGCCCATCCAATACCTAGGGCAGATGAGCTAATAGACACTTTGGCCTCAGCCAAGTATCTAAGCTCATTTGACCTGACAGCTGGCTACTGGCAGATCAGACTAGCTGATGATGCAAAGCCAAAAACAGCATTCTCAACCCCAAGTGGACATTATCAATTTGTGGTAATGCCCTTTGGTCTGAAGAATGCACCTGCCACTTTTCAGAGGTTGGTGAATACAGTCCTTACAGGTCTGGAGGCCTACAGTGCAGCCTATCTAGATGATATTGCTGTCTTTAGCTCCATCTGGGAGGATCATCTGGTCCACCTCAGAAATGTTTTGGAGGCCCTGCAAAAGGCAGGCCTCACTATCAAGGCCACTAAGTGCCAGATAGGGCATAGCCAGGTTGTGTACCTGGGCCACCTTGTGGGTGGAGGCCAGGTTCAACCATTGCAGAGCAAAATCCAGACCATCATGGACTGGGTTGCTCCCACTACCCAGACTCAGGTGAGAGCCTTCTTAGGCCTGACTGGGTACTATAGGAGATTTGTCAAGGGGGATGGATCAATAGTGACACCCCTGAATGACTTAACTTCCAAGAAAATGCCCAAAAAGGTTCAGTGGACAGCTAGCTGTCAAAAGGCATTTGATGACCTGAAGCAGGCCATGTGCACTGCTCCCATTCTCCAGAGTCCTGATTACTCCAAGAAGTTCATTGTCCAAACAGATGCATCTGAATTGGGGGTAGGGGCTGTACTGTCACAATTGAATGATGAAGGTCAGGATCAGCCAGTAGCTTTTATTAGCAGAAGGCTGACCCCTAGAGAGAAACGTTGGTCAGCCATAGAGAGGGAGGCCTTTGCTGTGGTTTGGGCTCAGAAGAAGTTGAGGCCATACTTGTTTGGTACTCACTTCCTTGTTCAAACAGACCACAAGCCCCTTCTTTGGCTAAAACAAATGAAGGGTGAAAACCCCAAACTGCTTAGGTGGTCCATTTCCCTACAGGGGATGGACTTTACAGTGGAACATAGACCTGGGAGTAACCATGCCAATGCAGATGGACTCTCTAGGTACTTCCACTTAGAACATGAAGACTCAACTGGTAAAGGTTAGTTTAATGTCCCTACGTTTGGGGGGGTTGTGTAGGAGAGTAGGATCTGTTTCACATGGGTACCCCCACTTTTTGCTGATGCTTCACTGTTTTTCGACTTTAGTCTGGCTGGGGCCCTGCTAATCAGAACCCCAGCCTAGCTGCTTCCTCTCTAAAATGGTTTCCCTGTGCCCTAGGCACATCTCTGATTGGAATCTGGAGTGCCCTTATAAGTCCCTAGTATATGGTATACTATGTACCCAGGGCATAGGCGCCTCAGAGGCCTACCAGGGGCTGCAGCATGTATTGTGCCACCCCTGGAAGGCCATCCAAAATGACACCACAGGTCTGCTACTGCAGCCTGGGTAAGGTGGTGCATGCACCCCTTACAGTGGTATGGGCTACCTATATCACTACCATTGCACACACATACAAACCTATGTCACTCCTATGGCAGGCCTTACCAATCCTGAAGGCAGAGTACTTGGTTTTTATGTGAGAGGGTGCCCCTGCATGAGCAGAGCCCCTCTGCAGCGTTCGGAGTCCCTCCTCTGATGCTGTTTGTGGTACAGCCTGACCATATACTCTTAAGTGCATTATATCCTCGCGGTACAATGCTAACTTTGGACTGGCTGCACCAAAACATGTCGTGTTTGGTGTCAAACATCTTGGAATACTACCCCCCGCCAGTCCTGGTGGCGGGGGTAGCATTCCACCCTTCTAGAGGGAGAGACATGTACACACCGGGCTACCCGGTAACTTCTTTCCAGAGCCCTGGCATCAGAAAATGGATGCCGCTGCCACAGACACGGGTCTGGCCTCCTGCTGCTGACTAAAACTCCGGCAGGGGAGGCCTGGACAATAGGTTTCCTGTCGAAGGGAGGTGTAACCACCTCCCCAGACAGGATAGTGTGTATTGTGGCTGGGCGGGAGCACTCTCTGGTGCTTTGAAGTCCTGCACTGGGGTCACATTTGGTGTCCCTGTGCATATGCCAGTTCAAACCGGTTGCAGGGGCTACCTGCCCCTGCTCTGGCACGAAACTGGACAAAGGGAATGGGTGTAACCACCCCTCTTCCCTGACCCTCCCATAGGTGGGTCCCCAGAGTATGTCCAACCCCCTAACTTTGTATAAGTATGGGACCCCAGTCCTTAGGACTTTA
Organism: Calotriton arnoldi; assembly: GCA_963921515.1. NCBI lineage: Eukaryota > Metazoa > Chordata > Amphibia > Caudata > Salamandridae > Calotriton > Calotriton arnoldi. The sequence continues at coordinate 1,095,570 of CAWUFW010003043.1, read as the reverse complement.
GATTACCCTGGACGAAACTCTGACACTGAATCCTGGACCTTCGACGCTCTACTTGAAGACTAGAGGACTGAAGAATCTCCCTTGGGGTCAAGGAGTGACTCCCCTGCCTGGCAGGCACCAAAGAAGCAATTGTCCGGTCTGCATCGCCGAAGCTCCCGCCGGATGCCGAAGTCTTTGCATCACCAGAGGTGGATTTCCAGACTTCCCCGAGGCTGCCCTGAGTCCCCAGCAAAGCTGAGGCCCTTAGCTGTCGTGGGTAACGTGGAACCGTGACCCCTGGACACCAAGCACATTTGCAAGTGCATCCTCTTCTTGGTCTCCCATGAAGTTGTGCTTTGGATTCCGAGTAGCCCCCGCCTCCAGCACCGACTGCACCGAAGATCACTGGCCTCCACTCCACGAGTGTCCTGTGAGCCAGCTCCAAGTGTGTCCACTTGAGGCTCCTTCGCGGTCGCTAGTCCGTTGGCTAGTGGGCCCTCCCGAAGGCAACTCTTCTACTGCTTGGGCTTTCCTGGTTGCTCCAGACGTGCCCTGACTTACCCTTGCTGGGTGAGTCCCCCAGACCTTGCTGGTCTGCATCAACGTCCTTTCTTTGTTTCTGCAAGACTTTCCGTTGCCAAGGCTTGTTAGGTCCAATCCGGTCGCCGACACCCCTGCAATCGACAGACGTCGTGGGACAGCTCGAATCCAGCTCCTGGTTGTCGTCGATGCGTCCTGGACCTCGTGGCTGAAGAGTCAAGACGACCGTCAACCTACCTGAAGCACCCGACATCGGTGGGCATCTGCTCATCGCCTTCCTGGTCACTGGCTAGTGACCCAGACTCTGTCCCCTCTGCTTTCAGGTTCTTCAGATCTTCGATCCACCCTTGGATCCACCCGAACACTTTCGACTTGGTCGCCAGCAGCACTTTGCAGTAGATCGCCATTGAAAACAACGACGAAACCCGACCCCGAAAGACACCTATGCACCCGGCTTCCCTAGGTGAGGTAACTCGAGTACTCCGGTGCTCCAGTTGGTATAGACTCTAGAACAACCTAGTTCTAAAGGGGTTTGCTCCAAGTCCTCCTCTAAGTGTCCTTTTTCTTTAAAAACTCCAACCGCGACATTCCCCGTAGAAGTCAACGGCGGCTCGCGGCTGTGTTCTCACACTGCACGCGTCCCCCGTGGGTCCCCTGTGTCACTACCTTGGGTGGTTCCTTGAGGGCCAAGTACTTCTAAAGGGCTTTAGGCCTTGTGTCTAGCTCAGTCGTGGTTCTTATACCACTTTATTGGTATATGGTTTGGTACGCCCCTAGGGCTCAAACGTGTATTGGTGCTATTACTGTTGATATTCGACTTGTAACTTATGAACTTCGAACTCTAGCCTCATAAAGAGACTAGAGGGGTGTGTATAAGACTAAATACACATATTTTAAATATATACCTGGTGTGGTCCTCTTTCATTTGGTCACTCAAGAGATTATAGACTGGTAAAACAAGCTGCTTTACATTCCTTCAAGACTTAGCCTGAAGGCTGCTCTCCATAGCTACCAGTAGGATAGCTTTCAATAAAGGTTGTCTTTAACCTATCTCCAATAAGGGGTTGTTTGGACTGGTGCAAGGTGCCCACTATAATTAGTGGACAGCATATACCAGGCCAACTTCTCACAAGAGCGAACTCACTCCTCGTGCTTTCCCCCTCCCACTTTAGCCAAGTTTAGAAAGATGGCTGCTTCATCTAGCACACTAAAATAAATGAAAATGAACATTTATTAATTATATGATAATGAAACCTTCACTGTTTACCACCCACCTTGCACTATTCCCCATTAATGTTACCTAGCATAAGCTTCGTGCAAAAGCGGCATTATTTATTAGTTTAAAACAGGGTGCAACATGCAAATTACTGAAGCATATGTGACCTATTCATCCAACGCTTCTCGTTTTTCTCAAAAAACAATGTTATTACAATATTATTTTGTTTACGTGTTAGTTCAGACATGCGCAAAGCAATTTCCCTTGTGTTCGTGTTGGGTGTACATTAGTTTTTCAACAACTATTTACTGTTAGTACGTATTACGGGGGTATCAATTCGAGCAGGTTTCATTTTTGCGATACCCTGCTCCATCAATTCCCCCCTCTGATGGCTTATAGGAGCCATCATAAAACACTACCATACCGAGTGCCATCTTTAATCATTTATAACTTCGTATTCTTCTCTCTTTTTATGGCACCCTCATCTAAATCTTTCATTAAGTCATAATACTCTCCTTTCATTTCCTCTAATTCTATTTCTTCTCTTTTTCTCTTTCTTGCTCTTCGTTTATTCTTTGATTCTGTCACTTCTTTTCTTCCACACTTGCACTTACAACACTTATATGTTGTTATTATTACTAAGATTATTATTGCTACTGAAACGATCGGAATTATTATTTTTCCTAATAAACTACTTCCAAAGGTAGAAAAACATTTATTTATAGAGGAGAAACTCTTACCAAGTCTCTCCCAGACACCATCAACCTCCAGTTGGGTCAAATCTTCATGTAATTTTGTAATATTCTTTATATATCCCTCAATTCCTTTACTCTTATCAGGGATATATGTGCAGCAATGTTGGAATTTCAACATACCACAGACTCCACCCTCTTTCGCCAATAAAATATCAAGGGCAAGTCGATTTTGCAAAACCATTGACCTGATTGCAACCATTTCCATGTCAATCATCAAGAACCCACCAGCGGTATCTGTAGATAAACGATCAACCACTGTGGACAATTTTAGAATTTTATGTGAATTCAGAACAACCCCAACTGAGGATATCAGTGCACCAAAAATATCTCCTACTATTTCTGAGAAGCTTGCTCTTTTGTTACGTGTTAGTCCTTGCTTTACCTCGTTCAGTTTATGGCTGCTTCGGTCCATATGGTAGACCTTGGGAAAGACAATAGCAAAATAACAAATACCAATGTGCAGGCAACATATAGTAGGCTTTCTTACCATACACATAATAGACTCCTGGAAAAACAGGATCAGTTCCACCTTTCAATCCCCAACCTCCAGTGATTTGAAAAGTATACTCACATTCACTAGAACCAATACAATAATTATTATAGTTAGTTTTCGTTCTAAACAAACACATTTTTCCCTTCTGTGACCAGTCCAGGGACATTGCAGCGTATCCTTCGCCTTTCTCATAATTTCCTTCTCTAAAATCCCATTGTGGTACCCGTGACTTCTGTTCAGCAGCTTTCCTTTTGAAACTTTCTCTTCTATCTTCTACCATTTCTATGAAAACTTTCTCTTCAACCCGCAAACTACAAGTTAAGTTGTTCTTATAAGCATACTCTATGTCTAAGGTTTTAGTAATATGGAAAAATTCTCCCATATATCGTGCATTCTTACCACTTAAAACCTAATTTAGTTCTTTAATAATAGGAATTTCGGGAAATACTAAATCTATATTGTAAAAATAGTACTCGAGCTTTCCCGTCACGTAAAACAGGCTTGTAAGTATACTGCAAGACACACCATAGGTTAAAGGAAGGTGATGATAGGTCACCCCCTCTGAGACAGACAAAGGTAATTGCATGCACACGTAACAATCACTTACATTCATTGTATTAATATACTCATAAAGTAATTTAGTGAAGACATTTAACGAGAAATCACCAATTGATTTATCATGACGGAGAATGCTTCCATCCAACGGTTCTAAGTTAGTATTAGGAGTTTCATTAGTGACATCTCTCATTCTTTCTTTTGTTACATTATTAGTATTGTTTCCATCATTAGTTACCATTAGAATAGGTACAAGCACAGTTAATAATATCCACATAAATGTTAACATCAAGACACTACATAAGCAAGCTTTAATACATCTACGTTTTAGTCTAGATTTTGGAAGTTCAGTCACTTTTGCTTCAGTCATCTTGTTTCTAATGAATAAAAATCTATCTAATCCTATAAATTCTAAGCTATTCAAAAAATCCTAAAAAATGGTAGCGTAATCCTACACTTCAAGGCTTTCGTCTTTACCCCCTTCTTTTATTCTTTTTCTTCAGTTTTCTCTGAGTTTTTGTTTCGTTTTTCTTTTAATCAGCAAGGTTGCACCTTAGTTTTGTCACAATTCTTTAACCCCTTCGATGCGCATGACGAGCTCAGCTCGTCATGCTGCGCGGTTGGCGTGTGCGCATGATGAGCTGAGCTCGTCACGACCGCACCCGCGATCGGAATGTCCAGCACCTGGGCGGAATTCCGATCGTGGCGAAGCGGTTAAGGGGGTCTTAGTTTGTTTTCATCAACTTGCTCAGTGTCAGATTTATCTTTTTCTTCACTTGGATCTGAACTTTCAATTTCTTCTAAAATAACGTAGGTCCATTCAGGGTCTCTGAATTTCTTGTTTGGTATTCTTACTCTTCTGATTTTTTGTACTAATTCTTTTCCTGACTCTTCTAGTTCTGTTTGACTTGAGACTTTATTACTTTGTTCTGGTCTTTTTCTTAACCTTCTTTTCACAAGAGTGTATTTCAGTCTTTTCACTCCACTTGGCCAATTTTCACCTTTTCTTGGTTTCTTTGCTTTGACCACTTTCTCACTTTCTGCATTTGTTTCACAGATTCTTTTATTTGCTCTCCCTTCTGACTGTTCTTCTTCCTGAGTTTCAGCTTCTTTGGGTTCTTCTGATTCAGCAATAACTTCTCTTTCAACTGTGAACTCACTTCCTTCTGGTTCAAGAACAATCTCATCTGTTTCAAGTTCTGCTGGGAGTTCACTTTCTTCTGGATCAACAGTAAACTCGCTTCTTTCTTGCTCAATGGCAGTCTCTTGAACCCTGGAATCTGGCGCCCACTCTACTCGACTTGTGCTTGGCTGTTCACCATCTGGTTGTTCGTCAGAATCTATCACTCTAGATTCATCAGCTTCACACACTTCAGGCACTGGTCTTTGTTTTTCATTCACCAGTTGTTGCTCCTTCGGTCTTTCAAGTGGATCTAGGGTTCGTTTGGTATGGCTCGCATGAATCCAATTCGTCAAGCCAGCACACTTCACTGCCGTTGTTGTCACCAGTATGATTTGATAAGGTCCATGCCACCTGGGTTCTAAACACGATTTTCTTACGTGCTTCTTGATATAAACCCATTCACCAGGACTTAGATCATGAGCTTAATTCCGGTGTATCGTTGTGGCTTCTTCTCCAACCTGGTGAGACACAGAACGTACCAGTTCAGTCAATCCTCTGCAATAGTCGGGCACTAGATCATCAGATATACTCATTAGTTTGTTTGCTGGTATATATGCTTGTCTCATTGCTCTTCCCATGAGAATTTCATGGGGACTCAATCCAGTCTTTTTGTCAGGACTACTTCTTAGACTCATCAGCACAAGGGGTAAAGTGTCAGGCCATTTCAGTGACGTGGATGCACAGACTTTCCCTAATCTCGATTTTATAGTGCCATTCAATTGCTCAACTACTCCAGAGGCTTTTGGTCGATAGGCACAATGCAGCTTCTTCTCAATATATTCATCCTGTGGCGAATCAACAGTGATCTTACACTCTGTCCACAAGTCTGCCGGAACAACAATTTCAAACAACCCATCTAAATCCTTTAACAAAACTTTCGAGACCTTCACAAACCTTTCTACCTGTTTGTACCATTCTACGGGTTTCTCTCTTAGCCTGGGGAAATCATTCGTAAATGATAATATATCCTGCCTTGACCACGGAACATGAACGTATCCGCCACCTGGTACTTCTCTCATCGGACAAGCCCTTTCAACCTGTTCTTTTTCCTTTAATGGGAACATAGACACTCCTTTACTAGCTGCTTCTTCCTTCTTTCTTACCCATCTATTTCTCCATCGATCTACATATCCCCATTTCTTCAAAATGTTCATTAACTCTTTTATCTGTAACCTTTTTCCAGACGCATTCAAACTCTCCAAATCCTTTTCAGTAAATGCCAATCTGTACGATTTCTGTAACACCTTTGACTTTTCTATGTCTATTCCATACTCACTAGCAGCTTCAGATATTTTCTCATGAAGATTCTTCGCTCTCCAAGTAATGCTTTTACACAAGAACAATAATTCATCATATCGATAAGTCCCTAATCTATCTGGACAGATCGTACCAATAATCATTTCTTCCAAATCTACCTTCAATTGGCTCACATTTATACTCTTTGATTGTTTTTCTTTCCTTTCCCTTTCCTTTATCCAATCATTCAATTCTTCTGATGAAGGACCTGCTGAACTCCCTGTCATTGGAGTGACATTTGTCCCTATTCTTCTAGGGGTTTCTGTTATCATTTCACAAACAGGAAGATCTAACAATGTAACATTTGTGTCAGCCTGTCTATTCTCATTGACTATCGTCTCCATTCCGCTCCTGACATTACCCATTGGAACTGCTAATGTATGTACTTTAGGTGTATTCGGGTTTTCTCCAAACAAAGGAACTACAGGACCTATTGTAACCGGTACCGTCAACGCTTCTGCATTTAAACTTAACTGATTTATTTTCTGAATCTGCTCTACATTTGCCTTGTTTAGCATCTCAAACTCTTTTTCTCTCATTATCCTAACCATGTCCACAATCTGTGGAATCAATGGATTTCCCATTAAGGGTGCATTCGGAGTCACTTCAACTGAATTTTCTCGATATGGCGGGGGTCTTTCGGTCATAATATCCTCTAATAACTCATCATCAGAATCATTTACACCATCCCTTGCACTTGAGGTTTCTATATTTTTTTTTCTCTTTACATTTGCCTCCTGTCTGCTCATAAACTGTTAAAACTGGGTATAACCCTTCCGTTACCACAGCTCTCCTCCATCTTTTCAGTTTTTCTTCCCTACTCTCAAAAGGATATCTGAACATCATACTCCTATAACCTCTGTTACCACTTCTATATTTTTCTCTCTCAAATACCTTAACTTCCCATTCTACCAAGGCTTCATACTGTGTCAGTCTAGGGTTCGGTTCTAATGAATTCATTCAATTTCTCAGATTCTGCAATATCCTTACATTAAATGTACCGTACTGAGGAAAGGCTATAACACCATCATCCTTTGTATACTCCACCCAATTTTCCAACCACATACACGTATGATATCCTCGCTCCAACATCATAAAGGAAGCAGGAGTCTTTGGAGGGGGAATCAGAATTGCCTCTCTAGTCACAATTGGTTTGTCCTTTTTAAAGAAATTCTTTATTTTCTGCATCAACTTCATTTTCTGACTCTTTCCGCTAATGGGTCTTATCATGTAAAAATAACAACAACCTTTCCGTATTTCTCTTATTCGATTGGTAAACTTTCCGTCCTATACTAGCGCGACTCACACCAACCAACCAATCACAGTACCGCTACGTAAGCACAGTCTCAACCAATACTAGCGCGGCTCACACCAACCAACCAATCACAGCTCAGTACGCGCCCACTGCTTGTCCAATACCAGCGCTGCTTTTTCTGACGTCAGTATTACTCCTTCTACTGACCCTCCCTTTACAAAATAATACAGTAATATTTTCTAAGCACTCTTAATCAAAAATTCGATTAGTAACAACATAAAACAATGCTACCTTGTCTGTTCCACTAAATAAAGAAATAGTTTTTCACTTTTTCAAGAGGTTTTCTCACTACAAGTCCTAATAACGACCAGCGCTATTTTACTCTTCAAACAAGTTCCGGGTGGACCTATTGCTCCTCTAGGGATAAGGCCAAGATTTCACAAGAGGACTTTTTGGCGTGAAAAGGGGTCTTGTTACTCTCCTGGGGATAAGGCTAGAGATTCGGAAGCGGACCCTTCGCTATTTCAGTCACTCCCCTTTTACACAAACTTTCCCTAATATAACACCTACAGCCCTCAGTAGCTTTTAGGTATTATTTACAACAGACAAAGTACTTCTGCAGTGTGGCTTCGTTACCACACTCTTCTTCTGCCTACTTCAGGCTAAATTCCATTCCCGGGATTCTTCAGGTATCTCCGTATCTGAACTTCTAGACAACATAGAACATGACACTAACTTTTCATGTTAAGAACATACAATCAATAATCATTACCAAACTAATCAATAATTAAACCGTCCTCTGCTACCAGGAAACTGATCCAGCGCGAATTCATATTTTATCAGGGATCAATACTCAACACATCGTAATACAATGGCCCATACACATTCACCCAGAATCCCTGATGCGCTGGGGTCAATTTATATTTACGATCAATTCTTTCCTTTCTTAGATTAAATTATGGCATCACAACTAAATTTTTTCATCAACTGTCCTGCCAGTTGGTCGATAGACCAATTAGTTGAATAGTTGATGGCAATGATAACTTCTAACTTACTAACCATTTAATTTAATAAAATGATCACAGACTCTCGGTGTTGGTAATAACGAATTGTATCTCAAATAATTACGGATTATGCTCAACTGCATTTGGTCACAAAATACAAACACTGAATCTCACGTAAGGAGAAATTTTACATATGCAGCCCAAATGAAATACAAACTCATCCAAACAGCAATGACTTTATGCAATGAAGGAGTGGATAGAGTAAGAGACAAAAGTTTCAGCAAAAATATGTGCGAAACATCATATACCTAACGGAGGGGATAGATGAAGAGACAATAGTTTTCATCTAAATAATACATATCATTGACGGAGTGGTTAGGTGCAGAGATAAAATTTTCAGAGACATAATACATCAATAAGTTAAATTCTGAGAACGAGTTAGACTAAATACAAACCTACTGGTCTGTAAGGAAAAAACCAACCCCTCGGCCTAGGAGATGGTGGGGGTTCCCCGAAATAGGATCAGGGAACAAAGGATAAGAAGAAAACAGGTTCGGGACAGGTCAGGAACAGTTAGACCTGTCTGCAAACCGACGGACAGCGACGCATCTCCCCTCTTTCTCTCCTGCCAGCCTAAGTTTAAACCACACCTCTAAAGGCACCCCAATTATACCCTAAAACTAACATGTCCGTCCCACAATTTTTGCAAACTTTATTAAATCTCGCAAAGGGATTGGTGGGCTTGGGAGGTGGCGTTGTCACACCACTGTGACTTCACCCTTATTCTTATTTCAGCTACTTCATTGTTCACCATTCGTTCCCAGGATATGGTTTTCAGCTTGTTCTCACTTTATTTCATGTGATACAAATTTTAACATTTTTCATTCATTTTTTAACATCATCCGCAGTTTGTGTCTCCGGTCTCACGCCTGGGCACTTCTTTTTGGCAGTCGTTTGACACTCTGGCCTTCACCCTTCTCATGTCATCTGCGGTGCACGGCGCGTCTGTCTTGCTTCTGACAGAGCGAACTTACTCCTCGTGCTTTCCCCCTCCCACTTTAGCCAAGTTTAGAAAGATGGCTGCTTCATCTAGCACACTAAAATAAATGAAAATGAACATTTATTAATTATATGATAATGAAACCTTCACTGTTTACCACCCACCTTGCACTATTCCCCATTAATGTTACCTAGCATGGGGGACGCTAGAGGGCGCACAGCAAGATGGCCGCACTGTAGTGCTGCTCTGCCCGGCCGAGCAACTATCCATCTAATATCTGCCGCAAATCGTTACATCCCTGCCCCTGACTGGACTGGATGGAGCTGTGGAGCCCTCCTGCGAGCGTTGTGAGAGTCAGATCGTGCCTTGGTCCGCCGCAGCGCGCTGTGTTCGACCTGCCTGTCCCCCAGGCTGGTGCTTGTAAAATGGCAGCCGCCTGACGCTCCTGAGGCCGGGAACACTCATGTTGGCCCATCCGCTCCAGCTGACTCCTGTGCTGCCTTCGCTGGGCCTGTGCTGCGGCGGTGCCCTGGGTTCAAGGTACCGGCGACTGTAGATGCACTGGGCGGCCTGAACGACGTGGGGCGGCGAGCGGAGGACGGCGGCCGCTTACCTCCTACGTATCTCCTCGTGGCTGCGGCTGGGCCTCCCCTGTCTGTCATTGCCCGCATCGCTCCTGGTTCCGGTGGTGGTGAGTGGGGTGCGGCGCCTGGGGGGCCCGTGGCTGCGGAGGCGGGTGAGGGCCCTGGGTTGGCGCGGCGCTCTGCCTGCTGCTGCTGGGCTTGTGGGAGCGCACCTCTGCGGGGCCGCCGCTCTGCGCAATCGGCGGACGTGAGCTGTGGTGCGGACTGTCGCTGCGGCCTGTTGGGGGTTTCTGCTGGGCCACTGCCTCCCATGATGTGCTGAACCTTCCCCTGTTTCATTGGTGCAGCGCTGGGCTGCCGCGAGGCTGCGGTTCCGCTAGCCGCTCATCCCGGTGGTGTGCCTGGCGGCTGCCTCCCCTGCTGGTTGCCCGTTGTGTGCTTGCGGTTCTGCGCCGCACTGGAGACCTGCGGTTGTCCCGCGACGACATTTTTCTTTGACATTCCACGGTGTTCCCTTCCTGTGGCGGGACCGACGCAACGCCCCCTATCTCCTGTGCTGCTGTTGAGGTGCTGCATACATCTTTTGTCTGGGAGGATCTTCGTTAATGCTTCCCCCTCTGGGCCTCCTTGATTTGGCACTTGCAGGACATATCTCCCCTTGCATCGTGGTGTGGTGTGGGTGCTCCTGTTGGTCCGACTTCTGCCTTACCATATAGTGTGGGTCCATCCTCTGCCTCCTTGGTGTATAATTCGCCTGGTGGATTGGGGAGGCAGGCCGTACTAATTTCAGCATGGGGAGAACTGACAGATCACAACCTCGTCTCACTTTTGAGGCCGGCAAACCAGCCAAATCCTCTCAAAAGGCGGCCTCGGACTCTGAGGCGGATGCCCACAGTACCGACTCCCCCACACTAGAGACTACCCTCCTAGCGATGCAATGCAGCCTTCAATCTATTGAAGGCACTATGGCAGCAGTAAATCACCGCCTAGATCATATGTCCTCACAGCTGGAGAAACACAATGCCCGCATGGGTGAGGTCGAGCAACGTGTCTCGGCCACAGAAGATGGGTTAAGTGATGTGGCTGGCAAGGCGCTCAATATGGAGAAGGTGTTGTCCCTTATCCAGGCCAAGAATGAAGACTTGGAAGCGCGGTCCCGGCGCAACAACATCAGACTTACTGGGCTGCCGGAGTCCACGAATGTGGGGAGAATGGAGATATTTTTGGAGAGCCTGCTTAGGGAGATTTTTGGATCTGAATACCTTTCCAACATGTTTGTTGTCGAACGGGCCCATTGCTCTCTGGCGCCGAGACCTATCCCGGGTGCCCCTCCACGGCCTATCATAGCTAGACTCTTAAACTACAGAGACTGAGACACTATCCTACGCCTCGCTCGGGATAAGGGAACTATTGAATATCAGGGCAACACCTTGGTCTTTTTTCCCGACTTTACTGTGGCTGTGCAACCGGCGAGGCGTGAATTCAGTGCAGTAAAAAAGTTTCTCCAAGCGGAAGGGGTCCCGTATGCAATGCTATACCCCGCACGCCTCCGTGTAGGCCCAGATGGGGACTTTAAGATTTTCTCCAATCCCAAGGCAGCTCTTGAACATGCGAAACACCTGAAACGCACAAAACGCGGGCCTGGTGCGGCCCAAGAAGAAGCAGATTAACTGGAACATTTGTTGTTGCTGTTCTGTCCTTTTTCATACCTAGCATCTCATTTTGCTCTAACACTTCATATTGTATTATTACTTGGCATAATTGGTCTTTTACGATGTACTCCGGTTGGGGTGTCCTATAGTAACTGGACATACTGTGCTCTGCTACACTGCACGCTAAATAACTAATGTTATATATTTTAGCAACTTTCTAGACCTGCTCGGCCACCTTCTACTAAGTAGGAGGCTAGTAGCACTCTGCGCCCCCGAATTGGGTGTACCCCGAATACATAATGTTTCTATATGGGTTTGTTGGGGGTTGGGTTTTTTGCACTGGGATGGCTTTGGCGAGTTGGGGTTGCTGAAGTGGGTGGGGGGAATGGGGTTTGCGTTCCTGGAAGGCGGAATGACAATGCGGCTGTGCTATGAAACCTCTGTTCAGATATGTTACTGTTCTTCAGACACGCATGGTATGTGCTTTTGCAAGTATGTCCAGTTAATGTTGGCTCGACACTATGAGCGGTAAAGTTAAGTTGCTCACCTGGAATGTGCGTGGGCTGAATACCCCAAAAAAGATAAGATCAGTGTTAGCGTACTTGGATATACTGGAAGTGCAAGTTGCCTTGCTGCAAGAGACTCACCTCACTAATGAAACTGCACAAAAAGTGGGAGCACGCTGGGCCAGTACGAGAATTGCGTCTTCTTATTCTACCTACTCTAGGGGGGTGTTAATTCTCGTGAAACAAGGTGTTCCCTTTACTGTGATTCGTACTGACACGGATGAACACGGATGAGTGGCAATAGTGCATGGGCAACTGGGTGGCATGAGTGTATTACTGGTGAATGTTTATGGACCAAACACGGATGATCCATCATTCTTTTCGGATGTATGATCTCAGCATTCCCACCAGCTGCAGTCGTCTGGGGCGGTGATTTTAATGTATGTCTGGATGTTGCCCTGGATAGGGTTGGTAGTGGTGTGGTGAGGTCTAGACAGGCGGCAGAAGTGCTGTTGGGGCTGCTGGATGCAGGCCACCTACGTGATATTTGGCGTTTTCGACACCCCACGGGTCGGGAGAGCACATTTGTATCCTCTGTGCATGGGTCTTGGTGTCGTAAAGACTTCTGGCTCGTCTCGGAGGTGGTTTGCACTTGGGCAGAGAGGGTGGAGCATATATCTCGCACATTTTCAGACCATTCCCCCGTAATCCTTGCACTGCAGGTACCCACGTGTGAGCGACCGCCCTATACGTGGCGTTTGCAGCCGTCTGAGTTGACTGATCCAGTTTTTAAGCAGAGAATCGGAGAAGCGATCAGACTTTTTTTAAAGAAAATGAGGGGTCTGTAGATAGTGCTTTGGGAGGCGTTTAAAGTGACTATTCGGGGGGCTTGTATAGGAGCACAATCTGGAGTGCTGCGGGATATCCGTCGTAGGATCCAAAAATTGGCGTCCGATATTTCCGCGCTCGAGCATAAATACGAGACCAATCCCTCCCCAGAAAAACTAGCTGCAATCCGTGAATTAGTTACGGATCACAATGCAACGGCTGATCAGGAGTTATTGCACCGCTCTCGCCGCAGCACCGCTCGTTATTATGGTGAGGGGGGCCGTCCTGGTCGCTCCTTGGTGCAGAGGTTGGCGGCGCCGCGTAGCCAGGACTGTGTAACGGAAATATTAGATGCGAATGGGGTTGCCTGCTACTCGACTCCGGAAATTTGCGATTTGGTCTTGCAATTTTATACTCAGCTTTACGCTGCGAGGAGCTCTCCGCCGCCTGAGGAGATTGACTCCTATCTGGATGACATTGCGCTAGGGTGGCTGTCCAATTCACATCGTGAATACCTTATGCAGCCGTTTGATGTTGAGGATGTTAAACTTGCCATAATGTCTCTGCCGACCTGTAAGGCTGCCGGGATGGACGGATTACCCAGCGAGTTCTTCAAGGCCTATATTTCAGATATCGCCCCCAGACTCCTTGAAGTCTATGTGGAGGCATATGAGAAGGGACAGCTGCCGCCTACTCTTAAGGAGGCTTTGCTGGTCACACTACTTAAACCTGATAAGCCCCCAAATATGTGTGAGTCCTACCGTCCTCTCTCGATTAGAATATAGATGCGAAGATCCTGGCAAAAATGATTGCTACTAGGCTCCAACCGCTGGTCCCTCTTCTGGTCCAGACTGACCAATCTGGGTTTGTCACTGCTTGATCCACGACTCATAATTTACGCACTGTTTTTCCCACCCTACATTACTTTGACTCAGACTTTCAAGCTGTTGCAGTGCTGCTAGACGCAGCGAAAGCTTTTGACTCTCTCCAATGGACTTACATGTTCACGGTCTTAACTAAAATGGGCTTTCCCCCGTTTTTCCTGCAATGGATTAGGGTGCTCTATGACAATCCGGTTGCCCGGGTGCGCGTTAACGGTTTGGTGTCATCTGCGTTTCCTGAAGAAAGAGGCACACGGCAGAGGTGCCCCTTGTCGCCAATGCTCTTCTCCCTTGCATTGGAGCCCCTGGCCTGTAAGCTCTGTCAGAAGCATGCAGCAGCTGCGCTGCGCTTTCGTCAGAGACTACTTGTGGTCTCTCTATATGCAGACGATATGCTACTCTACGTCCGAGAGCCTACCACATATCTGCCTGCACTGCTCCGGGAATATGTAAAATTTGAGCTATATTCCGGTCTCGGGATTAATTGGACACAGTCGGTAGTGTTCCCGCTGACTGCAGGTACGAGGGAGGTGGAGCTGGATTTTCCACTAACCTGGACTTTAGATCCCGTCAAATATCTGGGGTGTGGCTGCATAGGGATCCAGATAAGGTGATGTTAGACTTGGCATCTTTTGGCGTGTTTCCCCTGACTTTTTGCTTTCTGACCTCCTGGTTTTGACCCTGTTTTTGCTGGTGTAATGATTCTGCGCACTTTCCTCACTGCTGTCCAGTGGGAAAGTGCAAGTGCTCCTGTATAAAAGGTGTTATGGATTGGTGTTTCCATAATTGGCCTATTTGATTTATGTGTCAGTCCCTTGTAAAGTGCACTGAGAGTGCCAGGGCCTATAGATCAAATGCTGTTGGTGGGCTGCAGCACTGGAGTGTGCCACCCACGCAAACAGCCCATAAAGTGTAACTCTGGCCTGCCATTGTAGAGCCTGTGTGCAGCCTGGGGCTGCCATGTCGACTTGGCAAGTGCGCACACTTGCAAGTCCCTAAACCTTCCCTTTTCTACATGTTAGTCACCCCTAAGGTAGGCCCAAAGTACCCCTGTGGGCAGGGTGCATTGTATGCGAAAGGTAGGACATGCCCTGGTGTGTGTGGCATGTCCTGATAGTGAATTACAGCCTATTTCGTTTTTCACTATTGCAAGGCTACCTGTTCCCCATAGGCCAGAATGGGCAGTTTTGATTATTACAGCTTATAATCCTAACTGACCCAGGGAACATGGTAGAAATGCGAGTTTAGTATGCCTGGACTCAGAATGATAAAATGCATCTTTTAGTGAAGTTGGTTTTAACATTCTGTGTTTGAAAATAGCACTTTTAGAAAGTGGGTATTTTCTTGTCTAACCATCCAAGCCTGCCTCTGCGAGGTTGTGTATTCCTTGTCTGGAGTGTGAGTGACAGGGGCTGGGGGATGCCAGGAGACAGGGTGAGTCAGCACAGGGCTGAATAGCAAGATCTACATGTAGATGGGTGGGAGGAGATGCACCTGGGACCTGAATAGGGCTGGGCCTTCCCTCCACAATGCTGGCTCCACCTCCCGTGGTGCGTCTGATGTCCCTGGCCTGCACTGCGAAAGGAAAGAAGGAGACTTGTCAACAAAGTGTTCCAGAACTGGTTTGGACTAGGCAAAGGCCTCTCTGCCTTCAGAGAACAAAGGAATTTGGGAAATAAATATTGGGGCCCTGACCCCATGAATTTAGATATCGCTGGAATCAAGGAACCTGCCAAGACGAAGAGCTGGAAGAGCTGCCAGGAGGAGTACTGCCCCTTTGCTGTGTTGTTGCTTTGTTGGGTTGGCCTGCAGCTGCTGCTTCTGCCTTGGGCAGTGAAAGGACTGGACTGAACTTTCTACTACTTGTGCTGAGAATCTCCAAGGGCCTGAAACCGAGCTGGCCTCCTGTTAAGAAGTCTCAGGGACTGCAAAGACTTCACAACCCTCTGGGTACCGCTTCTGGAACCGCTGTTTCAGTTGCCACAGAGGAAGGGAACCGCAACCAACTCCGTCAACCGACTCCATCGCTGGCCCGGGGTCCTGTTTGCACCGCAGACCGCACCGTCCGCATCTCGCACCGCAACCCTGGTCTCACCGACGACGACGTCCGACGCCATCGCCACCGAGCCGCTGCTTGCACCGTGACCTGTGGGCACCGCAGTTCGCATCGCATCGCTTCACTGTGCCAGCCGGACCAGACCGACGCTGTCGCTGCAACTGGCTCAACACTCGTGACCGCATCGAAGTTGGGGCACCGCTCGCACGATTGCGACGCACCGCTCCGACCCGCTGTCCGACACCAGCTCCCGCAATCCGGCTTGGTCGCCTGCATCGCAACCTGCCAGCACCGCATCGAGCACCGTCTCACCCTGCACCGCACGCCTTGGACTCACCGACTCCGCCTACACGATTGTCACCGAGCCGCTGCCTGGACCGCATCGAGAGGACACCGCGCCCTGCACCGCTTCCATCTTGCACCGCAACCGCGACGTACGCCGACCGGCTCGCACACTCCGTGCCCGCCACAACGAGAAAAGGTACTGTGACCGAGTCTGTTCACGACTCTGCTGGCCCGTATCAACGCGGTCGGCTGGAACTGTTAGACTCTGTGGTTTTCAGCATCGCGGTAGACTCGGACGGAGCTACCGACTCGTACGAACTTTGTTTTTGAACTATTCCTGCAAAGAAGAAGTTATCTTGCAACGTAATCATTTTTAAAGTATTGTACTGTGGATTTTTATCGTATTTGGTCTTGTTTTAACGTATATAAAAATATTGGATATTTTTCTAAACTGGTGTGGTGTCAGTTTGTAGTGCTTACACTGTATTACTGTTGGTTATGTGCAAATGCTTTACACACTGCCTCTAGAATAAGCCTGACTGCTCGTGCCAACCTACCAAGGGGGTGAGCAGGGGTTATTTTAGGAGTGTAACTCCCTTACCCTGACTAGGAAGAAGGGTCCCTACTTGGACAAAGGTGCAAGCCCTTGCCAACTAGAGATCCCATTTCTAACATTGGTTGTCAGCGGTGAGGATAGGACTTGTGTTTGCACTTGACTTGCAGTGATTGGTGTGCACTACTACCATATCGCAGACCATTACGTACCACATACAGGTTCTTTTTCTTTTTGGTCTATTTTTGATCTTGCCAGTTTGAACTTGCTACTTCAACATGCCTGAATCAACAGTATCATCAATTGCATCAGTAGAAATTGCCTTTGAGGAGGATCGATTGGAAGCCTACAATGTCAAGGAGTTAAAATCGATTTGCAAGAACCTGAAAGTCCAGGTCAGAGGCCTCACCAGGAAGGATGAGCTACAAAAGGCGCTGAGGGCCTGGGTAGCAGCCAGAGGTGCCAGTGGGCAATCTGGTGATCTCACTGGAGAGGTGGAGGAGCCTGTTCCTAGGGTAGATGTGCTTTTGGGAGGGGGGGAACCCTCCAGGCCAGGCAGCAGTAGTTTGTCCCCAGAGGAGCTGGAGGACAGGCGGGAAGTAAGGAGGTTTGAATTGGAGAAACTCAGAATCGAAAGCGAGAGGGAAGAGAAAAGAATAGCCATGGAGGAAAGGAAAATGATACTAGATCATGAGAGAATGATCAAGGAGCTGGAGCTAAAGAGTAGATCCGGTTCAGATGGTGGCAGCAATTCTTCAGCACACACAGACAGGATTGTACACATCCCCAAGAATGTATGGTAAAGAGTACAAAAAGGGTGATGACATACAAAGGTCGTTTCAAGGGTACGAGTCGTCTATTCATATGAATGGGGTCCCTGAAAGGAACTGGGGAGCGGGGTTGTGGCCTCTCTTTCCAGAGGAAGCTAGGGATACTCTGATAGCTTTGGGTAGGGGCAGGACCTCACCTATGCTGACATGAAAGACGCTCTCCTCACTAGGTATGGGCTCACTCCTGAGAAGTACAGGGATCAGTTCAGGTCCAGTAAAAAGTCTGAGGCCAACACTTGGTTGGAATGTGTGGATATGTTCTGCAGGTCGCTGGATGGTTGGGTGAAGGGCAGTAATGTAACAGATTTTCAGGGGCTCTACAATTTGATTGCATGGGAGCACTTGTCTAGTCTATGTTTTGCAGATCTGCGCCAGCACCTAGTTGATAGTAAGCTAACTGACCCCAGAAAGCTTGCTATGGAGGCGGACCGCTGGGTGAGTACCAGGGTCCACAAGAAAGCGTTTGGGGAGACTCAGCCAAAGGTGGGCAGGGTCCCCAGCAGAAAGGTGGGGGGACAAGGGTAAAGCACAGGAGTTCTCTAAAGGGCCCCAAACTAGTACCCAGAGTAAAGGTTCCCAGCCCCCCGGTGATAAGAAGAAAGGGGTCTCTACAGGGAAGCCTGTTGAGACTGGCCCCCGCAAGTGTTATGCATGTGACCAGGTAGGTCACTTTAAGGGGGACCCCAAGTGCCCAAAGGGGACACAGCCACCCACCGGTGGACAGTCCAAAGTGTTGGCTAGTGTAGCGCTTGGGGAGGAGGGGTGCCCACAGGAGGGTGGGGATCCCGCAGAAATGACACTCGTCTCACTAGGGGACAGTGAGATGGTCCCAGGAAACCAGGTGCCCCCTAACACAAAGAAATATAGCACCTGGGTGACCATTAATGGGAACAGGGTAGAGGCTCTCAGAGATACTGGAGCCAGTGTGACCTCAGTCCGGTGTCACCTGGTCTCTGAGAAGCAGGTAGTCCCAGGGGCATTCCACCAAGTAGTTGCTGTAGACAACTCTGAGCGCCAGTGTATGGTGGCGCAGGTTCCCTTTGAATGGGGGGTCTCAAGTCCCTTGAGGGTGGTTGTGAGCCCTACCATGCCTGTAGATTGTCTGCTAGGTAACGACCTGGAGCAGTCCTTATGGAAGGATGTTGAGCTCAGGTCTCACTTGGAGATGCTTGGGTTGCCAGAGTGGGCATGCGTGTCTACTCGGTCAATGGCAGCCCGAAACGGTGATCAAGAGGACTTGGAGCCTGGAACAGTGGCCCAAGTCCCTGCCAAGAGAAAGGGCAGGGGCGTGGGAAACCGGCCCCCGAAGTTCCCACGGACCGGGAGGAGGCGGACCTCGAGGGGACGCCCCGGTGCCTACAGGGGAGTAGGTAGCCGAACTGGGAGACATCTCTGAGCTGACCCATTGGCAGCAAGAAGGGGGTCCCACCAGGGAGGAGTTCTGCAGGGAGCAGAATGAGTGCCCTACTCTGGAGGGTCTGCGGCGGCAGGCTGCAGACCAGGCAGCTGGTAATCAGTCCGGGTCACATCTGATCTACTGGGAGAATGGTCTCCTATACAGTGAGCCTAAGGTTGCTGAGCCTGGGTCAGCCCATGTGCTGGTGGTACCCCAGCGCTTCCGGACCTTCCTACTGGGTCTGGCTCATGACGTGCCTTTGGCAGGACATTTGGGGCAGGACAAGACCTTTGACAGGCTTGTCACCCACTTCTTTTGGCCCCAAATGCGAAGGCAGTCAGATGCACACTGTAGGTCTTGCCAAACTTACCAGGCAAGTGGTAAGAGTGGGAGGAAGGTCAAAGCTCCTCTCCAACCTTTTCCTGTTGTTGGAACACCCTTTGAAAGGGTAGGGATGGATATTGTGGGGCCACTGGATCCCAAGACAGCCATGGGCAACAGGTACATCCTGGTCTTTGTGGACCATGCCACCCGGTACCCGGAGGCAATCCCTCTCAGGACAACGACGGCGCCAGTGGTGGGCCGGGCGTTAATGGGGATCTTTTCCCGTGTGGGATTCCCCAGAGAGGTGGTTTCTGATAGGGGGACCAATTTCATATACAAGTATATGACATCCCTGTGGAAGGAGTGTGGTGTAACCTACAAGTTCACCACTCCTTACCACCCACAAGGAAACGGTCTGGTGGAGAGATTCAACCAGACCTTGAAAGGCATGATCAAGGGTCTAACAGAACCCATGAGGCGTAAGTGGGATGTCCTCTTGCCATGCCTACTCTTTGCATATAGGGAGGTGCCTCAGAAGTCTCTTGGGTACAGCCCCTTTGAGCTCCTGTATGGCCACCCTGTCAGAGGACCTCTGAGTTTGGTAAAGGAAGGCTGGGAGGCGGCTCCCAGGAAAACTCCCCAGGATGTGTTTAGTTACATGCTGGCCTTTAGAAACCAAACTGCCCGCTTCAGGAAACTCGCTCAGGCGAACCTAGAAGCAAGCCAGGAAGAAATGAAGAGGTGGTATGACCAGAATGCCACTCTGGTCGAATTTCAACCTGGGCAAAAAGTGTGGGTCATGGCCCCAGTGGCACCTTGTGCCTTGCAGGACAAGTGGACTGGGCCATATGAGGTGGTGGAGCGCAAAAGTGACGTCACCTACCTGGTGGATTTGCAAGCTCCAAGGAACCCTTTGAGGGTCCTTCACGTGAACCGCCTCAAGCCCCACTTCGAGAGGTCCGAAATGAGTATGCTCTTGGCGACAGATGGGGTGGAAGAGGAGAGTGAGCCTCTCCCTGACCTCCTGTCTACCAAGGAGCATGATGGGTCAGTAGAAGGTGTGATCCTCTCCCCTACTCTGACTCAGGAGCAGCAGGGGGACTGTCACCAGTTGTTGGGACAGTTCGCCCCACTGTTCTCTCTGACCCCCGGTGTTACTCACTGGTGTACCCATGACGTGGACACGGGTGACAGCCCTCCTGTGAAGCACAAGATTTACAGGTTGACTGACCGGGTCAGGGCCAGCATCAAGGAGGAGGTCTCTAAGATGTTGGCGTTAGGGGTGATTGAGCCCTCCCACAGTCCTTGGGCCAGCCCAGTGGTTTTGGTCCCAAAGGCTGCTGCGCCCGGTGCCACTCCAGAACTCCGGTTTTGTGTGGACTACCGTGGGCTCAATGCCGTCACCAGGACTGACGCGCACCCCATCCCCAGAGCTGATGAGCTCATTGATCGGTTGGGAGCTGCCCGGTTCCTCAGCACGTTTGATTTAACGTCTGGGTACTGGCAGATTGCCTTAACCGATGGGGCCAAGGAGAGATCAGCATTCTCAACCCCAGAAGGTCATTACCAATTCCGGGTGATGCCCTTTGGGTTGAAGAATGCCCCTGCCACCTTTCAGAGGTTGGTCAATCAGGTGTTGGCTGGGCTGGAGGATTTCAGTGCCGCCTACCTGGATGACATTGCTGTGTTCAGTTCCAGCTGGGAAGAACATTTACAGCACCTTGAGAAAGTGTTGAGGGCTCTGCAAGGTGCAGGCCTCACGATCAAAGCCAGTAAGTGCCAGATCGGGCAGGGTTCTGTGGTGTACTTGGGACACCAGGTAGGAAGCGGCCAGGTGGCGCCCTACAACCCAAGATTGACACCATTCTGGCTTGGGAGCCCCTCAAGACCCAGACAGAGGTGAGAGCCTTCTTAGGTCTCACCGGCTACTATAGGAGATTTGTTAAGGGCTATGGCACCATCGTTGCCCCCTTAACAGAGCTGACTTCTAAGAAGCAGCCCAGGAAAGTGATCTGGACTGAGTCCTGCCAGAAAGCTTTTGATGCCCTGAAGGCAGCCATGTGCACGACGCCCGTGCTCAAGGCACCTGACTTCTCCAAGGAATTCGTCGTGCAGACTGACGCTTCAGAGCATGGTGTGGGAGCGGTGCTCTCACAACTGAACGAAGAGGGCCTGGATCAGCCTGTAGTCTTCCTTAGCAGGAGACTACTCCCCAGGGAACAGAGGTGGAGTGCCATAGAAAGAGAAGCTTTTGCTGTGGTCTGGGCACTGAAGAAGCTGAGACCATACCTGTTTGGGACTCACTTCCAGGTTCAGACAGACCACAGGCCCCTCAGATGGTTAATGCAAATGAGGGGTGAGAATCCAAAACTGCTGAGGTGGTCCATCTCCCTACAGGGAATGGACTTTACGGTGGAACACCGTCCTGGTACAGAACACGCCAATGCAGATGGTCTGTCCAGGTTCTTCCGCCTTAGTGAAGAGAACTCCAATGGGGTTGGGTAGTTCTCCCTACTTTCAGCTGGAGGGGACATGTGTTAGACTTGGCATCTTTTGGCGTGTTTCCCCTGACTTTTTGCTTTCTGACCTCCTGGTTTTGACCCTATTTTTGCTGGTGTAATGATTCTGTGCACTTTCCTCACTGCTGTCCAGTGGGAAAGTGCAAGTGCTCCTGTATAAAAGGTGTTATGGATTGGTGTTTCCATAATTGGCCTATTTGATTTATGTGTCAGTCCCTTGTAAAGTGCACTGAGAGTGCCAGGGCCTATAGATCAAATGCTGTTGGTGGGCTGCAGCACTGGAGTGTGCCACCCACGCAAACAGCCCGTAAAGTGTAACTCTGGCCTGCCATTGCAGAGCCTGTGTGCAGCCTGGGGCTGCCATGTCGACTTGGCAAGTGCGCACACTTGCAAGTCCCTAAACCTTCCCTTTTCTACATGTTAGTCACCCCTAAGGTAGGCCCAAGGTACCCCTGTGGGCAGGGTGCATTGTATGCAAAAGGTAGGACATGCCCTGGTGTGTGTGGCATGTCCTGATAGTGAATTACAGCCTATTTCGTTTTTCACTATTGCAAGGCTACCTGTTCCCCATAGGCCAGAATGGGCAGTTTTGATTATTACAGCTTATAATCCTAACTGACCCAGGGAACATGGTAGAAATTCGAGTTTAGTATGGCTGGACTCAGAATGATAAAATGCATCTTTTAGTGAAGTTGGTTTTAACATTGTGTTTGAAAATACCACTTTTAGAAAGTGGGTATTTTCTTGTCTAACCATCTAAGCCTGCCTCTGCGAGGTTGTGTATTCCTTGTCTGGAGTGTGAGTGACGGGCTGGGGGATGCCAGGAGACAGGGTGAGTCAGCACAGGGCTGAATAGCAAGATCTACATGTAGATGGGTGGGAGAAGATGCACCTGGGACCTGAATAGGGCTGGGCCTTCCCTCCACAATGCTGGCTCCACCTCCTGTGGTGCGTCTGATGTCCCTGGCCTGCACTGCGAAAGGAAAGAAGGAGACTTGTCAACAAAGTGCTCCAGAACTGGTTTGGACTAGGCAAAGGCCTCTCTGCCTTCAGAGAACATAGGAATTTGGGATATAAATATTGGGGCCCTGACCCCATGAATTTAGATATCGCTGGAATCAAGGAACCTGCCAAGACGAAGAGCTGGAAGAGCTGCCAGGAGGAGTACTGCCCCTTTGCTGTGTTGTTGCTTTGTTGGGTTGGCCTGCAGCTGCTGCTTCTGCCTTGGGCAGTGAAAGGACTGGACTGAACTTTCTACTACTTGTGCTGAGAATCTCCAAGGGCCTGAAACCGAGCTGGCCTCCTGTTAAGAAGTCTCAGGGACTGCAAAGACTTCACAACCCTCTGGGTACCGCTGTTTCAGTTGCCACAGAGGAAGGGAACTGCAACCGACTCCGTCAACCGACTCCATCGCTGGCCCGGTGTCCTGTTTGCACCGCAGACCGCACCGTCCGCATCTCGCACCGCAACCCTGGTCTCAGCGACGACGACGTCCGACGCCATCGCCACCGAGCCGCTGCTTGCACCGTGACCTGTGGGCACCGCAGTTCGGATCGCATCGCTTCACTGTGCCAGCCGGACCAGACCGACGCTGTCGCTGCAACTGGTTCAACACTCGTGACCGCATCGAAGTTGGGGCACCGCTCGCACGCTTGCGACGCACCGCTCCGACTCGAACCGCTGTCCGACGCCAGCTCCCGCACTCCGGCTTGGTCGCCTGCATCGCAACCTGCCAGCACCGCATCGAGCACCGTCTCACCCTGCACCGCACGCCTTGGACTCACCGACTCCGTCTACACGATTGTCACCGAGCCGCTGCCTGCACCGCATCGAGAGGACACCGCGCCCTGCACCGCTTCCATCTTGCACCGCAACCGCGACGTACGCCGACCGGCTCGCACACTCCGTGCCCGCCACAACGAGAAAAGGTACTGTGACCGAGTCTGTTCACGACTCTGCTGGCCCGTATCGACGCGGTCGGCTGGAACTGTTAGACTCTGTGGTTTTCAGCATCGCGGTAGACTCGGACGGAGCTACCGACTCGTACGAACTTTGTTTTTGAACTATTCCTGCAAAGAAGAAGTTATCTTGCAACGTAATCATTTTTAAAGTATTGTACTGTGGATTTTTATCGTATTTGGTCTTGTTTTAACGTATATAAAAATATTGGATATTTTTCTAAACTGGTGTGGTGTCAGTTTGTAGTGCTTACACTGTATTACTGTTGGTTATGTGCAAATGCTTTACACACTGCCTCTAGAATAAGCCTGACTGCTCGTGCCAAGCTACCAAGGGGGTGAGCAGGGGTTATTTTAGGAGTGTAACTCCCTTACCCTGACTAGGAAGAAGGGTCCCTACTTGGACAAAGGTGCAAGCCCTTGCCAACTAGAGATCCCATTTCTAACAGGTGATCACTGAGAACTATGGGCGCACCGTCACACGTATCACTGAACTGGCTGAGCGGTGGGCACACTTGCCCCTCTCGCTAGCAGACAGGATTGCTGTGGTGAAAATGGCCTTCCTCCCCAAACTGCTCTATTTTTTTGTTAACATTCCCATAAAGCTGAACTTGGAGCTGTTTAAAACACTTCAATCGTTGTTGCTGACATTTGTATGGGGCGGAAAGACGCCCAGATGCCGGTGGGATATTCTGGTTCAGCCTTTTGACCGGGGCGGGTTTGAGGCCCCGACCTCAGACTATACTATTTGTTCGCGCAGGCGCAATTTGCACATTATTGGCATTTCCCGCAGCGGTTCCAGCCTCACGTGGCTATTGAATCGGATGCCGTCCTCCCAATGCCACTTCAGGCGGCGACCCTGTTTGGAGGCTCGGGTGGCCCACAAACTGAAATAAACCCAGTACACTGCACGGCGTGGGCCTGGCGGGTGCTAGCGAAAAGGGCTCAGCTGCCATATTTATATGCTCCATTGCTACCATTGGCCTCGCACCCCAACATCTCGGCGGCTCGTGAAAAACCTGCTCTCCGTGAGCTGGCTAGAGTTGGCGTCTCCCGGCTGGGGGACCAGTACGTGCATGGTCGATTCAAGACACTGCGGGAGCTACGGGGGGGGCAGATCGCAGTTTTATGTTCGGTTTTACGTACGTCCGAGTCCGACAAGCTATTAGGGCTATCTATCAAGAATATCCGGCGGAACCCACGACTCTACGGGCATTGCAGGCTATGCTGACAGGGGAGGGACGCACGGGGTTAATTACTAAACTTTATAATGCTTCCCTACGAGAGCGAGAACTCACAGACCATCCCTCCTGTCTCAGATGGCAGGCAGCGTTGGGGATCACTCTCACACCGGATACTTGGAAGGCATGTTGCGAGCTCACTGGTCGCCTCACAGCGACTGTAACCTCAGAATAATTCACTTCAAATTCTTACACCAATTGTATTATACCCCTTTACAACTCTGTAGGTATGGTCTGCGCGAATCCGCTCACTGTGTGCGATGTGGACAAGCTGATGCGGACTTCCTGCATGTGGCATGGTTGTGTGCGGGTGTGTTTGCCTTCTGGTCCAGGGTGATGCGGATACTTACTGATATTGTACTGGAACCAGTGCATTGCACTCCTGAGATTTGCCTCCTTGGGTATGTTAAACGCCTTAAGCCTTGTAACAGACGTATAATTGCAGTGTCCACCTTGTTTGCAAAGAGAGCAGTTGCGCAATGTTGGGGGGCCAAGACTGTAAAAAGTGGCTTCGGGATCTGCTCTATTGTAGGGATCAGCTGTTGATCTATGAGGAGGAAATACCCGAGGCATCACGTCGCAAGGATTTCTGGGCACCGCTTAGTGCATACCTGTTGTCTCACCCAGATCTGCTGTGATATGGAATATGTAACATGTATTATGGAAAGGCTTGCCTTCTCAATTCTTATGTAATTGCGGCTTTTTCGTAAAATCTCACCCACTGGTCTTGTCTTTGCTGCTCCATGTATATAGCCTGAGGTCCTGTACGCCCTTCAAACTGCTTGCACTGCAGGTCTTAATGTGAGAACTCAACCATTACCTTGGATCTTATCGCGTTGCGCTTGTCTGTTTATGAAGAACATATTCTTTGGTGTGGTGCAGCGGCCAGGGCAGCTGACTTCGGAGCACAGGGTTCACGGTTCGATCCCCGGCTCCGGCGGCAGCTCAGCTCAGCACCATGTGACTCTGGGCAATAGCTCACTTAATTTCCACGATGGCCCCCAGCGCCTTGAGACCGTAAGGGTGAGTAGCTGCGCTATATAAAAACGGACTTACTTACTATTCTTTCAGACTGAATAATAAATTGTAACTCGTTCTGCCTGGGGGAGGGGAAGGTGGGGTTGTTTCTCTTTGGCATTCTGTTTTTGACTTGCATTTATTGTCTGCCATTATGCCTGTTTTGGAAACCAATAAACATATTTAAAAACAAAAAACTAAAAAATGTTACCTAGCATAAGCTTTGTGCAAAAGCGGCATTATTTATTAGTTTAAAACAGGATGCAACATGCAAATTACTGAAGCATATGCAGCCTATTCATCCAACGCTTCCCTTTTTTCTCAAAACACAATGTTATTACAATATTATTTTGTTTACGTGTTAGTTCAGACATGCGCAAAGCAATTTCCCTTGTGTTCGTGTTGGGTATTCATTAGTTTTTCAACAACTATTTACTGTTAGTACGTATTATGGGGGTATCAATTCGAGCAGGTTTCATTTTTGCGAAACCCTGCTCCATCACCTGCTTATTTAAGGAACAGAGAGAATTCCAGTCAACCACCAGAATCTTTACTCGAACTGTTTAGCCGGTTCAGTGAAGGAACTGAAAGGATCCCAGTCATCCATAGATCTCAGTAAAGGAAGTGAAATGCAGAGACAATGCAAAACACATAAAGTGTAGGAACACCTGAGAACATGACGTAACCAAAATGGTGTGAGTGCACCGAAGTGTTTATGTTCTAGGTATAAGCAAACAGTGTAGCACACAGTAAAGAACAGAAACGCAAAAAGCGGTAAAGCAGATCCGACCTTAGAGCGATGCATTAGGATACCTGTATATACATTGCCTTTGTTCTGGCCGATATGGGTGCTGATGAGCATAGCCATTAGGGTACTCTCATGCATGAACATTGGGTCTCAGTCCAGGGACCGTAAATCTGGTTTGGCGGATGCACTTCATAACTCAGAATATGTGTCTCCTTCTATCCAATTCCCCATACCCACTGGATCATGTTCTTGACCGAATGTTTAACCTTTGATCAGTGACACGGCTTCATGAGTGAGGTCAAGGTTTGCCGTTATCTATCACTTCAGATGAAGAGCAGGTTGTTGCTCGATAAAGTAGACGTAATGCAAATTTCGGCATCCTCGTAGGATGAACTGATTAATTATTGGCTTGAAAATATTCAGCTATTCAGAATTAGGTTATCATTGTTAAATGAATGTTAAATATGATTAAGGTGGTATATTTTACTGAAGGTTAGTCACCCTATATGAAAAAAAGAGAAATGATTTTTTTAATACAAAAAAATGATTCGAAATGTATTACTGAACAATTAATTAAATTGCAAAAGCCAATAGGTAGGGATTCGACAAACTGGTATGATGGTTATTCATTTATTTATTCATTAATGAAAGCAAATACCACAAAAATAAAAAGAACACTCACCACTGTTTAAACCTGGTGGCCATGTGCTTGCACAACAAAATAAATCATTAAAAAGTATCCATCATATACAATTTTATCAATCTATCAAATACTTTATTTCGGCAAAGATGCCATAAAAGTTTTCCACATTCACAGTTTATCACCAATGTACAGTATATGGAACTACAAGAGTAAGCTATTGGTGGATATCAACATAACTTAGTAAAAAAGACGAGTGGGCAGATGGATAAAATACATATATACACTAGTATTGCGGTTGAAGTTTCAGGATATAAATACAAGAGAACCGAACACCCAAAGGATATCCTAAATGAGTCGATTCAACCGAGCTCTGTAAACATCCACCTAAGAGAATCAATTAGCAATTTTCAGCAGGATCTTCTGATAGCCCACATCTTGCCTAGGAACTATCAGCGACCTAGTATCAGATTTTAAGATGCGCAGTGCTACTTGATGGCAGCGTGTGCCGAGGCACTTACAAAGAGGGACTAACCATCTCGATCTTGGGGCTCTATAAAGTGGACAAGCAAAAAATATGTGGGCTATCGACTCGACAGCTAAGGGACAACCTGGGCAAAGCCCCAGGAGGCTGTGAGTGAATTCACCAGGATGGAGCCAAATCTAAATTGCATATAGAGCTTTCTCTCCAGCGGAACTCTGATGGCCTCCAGGTATTGCTCAAATTTTCTTGTCAGTTTGAACTCCAGAAAATCCGATGTGAGACGGCCCCATTGGTGGTGACTTAGAGAGGACTGGGCCACCCAGTCCCAGTATAGTTTCTTAATTGGGGCCTTACTGGGAAGTAGTGCAGGGTCCCTAACATCCCATAAGCCCTCCAGCCCTATTGAGGTAAGCAAACTTTTCAATTTCAACCAACCAATTTTCTTAAAATGATCGAGGGCTATTACCTCAGATAGAGCAGCGGCGTATGGGAGTAACTCGGGAGTACTTCTAAGACATAACCAAAACAAAAGGGGGCGGAGCTTAGCCTTCTCAGTGATAGACGTTCTGGCCATGTCCAGCCTGAGAGGATGGAGGGGGGTACTCTGTGAGAGTGAAACCAGGGCTCTCAAGAATTTGTTCTCCGTGGTTAGGAGACCAACTAAGTTTTCAACCCCCACAGTTTGGCACCATAGAGTGCTGAGCCCACTGCCTTACAATCATAAATGTGAAGAGGGCTGCAAAAGGTCTACTAGAGGAGGTCCTATGCTCCTTGATCAGGTCCCCTGTGATCTGTCTGTGTTGCAGAGTCCGCTTCACTATATGGGGCTTCCATGAGTGCTCATCAGAGAGGGTGATCCCCAACTACTCAAAGGTATTCACTGTCTCGAGTGGAACCCCCCCCCCCCCAGTGTAAGCTTTCCTTTGAAAGTTTTATGGGGCTTGATCATTAGCAATTTAGTTTTCGAGGTGTTAATCTCCAGCCCACGCATGGTGCAAAAGGCCTCAAAGCGAGCCAGAAGCATCTGTAGCCCACTCGGGGTTTTGGACACCAACAGCGTATCGTCGGCAAACAAGAGTGTTACTACTTTAGAACCCCCCCAAGGTAGGAGCGTCTGCCGGAATATCAGAGAGATATTGAACGACTCCATTGACGAAAAGTGAAAAGAGTGTGGGGGCAAGTACACAGCCCTGCCGAACACCTTTGTTAACTTGGATCGTGTCTGTTAACTGTCCTTGGCTGCCCCATCGAATTCTTGCAAAATTGGTCTCATGAAGACAAATGACTAGTGATAAGATGTCAGGTGGAAGTCCCATCTCGTTTAAAACAGACCAAAGCTTATGTCTTGGGACCAGGTCAAAGGCAGACGTAAGATCGATAAAAGCCACATAAATGCTTACCTGGCCTATGACCACCGTCTTCCATACCAATAGAAGAAAGCGAAATACCTGATCAGTAGTACTGATCTTTTGCCTGAATCCAGCCTGGAAGGGGGACAGAATGTTGAAGTCACTACACCAGGCCTGTATTTTCGTAAGAAGAGCATCAGTGAACACCTTCTGAACACAGTCTATCTAACTGATAGGCCTGTAGTTAGAAGGTGAAGATCGATCGCCCTTCTTGTAGATTGGGATTACCTCAGCTCCCTTCCAGGAAGGTGGAATTGGGGCACCCGCTGTAATACCATTTGCAAGTGCTAGAATGTAGGTAGTCCAATTCTCAACATCATTAAGAAAAACATCTCCCGGGATGCCATCAGGTCCCGCGGCCTTGGCCCTTGTGATGGAATTGATGCTGGACCTGATTTCATCTTCTGTGAAGAAATCAGCAGAAAATAAATGGGGATGGACAAGGGTACAGGCTATACTATCAGAGTTAAGGTGCTCGGAGTATAATGTTGAAAAATGATCTTGCCGGGCTGCAATGGAGATGTTATTGGTCGGCGGCAGGGGCCTGGTGGCATCCCCCCTAGTGACTAAAAGCCAAAATTGCTTTGAGTCATGTCTATTACAGGCATCCCTGATTAACAACCATCGGTTCTACTCCCATTCCCAAACTATGACCTGGTCTTCCTGGTGATGTCCTGGGTGCGTGCCGGTTCTTTAAAGAGGGTGGCCAACAGACTAAAGAGGTGTCTATGGCATCTCGTGACTTCGCCCAACTTCTCCTGTTTGCAGCTAGATATCTTAGTAATGCTGTCAAGGACATTGGATTTAATTACTTCAAGTTTCTCTACATCAAGAGATATCCAATTTTAAAGAACAGGTGTACTTAGAGTAGGTAAAGAAGCCCTTTTTAGTTTTAATGCACATCATAGGAACATATGATTCTTACTGGCATAAAGAAAAGGTACTATTGGCTTTGCATTACTGCAACTTGAGGACACTGTTTACACGCACAGGATAACTGAACAAATAATAAAAAGGATAATGAATGGAAAGAAAAAAAAACTGGAAAAGAAATTAGTGTCCCAGTAGCATGGCCAGTGAGTGCACTTATTTTTAGATAGACGTGCCCAAATGATCAGGCAAAATGCTGACACTTGAGAAAGGTCTGAAAATGTTGTTTTCTCCTCTTCGTGGTCGGTGAACCTTTTATTAGTTGCTAGAGAGGTAAGAGGGATTTAGCATCATTTTCAATTACTATAAAACAGGAACAAAGGTAGTCAAGCAATAAAGCCAGGACTACTAATTGAAGCTAAAGGGTTTTATTACAATCTCAGAAACAAACTGATATAGATGATCTCAGAAGCATATTATAAAAATAAAGTATCACAAGAATAAACCCAAATCTCCTGATGAAATTCAGCCTGAACAATAAAAAGAACACCAAAACTCAGTGGCCACTATGCAGAAAATGAGGACGAGGATCTGAAGATTAAACTACAAGATTTGATCCTTCTGCCTAGTCATTAGTAGATCCAAAGAAATTTAACTTATCCTACTCTACACTAAAATAGGAAAATCCAGATTAATCTAGGGTAAGCAAGGAATAGGTGTCAGCATTATGGAGTCTTTCATAAGCTACTCCAAGTCTATAGAATGGATGGCATAAAGCTACACAGTGAGAAGAGTAGCAAAAGAGGTCTGCACCTCATGAAATCCTAAGGGTCTCTGCTATCTAACTAACAATACAACACCTATTAACACACAAAGTATTCAAGGTAACCACTGTCATCATCTCTAGTACATTTCCATCTTCCTTGGTAGAAATTGGCAACATTCAGCTCTATTCCAACACCTTCAATTGGGTACATTCAATTGACTTTCAACATCCTTTCTCCGCCATGAGAACTCGTCTCCAACTTCGTTAGCACGTCTTCTTCTTGCCAAAAGTTTCCCCCATACCTTACTGTCACTACAAATAAACAATGCCTTTTTTACTAACTAATGAAACCTTCTATCTGCACCTGCAGAGGAGAGAACGTGCAAGCAAAACAATTCTCACATGAAAGTTAAACATTGAAAGTCAGGAACTTAAGGCCTCTAACTACGCTAAGTAAGCACAGTAGTTACAGTCATTTGAAGATAGGTGCACGCACATTCCCAATTAGTACATATAATGAATATTATGTGGAATAAAATCATTATTACATATACCGGTGTGTTACATCTTATAACATTCATATAGCTTTGAACGAGAAATAAATGTCTATGAGAAATCTTCAACATAAGTATACACACATTAAATGATTCTATTATGGTTCTATCATGGAACATTTCAGTAATACAGTTGAAACTCCATTGTTTATTAGAATATTAGACCACAAAAAATATGATAAGTGCCAATGTGCACAAATCAATGTAAATATGTGACGTGTAAGGGTGGAGCCAAAACTAAGCAGCTCCACACTCATGCAAGAAAGGTAATGGCTGGATTGGGCTTACCTATTGCCCTATGTATTTGCTGTGGTGGACAGCAACATGTGAATGCAAGCTGTATAGACACATGGATTAGGAATGCTGACCTAAAGCCCCTCTTTGTATGCATATATGCATGTATGATGTTTTTATTGGGTTTTTTTATTGCATGATGCTTGTTCTACAATTAGAACTGTTTCTAGGCCAGATCTTAAAAATGGCAACAGAAACTGGAATAAAGTCTTTCATGTTATATGCATAGACATGTGTACACATCAAACTGGAGACTAGATGAGGACAAGAAAATGTTACTATTGCAAACATGGTCAATGTAATTCAAGAAATTCCATAAGACATAGAATAAAATATTCTAGTAATTAACTTGGCACAGGAGGGTAGCTCAAAGCCATAATCTAATTAAAGGCTGACTCAGAGAAATATGACCAAACTGAAAGTACAGGATTTAGTGCAAATATGGTCAAGTTAATATTATATTTGCATTCAGGACTTTTGTTTCCCTAGGGAAGTGCACGCTAAACGTCTCTCTAGGTTGAGCCTATGCGAAAATAATTTTGACGAGCTTTCACCAACAATATAAATAGAGTAAAGCACAACAGACCTGCAGTGCCCCCTTCCATACCAAGAATGGAATGGGGATGTTTCTTTTTGAATGTCAAATACATTTAAAAATCTGCACCGGCAATAACCAATTTATCAAAGGCAAATGTGTCAGGCAACCTGTGTGCAGATTGCACAGATTTCCTGCAGTGTCAGACAGAAGTTCCACT
This sequence comes from Calotriton arnoldi, assembly GCA_963921515.1. NCBI lineage: Eukaryota > Metazoa > Chordata > Amphibia > Caudata > Salamandridae > Calotriton > Calotriton arnoldi. Next base: position 1,063,144 of record CAWUFW010003043.1, on the reverse strand, counting down.
TGCTCAGCCACGAATACATCTGCATGCGTGTTCACATGAAATCAGCCCAGAACCTCTTACCCCAGCTTCATAGCAGCAGATCTCATGTTAAAAGGGAGGTTTTGACAATTAGAGCTCACATCTATTTTACCAGAGCGTACAGTTATTGGACCTCAGTTAAACTCACAGATGAAATTCCCCAAACTGGGTCGTGCAAAAGCAAAACAATCTAGGTAGAGCTAAATGGGTCAGGTCCCCTTTCATCACACTGGCAATATTTGACATGGAGCAATCTACACAAACAAACCAAAAGATGGGATGTTAATAGCGAGTATATCATGCATACTAACACGCGTTCAAACGAGTATCATACAAATATTTTCTGACTTCATAAGGTTGTGCTTTGGTTTTATTTGAAAAGGAATAAATGATTCTGTCCATCAATTGTTCTTTTTGCATTTGTCACCCCAAGTGGGACAGGCATGCTCAGATGTGGGTCCCGTGCCCTCAATGCCCACTGGAGTCAAGCTGGCCTGGCTGATGAGGGGTGAAACCCCGAAACTGGTCCCAGGATGCTTGTTTCCAGTCCAGGGAGGATCTGGCCTGGAAGTTCGGGCTGGACTGTTCCCATAGGGATCAGGGTCAAACTGATTTGCATCTGGCTGGGCTCAGACTGGAATGTCATGGGGAGCGAAAAACGATGGATTTAGGCCCAGCTCTCTGTATTTGGGTGAATGTGTGACATTGTTCTGCATTCTGTCCATTAATTGTTCTTTTTGGTTTGGTTTTATTTCCCAGCAGAGCCTGAGCACACTCTGCTCTCAGTAGCAACCTGTCATGCCGTTGGCTGGTTGGTCATGCTGTGGGGTTTCCTGTTGTGGCACATCAGTATAAGCGATGGGAGGCTCATGGTCTAATCTCTTTAATTTTATATTTGATGGATATTTAAAAGCATTATATATGGATTTTTTGCATTTACAATTGTTAATATTAAGACAGCCTATCATTTATGTTATTGAAGGTACTTCAGCTAATATTGAATCGTGAAGCATCGTACTTTAGGCACAGCCAGCTCTGCCCCATGGCAAATGCAAATACAAAATGCAATTGAAAAAATAACCATACACTTTTTGAAAAGCAACAGACCGAAATCCAACTTCAGAAATACTCAAATTTACTTCATATTTACATTTTTACACTTACGTTTTCCAAAGAGTATTCATAAATTTGGAAACTTTTTTGTGCCCAGAAGCCCGGTTATCACACATAGGACACAAAAACATGTTTGTGCTAAAAATTGATTTTAATCAATGTAAGGAGTCGGCGGCCATTCTCTAGGTCAGGCCCTGCCGGTTTTAAAACTGCGTTTATGATTTTGCATTCAGACTTTTTGTTTTCTGTACTATTTTTAAATTGAAACATTTTTTTCTAGTAACTTCACATGGGAGGGGAGCCTGCTAGGTAGGAGTGGAGCTGTTGGGCTCAGTTTGTGTTAATTTGGCCCCCCTGCTTTTCTGCGCCCAATATGTTCTAGCCTCGCCTCTTCTGGGTGGGTCATTTAATTAAACATAGCGATACAAAAGGGGATGATGGACGGAGCGCTTGAGCCAATCAAACACCCACCCCCAGTCAACTGATCTGGGTTTAATCCATCATCATTCTTTAGCTCACTCCACCACCCCAGTTCAGACATGGCCATATGCAAATCAGTCTGACCCTGTGCCTCATGGGAACAGTCCAGCCCGAACTGCCAAGCCATGTCTTCCCTGGACCGGAAACAAGCATCCTAGGACCAGTTTCTGGCATTTCAGCCGTCATCAGCCAGGCTTGCTTGAATCCAGTGGCAAAGTGAGCAAGGGACCCACGTCTGGGCATACCCCCGCCAACTTAGGGCGAACAAAGCGATACAAAAGGGGATGATGGACGGAGCGCTTGAGCCAATCAAACACCCACCCCCAGTCAACTGATCTGGGTTTAATCCATCATCATTCTTTAGCTCACTCCACCACCCCAGTTCAGACATGGCCATATGCAAATCAGTCTGACCCTGTGCCTCATGGGAACAGTCCAGCCCGAACTGCCAAGCCATGTCTTCCCTGGACCGGAAACAAGCATCCTAGGACCAGTTTCTGGCATTTCAGCCGTCATCAGCCAGGCTTGCTTGAATCCAGTGGCAAAGTGAGCAAGGGACCCACGTCTGGGCATACCCCCGCCAACTTAGGGCGAACAAAGCGATACAAAAGGGGATGATGGACGGAGCGCTTGAGCCAATCAAACACCCACCCCAGTCAACTGATCTGGGTTTAATCCATCATCATTCTTTAGCTCACTCCACCACCCCAGTTCAGACATGGCCATATGCAAATCAGTCTGACCCTGTGCCTCATGGGAACAGTCCAGCCCGAACTGCCAAGCCATGTCTTCCCTGGACCGGAAACAAGCATCCTAGGACCAGTTTCTGGCATTTCAGCCGTCATCAGCCAGGCTTGCTTGAATCCAGTGGCAAAGTGAGCAAGGGACCCACGTCTGGGCATACCCCCGCCAACTTAGGGCGAACAAAGCGATACAAAAGGGGATGATGGACGGAGCGCTTGAGCCAATCAAACACCCACCCCCAGTCAACTGATCTGGGTTTAATCCATCATCATTCTTTAGCTCACTCCACCACCCCAGTTCAGACATGGCCATATGCAAATCAGTCTGACCCTGTGCCTCATGGGAACAGTCCAGCCCGAACTGCCAAGCCATGTCTTCCCTGGACCGGAAACAAGCATCCTAGGACCAGTTTCTGGCATTTCAGCCGTCATCAGCCAGGCTTGCTTGAATCCAGTGGCAAAGTGAGCAAGGGACCCACGTCTGGGCATACCCCCGCCAACTTAGGGCGAACAAAGCGATACAAAAGGGGATGATGGACGGAGCGCTTGAGCCAATCAAACACCCACCCCCAGTCAACTGATCTGGGTTTAATCCATCATCATTCTTTAGCTCACTCCACCACCCCAGTTCAGACATGGCCATATGCAAATCAGTCTGACCCTGTGCCTCATGGGAACAGTCCAGCCCGAACTGCCAAGCCATGTCTTCCCTGGACCGGAAACAAGCATCCTAGGACCAGTTTCTGGCATTTCAGCCGTCATCAGCCAGGCTTGCTTGAATCCAGTGGCAAAGTGAGCAAGGGACCCACGTCTGGGCATACCCCCGCCAACTTAGGGTGAACAAAGCGATACAAAAGGGGATGATGGACGGAGCGCTTGAGCCAATCAAACACCCACCCCCAGTCAACTGATCTGGGTTTAATCCATCATCATTCTTTAGCTCACTCCACCACCCCAGTTCAGACATGGCCATATGCAAATCAGTCTGACCCTGTGCCTCATGGGAACAGTCCAGCCCGAACTGCCAAGCCATGTCTTCCCTGGACCGGAAACAAGCATCCTAGGACCAGTTTCTGGCATTTCAGCCGTCATCAACCAGGCTTGCTTGAATCCAGTGGCAAAGTGAGCAAGGGACCCACGTCTGGGCATACCCCCGCCAACTTAGGGAGAACAAAGCGATACAAAAGGGGATGATGGACGGAGCGCTTGAGCCAATCAAACACCCACCCCCAGTCAACTGATCTGGGTTTAATCCATCATCATTCTTTAGCTCACTCCACCACCCCAGTTCAGACATGGCCATATGCAAATCAGTCTGACCCTGTGCCTCATGGGAACAGTCCAGCCCGAACTGCCAAGCCATGTCTTCCCTGGACCGGAAACAAGCATCCTAGGACCAGTTTCTGGCATTTCAGCCGTCATCAGCCAGGCTTGCTTGAATCCAGTGGCAAAGTGAGCAAGGGACCCACGTCTGGGCATACCCCCGCCAACTTAGGGCGAACAAAGCGATACAAAGGGGATGATGGACGGAGCGCTTGAGCCAATCAAACACCCACCCCCAGTCAACTGATCTGGGTTTAATCCATCATCATTCTTTAGCTCACTCCACCACCCCAGTTCAGACATGGCCATATGCAAATCAGTCTGACCCTGTGCCTCATGGGAACAGTCCAGCCCGAACTGCCAAGCCATGTCTTCCCTGGACCGGAAACAAGCATCCTAGGACCAGTTTCTGGCATTTCAGCCGTCATCAGCCAGGCTTGCTTGAATCCAGTGGCAAAGTGAGCAAGGGACCCACGTCTGGGCATACCCCCGCCAACTTAGGGCGAACAAAGCGATACAAAAGGGGATGATGGACGGAGCGCTTGAGCCAATCAAAACACCCACCCAGAGGCAACTGATCTGGGTTTAATCCATCATCATTCTTTAGCTCACTCCACCACCCCAGTTCAGACATGGCCATATGCAAATCAGTCTGACCCTGTGCCTCATGGGAACAGTCCAGCCCGAACTGCCAAGCCATGTCTTCCCTGGACCGGAAACAAGCATCCTAGGACCAGTTTCTGGCATTTCAGCCGTCATCAGCCAGGCTTGCTTGAATCCAGTGGCAAAGTGAGCAAGGGACCCACGTCTGGGCATACCCCCGCCAACTTAGGGCGAACAAAGCGATACAAAAGGGGATGATGGACGGAGCGCTTGAGCCAATCAAACACCCACCCCCAGTCAACTGATCTGGGTTTAATCCATCATCATTCTTTAGCTCACTCCACCACCCCAGTTCAGACATGGCCATATGCAAATCAGTCTGACCCTGTGCCTCATGGGAACAGTCCAGCCCGAACTGCCAAGCCATGTCTTCCCTGGACCGGAAACAAGCATCCTAGGACCAGTTTCTGGCATTTCAGCCGTCATCAGCCAGGCTTGCTTGAATCCAGTGGCAAAGTGAGCAAGGGACCCACGTCTGGGCATACCCCCGCCAACTTAGGGCGAACAAAGCGATACAAAGGGGATGATGGACGGAGCGCTTGAGCCAATCAAACACCCACCCCCAGTCAACTGATCTGGGTTTAATCCATCATCATTCTTTAGCTCACTCCACCACCCCAGTTCAGACATGGCCATATGCAAATCAGTCTGACCCTGTGCCTCATGGGAACAGTCCAGCCCGAACTGCCAAGCCATGTCTTCCCTGGACCGGAAACAAGCATCCTAGGACCAGTTTCTGGCATTTCAGCCGTCATCAGCCAGGCTTGCTTGAATCCAGTGGCAAAGTGAGCAAGGGACCCACGTCTGGGCATACCCCCGCCAACTTAGGGCGAACAAAGCGATACAAAGGGGATGATGGACGGAGCGCTTGAGCCAATCAAACACCCACCCCCAGTCAACTGATCTGGGTTTAATCCATCATCATTCTTTAGCTCACTCCACCACCCCAGTTCAGACATGGCCATATGCAAATCAGTCTGACCCTGTGCCTCATGGGAACAGTCCAGCCCGAACTGCCAAGCCATGTCTTCCTGGACCGGAAACAAGCATCCTAGGACCAGTTTCTGGCATTTCAGCCGTCATCAGCCAGGCTTGCTTGAATCCAGTGGCAAAGTGAGCAAGGGACCCACGTCTGGGCATACCCCCGCCAACTTAGGGCGAACAAAGCGATACAAAGGGGATGATGGACGGAGCGCTTGAGCCAATCAAACACCCACCCCCAGTCAACTGATCTGGGTTTAATCCATCATCATTCTTTAGCTCACTCCACCACCCCAGTTCAGACATGGCCATATGCAAATCAGTCTGACCCTGTGCCTCATGGGAACAGTCCAGCCCGAACTGCCAAGCCATGTCTTCCCTGGACCGGAAACAAGCATCCTAGGACCAGTTTCTGGCATTTCAGCCGTCATCAGCCAGGCTTGCTTGAATCCAGTGGCAAAGTGAGCAAGGGACCCACGTCTGGGCATACCCCCGCCAACTTAGGGGCGAACAAAGCGATACAAAGGGGATGATGGACGGAGCGCTTGAGCCAATCAAACACCCACCCCCAGTCAACTGATCTGGGTTTAATCCATCATCATTCTTTAGCTCACTCCACCACCCCAGTTCAGACATGGCCATATGCAAATCAGTCTGACCCTGTGCCTCATGGGAACAGTCCAGCCCGAACTGCCAAGCCATGTCTTCCCTGGACCGGAAACAAGCATCCTAGGACCAGTTTCTGGCATTTCAGCCGTCATCAGCCAGGCTTGCTTGAATCCAGTGGCAAAGTGAGCAAGGGACCCACGTCTGGGCATACCCGCCAACTTAGGGCGAACAAGCGATACAAAAGGGGATGATGGACGGAGCGCTTGAGCCAATCAAACACCCACCCCAGTCAACTGATCTGGGTTTAATCCATCATCATTCTTTAGCTCACTCCACCACCCCAGTTCAGACATGGCCATATGCAAATCAGTCTGACCCTGTGCCACTGGATTCAAGCAAGCCTGGCTGATGACGGCTGAAATGCCAGAAACCGGTCCTAGGATGCTTGTTTCCGGTCCAGGGAAGACATGGCTTGGCAGTTCGGGCTGGACTGTTCCCATGAGGCACAGGGTCAGACTGATTTGCATATGGCCATGTCTGAACTGGGGTGGTGGAGTGAGCTAAAGAATGATGATGGATTAAACCCAGATCAGTTGACTGGGAGTGAGTGTTTGATTGGCTCAAACGTTCCGTCCATCATCCCCTTTGTTTCGCTTGGTCGCCCTAAGTTGGCGGGGTATGCCCAGACGTGGGTCCCTTGCTCACTTTGCCACTGGATTCAAGCAAGCCTGGCTGATGACGGCTGAAATGCCAGAAACCGGTCCTAGGATGCTTGTTTCCGGTCCAGGGAAGACATGGCTTGGCAGTTCGGCTGGACTGTTCCCATGAGGCACAGGGTCAGACTGATTTGCATATGGCCATGTCTGAACTGGGGTGGTGGAGTGAGCTAAAGAATGATGATGGATTAAACCCAGATCAGTTGACTGGGGTGAGTGTTTGATTGGCTCAAACGTTCCGTCCATCATCCCCTTTTGTTTCGCTTTGGTCGCCCTAAGTTGGCGGGGTATGCCCAGACGTGGGTCCCTTGCTCACTTTGCCACTGGATTGAAGCAAGCCTGGCTGATGACGGCTGAAATGCCAGAAACCGGTCCTAGGATGCTTGTTTCCGGTCCAGGAAGACATGGCTTGGCAGTTCGGCTGGACTGTTCCCATGAGGCACAGGGTCAGACTGATTTGCATATGGCCATGTCTGAACTGGGTGGTGGAGTGAGCTAAAGAATGATGATGGATTAAACCCAGATCAGTTGACTGGGGTGAGTGTTTGATTGGCTCAAACGCTCCGTCCATCATCCCCTTTGTTTCGCTTTGGTCGCCCTAAGTTGGCGGGGTATGCCCAGACGTGGGTCCCTTGCTCACTTTGCCACTGGATTCAAGCAAGCCTGGCTGATGACGGCTGAAATGCCAGAAACCGGTCCTAGGATGCTTGTTTCCGGTCCAGGGAAGACATGGCTTGGCAGTTCGGGCTGGACTGTTCCCATGAGGCACAGGGTCAGACTGATTTGCATATGGCCATGTCTGAACTGGGGTGGTGGAGTGAGCTAAAGAATGATGATGGATTAAACCCAGATCAGTTGACTGAGGGTGAGTGTTTGATTGGCTCAAACGTTCCGTCCATCATCCCCTTTGTTTCGCTTTGGTCGCCCTAAGTTGGCGGGTATGCCCAGACGTGGGTCCCTTGCTCACTTTGCCACTGGATTCAAGCAAGCCTGGCTGATGACGGCTGAAATGCCAGAAACCGGTCCTAGGATGCTTGTTTCCGGTCCAGGGAAGACATGGCTTGGCAGTTCGGGCTGGACTGTTCCCATGAGGCACAGGGTCAGACTGATTTGCATATGGCCATGTCTGAACTGGGGTGGTGGAGTGAGCTAAAGAATGATGATGGATTAAACCCAGATCAGTTGACTGGGAGTGAGTGTTTGATTGGCTCAAACGTTCCGTCCATCATCCCCTTTGTTTCGCTTTGGTCGCCCTAAGTTGGCGGGGTATGCCCAGACGTGGGTCCCTTGCTCACTTTGCCACTGGATTCAAGCAAGCCTGGCTGATGACGGCTGAAATGCCAGAAACCGGTCCTAGGATGCTTGTTTCCGGTCCAGGGAAGACATGGCTTGGCAGTTCGGGCTGGACTGTTCCCATGAGGCACAGGGTCAGACTGATTTGCATATGGCCATGTCTGAACTGGGGTGGTGGAGTGAGCTAAAGAATGATGATGGATTAAACCCAGATCAGTTGACTGGGGGTGAGTGTTTGATTGGCTCAAACGTTCCGTCCATCATCCCCTTTGTTTCGCTTTGGTCGCCCTAAGTTGGCGGGGTATGCCCAGACGTGGGTCCCTTGCTCACTTTGCCACTGGATTCAAGCAAGCCTGGCTGATGACGGCTGAAATGCCAGAAACCGGTCCTAGGATGCTTGTTTCGGTCCAGGAAGACATGGCTTGGCAGTTCGGGCTGGACTGTTCCCATGAGGCACAGGGTCAGACTGATTTGCATATGGCCATGTCTGAACTGGGGTGGTGAGTGAGCTAAAGAATGATGATGGATTAAACCCAGATCAGTTGACTGGGGTGAGTGTTTGATTGGCTCAAACATTCCGTCCATCATCCCTTTGTTTCGCTTGGTCGCCCTAAGTTGGCGGGGTATGCCCAGACGTGGGTCCCTTGCTCACTTTGCCACTGGATTCAAGCAAGCCTGGCTGATGACGGCTGAAATGCCAGAAACCGGTCCTAGGATGCTTGTTTCCGGTCCAGGGAAGACATGGCTTGGCAGTTCGGGCTGGACTGTTCCCATGAGGCACAGGGTCAGACTGATTTGCATATGGCCATGTCTGAACTGGGGTGGTGGAGTGAGCTAAAGAATGATGATGGATTAAACCCAGATCAGTTGACTGGGGGTGAGTGTTTGATTGGCTCAAACGTTCCGTCCATCATCCCCTTTGTTTCGCTTTGGTACGCCCTAAGTTGGCGGGTATGCCCAGACGTGGGTCCCTTGCTCACTTTGCCACTGGATTCAAGCAAGCCTGGCTGATGACGGCTGAAATGCCAGAAACCGGTCCTAGGATGCTTGTTTCGGTCCAGGGAAGACATGGCTTGGCAGTTCGGGCTGGACTGTTCCCATGAGGCACAGGGTCAGACTGATTTGCATATGGCCATGTCTGAACTGGGGTGGTGGAGTGAGCTAAAGAATGATGATGGATTAAACCCAGATCAGTTGACTGGGGGTGAGTGTTTGATTGGCTCAAACGTTCCGTCCATCATCCCCTTTGTTTCGCTTTGGTCGCCCTAAGTTGGCGGTATGCCCAGACGTGGGTCCCTTGCTCACTTTGCCACTGGATTCAAGCAAGCCTGGCTGATGACGGCTGAAATGCCAGAAACCGGTCCTAGGATGCTTGTTTCCGGTCCAGGAAGACATGGCTTGGCAGTTCGGGCTGGACTGTTCCCATGAGGCACAGGGTCAGACTGATTTGCATATGGCCATGTCTGAACTGGGGTGGTGGAGTGAGCCCCCCTTCCTTATTAACATAAGATTCTTAAATAAACAATGTTGATCAAACATAATACAAGTGCATAATACAATTCAATACATGAATCATTTACCTTCGTTCCAAACCCTGTTAGAGCACCCCGTTGGAAGAATGAATAAAGATTACATGAGCATGAAGGACATTTTCACGTCAGAGGCTTTTTACTAAGTGTGCTAGTTGACTAACTATGAATGATTTTATAATATACTAAGGCTTTGGGGTGTACATATTAATTTGTATTATGCACTTGTATTATGTTTGATCAACATTGTTTATTTAAGAATCTTATGTTAATAAGGAAGAGGGCGGAAAAATGTTGGTGACGTTTCACCATTATTTGCATTGATTCTATGCTTTTAGAGGCAGGGTGCACTTTAAGGATGGGTGGGACATTTCTAGCACAGGTGTGCAAGTTAGTTTAAATAGTCACGTTGGGAGGGACACGTTTAGAATGCTTGCTGGAGGGAGACCAGGAGGTTATGCGTTTGTGAAACCAACATGTTAAAAGCAGGTACGCAAGGGATTAGTTTATCTAAGGATGTTGCGGTTACGGCTTGGGAAACGGCAGTTTATTATTTAGATTTTTAAAAAAGGGTTTCTAGCGTGATGTTTACAAGGAGGGCGCATCGAGTTATGCGCGATGCGAACTGGGGAAGTTTCAGCAGGGAGCTTTAAATTGAAGGATGGGGAAGTGAATATCGTGTGTAAAAGCCTTTAACACAACACGGTTTTTGTTATTAATTTATGGGGGACAAGGGCATTAGGGTGAAATGTTTTGTGGTATTTTTGATGGGGGATAAGGGTAGTAGGGGCAAATGTTGCATTGTAAAACCAATTCGTATACGAACTGTTAGTTGGAACATATATATTGATATATACTTTTAAACATCACAGATACCCCCGAAGAAGGTCGTGAGGACCGAAATGCATTGGGTAAATTATACGTCTGGTAAATCATGAAGTTTCCGCACTTGCCTGCGAATAGGCCCGGATGGGCAATCTCAGAGCATTAAGACGCATGAAATATAGAAACTTTTTGCCTTTGACGTGATGGATAAAAAAAAGCGATGACATTTTGAATAAACTGGAAGAACTTGACAAAACTTTGGAATATTTGTGAATATTGTTCACTTGTGTGCATATTGCTGTGCAACTCCTTCGTGACACGCACATAGCGTGCCACAATATGGATTTTGATAGCTGTGTGGATGTGCCACTGGTGTGCCTAAGTCAAAACCGTTTGCACCCATCCGCACCTGAACGGCATCAGAGGCCTGGACCCCTGCTTCTGGAAAATCAGATATTAAGCATTATACGGCCAAGGAGAACATGCAACTCACACCAAGCACTACTGAGGCATGTAGGTATTCAATAGATATCTCTAAGAAAATTGTAAACTGTGGGGAATGCGGGTTTCGTCTATCCACAAGCATCTCAGAGGTTTCTGGGGTAAATAGAGAAGGAGCTAACCCGCGTATAGCATGATGCTACTATATTAGTTGCCGCTCACTGCCAAAACTTAGGACTGGGATTCATTACCTACCGACAGACCTCCAGCCTGATGTGCTCTTTCTGTATGAAACATGGCTGACAACTCATTCAGTTCCTGACATTGTCAATGCTGTCCCACAGGACTATGGGTTCTTGAGTCTGGATAGACAATTTCAAAGGGGAGGCAGGATTGCATTTAATTTTTAAATGCACTCTGCCCTGTTCCTTCTCTTGAAGTCACTATTGTGGACTGTGAAGTGGCTACTTTTTCTGTGACACTGTCCAACAACTGGACGCTACCAGGGCTTTTGATTTATCGCCCTCCTGGCTCAGCCTCACAATTCCTAATTGGATTGATTGATGTTATACCCGCTTAAACACTACGATATTCTAACTTTTTAATCTTGGGTGACCTTAACCTGCATTTTGAGGACACCACATGTGGTAACCTCTCTTGGGGAGAATCTAAAAGCCTTTCAATTCAATCAATTGGTTCACGGTCCCACACATAAGCAAGGTCACTCGTTGGACCCCTTATTTTCCAATTCTCTCAGTGTGAGCACGGCCCTTCCTATACCCATGTCCTGGTCAAGCCACTTTCTGTTCCCTGTTCAGATCACCTAATCCTCTCGAACCCCCACACTACTAGGCAGCCAGCACTGACAAACGCAGAAGTTCTCTAGAATTTCTCCAGAGTCCTTTAGAGTGTCTGACCCTTAGTGGCGATCCAGACACAGCAAACACACAAGTAGAAACTGGATTAATAGTGCATTAGACTGTATCGCCCCACTAATTACCCATACAGCCACTCGAACCAAATCATCTGCGAAATGGTTTAATAATGAGCTCTTCCTGCTACAAAAGAAAAGTGCTTAGAGTGCCAATGGTGCAAGGAATATGATAACATAGCAAAGGCCAATTATGATAAAGCACGGACGTCCTACTACAATCAGATCAGGCTTGTATGTAGCCAATTATATGCTCATAAGATTGAGCAAGCACAAAACTCACCTTCTGAATTGTTTCAGATAATTAAAACTCTGTCCTCTCTGGAGCACGTCTCCCCTGCCATGATGCCTTAGGTGGAGAAAGGCAATGAAGTTGCTCACTTTATCTCAAACAAAGTTGCTAAGATATATAAGACCTTCCCCGTGGAAGCCAGATAGACCTTCAGCCCCACAATTTTGCCTGAGCCAACCAAATCCACCTGTGGTTTGCTCAGGATCAACTCCCTGACCATATCAGAACTGCACATGTTGGCCCTTAAAGTAAAATCAGGCTCCCCACTTGATCCGGCCCTTCCTGTGATGCTAGAGCGAGGACTGGAGGAAATTCTACCAAGTTTGCGCGACTTGCTTAACCAGTCCTTCAAAATAGGTCAACTTGATCAGAAATGGAAACATGCAATAGTAATGCACCTGCTGAAGAAGCCTAATCTGGAAGCAAGTAAACCAGAAAATGTTAGGCCTATCTCCTTGCTCCCGTTCTTTTGCAAAGTAGCGGAAAAGCACGTCAACCAACAGCTGACAAATTACATTGAGGCAAATGATTTGCTACACGAGACCCAATCATGATTTCGCCCCCAGAACAGCACCGAATCTGCATTGCTGCTTGTGATGAAATCTCTGAGACTCATTGCAGATGAAGGTAAAACCGCAGCATTGATTATACTGGATTTAAGTGCAGCCTTTGACACTGTGTTCCTTTTAGTTAATTAAATGGTGGTGGTCATACAGTGTCCTAAGCCTTGCCTTAAGGTTACTAATTGGTTTTCTTCAGAATCACACGTATTAGGTGGTCCAACAGTCATGCTCTTCGGAGGTTGTCACACTTCAACAAGGGGTCCCAAAAGGCTCTGCGTTCAGCCCATCACTTTTTAACTGGCATATGCGTCCCCTCACTGATGTAGTTGAGCGTTATGGCATGAAAATAGTGTCATTGTCTTTAAATTCTTAGGCAACTTAACATTTAACAACAACAGCCGATCTAAATCTATGGTTGGTTACCTTAGCATAGAGGGCATACAATAGAACAGGAGAGATGGTGTAAAATTATACCTTTTATTTTATTTATTTGATATTCAATTGTTTTTATATATATTAATAAAATATGTACCATCAAATCATCTGAAATACATCTCAACAATTCACATCACTCATCTTCATACATTTGATCAATCATACCCTCACACTACTCATCAGAGTACATCAATTAAACTTTTCAATGTTCCTTAAGACAATTTTGTGACACTGATATTACAAAAAGTACAATAAACACAATATAGTAAATGTGCAAAAAATATATTTCTCTATAGATTTTCATTCAGATTGTCGAAATATCATTCAGTGGCTATTCATTCACGTTATCTACACACATTTCGGCTCTTCAGGAAACCACATGTTTAAAGCCAACGATGTATCTTCAACGTAGCGATGAAAAAGCTTAAGGTACTAGTAAAGTACATAAAAATACGCCGCTCGAGGGGCGGGAACTCGGGGGTCAATATGATGGGCTTTCAGATTATTGGATATCCTCACCAATATCGTCAGGTAGCACATACATAGGCTAAAAAGAGCAGCCTGCACAAAACTGAAACTCGTAGCCACGAGATGGGCCTTTCGATGAAACCAAAAAATGCTTGAATGAATGAATGAATGAAAGCATTTATAAAGCGCGACGTTCACTCCGAGGAGCATCTTGTCGCTGGCAAAAACATGGAAGTCTGAGGTGAGAAGATTAGGGAGCAGAAGGGTGTAGGGATCAGATGAGAGATAGCACTGTGTGATCTGGGGCAGCAAAAATCCAGGTTTTTGGGAGTTTCCTGAATATAGGTTCAGACTGAGCCAATCTCAGCTGAGTGGACAAGCTATTCCAGGCTTTCGTTCCTAGGACTGCCATTGACTTTCCCCCTCTGGATGTCAGGTGGAAGGGGGGGTGGTGGTGCTAGAAGGTTTTTTGAAGCTGACCGCAAGAGCCGTTGAGTGATATAAGGTCTGATTCTAGACCTTAGGTATTTGGGTCCCGTTGCCCTGATGGCCTTGGAGATAATTACTAAGATTTTAAAGAGAATCCTTTTATGTATGGGCAACCAATGGTGTGTTCTAAGTGCTGCTACAGATGAGGACCCCCTAGGTAGTTTTAATACCAGCCGGGCTGCCGCGTTTTGATCTGTCTGTAGTCTTTTCAGAACTGTCTTTTTTGCTCCTGCGTAAAGGCTGTTGCGGTAATCCAAACGTGACAGGATTAGTGCTACTGCGACTGTTTTCCTGGCAGTGACAGGGAGCAGATCCCAAAAAATGTTGACGTTTTTATCATGTGGAAGCACGTGCCCGCCACAGTGAGGACTTGCTGGTGGAAGGATAGTGCAGAATCGAATCTAATCCCTAAATTCCTCACAGTGTCAACTGTATTAGGAGGTGGGGCCGTGTTCGTCGGCCACCACTGTTTGGGCATAAAGAGGTTGGATTACCAAGCAGCATGATTTCCGTTTTTTGGCTGTTACATTTGAGGTGGTTTTGTGGTGGTGAGCCTCAACAAGGCCTACCAGTGCTTAGGGGTTCTCCCTTTCTGCACAGAGTCCTCAGACCAATAGGAAGAAGTTGGCACAGAAACTGGAATAGAAAAGACAGAGTTTATTAAACCTCATGAGGTGGAACTACATTCACACAGCACCCTTCGGTAATGCATGAAGTAGCACACCGAATGGAAGGACCTTGGTCCTTTTATACCCACACAGGGGCTCAAATGAAGGCGGTACAAACACAAAATGCTGGTTTTAGGTACATATAAGGTCATACAAAAAATGCACAGTCGACAAGTGGGTGGAGCTAACAGTTTCTACTTCTAGTAGACACATCCTGACATTTATAAACTCGGAACAGCTGCATAGACAGCTGCGAGCTCAACTGAGCATGTGTAAAGCAAAAAAGACTAAATATAACTCATCTCTAGGCAGATTTCAAGAGCAGTTAACAGGAAGGTAGGACAGAGCACATGACGAACACATGGCAACCAAAATGGCTACCAGAAATATAAAATGGATTCCACAAAGCAGACAATTTAGTCTCTGAATACAGGATGTCTTCGGCTAATGCTTAAATTAAGTGCTGCCAAATTACAACAGACGACCCTTTCAGCATTAGCTGAAGACATTCGTTTATCTGGGGTAATCTAAATATTCATCCCGTACATCTATTAACATTATTTCGGCCACCTCTTTATTCAACATTTGTTGGGCCTTTGTTTCAGCAACGTTCCTTTTGGCAGGTATACAAGCAGAGATGCAAATGGAGCAAAGCATTGGACCACATTGGATACATACACAGCATGTAAAAAGTATTATAATCATTACACACAGGATAGTCAGTAGCTTCCAGCCCCAAGCAGAAACAAGAGTCCAAAACCATCCAGCAAAAGTCCAAGTACCAGTCTCTGGATGAATTTCTGCAGCAATCTTATGCAGTTTTGATATTGCGCCATATACTGAAGGTGAGTGATCCGGTATGAATACGCAACAGCTGCTACCGATGATGCGACATGCACCACCTCGATCAGCCAAAATCACGTCTAACACCATCCTATTCTGGAGTGCTACAATCCTTGCAATCTGTAGTTCCTCTGTAATGTTCCCAAGTGCCATAGCTGTCTGATTGGTAACAGCTTCCACAACACGAGTCAATCACCTGATCTTTCTACTGTTCAATGCAGCACCCACAAAGAAAAATAAGCCCAAGTTGAAATCAACATATTGTTGTAGGGAAGTGTCGGTTTGGTCAACTTCATCCATACTTATTGTCCTCTTATTTCTGTTTTTGGAAATATCATTGTACAGTTTAAAATCACGGTGATATAATGCAGGTGCCAGAAACACAGGGGGCAACAGAAAAGATACATAGCAGATTCCTGACCACCCAACAGGTAATTGATAATATCCGTTATTTCCACACACAAAATACGTATTATGCGAGGTTGTGAAAGTGCTGTTATTGGCACCTTCAATGGTCAGGATTACAGTACACTCGCTCCTCCCCACTGGAATTCTTCCAACACTACAGATACACAAATCTGCTTTAGTTTTTGTCACAGAAATCACAAAAGGTCCAATGTTCTTTATTATTCTCACATTTGTGAAGGCATATGGTGTTGAAATATTGTCCGGTTGATACTCTTCCCATTCCCATTTAGTCCCTTTGGCTTGTGGATAACCTTCTTTATTTTGATAACACACTTTATTAAGTTGAAAAATAATCCCACCTACTGAAGGCTTTCCAAATGCAAACAAAAGCGCATACCAAGCTTGACAAGAACCATTGTGAGAAAATGGAAGAGGAATAAAAGGTGTTCCTCCTTTCTTTTGATGTGCAGGTATCATCCCACACACCCAACAGTTGGTAGTATTTGTAGCATTGTGAGTATGGTGCAACATCTGGATAAAGGTATTGTTTAGATAGGATTGTCGATGCTTCTGCTCATGGTAGGGAAGAGTGAAGTAGTAGTGTTCCACTGGTACTGGCGTAGTGGCAACAAAAAGCTGTCGAACAGGAGCCACCTTCTCGATGTACCACGTAATTGCTGCCATAGCCACCATAGCAACAACAAACCCTACAGCATAAATGATTCTTTTGTTATTCATTTCAGCAACAGTAATGATTGATCTTTCTAAAAACTTGTTGAAAACAATCGTTGGAGCTCTTCTCCCTGGGCAGCCGTTGATTTCTTCACCATGGGCCAAGGCGGGTGTCACTACACTAATGCAGGGCTGATCCCCCTCCCCTTGCCACATCGGCTCTCCGTTTCACTAACCCAGGGCAGTAGCTCAAACAGTCTTTTTCAAAACTGCAGATTCTTTCCTCGGTCTCAATTGATATCTGGATACTCCAGTGATCGTGTGGTCCGGGAAGACTTCCGCAGATTCGTCAGGTGAGATAGCTTGGCCTTTCTCCGTCTCCAGAATCTCTCGATGGTCGGTCAACACAGCAGGTTCCACCAAGGCAGGCGACACGCGTTTGCAGTGTGTGCTGTGGATCCAATTCTTTCTGTTTGTCACTCGAACTGCTGTCCTTGTCGCAAGGAGCACCTGCTCTGGTCCTCGCCACCTCAGCTCCAAGCTGTTTGATCTGTCGAAGACCTTGACCATTACGTGATCACCAGGACGGAGTTCGTGGGCCTCACCTGTAGATCTGTCAGGAAGAGCTTCTCGAACCTGTTGATGAATAGAAATCAAACTGTCGGTTAACTGTGCCAAATAATCATTCATCAGAACACAAGGAACATCATGTATGGGGCGTGGCTTAGGAATTCCTCAAATGTTCATCGGTCTCCCAAACACCACCTCATAGGGGGTAAGACCTGATCGTGAATGTGGCACCGATCTTATGGACAACAATGCCAAGGGTAGTGCATCTGGCCACTTTAGAGACGTGGAAGCCAGTATTTTCGCCAATTTTAATTTTAAAGTAGCGTTATACCTTTCCACCAATCCTGCTGATTGCGGGTGGAAAACTGTATGGAATTTCTGTTTGATCCCTAATCCTTTCAGTACATGCTCAACAACTTGCCCAATAAAATGAGGTCCATTGTCACTCCACAAAAGTTTGCAAACACCGTATCTAGGGAAAAACTCCTTTAGAAGCACCTTTGCTGTGGTGAGAGCAGTATTATCCTTTGTAGGGTATGCCTCTATCCACTTACTGAAGGCACATACCACCACTAGGACATATTTCAGATTATTGCAGCGTTCGAGTTGGATGTAATCCATCTGCAAAACTTCAAAAGGTGCGGTTGGTGTAGCAAACCCTCCTGTAGGAGTTCGTGTCCCTTTTCCAGGATTATACTGCCAACAGATCAAACAGGACTGTACTACTCTTTTGGCTGTGCTAGCAATTTCAGGATGCTCCCAAACTTGTGTAAGCAATTTAGTTATTGCTAGAGCTCCAACATGTGCCAGTCCATGTGCCATTTGAACCATAGGTTGTAAATAGGCTGCAGGCAATTTCCACTTATTCATTTCTTTGTTACGCCAACAACCCTCATCATCTAACATTCCTTCTTTAGACCATTGCTCAAACTCTTCCACAGAAGCAGATCTCTGTATATCCAATACTTCCTCTCTAGCATCATGCCAACGCTCAGCTTGTGATTTCACTACGTACATGGATGTAGTGCTTCGCTGCATCGCAGTTTCACGGGCTACGCGGTCTGCAAAGGCATTGCCTTGTCCTATTTTGTCAGTCACTTTCTTGTGTGCGCTACACTTCATAATAGCAACTCTCTTTGGGTATGTAAGTGCAGTCAAGAGATTATGCACTAACTCTCCGTGCATTATCTGCATCCCATGGGATGTAAGAAAGCCTCTTTCCTTCCAGAGTAGGCCAAAATCATGAACCACTCCAAAAGCATAGCGGCTATCCGTGTAAATGTTCACACACAAGTCAGTGCTAAGCTCACACGCTCGTGTCAAAGCTATTAGTTCAGCTGCTTGAGCTGACTTCTGAGGTATGCGAGCTGTTTCCACTACTGTCTCAAGCGTGGTAATTGCATAAGCAGCTGAAGTCGTGCCATCTGGTAACTTCAGACAGGACCCATCAACCCACAGTTCCCCATCTACATCTGGAAGGGGCGTATCTTGCAAATCGATGCGACCCTTTGTCTGCTCCTCAGTAAGGAATATGCAATCGTGAGGCTCCTTTGACTGAGACTGAGTCGCAGGATATGGCAACAAAGTGGCTGGGTTCAGTGTCGCACATCTCTTCAAGGTAATATGAGGTGCTAGAAGTGTCAATTCGTATCCTGTCAAACGAGCACTAGTTAAGTTCTGTGTCTTAGTCTGATTCAAAAGGGCATCTACTGCATGGGGTACTAGCACCAACAGTTTGTGTGACAAAACTATCCCTTCACTCTGATGTATGGACACAGCCGTCGCTGCAACTGAATGGAAGCACCCAGGTAATGCACGAGCAACAGGATCAAGAACTGCAGAAAGGTATGCGCAAGGACGCTTTTTGTCCCCGTGTGTCTGTACTAAAACTGACAATGCACATCCTTCTTTCTCATGTACATAGAGTGTAAAAGCCTTTGTGTAATCTGGTGTGCCTAACACTGGTGCAGAGCAAAGAGCTTGTCTCAACTGACAAAAAGCATTTTGACATTCATCTGTCCATGGAAGGGGGATCGGAGTGTTTTTAGTCAAAAGTGCTAGCAAGGGTTTAACAATGTGTGAAAAACCCAATATCCATTGCCTGCAAAACGAAGTCAGACCAATGAATGCACGGACATCTTTCTGCGTGGAAGGTACTGGGGTGTCTAAAATTGCTTGAATGCGATCTGGTGTTAGTGCACGGCCCTCCTTAGACAGAAGGTGTCCTAAATAGGTCACCTTCGGTCTACAATATTGCAATTTCTTCCGTGATACTTTATGGTGGTGTGTAGCAAGAAAAGAAAGCAAGGACAAAGTGCATTTCTCACACTGCTCAGGTGTATCAGCTGCCAACAAGATGTCATCGACATATTGTATGAGAGCCACTCCTTTAGGCAAGGTAAAGGAATCAAGCTGTCTCTTCAATGCTTGACTGTAAATACTAGGACTCTCAGTATAGCCTTGAGGAACTCTACAAAATCTGTATGATCTATTATTCAAAGTGAAACCGAACAAATATCGGCTATCAGGATGAATAAGAATCGAGAAGAAAGCATTCTTCAGATCAATTACAGAAAATGTAGTTGCTGTTGGAGGGACCAAGGTAAGCAATGTCGTTATGTCAGATACTACAGGGTACTGTGGTACTACAATCTTGTTAACTTCTCTCAAATCGATGATAAATCTATAGATCCTAGTGTCAGTATCTTTTTTCAAAATGGGAAGAATCGGACTATTGCAAACATTGTAAGGAACTTCTTCCACAACCCCCACCTTAATTAAATCATGTACAATACGTGTGAGTGCTTCTTCTCCTTCTCGAGAAATTTTATACTGAGGCAGTCTTGGCAATAAAGCGCCCTCCTTGACACTAATATGTACTGGTGGAATAACCATTTGTCCTACATCAGTGTCTGAAGTAGCCCACAAAGTACTAGGGAGTGAGGCTAGTGCAATGTCCTCTTTAACAATACAAGATCTCTCAATCACAGGGTAGTTGTCATTCAAAATAACCCGTACTCCTTCCGGAGAACACCGTATCGTAGCCCTGAAATATTTAAGCATATCAAGACCCACAATATTGTCTGGTGTGTTTGGAGAAAGCAAAAACGGACATGGAGCAGTAAACTTATCAACATCGAATGCAAGTGGTTGTGACAATGGGCTAAGGGAAGGTGTTCCATCGAAGCCTATCGATGTGATGGTTAAGCCAGACAGGGGAGCCCTTGGAACCAATTGTTTAGACAAGGCGCTACGAGTAGCTCCTGTATCAACCAGAAACTGATCAGTAGAGCCCAAAACATGTGCTGTAACATAGGGACCCCTCTGATCTACTGGAACTTCAACCGATTCCTTACCCCATCCTAGGCAATCCTATGCATAAGCAGAATCTTGAAAATCAGAGGGCACATAGTCAGACACTTGATATTGGTTCCTTCTATCAAAAGTGTTAAACCCATCCTGCCCACGTGTATTAGCATCAAACCGAGCACGATCATTCGCGCTTCCTCTAGGCCCTGGATATCCTGAACGATTTCTCATTTGTCCCCGACCACGTAGATTCTGCTGAGCACGCAGTACTGGACAATCAGAAAGCCAATGTCCAAATTTTTTGCAGTACGCACACTGATCAACAGACAAATTCGAACGAGTATAGGAAGGAAAGGACGAACCATAAGATCCACGTCCACCTCTATCATGACCTCTAGAAGGCGGACCATAAGCTTGAGCCAACATAACCTTTGTTTTCAACTCTTTAGACTTATTGTCCTCATTACCTTTAGTTTCTAATTCTTGTCGCTCATAATACTGAGCCATAGTTAAAAGAGAAACCGGAGAAGAGGTAGTCCATGAACTCTCACTGGCCTTTAAGCGACTAGCTATCCCTGGCAAAAGGTTTGCGACATATTTATCAACAAACAGATGCCTACCCGTGTCATCTATCAATGACTGGCCACTAAAATCGTGGAATGCCTCTTCAAAGCGTGTGAAAAAGTCAGAAACTGATTCATCTACCTTTTGCTTGCAAGACGCTAACACTGTCCAATCTATCTTTTTAGGGGGAATGATCGTCTTTAACTTAACTAATATAGCTGCCGGAAGATTTAAAATTAACTGACACGGTTTCTGTGCAGGTTCTCTATCTTCATCTAACCGCTCTAAATCTTTCCACAATGCTCCAAATGTCGCATTATCATCAATTTTACGCACAGTTCTCCACATATCAGGCGGTAATATTAATCCAAAAAACAAATCAATATCAGACAAAGTCATAGTACAAGAGCTAATTGCACCCTCAACTTCCTCATAAAAGGCTGCTGGATTCTTTCGCGGGTCAGGCAATGCATTTTTAAGGGCCATAACATCTGCTCTATTCCAAGGAGTGTAAACCCAATTATAAATAAAGTACCCTTTCGCATTAAGAGAAGTCTTATCATCATCTGCACCCGTTCCTTTAGGAGGAACATATAAAGGCGCGGCTTCCCGCATGGGTTTCACATGAATTACAACATTCTTGTCTGTTTCAGGAGTAGAAGTTCGTGCCATGCTGATCTGAGATGCTAGTGCAGCTGCTTCTGCTGCCTTTTTCTCCTCTCGCAAACGGGCTGCTTCAACACGCAGTTTAACCAAGCGTCTGATCGTGTCAGCCACCTGGGAGAAGACAAAAAGACCGTCACGTAATTGTTTACAATCAGCTGCTACATCATCGGGCTCCATTTCTACCGAATGCTTCCTAAATCGTTCAATAACCTCTACAGCAAATGTATCGGTAAAATATATTTGCTCCCTTTCCTGCCATCCTTTTATACTATCTAAAAGTTCAGAAGCAGTGGTAGTACTACGAACGGCTTTACGCGCAGCAGATCTAATGTCAGATGCACGCCCAGTAGATAACATTGAGCGAGTTTCTCGAGCTTTGTCCTGGTCTGAAAAAGAGTCCTCATCTGACTCATGAGGAGCGGAAGAAAAAATATACGGAGGTGGAGAACGATCTAATAACAAGAAATCATCTTGCGGTTTATTAAGGATAGGATAAAGGGGCTGCCTAACAGCGTATTGGCCAGTTACCTGTAAATGGCGTTCCCTATCTTCCCTCTCTTTAATTTCTTTCATCTCCTTGTTTTTTAACTCTAATGCTTTCGCATAAATGGTCTTTCGCTGTTCTTTGTCAATCAAGGCTTGCTCACGCTTCATTCGCTCACACACTTCTTTCTCCCACATTCGCACACAATCAAACATATCTTGCCTAGTCTTTCGTTTAAACATACATTGTTCCACATACTGAATCTTTCGCAAATCAAATGACCCATACATCGGCCAACGCAACTCAGGATCTTTACTAGTATATTTATTCCATAACGTGCAGTACATTATAGAAGAAATACCATACTTAATATACATATCCCTATTAGGCGTCCCCTCCGGGAGGCTGGTTGTGCTTCGTCAAGTCTCAAATTGGTACCACTACAAAATCAACACATCCTACGAAGTGTGCTGAAAACAGGCATGCCAAAAAAAAAATAGTGCAGAATATGCAGTATTATAATCAAAGTAGCGCTTAAGGTACTCTTCGTACGTTGCGCTGTTCAAACAATTTTAAATAGAGAAAATTCTCCTCATTACCTGCCTATATGTATTGCAATACATATATAATTACAAAACAGATTCCAAAATTGGCCAATCATACAAACAAAGCCGCAGTAAGTGTTACTAAACTACCTTACCAATCAAAGGCATCAAACCAACAGCAAGTGCCGCAAAACGGCTCTTACCAATCAAATGGTGTCCAGGTTCCAACTGCCAAGGTCTCAAAATCGACCAAATGGTCACTGCACAGCGAATCAACAGAAGAGATCTCAGTCGAGGACCGGCGCCGCCGGGATGGTCAGATCAGAAAGAAAGGAAAAACGCCGTGGGTGCCAAGACTCGGGTCTCCTCAGGCAGCGATCGCGTCCAGAAGCGAGATTCCAATCCTTCGTCTCGACCAATCCTTCGGGCATCCGAGTCGCCGATGAGCCCCGCGTTGGAAGCGCCAATTTGTGGTGGTGAGCCTCAACAAGGCCTACCAGTGCTTAGGGGTTCTCCCTTTGTGCACAGAGTCCTCAGACCAATAGGAAGAAGTTGGCACAGAAACTGGAATAGAAAAGACAGAGTTATTAAACCTCATGAGGTGGAACTACATTCACACAGCACCCTTCGGTAATGCATAAAGTAGCACACCGAATGGAAGGACCTTGGTCCTTTTATACCCACACAGGGGCTAAAATGAAGGCGGTACAAACACAAAATGCTGGTTTTAGGTACATATAAGGTCATACAAAAAATGCACAGTCGACAAGTGGGTGGAGCTAACAGTTTCTACTTCTAGTAGACACATCCTGACATTTATAAACTCGGAACAGCTGCATAGACAGCTGCGAGCTCAACTGAGCATGTGTAAAGCAAAAAAGACTAAATATAACTCGTCTCTAGGCAGATTTCAAGAGCAGTTAACAGGAAGGTAGGACAGAGCACATGACGAACACATGGCAACCAAAATGGCTGCCAGAAATATAAAATGGATTCCACAAAGTGGACAATTTAGTCTCTGAATACAGGATGTCTTCGGCTAATGCTTAACTTAAGTGCTGCCAAATTACAACAGTTTGATTTCATCCAATCCATGACTGCGGATAGACAGTGGTGGAATTTTTCTTCAGCTGCTGTGGAGTTTTTATCAAGGGTAAGGATTAGCTGGGTATCGTCCACGTACGAGATAGACTCGATATCAAAAGAAGCAATCAGGGTAAGCAGCAGTATAAAAAGAGTCGGACTCAGGGCCGAGCCCTGTGGGACTCCCAATGGCTACTGTTTTTCTGTTGATTTGTAGTTGCCTAAAGCAACTATTTGTCGCCTGTTTTCCAGAAAAGATGTTAGCCAGGCCAGCACATTTTGAGTGATGCCACTATCCACTAGCCTGTCTCCCAAAATGTCACGGGACACCGTATCGAATGCGGCCGATAAGTCCAACAGAATCAGAACTGTATCTTTTCCCTGATCTAGGGCAAACTTTAAGGTTTCCATGGTATTTCCTGTATGAAATAATGGGTTCCGGTTTAATTTCGGAGATTACGGCCCAAAAACGTAATTTCCGGTTGCGGAGCGTGCGCCTCACATGCGGACCCGACCCTCCGGAACCGGAAATTACGTTTTCGGGCCGTAATCTCCAAAATTGAACTGGAAGCCATTATTTAATACAGGAAATAATATACAGGAAGTGGGAGACAGGAAATACATCACAGGAAGTTGTTGACAGCCATTTTGTTTTCATTCTGAGTCATCCTTTCTCACAGATCAGATCTTCTGCCATCCTGCTGCTCTTTTCAACCTTATTTCCCCCCAAATGGCTGAGGGTTATGAGGAGAAAGCACCCCCTTTCACTGAAAGGGAATTAGACATTTTAGCTGAGGGGGTGCTGACCAAATATCCTCAGCTATATGGGGGGCCAGAGGACCAGCTGAGTAATGCAGAGCGGGCCACACTATGGGCCAACATTGCTGGGCGCTGCAGTGCAGTGGGCGTTCACACCAGGAAGGCGAGGGCATGCCGCAAGTGCTGGGAGGACCTAAAACTCTGGACCCGGCACAAGGCCGAGGAGCTACTGGGCCAGTCTTCCCAGCACCATGTGCATCGTCCCCGCCTCTCTCCACTGTACAGGAGGGTCCTGCGTGCAGCTTGGCCGACCCTCCATGCTCAGCTGGAGGAGCATGAGCAGCAGAGACCTGGTAAGTGCATTATATGCAATATGTGTCTGGAAGTATGATGTGAGTGAAGACAGAGCTGTACCATCGTGTGTCCCATGCCTCCATTCACCTATTCTGTGTCTATGCAGCAGTCATCATGAAGCAAAAGGCTCACTGTAGCACATTGACTGTACAGGGCAGAGTGCATTCTGGGAGTTGTAGTTTCTTCATGCCAACTGGGGAATTGAGCCACACACATGCATTTGTACAGAAATTTGCACTGCCAGCACCACTAACAGTGAACCAAGGGAATCATAACTGATGTGTGCATTGGATGAGGAATGGTACAGACACTGTCCAGTGTGTGTATGAGAGGCCAATGGCTATTGGATGCTGTGACTTGCATTGCATTCGGTGAGTTTGGGTTCTGATTGAGACAGATCATCATGTGCCATTGAGTCAAGACAGACTTTGAGATCCTTGCCTCACTCTTAAGTGTTTCCAATTTTGCCAAGTGTGTCCACAGACACACGTCTTACCCTCAGTGGCTTGTATGCCAATTTTTCATGTACAGGTAGCTGTAACAACGAGCCACTACTGTTCACCAGTGCACAGCACTACCTGATCAGTCTCCTAAGCGAATATGTGGCACTGGATTGTCAGCTTTTGTGAGGGAATATCAAAAGGTTGAACTCACAACTTAGCAAACCTAATAGCCCAGACCCTATATGGATGTGTGACCCCCAATCGGCATTTGTGTTGTCTCATACAATGCTACACAGCAGATAACATTTGTCCAGACGTAAAAGTGCAGAGACTCCATATCACAGGCCCATTTCAATACCATCTGGACTCTCTCTGATCTCCCTTTGTAGACTGGGTTTGGAACCTGTCCATGTAGCAGTGACAGGACACACATATCACAAAAATGCCAAAGTTGAGGGTTGGCCAGTACAGATGTGTAAACCACCAAAAATATTGTGAGATGTCCATGTTAGACTCAAATCAGGAGATGACAGTGAACATACACGTACTTTAAGCTCATAAACACTGACAACTGTATAGTGTGATCAGAGGAGAACAAAGTCTGACCGTGGCTCATCTAGGTATGTGTCTTGTCCTGACGTGTACAACCACTACATCATGATTTGTCTTACATTTCAGTGGGCTCAGCTGGCCAAAAGGACCGACAGCCAAACACGGTTCGGAGCAGGACATCTGTGGTGCGCCGGAGGCTACGACCTCTTTTAAGTGAGGAAGAAGAGGATGAGGTGGGACCTTCAACATCAGGAGGCAGGGTTTTTGCACCCACCCGGACTGAGCAGGAAGACACCTCTGGTGCTACGGACCGAGTGGAGGCTGAGGACATTGAAAGGGGGGGAAGAACTGGACACCTCTGGCCAGGGGGGGACCTAGTCCCCCCGGACCATTCACCAGTTACTTTTGGCGAGGTGTCCCTGGGGCAGGCCACTATACAACCTGGGCCTGCCATCAGCCCCTCCCTAACTCTAGCGACCCCCATTTCATCAGGGCTTCCAGCTGCATCCCCTACAACCAGTCCCCCTCATCGTAGCTGCCAGGTCGACAAAAACATTGGCTTTGAACGTGAGGCACCACACCCCTCATCTTCAACCCAAACCCCTATCTGTGTTTTTCCTCCTGTGGCTGTACCAGAGGACTTGATGTGGGCATGTGAGAGTCAGCCAGACATGTCCTCTCGCATCATGCTGCAGATGTGTCTAGAGATGCACATGATGCGAGAGGAAACTGCCCGAGCTCTGGCCACCCTCACTAGCAGTGTCAATTCTCTGTCTGCAGCTATGTTGTCTGTCGTATCCCAACATCCCTCTCACACTACCGTTAATGTCTCCCCCTGTCCGTTGCGCCACACTGTTTCCCCCCGTACTCCTCGTGTGTCCCAACCCCGTGTGGTGCCTGGTCCTGCACCGGCCAGCCAGGAGCCAACATCGGACTCAGAGGATCTGGACATTGTGGTACTAGAGGATGACCAGATGGACACTTGACATGTTGGACAGAATTTTCTTTGTGGACAATTACTTACTTTTCCCATTGTAAATAGACTGGTTCTCCTGACGTGTTTTATTTATGTTTTTCCACCCCAATCCAAGTTCCCTTCTCCTTCTGTAGTAAGAACATCATTTGTTTTCCTTTCTCCCTTCCAAACGGACTGTTGTTGTTTTTCAAATCCCACACTTTTTTTTACATAAAATCTTATTTTGAATCATACTTTCTCTATCTTGTTTAACTTCATTGTGAATGTCTTGTACAAAAAAATTGACATATATTTTGGGAGTCATCTGCTCTGCACATTATGGCTTGTTGCAATGATGGGGTTACACTTGTACATGTGTCACACACACACACACATACATCCTCACATCTCTTGGCCACCAAAATTGGTATACATTTGCCTATCAGGACATGATACGCTACAGAGTCTTGACTTGTGAAGAGAATTACTTTTTATTTACACATATTCACACTGGTCAAAAAGTTTTTGGGATGTGATCAATGGGGATCGTGCTTGCGACTTCGCAATTTCGGAGGTGAGGATCGCTGTGAGGGATCATGTCTGGATTGTCGCCGAGGTGCAGGTGGTTGTTGTGCATGTGCCTGTACAGGGTGAAGTTCATGTGCAGGAGTGGATGGTGTATGTACAGTTGGTGTTTGTGTGTGGACAGGGGCTGTTTGTGCAGGTGTTGGTAATGCCTGTTCAGGGATGGTGGTGGGTGTGTACTCTTGCTGTGGTCCTGTGCAGTTTGTGGTACAGGTGTGTGGGTGTGATGTGCTGCAGGCAGATGTGATGGCTCCCCTCCCTGCGTTGACCGTGAAGGGATGCTTTGGATCACTTTCATCAATCAATCAATCAATCAGGGAATTGTAAGCGCGCTACTCACCCGTGAGGGTCTCAAGGCGCTGAGGGGGGGGGGTCCGCAAATCTGTTTAGCCAAAGAGCCAGGTCTTGAGGGTCTTCCTGAAGGTGTTCAGGGAGGGGGCACGTCTGATGTCTGCCGGTAGCTCGTTCCAGGTCTTGGCTGCAATGTGAGAGAAGGATCTTCCGCCTGCTCTGGCTCTGTGGATGTGGGGGGTTTCGGCCAGTGCGAGGTTGGAAGATCGGAGGTTTCTTTTGGGTACGTGGAAGTTGATTCTGTCGTTGAGGTATTTGGGTCCGTTGTTGTGTAGGCATTTGTAGGCGTGAGTGAAGATTTTGAAAGTGACTCTTTTCTCCATGGGGAGCCAGTGGAGACTTCGTAGGTGTTGGCTGATGTGTTCGTGTCGGGGGATGCCGAGGACGAGTCTGGCGGCGGTGTTTTGTACTGTCTGGAGTTTGCGGAGTAGGGACTTGTTGATGCCGGCGTAGAGTGCGTTTCCATAGTCCAGTCTGCTGGTGATGAGTGCGTGGGTGACTTTCTTCCTTGACTCAGGGGGATCCACTTGAAGGTCTTGCGGAGGATGCGGAGGGTGTTGAAGCAGCTGGAGGTGACGGCGTTGACCGGTCGGTTCATGGAGAGTGATGAGTCAAGTATGATGCCGAGGTTCTTGGCGTGGTCTGAGGGGGTAGGTGGGCTTCCGAGGGCAGTCGGCCACCAGGTGCTGTCCCATGCAGAAGGGGTGGTACCGAGGACGTGGACTTCTGTCTTCTCGGCGTTGAGCTTCAGGCAGCTGTTGGTCATCAAGACTGCGACGTCTTGCATTCCTTTCTGGAAGTTGAGTTTGGCAGTGGTGGGGTCTTTGGTGAGGGAGAGGATGAGCTGGGTGTCGTCGGCGTAGGATACGATGTTGAGGCCGTGTTGTCGGACAATGGCTGCGAGGGGGCCATGTAAATGTTGAAGAGGGTGGGGCTCAGTGATGAACCCTGTGGGACTCCGCAGGTGATTTTCGTGGGGTCGGAGAGGAAGGGTGGGAGTCTGATCCTTTGGCTTCTTCCGGTGAGGAATGATCGGATCCAGTCCAGGGCTGTTCCTTGTATGCCTGCGTCATGTAGTCTGACGACTAGTGTGCGATGGGAGACGGTGTCGAAGGCCGCTGATAGGTCGAGTAGGATGAGGGCTGCGGAGTGGCCTTGGTCCAGGAGGGTGCGGATGTCGCCTGTGGCGGCGAGTAGGGCGGTCTCTGTGCTGTGGTTGCTTCGGAATCCGGATTGGGATGGGTCGAGGCCAGCGTTCTCTTCAATGAATCGTGTCAGTTTCCTGTTGATTGTTTTCTCTGCAACTTTGGCTGCGAAGGGGAGGAGCGAGATGGTTCTTGAGGTCGGTGGGGTCAGCTGTGGGCTTCTTGAGCAGGGGTCTGACTTCTGCGTCCTTCCAGTCATCTGGGAAGGTGCCTGTTTTGAAGGTGGTGTTGATGGTGCATTGTAGTTTGGGTGCGATGGCGGCCACGTCTCTGTGGTAGATGTGAGGGGGGCAGGGGTCAGTGGGGGCCCCGAGTGGATGCTTTTCATGGTAGAGGCGGTGTCTTCGGCCGTGATCGGTGTCCAGTTGGAGATGGTGGGCTGGCTGGTGTTTCTGGGGGGCGGGGGGCCGTCTGTGGCGCCTGGTGGATGGTCGATGAAGTTGTCGTAGAGGTTTTTGATCTTGAGGTGGAAATAGTTTCATCATGCCCTCCATCATCTTCATGGCCAAGGCACCGTGTCTTAAACTCTCTTCCCTTTGGATAGATATCATGTTTCTGATATTCTTGGACATGTCTTGCCAAGATCCATCCTATCCAAAACATGGGTCAGTCTGTCCACCACCTGAGGCATTTGACGCATGTCCTGCAGGGCCTCAGACATGTCTGACAGGGTAGCCCCTATGGCACGAATGTCCTGTCTGACATCTGCCTGTTGTTTGAAGAAGTCCTGTTCCCACTGGCCACCATGGCCAGGTGCAGGCCCTCTCTGCAGGGGTCGGCCATGGATGAGACCGCCAGGTCCAACAGCAGGGGAAGGGTGGCAGGTGAAAGCCTGTGGACAGGAGAATGGTGCCCAGGGGATGCCTGCACCACAACAGGATTGGTACTTCCCTCAGATGGTAGAGAGAATGCCTGGGATACACTGTATAGGGAGGAGTGTGTAGGGGAGCCACCACGTATGTCCCGGATGTGAGGGATGTGAGGGAGTGATGTGTGTGTTAGGGTGTGTGTGAGCTGTGGCTGGTTAGCTCTATGCTGGGGACAGGCAATCTTTTGTTTTGGAGGAGGCTGAGGTACTTTGCTGGGCGGAGGGTGTGAGGCCTTGCAAAATATGGGCGATGTGGGAACATTTCTGTTCATGGGATCAGAATCTTCATCCTCTGAGAGGATGAACAGATCGTCACCATCATTGTCCAATCCTTCATCCTCCTCAGGTACTTCCTCCTCCTCCTCTTGCGCAGTACTTGCAGCTGACATTACTGCCTGGAGGAGCAGTGGATTTTCCCCTTTGATTGCCCGTCGCCCAACACTGGTGGAAGGTACATCCTCCTCATCGTCATCATCACCTGGAACACAGAGGTTGCAACAGGATAAGTAATTGACCTAGTATAAGATGTGGTGCAACACAAGGGTTGGTTCTACTGTACTTTGCATCAACAGATGACGCACATGTGACCTGGTTTGGGTACCCCTACAAGTGACAGCTCACACCATAGATCTGAGGTGTTAAACGAAGATGTACATTGCACAAGCAACCTCACCAGCTCCAGCCACAGCTTTGTGTCCCTTTGCGACCCCCCGTGATGTCAACTGCTGAACCATCTCCTCATAGGTTTCGTTGACGAAGCGGTCCCCGATCCAGCAGCTGTAGAGGGAAGTGACACCATTCTCAATCATCTGCATTACTAATTTACAAACAGGCACATGTGACACTTATGATATGTATGTAACTTTGTAAACACCGACTGCAGGTTCAATGCAGAAGTGGATTTTTATCTTTGTCATGGTTGTGATAGGGAAACACTTCACGCCACAATTACCTGATGGACAGGTGCGAGAGGGTTTCACTGCTGCAGCCAGGATGTCTTGCATTCCCCGGGATGGTGTTTTACGCTGCACTGGTGTCATCCTGTCAGCAGCTGTGATGAGACATACATGTCCATATTTCAGTACACCAGATGGAAGCTATGGGCCAACATGTATATGTCATTCTCAATGACCATTGATAGGATATTCCTGGACAATGTGCAGCATGTTTACTTCGTGGACTTTACATGTGGGCCACTGCTCACATGCAGTGATTGCCAGCTGTTACTTCCACACAGCACTGACATCAATGAGATGACACATCAACAGACAAACGTGTATTAGAAGGTTACTGATATTTGAAGGAAGGGGAGAAATAATCAGGACGCCACCGCATTACATTGATTATACTTTTCCCGTTAAGACTTACATGTCTCATGAGTATGATGTTGTCTGTTGACAAGTTGAAAGGAGTGTACATCCACCGGCTGACCAGTTTCACATTTGCACATCAGTTCAAACTTTGCATTGCAGAGTTCATATGTGAGATGTGCAATAGTCAGGTATATTTTGTGTGTCATTTGTGCTTCCCTACCCATGAAGTCACAAAGCTCATTTTGGAATGAGAGATCACACATTTGTTATGTCCATCCTTTGAGTGTCCTCTGTTCCCATAATCCATTTCCTACATCATGGTAGAACTAAGCTGACAACGGATGATGTCTTGTGCAGCAGACATCCTAACCTCATATATTATACACTCACTTATATAGGTGAATACAGTAGAAGAGGAGGCAAGCAGAATGTAACATTTGACTTGGATCCCACATTGTGGGTAAGTTGAGAAGCTTTGATGGTTGCCGCCTACACTGGATTTGCATTGTGCTTTTCAGCCAAGAGATTTTAAAATTTCACTTCCTGAAGATTCACCTTAGCAGCCCATACATCCATCACAAAAGTACACAACTGACATCAGTGTGAGCCTCATTCACACCAAATTCAATATAATTTGTCCATTGGAATTTTGTTAGGGAGTTTTCATATCATTGAATTACAATCCAGTTGTGTCTAGTACACTTCATATGACACTATATACTATTTTATGTCCATTCTGCACTCACTTGTCATACATTTTGTGTCATCCTTTCACTAGCAACCATGGTGTGATCTGGTATGTGGTTAAATGCCAGATGTAGGCATATTGTGATGCAGGACAACAGTGATGTAAAACACATACAACATACAGTGGGGATTAAAGGCACATTTCATGAGCATGAACATTCAGGTACATTATTCTTGGGTTTACTTACCATGGCCCCACACCTGCCCAGTGTGTGGTCCCTGACCACATGTCACAGCCAACCTTGTATCAGAAGTCAATGTGGGTCTTGGAATCTGGGAGGACATAATTGGACCTACAATGATAAGTGTGTTTGCAACTTTACATTTCTGCTGCCACATGTGATGCACTCAATTTCAGGCACAAAGGATGAGCACAAGCAGTGTGGGCCCTACCGTTGCAGAAGTGTGTAGCACTAATTATCATGAGTGAGCACACATTCAACTTATAATGGCTCCACTACCTAGAAGCAACGTCTATCAAATTGACACAACAACAATTCCTGAAGTAAGGTCCACTATCGTGTTTTGTTAATGGCCAAAAAACATGCCATCCGATGATAACATATATAACCAGCTGGGTGGACTGGACAATTTCATGTATGGAAAAAACATTCTAAGTTGGACAGTGGATTTCTTGATTTAGTCTACAAAAACAATTACAATCTAGTGGAGGCTTCTTTTTGACTTGTTGTGGCACTCAATTACAGGATTGAGTTAACAGTTCTGGAACTGTTGGTGGAATACATGTAATGTTCAGAAATCACAAAGGTATGATGAGCCTAGATATGTTATATTTTGTCTTTCGCTATTCACAAATGTCATTTGCTAAAGGTAAATGTCCTTTAAGAACTCTAATAGTTGTAAAGCTAGTTTTTCCTCTCTGGTTACCTTTACGATTCGTACACTGTATGTCTCTCTGTTGTCTGCTGACAATGTATGCATTTTGACCATCTCCTGACCAGTTTGACTTACCAGTTAGTGAGGGAATATTTACCAAGAATATAACAGGTCTACAGGAACTCTCTGGGGCCAAATCTGTTCCTTGAATGTGTGCTGCTTTTATGTGGTTTGTGGTGCTGGTCTTGCAGTTAGTGTTAATTGACTTCAGCTGGAGCATGGTGGGGGATGGTAGGCACTTGAAATGATCATCAGACCCAAATGCAGGTATTCCGGCCGGAGATTTCAGCCCGGGTGCGGAAATTCCGGCCCGTGAGCGGAAATTCCGTAACAAGTGCGGAATTTCCGCTCCGGGTGCAGAAATTACGGCCCGAGTGTGGAAATTACGTCCCGAGTGTGGAAGTAAAGTTAGGAGTCGAAAGTGATTTCTGTGAATACCATAAATCGTAAGTGCCTTCTGTGACTACCAAAAGTAGTAAGTTTAGGATTTTGTCTCAGATTAGTTCTGTGAATCGGCCCCATACACTTTACCTGCTTGTGCAGCAAGCAGAAACACAAGGGTCTAGTAAGGAGCAAGAGTGATCAATGAAGGGAATATTTACCAAGAATACAACAAGTCTATGCAATCAGACGTCCACAAGGAGAAAAATCGATGAAAAAAGTTGAACCTAAGGAACTAAAATCATTAATCAGAACATGCAGATGCACACGAAATATTGCTGTAAACACAGTCAGATTAGCATTAAAAAGAACAGGTATGCAAATGAAGAACATCCATCAGTACATTGCCACCCAGAGCAATCACAAAGGAAGTACTGAAATGTTTACAGTTAATTCCGCAATCCCTAAAGAACCAGCACCTTGGATAGAGGTCACATAGCGCAACTAATGGTTACAATGAGCTAGTGAAGGTTTTAAAAAGGAACACCTTGGAAAGTAGTAAAATGGAATTGGTAACAAACGGCCCTTAGCTGACATTTGGATCCAGACCTACGTATCTGGAAAATATATATATCATCAAGGTACATATATGTGGAGCTAACTATATTAAATGTATACAGGGCTGAGCCAACATCACACTCCCAGTAGGAAGAGGACAATTGAAAAAAATACACTTGAGCCTGACAAGCTAGTGTCTGTTTCATTCTTGAACTATTGATGGACAACTGGTAAGGAACAGCATTCTTACACTTTCTGAACTATATATAATAGTGCTTTAGTGAAGTTAAACAGAAATATGTCCTGCTCACTGTGTTACTGTGCTTACGGTCAAGAAGACAGCACAGACACTGTCTCAAAATAATTTGCATGCGATAGCCTATTGCTGCATAGATTATTCCCCACTGAATTCGAGGATTTCGTTTTTTTCCAGGGAAACTGCCGTTTGGTAATTTTATCTATTAAAAGGCGTTAACTTGGCGTGTGTGGCCTCTGTTCACTAGGATATCCCATACCTGTTGAGCAGACTGTGCTAACAAAGTATTCCTAGGTGTTTCACAAATGAGGGAAGCAATAATATGAAACTCGCCAGGTATGTGGACAGAACCTGGGCTTTGTGCTTCTGGCAAGCCAATACTTTGGGTTTCATCCCCATGGTGGTTTGGACACTGTTTCCCACTTCGTTTGCTACCCTCACTTATTTTCGTTGTCTGTCTATAGCAGTTGGCTATAGAGCAGCACTTACACCAATGCTTGTTTCATGACAGCATGCAGAGTAAACAGTAATTACTTGTCTCACCTGTAGTGTAAGCTATAAACAGATGCACCGTTGTCTGTTGTCTGTTTTTTATTCTCTTACATTGCATGCTATCTCAAAAGGCTCCCACCATTATATTCCTAACAACTCTGCAAAATTGACCTTGATTTAAAACTTTCAATTGTTGTCTCCCCTTTCTTTACAGCAAATGTTCCTCTTCTTTCAGTCCATCTTCTGCTTGCCTTGTCTCTCTCAGTATAGCCTACCTTAAGTCACCCGACTGTTTGAAATTATTCTATTATTTAATCTCTGCAAATTTACCAGACCTCATTTCATAGATCACAACTCCTTCTTTGAAACCACATGCCTGAAGTCTAACAATACCTAATCTTCTCTAGTATGTTGATCTCATGAAGCATTTACATGAACTCGGCTAACCTCCACTTAGGATCACACCCAACTCCTATTTATTGAATTTGCCACAAACAAACTGGAGTAAGTGTATGGAAATACTTCCTTAAGAGCACAAGCCTCATCCCAATAACCAACACCAACCACTGAATTAACCACTAACTTTGGGTTCCGGAGTAGTATGCCATAGGCCACTTCAACGCCTCATCAGGGATAGTTAAGCACTATATAAAAGCAAGCTGCTTTTATATATGCTATATAATTGCAATACAATATACCTACATTGTTGTTATTTTGGTGGCTGATATTCTGGCTACGATATTTTGGTAACTCAATATTTGAAACTCCATATTCAGGTAGCATATTTGGTACCTATTGCATGGAAGAAGCATATTTCATTCTGTATCTTTTTGAAGGAAAATAATGCATAAGCAATATATAATGCTGTGATTGCAGATCTAGAAAGTCAATGGAAACATTCCCAATTTATTAGATAAGTTGATGTGCATGTTTAAACAGTTGTGTCAGAAAATCTTTGATTTCCAATATGTCCATTTCGTTAGCACGCTGCGTCTAATCCTAAATCAGTACCATCAGCTGCATGTATGTTGAGCATCTGCATTAGTAATAATGTGCTATGATTGCAGAAAGCCACACAAGAAGAATCGTTAGTATACTATGAGGTTTTTATGCTGCCCTCCTTGCAGTTTAATTATCTTCTTCTGTATGCGAAGCAATGTCCGAAGTGCTCATTGACAAATGCAGACTGCTTTCATGGAAATGCTCTGGAAAGTCGGAAAAAACCTGTGGAAAGTATCTTTGTGGAACATTTGTAAATTGTAAATAACTATTTTTTATTTGGAAAAAAATAGTTAATTTCCATAAACATGCCAATATTTTATATACACAATCTTTCAGTTCGGATCACATTCAGTTTTCCTGTTTCTTTCTACAGTTAGAATAAGACTTGTTTATCTAGACCCCAACAGAACACATTTTATTGAGGTTTAGGGATTTTCTAGTCTTCAACAATGTTTTCAGATTTCTTATGATTTAGAAGGAGTATGCCATCATCCAGAAACTAACATCTTATAAAAACACAAAGTGCAAATCACAGGCTACCATGGCAATCAGGTGCAAACGTGTTTAGAAAAGGACGACATAAAGGCAGGGGCCATTGACCCTGTTACAGATTATCACAGACATCAACATGGGGTTTAACTTTGGAATAATACTTAACACCTTAGCTGCTGGGCCTCCCCTCCCAGAGTGCTGAGCCCTTTTTGGCTATTTGTGGTGGAACAATAAAAATGATCACAGACATCAACATGGGGTTGAAGTCTGTAATAATACTTAACCCCTTAGCTGCTGGACCTCACCCCACCCCCCCACACCCCTCCCCAAGTGGTGAGCTCATTTTTTGGCTATTTTGGGTAGTTTGTGCCTAGGGCTCTATAACGTATCCACACCAAATTTGCGTCATTTTTTTCTTTCCAATATCCTGTGGATTCTAAAGGTATCCAGGGTTTCTAGATTCCCCTGGAGTTACTGAGAAATTAGCCAACATATTGCTAAATCTAGTTTTTATTTGGGAAAAATTGGAAAAAAGTGCTGCAGAAGAAAGTGTCTGTTTTTTTCCTCCAAATGGGATCAATGAAAGGTTTGCAATGCTAAAATAGCCATCTTTCCAGCTTTCAGGAACAGGCAGATTTGATTCAGAAAATGTAATTCTTTAACAAAGTTTGGTCATTTTACTGGGAGATAGCCCATTTTTACCATTTTGTGTTCTTTCAACACCTTCCAGTTTGTGGTGGAAACAGGTATGAAATGCATGGTGAATCCTGAAAAGTTATACATTGCTGAAAACTAGACAATATTTTAAACTCATCAATGGGTCATTTGTGTAGATCCTTCAACTTTTTCCTATAAAGAGTAACAGTGGAAAAAAAAAATATTGAAATTGAGTTGAAAAAAAACAGCCATTTGTGTCTATATTTTCATCTGTAAATTCTTCTTACTATAGCAGATTTCCAAAAGCAATATCCTGTTACGTCCACTGGACCCTTCTGGTTGCAGGAATATATAGGGCTTGTAGGTTCTCCAAGAACCTGAGGTACCCAAAGCCAACAACCAAGCTGCACCATACAAGGTTTTTCATTGTGTACCAAATATACATCAATTCATATGGTAAATTATACAGAAAGGAAAAAGGGTATGAAGGAAAACTCAGCATTTCTGAAATGTTCACCAGATACTGAGTTTAGAAGCAGTGTTTTTTTTAATATTTTTGAATTTATAGATACCCATACTGGCATGTGTTTCAGAGTGCACTTTGTAAAATGTCTTTTACACACTTGCTTACATTTGAAAGGCACAAATATAGAGATAGTCATTTGGTAATAACAAATGTTCTACTATTCTGTAGTCCCAAATGTCTCCCAAAACAAATGGTACCCCACTTGTGTGGCTGGGTCTTGCTCCTGCAACACAAAGCACCCCAACACATGATCTACGAAACATCATATTTAATCCAGCAGAATGTATGTTTTTTTTACAAGTTGGCTAGCTGTGGAATTTGGGCCCCAGCTCATCCGGCACCTAGGCAAACCAGCCAAACCAGCACATCTTTAACAACTAGATTCACGGGGAAGTCCAGGGTGAGGTGACTTGCGTGGCTCTCACCAGGTTCTTTTACCCAGAATCCAGTGCAAAGTTCAAACTTTTCCTGAAAAAACAAATTTTCCTTGCATTTCTGTGAGGAAATGTTATAAAATCTAGGCAGCCACAAATTTCCTACCGCCCAGTGTTTCTCCAAGTCTCTTAAGAAAAACTGTGCCTCACTTGTGTGGGTAGGTCAAGTTGCCGCAGCACGAAAGGACAGCAAATGCAACGTAGACCCATCACATTTTTCCTTTGATAAACATTGAGTTTTTTGCAATACGTGTAGCTGTGGATTTTGGGCTCCAGCTCAGCAGGCACTTAGGGAAACTTACCAAACCAGTATATCTTTAAAATCTAGACATCAGGAGGAGTTCGAGTGGGGTGACTTTTGTGTCTTTCACCAGGTTTTTCTTACCCAGAATCCCATATAAAGCTCACACTTTGCATAAAAACACATTTGTCTTGCATAAATGTGAGGAAAAGTCCTGGAATCTGCAACCAGCCACACATTTCCTACCACCCCAGTGTTCCCTCAAGTCTCCCAAGAAAAACAGTGCATCACTTGTCTGCATAGGTCAAGTGGCCGCGACACAAAAGGGCCCCAAATGCAACATAGATACATCACATTTATACACTGAAAAACGATGTGTTTTTTGCAAAGTGGATAGCTGCGAATTTTGGGTCACAGCTGAGTCGGCACCTCAGGAAACCTACCAAACCAGCACATTTTTGAAAACTAGACACCCAGGGGAGTATAGGGTGGGGTGACTTGCCTGGCTCTCACCAGGTTATTTTTATGCAGAATCCTGTGCAAAGCTCAAACGTTGCCTCAAAAAAAAAAAATTTCCTTGCATTTCTGTGAGGAAAACTCCTAGAATCTGCAGGCAGTGACATGTTTCCTACCACCCAGCATTCCTTCAAGTTTTCTGAGAAAAATGGGGCCTGACTTGTGTGGGTGGGCCAAGTGCCCGCAAAATGAAAGGGAGCCAAACGCAACATAGACACATCACATTTTTCCTCTGAAAAACAATGTGTTTTTTACAATGTGGTTAGCTGTGCTCAGCCGGCACGTAGGGAAACCTGCCAAACCAGCCCATTTTTTAAAACTAAACAATTTCAGGAGTCCAGGGTGGGGTGACTTGCGTTGTTCTCGCCAGGTTTTCTTGCCCAGAATCCTGTGCAAAACTCAAACTTTGCCTAAAAAGTTTTTCCTTGCATTTCTGTGGTGAGAAGTCCTGGAATCTGTAGGCAGCAACAAATGTCTTACCACCCAGTACTCCCCCAAGCCTCCCGAGAAAAACAGTGCCTCACTTATGTGGGTAGGCAAAGTGGCTGTGACACTAAAGGGAGCCAAATGCAGCGTAGAAACCGAAAAACTATGTTTTTTATGGAATATGGGCTGCTGTGAATTTTGGGCCCCAGCTGAGCCGGCAACAAGGTAAACATAACAAACCAGCACATTTTTTAAAACTAGACACCCAGGGGAGTCCAAGGTGTGATGACTTGCGTGACTCTCACCAGGTTTTTTTGCCCAGAATCCTGTGCAAAGCTCAAACGTTGCTTAAAAAAAATCAGTTTCTTGCATTCCTGAGGGGAAAAGTCCTGGAATCTGCAGGACGCCACGAATTTCCTATCACACAGCATTCCTTAAAGTCTCTTGTGAAAAATGGTGTCTCACTCTTGTGGGTAGGCCAAGTGGCTGTGACATGAAAGGGCGCCAAACGCAACCCACTGAAAAACGATGTGTTTACTTGCAATGTGGGTAGCTGTGGATTTTGGGCCCCAGCTCAGCTGCCACCTGGGTAAACTTCCCAAACCACTACATCTTTACAATCTAGACATCGAAGGGAGTACAGGGTGTGGTGACTTGCGTGGCTCTCATCAGGTTTGTTTACCCAGAATCTTATGCAAATCTCTAAGTTTGCCTAAAAAATACATTTTCTTTGAATTTCTGTGAGGAAAAGTCCTGGAATATGCAAACAGCCACACATTCCCTACCACCCAGTGTTCCCTCACGTCACCAGAGAAAAACGGTGCCTCATTTGTGTGGGTAAACCAAGTGGCCGCAACACTAAAGGGTGCCAAATGCAACGCAGACACATAACATTTTTCCACTGAACAATGACATGTTTTTGGAATGCGGGTAGCTGTGGATTATGGGCCCCAGCTCAGCCAGCATCTACCAAATCAGCACATTTTTGAAAACTAGACACCCAGGGGAGTCCAGGGCAGGGTGACTTGTGTGGCTCTCTCCAGGTTTTTTTACCCAGAATCCCATGCAAAGCTCAAACTTATTCGAAAAAAAAAACATTTTCCTTGCATTTCTGTGAAGAAAAGTCCTGGAATCTGCAGGAAGACCCAAATTTCCTACCACCCACTGTTGCCTCAAGTCTCCTGAGGAAAACTGTGCCTCATTTGTGTGGGTAAACCAAGTGGCCACAATACTAAAGGGTGCCAAACGCAACGTAGATACATTACATTTTTCTACTGAAAAACAGGTGGTTTTTTAAAAATGTTGGTAGCTGTGGATTTTGAGGCCTAGCTTAGCCGGCACCTCGGGATACCTACCAAACCAGCACATTTTTGAAAGCTAGAGACACGGGGGAGTCCATGGTGGGGTGACTTGCATGGCTCTAACCAGGTTTTTCACCCAGAATGCCATGCAAGCTCAAACGTTGCCTAAAAAAACACATTTTACTTGCATTTCTGTGAGGGAAAGTGCTATAATCTGCAGGCAGCCACAAAGTCCCTACCACCAGGTGTTCCCTCACGTTGCCAGAGAAAAACTGTGCCTCATTTGTGTGGGTAGACCAAGTGGCCACAACACTAAAGGGTGCCAAACACAACGCAGACACGTCACATTTTTCCACTGAAAAAGACATGTTTTTTGCAATGTGGGTAGCTGTGGATTTTGGGCCCCAGCTCAGCCAGCATCTAGGGACACCTACCAAACCAGCACATTTTTTAAAACTAGACACCCAGGGGAGTCCAGGGTGGAGTGACTTGCGTGGCTCTAACCAGGTTTTTTACCCAGAATGCCATGCAAAATCAAACTTTGCCTAAAAAAACACATTTTACTTGCATTTCTGTAAGTGCTAGACTCTGCAGGCAGTCACAAATTTCCTACCACCCTGTATTCCCTCAAGTCTCCTGAGAAAAACAGTGCCTCACTGGTGTGGATAGGCCAAGTGGCTACAACACGAAAGGGCTCCAAATGCAATGTAGACACATCACATTTTTACACTGAAAAGCGATGTGTGTTTTGCAGTGTGTGTGTAGCTGTAGATTTTGGGCCCAGCTCTGCCGGCACCCAGGGAAACCTACCAAACCAGCACATTTTAGAAAACTAGATATCCACAGGAGTCCAGTGTGGGATGACTTACTTGGCTCTCACCAGGTTTTGTGTACCCGGAATACCATGCAAAGTTCCAACTTTGCCTAAAAATAAATTTTCTTTGCATTTCTGTGAGGAAAAGTCCTGGAGTCTGCAGGCAGCCACAAATTTCCTACCACCCAGTGTTCCCCAAGTCTCCTGAGAAAAACTGTACCTCACTTGTGTGGGTAGGCAAAGTGGCTGCGACATGAAAGGGTGCCAAAGGCAATGAAGACCCTTCACACCTAAGGAAACCTACCAAACCAGCACATCTTTTAAAACTAGACACCCAGGGGAGTTCATGGGGAGGTGACTTGCATGGCTCTCACCAGGATGTTTTACTCAGAATCCCGTGCAAGGCTCAAACTTTGGCCTAAAAATCACATTTTCCTTGCATTTCTTTGAGGAAAAGTCCTGGAATCTGCAGGCAGCCACAAATTCCCCTACCATCCAGAATTCACTCAAGTCTCCCGAGAAAAACGGTGCCTCACTTGTGTGGGTAGGCCAAGTGGCTGTGACACGAAAGGGCACCAAATGCAGTGAAAAATGATTAGTTTTTTGTACTAAACCAGCAAATTTTTTAAAACTAGATATATTTGCGGTATATAAATCATGCAAAAATGATGTCAGAATATGATAAGGTGTCTTCAAAATTCAAAAAAGTGTATTTCCTTACCAAACAAACGAGATTTATCTTATGTCATCAAATAATATCACTGCATTCAGAAGTATTTATTACAAGTTTGCGTTTTTAAAAAGAGTAAGTAAGAATTATTCCAGCCCCCGCCCTGATGACAATGCTATCAGTGAACTAAAAGGCAAGTCAGAGCAAAATTTTGGTTTATTAAATCAAACAAAACATAGGTTTTTTTGTACAGCACACATGCTAAACTTAAATATTTGAAGATTCCCCCATGTAGTAACGGCGAATGAAATAAGCCGTCTGGAAACTTCAAGTAATTAAGTGAAAGAATTTATTATATAAAGAAGCCCACAAGCAGCCGGCAGAAAGCGTGGCTGTCAGGGGAACAGCTGTTAGAAGAATGCGGAGGATTCCATGACGTCACTTAAATACAATACAAGCATTCCATATTACATCACAAAGGGACTAGCAAGTGTAAGGGGAGAGGTGAAAGGCAACTATGCAGAATGCGATAACTTTATACATACAATGCTAGCGTACAATTATGGATGTACAACATCTCCCTTTCTGAAAAGAGGAAGAAAAGTGTAACAATCAGGGATCAAAACATTACATATTCCTTATACATTTTAGGGAATAATGATAACCTTCCAGAGCTGGTACAAGTACCCTCATATAAATTTCGAGTGGATGTGCAATTGTTTATAGGAACTTTTGTTTCTGGGGTATGCACATCAGATGAGCAAGAGTTCTCTGCAAAACATTCATTTTCATGTAACTGATCATTTACAGTCAATTCATGACTCTGTATCTGTGATCTATTCATTGCAGACTGGTTATTTGGTGAACTATCAGGAAAACTAGAAACATTAGATGACATTGAGTGATAACAGTCATGCAACTCTGGGGAAAACCACAAATAATCCTCCTCAGAAGAATAAGAATTTCCACTCGAATCCTCAATGAGTTCTCTTTGCCCTGGTTTGAGTTTGAGAACATCACTCTTGCTTCTCCATCCTAACTTATCTAACAAAACAGAACTATGAGTGACTTCCATAACTAGAGCAGGTTCTGTGAATTTTGATTCTCCTTTTTGAACTTTGAATGGTTTCTTTACAATGACCCAATCGCCGTTTGAGATATCTTTTTTATTGCTCTGTGAATCTTGTCGTGATAAGTTTTAGACTCAAGTTGCTTTTCTTGGATTCTTTTCTGTACTTTAAGTAGACTGTCATCAATTTCAACTACACTGGATTGTCTTTTCTCACTTCCTTCAATTCTGGGTGTCAGTAAAGTTTTACCTTTCCTGCCTCTCATGAGGAAAAAAGGGGAATGACCAGTGACACTATTAGTTGTGTTGTTGTATGC
The DNA here is from genome assembly GCA_963921515.1 of Calotriton arnoldi. NCBI lineage: Eukaryota > Metazoa > Chordata > Amphibia > Caudata > Salamandridae > Calotriton > Calotriton arnoldi. The sequence goes on along the minus strand of CAWUFW010003043.1, from coordinate 1,020,239 downwards.
GTCAACTTTCGTGTATGAATTCTTTAACCGGGAATCCAGACGCTTTAGCCAGTTGTATTCCATCCTTCAAAAATCTGTTGACCCTTTCTATTTGTCCATTGGATTTTGGTGAATAAAAAGGTGTCTTCTCCTGTTGTATGCCATTTCGCTTCAAGAATGAAACCATCTTTTCTGATGTAAGTTGTTTGCCATTATCAGAAACTAAAGTATAGGGTAGTCCTTCTACAGAAAAACATTTTTCCAGAAAAGTAAGAACAGAATTGGTATCTATAGTGGCTACAAATTCAACATAAATCCATTTGCTATAGTAATCACTTATAGCTATCAAAAATTTACAGTTGTTTTCCAAGATGTAAAAGGGTCCTGCAAAATCAATTGCAATTTTGTTCCATGACATATTAGGAATAGAAACCAATTGCATTTCATTTACCCTTGGTTTCCAGTGCTTATCAGATTTCAGGCAAACGACACAATTGTCCACATATAAATCTACATCAGAGTCTAATCCTGGCCACCAATAATACATTTTAAGCATTTTCTTAGTTAGCGTAGAGCCAGGATGGCTTCTATGTGCTACATCAATTAAACGCCTTCTCAATTTTGAGGGTGGTATTAAAGAATCTCCTCGAAACAAAAAATTATTTACAATACTTAGTTCATTTGCAACTTGGAAATAAGTTTTTAGATCAGAAGATAAATTTCTCACTGGTGGCCAATTTCCAACGATAAATTCCTTAACTTTAATAAGGATAGAGTCATTTTTACATAGGTCTAACCATTCACTCTCACTGCATGCTTGTTCTGTGTTTGTGGCGATATCAACTGGAGCTACAACACATTCAGTATCTTCTTCCACATGGGGCTCAGAAGATGTTAAAGGTAATCTTGATAAACAGTCTGCACGAATATTATCCTTACCTGCTATGTGCTTAATGGTAAAATTGTACTCCTGCAGTCTTGCTATCAACCTTACTAACCTAGAAGAGGCCTTACCATTGCCTCTACCATAACCATCCATCATATATGTTAATGGTTTGTGGTCAGTAACCAATTCAAATTGTTTGCCCCACAAGTACATTTTCAGCTTTTCTACAGCCCAAACACAGGCCAGAGTTTCTCTCTCTATGGTGCTGTAGTGACACTCAGAATGATGTAGGTGCCTGGAAATGAAAGCGACAGTATGAACAGACTCTTTAACCTTTTGAGTAAAGATAGCTCCAATACCCACAGCGCTGGCATCAACAGTCACTATATTCATGCCTTCAGAATCATAAGGGTGTAAAGTGGGAGCATTAACAATTGATTGTTTCACAACTGAGAATGCTGAATCTTGTTCATCAGACCACACAAATTTCTCTCCTTTACGCAATAAGATGCGTAATGGTTCTACCTTATCAGAATAGTTTTCTACAAAGCGTGAGTAATATTCGCTGAGACCTAAAAAGGATCTCAGGGAATCTTTGTTCTCAGGCCTAGGTGCATCTGCAATGGATTTAACCAGATCAAGTTTTGGTTTGATTCCTTCACTACTTATGAAATGGCCTAAGTACTCTATTTCTTGTTGTAGAAACTTACATTTATTTTTAGCCACAGTCATACCTCTCTCATTAAGTTTACCTAACACCGTATCCAGAATTTCATTGTGCTCTTCTATTGTTGGTGAATGTATAAGAATGTCATCCTGAAACTTCTCCACACGTTTTACTCCTTTAAAAATAATTTCCATTAACTTTTGGAATACACTAGCTGATGACGCCAAACCAAAAGGGAGTCTAACAAATCTGAATGCACCTAACGGTGTTATAAAAGTGGTATAATCTTTGGAGTCATCTGAAAGTTTGACCTGATGATAGGCCGATTTGAGATCAATCAACGAGAAATATCTGGACCCAGAAGTAGCTGCCAAAATCTCCTGAATTTTTGGCAAAGGATGGCAGCCCACCAGTATATTTCTGTTCAAGGACCTCAAATCGGCACACAAACGGATTTCACCATTCTTTTTTTTAATTATCACAACCGCGGAAATCCATTCGGATGAATCAGTTGACTCTATAACCTCATCTTTAACCAACCTATCTAATAACTTTTGTAAATCCTGCTTAATAGACAAGGGAACTGCCCTTACCTTATGTTTAACAGGTATTGCATTCTTCTTCAGTTTGATTGAATGTTCAAAACCTTTTACACATCCGATGCGATCCTCAAAGAGTGAACTATATTTGCTCAACACAGCATCTAAACTATTGTGAGATTGAGAAGGAGAACAAGAAGACTGGACAGAGGCAATCATAATATCTCCCAGAACAATAGGATCATCAGCACCGGGTTGTAAAATGATGCCCAAACGTGCCAAATCCTTCCACCCAACTATGTTTCTGCCACGTTCTGCCACATAAATTTTGGTCAAGATTGACCTGCCTTTTATATTCAACATGTCTTGAAAATACCCTAACATATTAATCTCGAACTCACCAAAGGCTTTTGGGTTGACATCCGATGCCAATAAACCAATATGAGACCAGTTGTCTTGATATTTTGTGTCAGACACTATAGTGATAGGCGAACCTGAGTCTGCCATTATATGCACTACAACTTCACCAATATGTGCATCTCCCAGTGGTCCTTTAATAGTACCACTTTTATCTTCCACGGTCAACACAATATTTGAACACATTTCCTCATTGAACTCATCAATGTTGCTTACTTTTACTTTTTGAGGCTGATATGGTTTAAAATTATTACATACTCCTGCGAAATGCCCTATTTTATTACATTTGGTACATTTCTTACCGAGTGCAGGGCATCCCGAAAAATCTGCTTTATGAAATTTTGAACCGCATCTGAAACAGATAAAAGATTTAGAATCCACATATGTACTAGGTTTGTATCTAGTCTCATTTTTAACTAAATTTCTTCTTCTATCCTGTAGGGAAAAAACATTAGTTTTAATGTTTCTATCTGCTGACAGCTCTTTTGAACTCTCTAATGATCGTTCAATCCCTTTGGCAATGTCAATAACTTCCTGGAGAGTTGGATTCCTGCAAGCCAAAAGTCTCTCTTGTATCTTCTTCTCATAGCAATAAAACACAAACTGATCTCGAATGTAGATATCTACCATTTCATTAAATTCGCATTTAGTTGCTAACACCCTTAAGCAGGCAATGTATTCCTCTACAGTTTCAGTCTCTAACTGCTTGTGCATGGCGAAACGGTGTCTAACAATCATTATGTTCGGTTCCTCACCAAACTGTTTTTCTAAACGTTTAATAGCCTCTTGATATTCGTCCAATGGTATGAACTGCCCTGCTGGAACTTCATATTCAGGAAGACTATCAAATATTTCTTGACCAGCCACACCTAGTAACCCAAACATAATAGCCTTCTTCCTTTCTGGTTCGTATTTTTTTCCGTCTATATCAACTAGGTAATTTTCAAAAGCACGTAGCCAGTTTTTCCACTTCATATTTGGCTTTCCTGGTTCAGCCAAAAATGCTGTTGGTGCACTAATATTAGAATTTTGTGACATAGTGTTTATAGCGCAATAGTCTTCTTCTGTTTTAATTTTAAAATAAATTTTGAAAATATTGAAATAGTCAATGTTCTAAAGAACAATGTAAATTCTTCTTACTTATTAAACATGAGTACCAACTGCAACTTGAAATAGTAGAAAATACTTTTGAAATAAGATACTGTGAAAAATAACAACTTCGGAATTCATAGATTTTAGAAATATCAATTTAAATGAAAGTTCTTAGACTCTAATTAATTTAGAATTTGAAAGGTAATACCTTTTTTTTTTTTATTACGATTTGCGTAGCGTTTTTCTTGGTAGTGTAAGCGTGAGGGAAATGCCAATCGACTTACACTGAAAGTGACTGACTTAAAGATGGAGTCACGCACGTCACGTTACGTAGAGCGCCGTGCGTCCTTAGACTCAATACTCGAATACGTAACAGACATTTGCAGTTGAGATGTGAAGCGGCCGTTGACAGTTATCCCAACCGACAACTTCAAACTGTCACGGACATTCAAGGTGAGCTATAAAACATGAATAAATGCAGAACGAATGCCAGAATTAGTACACGAACGAAATTTGCACAATTTACGAAAACGTAGTAACTTGCCTCGAAAAACATCTTTGAAGTCCTGGAAATCCTTTTCCCGATAATTTTCCAAACTGTTATGGGCTTCGAATAAAATTCCTCTTTTCTCCGGACATCCTCGTCGCCAAATTGTAGTAGCGGCGAATGAAATAAGCCGTCTGGAAACTTCAAGTAATTAAGTGAAAGAATTTATTATATAAAGAAGCCCACAAGCAGCCGGCAGAAAGCGTGGCTGTCAGGGGAACAGCTGTTAGAAGAATGCGGAGGATTCCATGACGTCACTTAAATACAATACAAGCATTCCATATTACATCACAAAGGGACTAGCAAGTGTAAGGGGAGAGGTGAAAGGCAACTATGCAGAATGCGATAACTTTATACATACAATGCTAGCATACAATTATGGATGTACAACACCCCATAAGTGATAATGAACAAAAGGAGTCTCAATTAAATAAATTGTTTGCCTATGATCACACACTTTGGTCAAGTAAAGAGGCCAGAACCAATTCCAGACTTTCCAGCCTCACACTGTGCACTTCAGCTACCAGATCAGTATCTCTTTCAGACATCAACTGGTAATGCTTTATCCTTAATTCTTGGAGAGTGAGATTAGAGCATGGGTGATAGGAATAATTCACATTTTATTTTTGGCAGTTTTACATAGCACTAACCTTGCTCAAGGACATAAGAGTTCTTCCCAACAGACACACTAGATTAGATGTTTATTTTTTTAGTACAAGGAAATTTTGCTTGGGATTTAGATGATGCTAAACCGAGGCTGGGATTCGAACATGGTTCCCTATCACGGGGACATTGTCGTTTTTCACTAACTTAGCATGAGCACATTAGAGCTTGCCTGTTGCTTTGCACGCGTTACTACACGTCAATATTTTTGCAATAATTTCAATGACTGCTTTCACATGAGAACTCATCGCTGTGTTCGCTCTCTGCATGTTCCTGAGATTTTGACTGAACATTGTGTGCAAGGTCGAACAACAATGCCCCTTGTTATTTTGTTCTGGCCAGCCATTAGCCTTTAGACAAAACATACCGATGCAGCTGTTGTTTAGACAGCGTACTTGGGTTTTTAGTGGGGTACACGAATAGGTGACCCACACTTGGAGAGGGACCTTTCCAGGGAGAAGAGCGAGACAGCGCCTATGATGTAGATCTGCCATCTTGTAGGCTAAGGTATGGGGTCTGCTGACAAAGCCCAGAGATCTTCTGTCATATAATAATACTTCTTCTTAGCAAGGGGAGGTAGGTTAGGCACTATAGTCTTTTCTCCATTGTCTTTCCATGATGACATCTCCCTTCATGATTTATGGACTAGCTGCTATGCTGACTATATTTGTACTATGCATTTTCCTGCTTGTTGTGGCACGTATACTGCATGTTAAGGCACGTTTGTTAGAAAAAATATTTTAATCTGTGTCGTGTCTCTATCAGATCTAATTGTGGACAAGTACCAGAGTGTGAGCGAAAGGGTGTGTCTTGTTACCGCGATTCCTGAGAGATCTGGGAGTGTTGTGTTCTGGGGTGTCTAATCATTTGTTTCTCTGTGAGTGAGTAGGAGAGCAAGTGCGACACTATAGCTAGTTGGTCCAGGGTTTGTGGGTACTAAGGTGGTAGGAAGAGCCAGTCCCTATACACCAAGGTCCCATATTCCTGTGCATAGTTCTGTATATGTGCAGAATCCCTGCAACATCCCCATGTTACAGTGTTACATGGTTGTCAGCAGTAGACACAAGGCCACATTGCCTCCCATGAAATCTTGGCTCGAAGTTCCAAAAGGACCTCGAGCTGAGCCAGAAGCAGTCCTCTGGCTTGAGCTTCCAGTGCTCGCCTGTCTCTACTTCCCACATACATGACTGAAGTGAGGCCATTGTACTTAAAACAAAAGCAATGGAATTTAAATTGGATTTAAAAAGATTAATTCCTGGGGGGGCATGACCACGTGCCGTCAAGGATGGCCGCTGTGTAACAGAGCTCCACGGTGCTTGGCGAGAGAAACAGCCCGGTTGCCTGCAAAAACAGCATGACCTTCGGCTCACTCACCCCACTGAACAAGTGACACGTACTGCTCACTCCACATCTATTTTTGGCACCTGGTATTGCTATGCCATGGAGTCACTCAAACTGCTTTAAACGAGTGCACAATTGTGTTATGGTGATCTAATTTAAATATCTTGAGCCACAGAAATGTTTTTTTTGTGGATGTTTCAATGGAGCATGGAGCACTGTGATGTCCATTTCTGAGCAGCAGAAAATCTTGTCTGTTTTTTTGCATACAGCATATCTCTTCTTTTCATGCTAGTTTTGTCTTTACCATTGCTTATGACTTTCATTTAATGCTGAAATCTGTTTCTGATATTTTCCTTCACTCAAGGACCATATTGTTTTTGTCTTCCTCATGAGCATATGGGTCGTACTAAAACTTTGAAACAAACTTCTACCTTCAAACCTGCCTCATTATCCAGACATTTTTTATCGCCTGCAGTACTTTCGCCCTTTTTCTCTACACATTCTAGCACCACGATGGAAGACAGCTGTCACACCCTGTAGAACTCTATAGATGTGACCCCTTCCTCTATTCCTATTCCTTCTGCCAAATCTACAGGGAAAAGTGGTGCATCTCCCTCTAATGTTAAGCATAAGTGGGTCAAAAAAGATCCGCCATCTCCAAGCAAGTCGTCTGCGTCTATTGCTATGGAACTTATTCTGGATGCAATTAGAATGCTCAAACAGAATATGGAAGAAACAAACCAAACACTTCAGAAATTGGATGTCGATGGTCTTTAATTGATCATAGAGTCACTGACGTGGAAGGCAGAGTTAGTGACTTGCAAGACATTTCTCACCTTGTTCACCATCTACATATGTAGATAGCACACCTTAAAAAACATGCTGAAGAGCTTGAAAATCACAATCACAGGAACTATCTATGTATTCAAGGTCTGGCAGAGGGCCTGGAGAGCACAGATCCTATTTCTTTCTTTCAGAATTTCCTTCCCAAGATTCTTGACTTGCCAGCGGATACCCAACTCAATATTCAGCGAGCACATCATCTTGGTCATTCGTAGTGCAATTCTCCTTCCCTACGACAGAGAGTCATTATTATTCTCTTCTTGGAATATACTGGTCTACACAAAGTGCTTCAAGCTGCTAAAAGTAAAGTCATGTCTCCTTGTCTGGTAATAATTTCTACTTTTCTCAAATGTCGCTAAATCTACTGCAGATAGTCTGAAAATATTCATATCAATGCAACCCAATTTGTGCTCAATGGATGTCAGATTTGGTCTCTTCCATCCCTGTTTGTGTAAAGTGACATACAAAAATAAGACTACAACTTACAAAGATCCTGCCTCATTACAGAAGTTTTTACATTCCTGTCGAGAAGTTCATATGAATATGACCTTCTTCTTCATCAGTTTTTCTGTATATCTTATTGATTTGTGGCTATGCCTTACTGTATAATTAGTGCAATTATTTGCGTGTTTAACACCTGTGCTGTGGTTATTATATGACATGTGTTGTCATTTCATTTTATTCTTTATTTTTCCTTAGACAATTTGTGTGTTGTGCCGCTACCCCCTATTGCCTTCTCATGGGCTTTCTTCCCCCCTCCGACCTGCTGTGAACCCGATCGTGCCATCTTCTCCCTATGGATCCATCACCCCTAAATATTTGTCTGTTAATATGTACGTTTTGTTTGTCCATTTGATGTTTCCGTCTTTTTTCTTTTGTTATGATGTTCTTTATTTCTGTATTGACCTGCTTTTGTTTTTTACTTAAATTCATTTTATTTTATGGTTTTATGGGACGGTTTTTCTTCTATGTTACACTTCTGCAATCCGTTGATTAGTATTTTTTGGTTGGACAGTTTTAGCACCATTATTGTCAATAATTGTTAATGTCTTTAAGAGTAGTCTTTTGGAATGTTGAGGGTCTTGGTTCACCAATTAAAAGGTGGAGGTTTTTATCTCAATTAGCTAAACTAAATACTGAGGTGGTCTTGCGACAAGAAACTCATTTAGTTCAATCTGATATCAATAAACTTGTCTGAAATTGGATGGGTACAGTGATCTTGATGGGACTCCCGTCGTTCCTCAGTGGCAGTGGTTACAAGTACTGTGTCGAGCTGGCTGAGTCCCGCCCGATGTATTTAGAGCTGAGGCTCCTCAGCGTCAGCTGCCCTAAAATCGTTACACTGGCTGCCTATCCACCACAAAAGAGTCCCTTTTAAGATCTTGGTAATTACCTACAGAGCTTTCAGATCTTCAGGACCTAAAAACCTAAGGTCCAGGTTCACCCCCTACGTGACACAGCGCCCCCTCAGATCTTCATCAGCGAATCTCCATAAGCCCCCTAGCTTCAGGTGTATCGCTAAGGGTGGCAAATCAGTTGCTGTCCTAGGGACCAAAGCCTGGAATCTTCTTCCTCGCCATCTTTGTTTCATTCAGACAGAGCTAACTTCAGGAAAGCCCTGAAAACCTGGATTTTTGGCGGTCCTGACACCTTATGCCTCTCACTTATCTGAGTTCTGAGTTACCTCGGTACCTTATGTTGGGCCCCACATAGCTCCATGATGCTCCTCGGAGTGAAAGCTGCGCTTTGTAAATTCCATATAACATAACATAACATGTGGGCTGGCTGAACGCCTGTCTGCATCAACAGACTGTGTTATGTCAGGTAAGAGGCCCATCTCCTTCGACGTGGCAAACTCCTCTGCTGACTAACAGTACTCCTTCACTGTCAGGTTGGCGGGTTTGAGCCGAGCCTATTTAGATTTTCCTGTTTTGCTGGCGTTATCCTAGTGGAGAATTCCTGATGGAGTGACTCCCTGGTGGAGTAGAGACTGGTGTGCCATGCACATATATCTTATGTTTGCTTCAAAAATATATGTAGGTGATGTCTTATGAACCTTTTTTACATATAGAATAGCACACAAACAACATACACACACTATTAAATGTACACCTACAGGCACCACAAGCACAACACCCACAACAAACAAATATCTTCTTTAAGTTTCAATACAGATGTGTTAATTTTACCTTGATAAGTTGTAAAATGAACACTAGTGCATTTCATATAAGAAAAACATTGCATGTAAGAGCAATGTAAAAATACACAAGGCCAAAGCAAATGTTAACAAACGATTAAGCAAGACAAGTAAAAAAGAAGCTTACTTTAGTTACCGCGACAACGGAGTTGGTTAGCGTCGTGGTCAAGTAGTAGCAGCAAAGGAAGGACCTGGACAGCATTACGGGAGCTGTGTTAAAGCTCCGGGGCTGCTTCCAATCTTGAAGCATTTTTAGGTCAGCAGTCGAGTGTTTTGGACACTCACGCCAACGCGCACGCCCAGCTATAAAAGGGTCTGATGACGCGACCACGCAGCGGACGCGCGCAGCGGGCGCGCCTAAGGCAAGCCCGTCTGCGCCCGTCCGCGCCCGACCGGTCCCAGGTGCCAGAACCCCTGCCGGTTGCGCGAGAGCATCGCTCATTTATACCACTGATCAGCTCCAGCAGTATAGAGGGACGGTAAGGAGTACTTGTATTCATAGTATGTGCCCTGATGGGATGACTATGCAATGTGTGCACTGCCCCTTTCAATTTCATCCTGCCCTCAATGAGCATACAACCTCGATCCCAGCCACTGTCTTTAACATGCTTCTGTTGAATTGTCGTTCAATGCCCAGACATGCCATTGAAATTAGATTACTGTTAGAGGAGGAGAGTCCAGATGTTCTGTTTTTAACAGAAACATGGCTAACGAGTGAGTCAGACCCGAGCCTTACGCAAGCCCTCCCCTCTGGGTACACTATTCAAAGACATGATAGAGAATATAACAGAGGAGGTGGCATAGCCATCATTTACAAAACTGGATTTAACTGTTGTGCGTCAGGGAATCCTATAGCCGATTGCGAGAGTTTGCTCTTTTCCATCAGCTTTTCCCACACATGTACTTTTTCTGGGATTTTAATTTATCGCCCCCCGGGGACATTGGGCACATTTTGTAACGATCTCCCCGAGATCACAGCCAACCTAGCTAGCCCTCTGTCCAATTTTTCCCTTTTGGGAGATTTCAATATGCATTTTGATGACTATTCCTTGCCAGCCACACGTGACCTAGTGGATAGTATGGAAGCCCTCCAATTTTTTCAAAAAGTGAGAGGCCACACCCACTCCCAGGGTCATTTACTTGATCCTATTTTTACTAACGCCATAGATCTTCAGGCTGGAAATCCTATTTCGCTTCCTTGGACAGATCACTCCCTCATTCCTTTCTCTTGGACCTATAAAGCTAGTAGCAGATCGGCGGTAACATCTACCAAGCTGCTCCGACCATGGTCACAACTCCCAGAAAAACGCTGGGTATCAATACTTAATGACACCAGACCAGCACCTGAGTCCAATCCTATCAATGCAAGCCATCATTTTGAAAATTGGCTGATCTCTTCCTTAGACATAGTGCTTCCAAAGAAACAAACTAAGGATAAAAATGGCGTAAATAGAACAGCTTAGTATACCCCCAATCTGCGTAAACTTAAGCAGGCTTGTAAACGGTCCGAAAGAAAGTGGAGAAAAGACTACTCCACTACTAATAAAATGATTTATAGGGAGGATATCAAGAGGTATAAGGAAGAAATTAAGGGGCATATTAACAAGGCGGCGTTAATGAATTATCGCCGCTTTAGCGTCCGTTTTCGGACGAAAAGCGGCGATAATTTTATCGCCGAATTAACAAGGACACGCTAGCGCGTGATTCCTGACCTAGCGTCCGTTTCCTGCACGCCTCCCATCGCATCGCTAATGAGATGCAAAGGGGGCGTGCCTGTGAATACAACAGGGAAATATCGCTAACCCAGGTATCGCCATATTAGCAACGTGGGTTAGCGATATATTAAATTGCGTTAAGTATGCCTTAACGCAGGAATTTAACGTCTGCTAAATTCCTGACTAAGGCATACCTAACATGGGGGGTGGATTGTGTGGCTAAGACCACAGGCCCTATCGCCAAGTATATCGCCGTTTTCCATGGGACATCGCTGGAAAACCAGCGATGTTCCATGGAAAACATCGCTATCACTGGGAAATTATCGCCTTTGCGCTAAGCGTTGTTAATACAGCGCTAGCATGGCGATAATTTCCAGCGATAGCCGGCGATAGGATTCCTCACGCTAAGCACGGCCAGCGATAATTATCGCTGGCCGTTGTTAATATGCCCCTAAGTGTGCTCAGTCACTCTACTATGAAAACCAAATACTTTCAGCCCCCAATTCTTCTCGCGAAATATTTCGCATAGTGAAATCTCTTATTAAACTCCCCCCCTACCTATTTCTTGCGATGATATGTCATCTCGCTGCAATCTTTTAGCTACTTTTTTCTTCAATAAAATCCAAGATATTTATACCTCTTTTCATCAGACCACAGCTTCAATTAATGTCCCCCCAATCAACAACAAAGGAGGCATTGACAATTGCATTTTAGCTGAAATTCCTCTCCTGGATCATTCTGCCCTGCAAGGTATTCTTGGCCAGTTGAAGTCAGGTTCCCCCAAGGACACAGTTCCCCCCCTCATTCTAAATCGAATCTTTGATACAGTGTCCACAACTATCCTAGATTTGATTAATGCTACATTCCGGACAGGCATAGTCCCTTCCCCTTGGAAGCAAGCAATGGTTAAAGCTTTGCTGAAAAAACCAAACCTGGACCCTGAAATGTTAGGGAACTATCGTCCCATTTCATTGTTGCCAGGGATCAGCAAAATTGCTGAAAAACATGTGAATAGCGCTCTGTCCGTGTTCTTGGAAAGCAATAACTGTCTTCACCCATCTCAAACTGGCTTTAGGCCCCAACAGGGCACAGAAACCGCTCTTTTAGCTGTGGTTGAGGGAACTAGGAAAATCCTAGACAATGGGGGCTGCGCTGCCATTGTGCTTTTAGATCTGAGCGCAGCCTTCGACACAGTTAATCACCAGTTGCTCATTCAGAGGCTTAGAGATGTAGGAGTGACTGATCTGGCCCTTAAATGGATCTTTTCCTTTCTGGACGACCGGTCATTTCAAGTGTTTCATGAAGACTGTATCTCTGACCCTCTGCCCCTCCGATGTGGGGTTCCTCAGGGATCCTCCCTGTCCCCCACTCTTTTTAACGTGTATATGAGCTCCTTGGCAGGTGTTGTGGAGCCTTTCGGCATTCAAATTATCACATATGCCGACGATACGCAGTTGATTGTCTCTTTTAATCAGCTCAACACCACCGCCCCGGACTGGGCAATGTGTCTTCGAGAGATCGCAGTATGGATGGAGGGTTCATTCCTGAAGCTCAACGGATCTAAAACGGAGCTCATGTTCCTGGGTAAACCTTCTATACCCAATATAATATCTTCTTGGCCGAGTTGTTTCGGCCCTCCCCCATCCCCCAAAGATTATATCAAGAGTTTGGGAGTTTGGTTAGACCGTAACCTTGATTTTGGGGAACAAGCAAGGAAGGTTGCTGGTAGCTGCTTTGGGCTGATGAGGATGATACGGAAAATCATTCCCCTCCTCCCTTTCTCTACAAGGAAAGTGGTGGTCCAGTCCCTTATTCTTTCTAGGCTCGACTATGCCAACGCCCTATACTTAGGAGCACCTTGCTCCACGATTAAGAAATTACAAATTGTACAAAACTGTGCGGCACGACAACTCTTGAATATCCCCAGCCGACAGTCAGCAGGGGCTGCCCTGGCCGCCCTTCACTGGCTGCCTATTCAGCAGAGAGTGCAGTTTAAGGCTCTCTGCATTACACACAAGGTGTTGTTAGGTTCTGGCCCACCTATCACACGTTCTCTCATTTCCTTTTACCATCCTGAGAGAACCCTGCGATCATGCAATAAACAGTTGGCAGCTGTTTCTAGAATTAGGAAAGCCCGCACAGGGGTTCGCCTCTTTTCATATAACGCTGCTAGGCTTTGGAACTCCCTCCCCCTTGCCATTCGGTGTGAAACTAATCATCTGGTCTTCCGGAAATGCATAAAAACCTTCTTGTTTCCATAACTGATATGTAGATTATGAACTTCGGCCTTTAGCGCTGGGATGCCTTTGGTAACCAGGCGCTCTACAAATGTTTTACAATTACAATTACACTTACAACGGGGTTCAAAACGGAAATGGAAGTGGAAAACACAAAAAAGGTAACTTTCTACCTCATTTCCTTTGATTCTGCTAACTCAAGTTTGTAGGTGTCCCTGCCACAGTTTCCTCAACTGAAAGGCACATATGATTGCCCCAGCAGTAACCTTGGCTGGACTCCCTCCAACAGCCACTTTTGCCTATGACGTTGTTGACGTGGGAGTGAAATTCTTGCAGAGATCGCATCCATAGACCCCAACATCTAAATAGAGCAGGCGAACCACCATGCAGGCAGGCGGTGAAGTAATCGGAAAAGTGATGGAAGGACCAGATCCGCCAAGATCTGAATCAGACCCGTAGTCTTGGATTCTTTCCTTGATCGGAATTCAAAGATCACTTTTGTCCCCTCTAATGTCCATAAACAATTTAGATGAACATGCATTGATCATAGAACTCTGGTGGATGCATGGAGACTCTGTAATCCAACTTTGAGAGAATACATGTTTTTTTCCCCAGTTCATTTTTCTCAGTCTAGGACTGATTACCTCTTTGTGTCTAAAACCTTATCTTCGCACCTTTTAAACTCAGAAATTGGCTCCTTCTTAATTTCCGGCCATGCACCAGTAATTACAGATTTAGAACTTATTTCTGTTACTAAAGGTATTAAAAGATGCTGGTTTGATAATTCTCTTCGTTTAGACACATCTTTTTCTCAAAGCTTTCAATCATTTACTCGGGAATTCTTCTTCTTAACGATATTCCTGACATATATCCACAACTTCTTTGGGATTCATTTAAAGCTATGACTAAAGACTTCAATATTTTATATGTGTCTAAAAAACTCAAACTTAATATCCAAAAGTCAACTGAACTCATACAGCATATCAAATATTTCGAACACCTCTTTTACACGAATATATGTCGTTACTTCGCAAAACAATAGTACGCATGTTTTTACTTCGCGGTTTTTACTTAGCGATTACCATTACTTAGCAAGTTTTAACTGCGCATGCATTTACAACGCAAATGCATATACATGTTGTTAAAATCCTTTTATTCCGCATTTAAATACTACGCATACCACTTCAACTATTTTTTATTTCGTTAAAAATATAAATTAATTTTAATAGTTACTTATCCCCAGGTACGGGATGACATGGAAATAGGGGATTAGGGTGGTGGGGTATTTATAAAAACGGCTATTTAATCTAAATTCATGAATTAAAATAAATACCCGTTTTTTATTTAAAAAACTCACGTATTTCAGTCATTGCTCTATTTTATTATGACCTGCACCCTTTAAATAAATAATTTCTCCTTAAATAAAACTGTATTTATTTTTTTTAAATAATTTTTTTTTTTTTTATTGAGTTCCATAATAGAACATACAACGAAAATATCTATATCAAAACGAGTGAAAATCTCTGTTATTCAAACAATACCTTTGCACACTTAATTGTATCACCTTACACTATTCCTACACATTCGCATTATCCTATAAAATCACTACACTATCCAAACCCTCAAACACTACAATACCCTACACTACTCAAACACCACTACACTACCCTAAACACTAAAACACTACCCCCTAAACGACCTTCCACCTTCCCAAAGTCCGCTCCCTACTTTCTAACACTACCCTGCACGACCCCCCGACACTACCCTAAACCCTAAAAGGCTACCCTACACTACACAAACACTACACCACTACCCTAAATCACTAACCCCTGCACGTCCTTTCCCCTTCCCACACTCCGGTCCCTACACTCAAACAAAACCCTCCACAACCCCCCCGACACTACCCTAAACCCTAAAACACTACCCTACACTACACAAACCCCATGGCACTACCCTAAAGCACTACACCCTGCACGACCCCCCTTCCCCAAGTCCGCTCCCTACTCTCAAACACTACCCTTCATGCCCCCCGACACTACCCTAAACCCTAAAACACTATCCTACACTAACACCACAACACTACCCTAAACCCTAAAACACTACCCCCTGCACATCCCTCCCCGACCCACAGACCTGTCCCTACTCCCAAGCACTACCCTTCACGACCCCCGACACTACCCTAATCCAAAATACACTACTCTACACTACACAAACACAACACTACAACCTAATTGTCTACCGCCTGCACGACCCTAAAAACAGCACAACCCCACTTACCTCTCTCTCCTCGTTATCCCGCTCTTCACCTTCAAGCTTGGTTCCTCTCTTCTAATGCTTCCTGCGAGGTGCACGTCGTTGTTTGGAAACGGAAGCGCCTCCTTTTCCATACAACGATGTGGATAGCCTGCAATGTTTTTGTATTTGCGAAGTAACAGCATTCGAAGTTCAAACATGCGTAGTAATAGTTAATGCTAAGTAAAAGCCGTGTAGTAATGGTAATACGAAGTAGTGGCCGCGTAGTAATGGTAGATTACCCTTTTACACCTCTAAATCTAAACCACACCCTGATCCTTACTTAAAACTAAATTCTATTTTAGTAAACTTTCTACAGAATATGCCACTTCATATTTACTTAAACCTAGTGCCAAATACTATGGTGGACAAAATAAAGCAGGCAAACTCTTAGCCAACTTTCTCAAGGTTTGAAAGGAACATTTTAGAGTGGATTTCCTTCTTGACAAGCATAATACTCCTCTCCATACTGTTGCTGATATTCTAGAGAACTGTAAATCGTATTACTCCACTTTCTATACTCTGGAATTGCTTCTTTCTTCTGACTCACTTTCACAATATTTCACTTCTATCTGTAAAGAACACGCCTCCTCAATTGATTTTGCCCCTTTTGAGATGGAGATCACTACTCAAGAAATTCTTAATTTATTCACAATTTAATTTTAATCTTCACTTTTCCAAAATCCTATTACCTAAACTTATCCAACTATCTTAATTTTTTATCACCAATAACTCAGCAAATGGGGCATTTCAAGAAGCTTTAATTTGCCTAATCCCAAAGGAAGGTAAAGATCTCACACTTTTCAAGAGTTATAGGCCTATTTCCTTAGTTAAATTAGATTATAAAACTTGTGCAAAGCACATTGCTCTCCCCCTTGATTTACTCTTCCCACAACTGTTAGGTCGAGAACAATCAGGGTTTGTAAAAGGCAGAAACTTAACAGATAGTACCCAAAGTTTTCTCAATATAATAAGCAGATCCAATAGATATGCCCATTCTTTAGCAGTGGTTTCTCTGGATGCTGAGAAAGCCTTTGACTATAGGAGTTGGTCTTTTATTTTCCAAAAGTCTAAATGGTTTGTTGTGGTCCATATTTTCTTTCTCTCGTTTCTATTCTATATTCATCTCTGTCAGCTTCCATTCTTGTAAATCGTCTTCTAGCAGAATCCTTTCCACTGCATAGAGGAGTTTGGCAGGCATGTCATCTTTCGCCTTTCCTATTTATTTTGGCTTTAGAACCTTTCTTGCTCAAAATATATCAACATTTAGTAATTACAGGCTTTACATATGATGACAAACAGGTTAAAATGTCCGTATATGCAGATAATATTCTAATGTTTATATCTAATCTAATCTTCCTCTTTCCTGGCTTTCTTAGGTGAAGTAAGCACGTTTGCTATAATTTCTGGATATAAACTCGGCATTGAAAAATGCAAAATTCTCCCTCTCACTAAATTCTGATTTAAACAAGAACGTTCATATTCTAATTTTGCCTGGGCCCCTCAGACAATTACATACTTGGACATATGGTTTACTAACAATATTAAAGACACTGTATCTATTCATTTGAATTTAAAATCACAAAAATTACATCTCTCATATCTTAATGGACCATTTTATTCTTGTGATGGGGGCAGACTAGCCTCTATCAAGGTGATGTTAGTACCTATTATCCTCTTTCATTTACCTAATTTACCTGCACGAATTCCACATCATTATTTCAAATCTATATACTTCCTCTTGCATAAATTCTTATGGAACATTAAAACTCCTCATATGTCTCTTGCTAGACTTCAACTAGTTAAAGAGCTAAGAGGAGTCATTTTTCCAAATATTTTTATCTCATCACACTGCTTTCTTTCTTAATAAATCTAGGTTTTTAGTTATAGACAATCTTACTCACCCTCCTCCTTTATGGGTGGAACTTGAACTTTCCTGTATTGCACCATTTTCTTTTGCTGAACTTTTACTCGGAAATCTTCCTTTGTTTCTTACCCTATCCTTAAAACCTTTTTAGATCTCTTTCGTCCTATTATGAATATTCATTTCAATGACAGGGACTGACACATTTTTAAAATCATCCTTGTCGTATAATAAGTTGATTACTGTTAGAATTGGGGTCCCTACCTGGCAGAGGTCTGAACCCTGTCCAAGTGGTGACCACCATTTTAGTCAAGGTAAGTCAGATACACCCCCTGATTTAACTTGTGCTTATCCACTGGTAGTGTGGCACAGAGCAGACATGCTTAACTTAAGAGGCAATGTGTAAGTATTTGTGCAACACTTAAAACAGTAAAACAGTGAAAACACCACACAAAAATACTCCACATCAAGTTAGAAAATAGAACCTAATATAGTGAAGAAAACAAGGCCAAAACAACAAAAATTAAATAAGTAGAACCGAAGCTATGATATCTGGTGCTTAAAAGTAAATAGTGCTTAGGGGGTACTTGAGGTCAAATCTGAAAAGTCAAGCTGACCACGATGAAGACGAGTCGGATACAGAAGACACGCAGGCCCGCTGAAAACAGTACTTTTCCGTAGGATGTGTTGACATCGAGGAGCAACTGCATCGGTTCCAAGTCACACTGTCGGGTCCCTCGTCATCATCAAACTCCTTTAAAATGAAGGCACTGCGTTATCATCAAGCCCCACTGTTGATGCTGTGGAGTCTCCGAAGCGGCACTGCATCAACGTTGAAGGCAAAAGCGCCCGTTCCGACTGGCGCAAAGCAGCTAATGAGTGGATTTTTGTAGAAAACAGCTGCAGAACCACTTTTGAAGGCCCAGGACTTAATTGGCACCTATTGGCAGAGCAGGACTCACAGTTGACAGAGTCCAGCAACTGAAGCACAGTTGAATGAATTATTTGCTGTCCCTGTGACTTCAGAACAGGAGGCAAGCTGGCAAGCTCTTGGAGTCACTTGGTTCTGGGGATGTAGAGAGACAGGTCCAGTCCTTCTCACCATCAGACAAGGGGCAGCAGGTAACAGGGCAGACACAGCAGAGCAGGAGCCAGCAAGTTGAGCAGAGTCCAGCAGAGTGACAGTCCCTTCAGCAGCACAGCAGTCCTTCTTCCTGGCAGAGTGTCCTCAGGTCCAGAATTTACTGAGGTGGTGGTGTCAGGGGTCCAGTACTTATACCCAGTTGTGCCTTTAAACTGGGGGAGACTTCAAAGAGTGGCCTTTGAAGTCCACAAAGTCCCTATCCTTCCTGCTCTGGCTCCAGATTCACTACAGAGGGTATGCAGTTTTTTTGTGTGGGGACAGGCACACCCCTATTCAGGTGCAAGTGTCAGCTCCTCCATCTGATCTAGCTCATGAAAGGTTCATCAGCCTGGTGATTTGCCATCAGGATGTGAATGACACCTCAGCTCCCTTTGTGTGTAACTGTCTAGAGGGAATGCACGAAGCCCAGCTGTCACCAACCCCAGACGTGTATTCAGAGACAAGTAGAGGCACAGAATGGTTAAAGTAAAAAAATGCCAGCTTTCTAAAAGTGGCATTTTCAGTCTTACAATTTAAAATCTGACTTCACCATAAGTTGTGATTTTAAATTGAGAGTCCAGAGACACCAAATTAGAAAATTAAGTGGGCTACGTTGTCAGGTCGACAGGGCAGTTTAGAACTGCACTCAGAGGCTCTGCAATGGTAGGCTTAAGAGATGTTTAAAGTGCTGCTGAAGTGGGTGGCACAATCAGTGCTGCAGGCCGACTAGTAGCATTTAATTTGCAGGCCCTGTGCACACATAGTGCACTTTACTAGGGACTTATTGCCAATTATGGATAGGCCAATGTTACCATGTTTTAAGCAGAGAGCACATGCACTTTAGCACTGATCAGCAGTGGTAAAGTGCCCATAGTCCTAAAGCCAATAATAACAAATTCCGCAAAAAGGGGAGGAGGTAGGCAAAAAGTTTGGGTGTGACCCTGCAAAAAGGACCAGGTCCCACAATTACCATTAAAGGCAAAACATTATTTGAAAATCCTGGAGAGCTAAAGGATTCTTATGGGTTAAACAACTTGTTGAAGGAAATACTACCCTGTCCTTTCAGCAGGCCCAGTCTCGCTTCAGTTTACCACAGTCCTATACTCCAAAATATCTCCAACTCACAGGAATCATCTAACAAATGTTATTGTCTCTTTCCTCCACTAGCACTCCTGTAACGTCCTAATCGTATCTTACTAGACTTATCTTATCCTCTTCCTCAGCTTCCACTATATATAGAGCCCTCCATACAGCCCCTGTTTTGCCTGCTAAGTCTTCAATTGAACTCCAATAGGAAAAATATTTTAATGTCTCTTGGTCAACCTCTCTGTGGAGTAAAATTTGGATTAAAATGCATAAAACATCTAGAGTGGCAAATGGTGTCCAAATATTGTTTTTTATTTACAATAGACTCTTTTTAACACCCAAGTATCTAAATAATATAAATCCAACTATTTCTTCTAATTGTTGGTCATGTAAAGCTTCTTCTGCAGAGTTTTTCCATACTCTCTTCACATGTCCTCACATGCATTTGTTTTGGTTAAAAGCGTGGTCCCAACTTAATGATATTTTTCATGTCAATGTACCCTTTTCTTATAAAAATATATTTCTAGGTAGTCTATTAGACAAATGGAACTATTCTCACTATCCTGCAAATGTTATTGATCTATTAATTGTTGTTGACTTAAAAAAAAAAATAAAAAAAAATGGAAAGAGTTATGGTGGGTGCTACAATCATCTATTAGAAAGAGCATACGTTCACCCTCTAACAATGACCCTACACAAACACTCCCTTTAGTTACAAGTCACAAAACTTTATAGACTCATCTGCGGCATTGAGCCATCACGCATCCCCTAAAGAAGTCACTAAACCTCCTTGAACATTCCTGTAATATTGTTCAATTTAATGTTTTTAAGTATACAATGCACAGTTCATATTCAAGTTTATATTATCTCAACAGTGTTTTCATATTTAAAGTATGTTTATATACTATGCTCATTTTATTTTCCTTTTCACCTTTTCTCCTTTCTCCTTTGTTTTTTCTCCCTTCTTTCTCTTTACTTTCTCTCTCTTATTATTACTGGTTCATTATAATTCATTAGTCTTTCTTTGTATTAAATTGCTTATCATTTGTTAATAGTGCTATTGACTTGTACTGACATGTTTTTCTTTCTCGTCCTCTAATAAATATTTTTAAAATCTAAAAGGTTCTCTGCTCTGCAGCAGGCAGACGCTAAGTTCAGGAGGATCAGAATTGGTGACACTGTCGCTGTTTGACTAACTGGATTACATCATGACAGATAAAAAACGTTCTCCTTGTTTAAATATTTTATCTGGTTCCCTGAAAATGTAAACAAGGTCGTTTTTATATTTAATAAGGAGGAGGGGGAAGTGTGTCAGGAGTTTCCTGGTCTGTAACATTAAGGAAAGTGTGGGTATTGTGAATGCCTAACTAAATCAGAACAATAATGAAAATACGTCTACTGTACCTTCATCACTAAATCAGATCACCTGCCAGTCAGCAGTTTACTGGGCCTGATTTCAGGATGAGCTGCTTTGCTATAATAGAGAATATTCTGATTTCTGGAAATAGTGCTAAATATATTCCTTGACCACAGCTATAATACAATAAAGGAATTTCTACCGGTGGATTCTCTTACAGTTTTAGCACCCAAACACTGGTCATTGCTTTAACTTACTTAAGAGAAAGTGTCACTGAAAGTGTCACTCATTTGGCAGTAGGATATTGCTCAGAAGCACTGTGAAGACATCAAAATGCCACACATTAGCAATCTGAAAACGTGGCAGCTATGTACATGGCTGCATGGATAAGTGGATGGGTGAGGAGCGGGTGGATGAATAAATCTAAGAATGGATGAAAAGACTTTTAGCGATGTGGATCAAATGTTCTCAAAGCACTGACCAAGCATAGGTGCTCTGGTTTTCATTTGATTTTTAGCAATACAACATCAACCTTCCCAAAAGCTACCACCAGTCCGTGTGAAACGTGCACAGCCCAGATGTATTTATGTACAGCCCAGTGTCATGATGTAGGGCCTTGAACAATTAAACACAAAACATTAAGGGGCCGATTCCGATCTCGGCCGGTAGTGCTCCGAATCGGATTCGGATTCACCGGATCCGATTCGGAGCCCTGTTTACCGACCGAATCGTACGCGGGTCCGGCCGAGCGAGTACGATGCAACCTCCCGCGAAATCGCCGACCGACTCGTACGCGGCTTCAACACGCTCCGACCGACTCGCATGGACACGACTCGCACCGCGCTATGGAGACGTTTCCCGGCCGGGTAAGTACGATGCGCGCCGCGAGCAGTCCGACCGACTCGCGCCGTCCGGCTCGAAAAAGCTGTCGGAGCCGGACTTTGGGGGTCAGCGTCGGACCCCCCTATAAGCGTAGGCGCGTGAGTCGCACACAGGGGGGACCCATGGGTCCCCCCTACCTGTGCATGTACGCCGCGATGCGCTTGGACGCGTACACGCTGTAGGGGGCGCCCTTGTCCGCCTCGCACCCATTGAGTCAATGGGAGCCCGCGTACGCGTTGTACGACAGGCTCCCATTGACTTCAATGGGAGTCCGACCGACTCGAGTCCGATGGCATGCGTGCGCATCGTACTCGTTCGGTCGGACTGCTAGGGTCCGATTCGGTCGGAATTCTCTCCGGGTCCGGCTCGGTCGGAGAGATTTCCGGCCGGAATCGGAATCGGCCCCTAAGTTTTGATCTAAAATGGGAAAGAAAATGAGATAACCATGTAGGGACCTAATTGAACAACATGAAGCCAGGAAACCTTGCATCAGTTCCGGTTTTAACTTGACAAAATTGTGCGATCCTAGGCAATTATGTTTTTCCACAGTGTCTCCTTTTCTTTCATAAGAACACCTTTAAAGCATCGGTTTAGGGTGTGTGAGGCACACAAACAAAATACTACAATGTTACTCCATCTACAGTAACACCTAAGGACACATATAGGGGACATCGTCGCAGGGGGCATATATGTTTCAGAGTACATGATTAGAATCAGGTCTAGCAATTGCCATTTAATGCAATTTTGCCATTTAATACACTATAATCAAATGTGTTGAAACCGTCATTTTATAAACAAATACACTGTATATGTACTGGACTCTCAAAAGTCAAGAAACAGCAGCCCCCCACCCTCCATCCCCCTTCATGCTTGTAATAACCCTGCAGGAGACAGGAGACAACCAAATGCAAAAACAAATGGTTTTGAAGCAGCATTGCCTGACTGGCATGCTTTAAAACCATTTATTTTAAATTATTTGTAAAGTGTCAAAATGCTGCAGGCAGGAAATGCGGCTGGCCCGGGCTCCCCCTACCCTGCCAGCCCACCAGGAAATCACAGGTAATGGCCAGTCCAGGCTGGTAACTGCACGGTGAACCTTGCTCACAGAGGTGAGAAAGGAGCTCATGGATGCTATCTGGCAGAAACACAGAGTTGTGCTGACAGAAGGAGAAGAGACGAGCAACAACACAGATTAGTGCTCTCTAAGAGGAGGCTTGGGGCTGTAGAATTATCTCCGAGCAATTTGAAATTATGGGGCATATGTACAAGCCCCTATCGCCACCACAACGTCACTTTTACCGACGTGGTGGTGGCGATAGGGGCTGCGTCTTATGTACAAGGCAGAGCTAAGCCAATTAACGTGGCTTAACTCTGCCTTGTACATAAGGCCCCCTTTCACGCTATGGTTAGCATGAAAGGGGTGGGCAGTGGGTGTTGCGGTGGGCGTTCCACCACAACACCCATTCATTTTGAAATTGCCCCCTATGTACAAGGGTGGCGTACATAGGAGGCAGCGCCAAAATTAAGACCAGGTAAATCCTGGTCTTAAGTTGGTGAAACGAGGAAAAAGCTAATTGCCACGGTTTATTTATGTACAGGAAGGTGTCCCTTCCTGTACATAAACAATCTTTAAAACAAAATGCCATTTTGTCACTTTCATGTGTGCTGCATGAAGCAACACACATGAAAGTGAAAGAATGGCATTTTAGGATTGTTTATGTGCAGGAAGGGGCACCTTCCTACACATAAACAACCCTCCCCTGCACGCAGACACCCTTGCACTATGGTGCACCCTTGCACTATGGTGCAAGGGTGCCTGCGTTGGCCCTAAGTTGCTAAACTTAGCGCCATTGCAGCGGGAAACGCAAGGCTGCACCACATTCTTGTAAATATGGTGCAGCCTTGCGCTTCAGAAGTGACGGAAAGAGGCGTTAAGCCAGGAAGGTTAACGCCTCTCTCCGCCACTTCCTTATACATATGGCCCTAGGTGTATAAACCTTAGATACCTCAAATGCAACCAGACGGGCTCTTGGCTCTGCACTGAGGAAACATGGGTCTTCTTAATATGGCCTGTGCATTGTTACCAAACATGCGGGTGACATGTTAAAGTCCATCAGGGCCAAATCAGGATTTCGTTCTTCCCACCTCCATGCAACAGACACCACTGAGGAAGTGAAACAAATGCACACTGTTCTCTGTCCTCCTCATCCCAGGCTTTACTGGTGAGGTTCTTGACCAGTCACGTGACCAATGATCATAGAGATCCGTAACTCTCAGACCACTCCCCAGTAATACGGAAATAAATGATGATCTAAGAGCCAGTTCTTACTGTTCTTTATGTCCCAGGCGCAAAACATGAAACTCTCGTGGTAAGTTTTATTTAAGTTGCTAATTATGTTTTTTAACTCTTTTATAATGCCCTAAGGAGGAAACAAGGATGTGATATAACCAGGGAGATTTAAGAATGAATAGTTTGGCAAGAGACCTTCTCAAGTGGTCTTGCCAATAGTTCCACTCCCACTTGTTCGGATGGACCTGACATGTAGGAGGAGCAACATGGAGGCAAAATCCTCATGGCTTCTGATGCTCCTCTTGGCACAGCACAGAGATTGTATCCAGCAGCAGGGATGGCAATGGCTTTTGCAGGACCGCTTTGATGAATGTTGAGGTGTGTTGCAAGATGCTACAGGCTGTTTTATCTTGTTGCCTAAAAGTGGAAGGAGCAGGAACTGCTTCTCTGTTATACCAAGACGTAGCCATGGAGAGCAGTGCTGACATCAAGGAAATCTACTGCCTAGAAGTGTCTGCAGTGAACAATCCTGAACATATTCCTGACACTTAAGGGGGTGTTTCTTTATGTCCTGCACCTCAAGAATGACAGGAAATGAAAAATGAAGCCGTAGCAGCAGCTGTAGAAAATCAAGAAGTAGGGTAAATCGGACAGGGTGCAGGATAAGGAACCCTGTGAGGAGTACAAAGAAGAATGAGGCAGCTATGTTCAGTAAATTGATCTTAAAGAATTTCTCCTGCGTATTAGAAAAAAACCATACATTTTCTTGAGCCCCCTGTTGAAGAGGAAGATGATACTTATTCGCACACTATCAAAGAAAGGAACCGGATTGTTTACCTTTGCATGCTGCAGTAAGAAAAGTCCTAAAAAGATAATGGAAGAACATTTTAAACCCCTTCTTCCTCGCTTTCTGGCAAGCAGTTATTATTTGGAAATTTTTTAAGGTGAGTTCCCTGCAGCGGTGAAGGTGGATTCACTTATGGCTGATTTATCACAGGGGTCAATTATTTCAGTAGAACTAACCCAAAGCAATGCAGTAGATAGTAAGTTGCAGGTGGATGTAAAGAGGACTTATGCTTAGGCTGTCTGGATTTCACTTTCAACAGATTTTCTCAGGTTTAAACCCACCGGTCAGAAACATCGACTTTCAGTTGAAACCGGATACTATTGAAATGTCTCCACTAGGCGGCAGCAGCACACTGTATTACTGCAGTTACATTGTTCTGTTAAACTAGGAGGGAAATATTAGGGAGCACAGCAAATACTAAAGAGATTATAAGGAACGCAAAGGGGCTTAAAAATATATGTCAGCCAAGTGAATGAACTAAGTTGATTAGGAGCTATTGCCAGCATTAGGTCAATATAATTCCTTGCCTGTCAGCACATGCACATCACTGAAAGGCAAGGCGAGGAACTAGATCTGCTTGAATTAATCCAACAAGAATGGACCAAACAGCTAGTTGACACCCTATATATTTGCTGCATGACTGCTTGCTGTCAGGTTTCTTGGTGAGAAGTAGTGATCCATCGTACAAAACAAACACTTTTTTCTCTTTCTCTGCAGCCTTCCAGGTAAAGACAGAGTGCAGAGACCTGTGCCCAGGATGTGTAGAGGCAGCACACAGTAGACAACTTCAACTTTTGCCCTGTACAGAAAAGGTGGGTGACTTGCTGTACAGTGGTACATGTGCTAAATGGAGAAAGGCACTGTCAGGTGGGAAGTAGGTGACCACTCTCCTTGGTGAAGCAATGCAGCAGAATTCTGTCCTTCACTAGTATGAGCTGAGAGACCATGAGTGGGGTGACCACTTTATCCATGTTGCTTGACAGGCACTGTCCCTGTGAATTCTTTTAGGGTAGAGGTCTTACAGGCCACAATCTTCTAAACATAAATATTGGGACAAGATAATACCTTATTGCAAAAATAATTAGCATTTTAAAAAGCGAAATAACATTTTTTGATAGGTGGGCATTGCGCTACCATTTTGGTGGAAGTACATCTGAAACGGTGATTTGTACGTGCACACTTACGACTTGAAAACAACATATATTTGTATGAGAAGAGTAAGGCTAACTTACTGGGGTCCGAGAATCCAAGACTGTATTTATATAGTATTCTAAGTTCATGAATGACAAGCATATTTTAAAAGTATTGTTTTAGGTGATCATAAACATATTAATACTATAATTTTCCTTGAAGAGGGAGGGGCAGACATTACATTTCTAGGTTGAAACTGTGAATCAGGAGCTATTAAAATATGAAGTTCATGTCAGTGCCTGGGCCTTGTGACGGGATGCACACTTATGCAGACCGTTAAAGGTGAGCAGAGGGCCCCAGCCTGCTCTGAGAAAGGATGCGCTACTCCCAAGTAACCCCTCCACCTCTCACAGGTTCCTCCCTCCAATTGTGATACCCAGATACTAATTGTCCCTTGAAATTGCATTTTTTCAGCAGGGGATTCTTACCCAATAGATATTAGCAATTCAGAGAGATACACAAACCTTGGAGAGGAGGACCCCGTAAGTATTTTCCATAGTAGATAAAATACTAGTGGAAGTAGATGATCCTGCATACTCTTAGAGAAATCCCCTATTCCCCTACCTTCTCACACAATGTTTACAGTGCTTGGGAGTCGGTGCCAGATTATCTTTGGTCGCCTTTGCCTGTTCCCTAGTCTCCTTACCCTCCCATGTTACAACTATTCTGATGGGGCACTGCCTACAGTAAAGTCTTTGGGGCCTATGAAATTTGCTGCAGCTTAATTCCACAAATTATGTGGAATTAAGCTAAATACATCCTGCACTCGTACAAATACCCAAACAGTCCATTTGGGTAAAAATCCCACTATAAAATGCAATTTTAAGTTGGTTTCCAATCACTCACATTCATAACACTGCTACTCACATTCAGATTTATTGTTTTGTACTAATAAATTACCCTAATGGTCAGCTCGGATAAACATAATCTACCTGAAATGTTGAAGGCCCATGATAAAGGAACTGCCACGTACATTTGAATTTGTAGTTTCACACTCAAGCATTTCCAGAACAGTAAGCTCAGGAAAGAAATCTAACTGAAATGCAGCTCACATTAACAAATTACCCTAGTGGTATATCTTGCGTCAAAATTTCTGCCCAATATCGCGCAATGTGGCATAATGACATAATCATTTGCAAAATATTACCACAAGTTTGCCAATTACGCCAGTATAATTACAATTGCCCAAATCTACCTGCAAAACTGTTGGCCTGCTGCTTCAGGGTATCTTTGCTGCTGGTGTCAGAATTCCTTAAATATAAGCTGTTCATGGATGTCCACTGTCATATGTACCCAAAGATTGCTTTTGCCAAAACTCCTAGGTTACAGTTTATTAGTGATAATTTTAATTCAGCTTCTTTCTTAATTCTTGTTGTTAAAGTAAATGTATTGTTCATTGTATTAACACCTGTCATCATTTTAGGTTTGGCTTAATTTCCAAATCAAGAAAACAGTAAGCAGGCTGGGAAGACCCAAACCCCCAGCCATAACTCAGAAGTGCAGGCAAAGCTGTTGCTTTCTTTAGTAAAATGTACATCGTTTGGTTTTTCTTACTTCCATCAATCACCTAATTTATCCCCTCCTGGTGCCTTTCATTACTAACTTTCTTAGCTTCCCTTCATTCTATCAGGATTTAATCTGCATACATCCTCGCCTTAGAACCATGCATTAGAACCTCCTTGGTCAACAGCTCTGATCTTGGCTTTTATCTGCAACTATAAAATACTTCGAAAATTATCTCAAAATAAAGTTTCCATGGCAAGAGTGTTTGATTGAATGGCCATTCATAGTGAGCCCAGTAAAATTGGTCACAGACAAAGTGTAAATAAATGTCTCTAAACAGTTGCTCTGGCATCAACACTTCTCACCCCCGCAATGATTTATTTATTGATTAATTGTAGTGTTATATAGTGATATAATACCACCCCATGGTAACTTTGCAGCTATCTGTCAAAGTGTTCTGCTTTAATTTCTAAGTTGAGCTCCTGAGACCATATTACTATTTTTCCCCTCAGAGGCTGTATGGTATACTTTTGTAATACCAGGTGCTACAGGAGGTCATTCCCCAAGGGAGAGTGATCTCATTTGCATAGGGGTGTGGCTCTAGGCAAGAGAGGCCACTTTTTGTCTCTGTGCCAGAGCCATTTTCGAGACGCAGAAGCACAGAGGCTGTCAGGAGGAGGCCTTGCACTAATGCTCTGTTCAAAGTTGCAGGTGTGAGTTCATGCCTGCTCTCTGAACAGCACATTGACTGCATTAATGTATACTGTCACAGTCTCACACGGTGCTCCCAGCTAAAGGTGCTCCACAGCACAGACTGAAGCAGTACACCCTACGCCTAATACGGCTTCTGGTGCATAATAATTTCGAAAGCTCGTGTTCTCTGGGACACTCAAAGTCTGATTTCAGTTAACCATACTGCAGTAACAATGGTACCTATAAAATGTTATGGACGCTGGAAAACTCAGCCTCCAGCTAATTTTTGTGGTACTGAAATGTATAAACACTGATAACCACTGATTTTCAGAATTCGCAAAAACTCTGTTGATAGAACGGAGATCCTTGAATCTTAACTTCTTAGTGTAATCATCATGAAGAATTCCCTGCTGGTCAAATGGACCTTTGTTCCTCAACTTAAAGCATAAAGAAGAAGCTAACATTAGAAACTCATTTCCATTACAATAAAACCAATGTGGCTCTACAGAAATGACAGAGAGGAAGTTGTCCAAACCTTAAGGGTTTCATTAATAATTTAATGAAGGTTACAAGTCAGATCAATCAATAAGATTGTGGAAAATAAATTGTAAAAGCATTCCTATTAAGATATTCAGGCAACCTGATTGTGTATATTATAAGGAAGAAAATGCTAAATAGAACTACATAGAGCAGACAAAATATCATGAATGCAGGTTCCATGAAGGTGGCTTCACTATTCAAAATAAAGCATTGAAAGTAACAAGGGGAAATTCTAGAAAGAAGATGTCAGCATCAAATGCACCAAGTTTAAGGTTCAGGAAAAAAGTATAAGTGTTCAAGCATAAAGCTTGACACTCAAACAGGGAAAAACAACAGAGCTGAGAAGAGGTCTTCTCTCTGCGAATTCAAGATAGGTCTGGTAAACTATTCCAAGGAACATGTAATTAAAACATGAAAAAAGATTCTAGAAGACTTCTCCATGCCAGTTTCTACCAAATGGACCAATCAAGAATGACTATTCTCTGGGAGCAGGCAACCTCTCTAGTTTCCCAGTGCTAGACAATATGGTACGCATCTGTGTGACCTTGGATGTAACTTAGATCCATTCTGTCTTCTACAGTAGGATCTCTCCCACCATCTCAGTCACCATGTCCAAAGCCAACTTCTAATTATTTTCAACCTCCTGTCAGTCTAAAACAGTAAACAATAAGCTTTTTCTAGCTGACAAGCATGTCGTTAAGACAACTGCAGAGGAGAGAAAAACAAGACACTTGCAAAGCATTAAAAAAATTCATGTTACTAGGGCCTTGTTACATATTAGGCCAACCTTAAATCAACATGACTTCGAAGCAAGCACAGTTACCATGAGTAAACAACATTGATTACATTTTAAATACATGTGTGGCTCTTACTAGAAATATATATATATATATATATATATATATATATATACATACTACCACTTACTGTTACTCAATTAATACGGTACAGACAGATTAATATGATTATCATATAATTTGTGTAAATGAAGCGCAAGTGCATGATGCACTAAATTGCGCTCCACCACTGGAAAATACCCACTGTACTTCAGACAAAATAAACACTGATAACAGATACCCTACTGATGCTGCATCTAATTTTGTGGGAGAAGCTTGTTCTTACACAATTACACATTATAATAACTGCTACATGATTTCCAGAAGGTGGCTGAAGAAATGCAAGAGGGAACAGAGTGTTTCTCAAGATTGTCAATAATGGAGCAAGTCAGAATTTTCTCTGAAATTTCATTTGATTGTTTATGTGTCTCTGTAGCAGGTTCAGCATTATTCAAACCAGCAAGGCAACATTCATGGTGTAATATTGGAGGGTTGATACAACACAAAGGACCATGCTAAGATATTTACCATCTACCATTTCATTGATGCGGTTGTTTGGGGTCTGGCTTGACGATCCAGTTATAAAACTTGCTGAGCTCAGAAAGCAGATTACTCCTGCTAAATCTACAACCAAAGTATGTTGGTTTGGGGCAAAAGGAAATGTTCCTCCTGTTCAGTCCTCTTCAAATATTTCTGTATATCCTTTTCAGGAAAGGGGGTGTGGCCTGGGTGCCACTTCTTTGGACAAGTCCCAGCAACAGTTAGGATCCATCCAACCAAAATCTCCTGCCCCTAAATCAAGTCTATAAAGGCATGCTGTCATCAGCTACAGTTGGCTGTGGTCCTTGGCATCATGGCAGAAGTATACATAATACAGTTTCAGACTGTGCTATAGAAATATGTTTTCCTAACACCAAGTCCTAGAATTCCCTTGAGAAAACAGGCAATCTTTCAGGGAATTTACAATTTATTAAACAAAATAGCAATAATATGTGTGCCAGAAGAGAAAAGGGAATGGGATTTTAATATAGAATTATTGTGGTAAAGAACATGTCAGGTGAGTACTTATCTATTCAGAACTTCAAGAGACTAAATGCCAGATTTAGAATTAGGTGGATGTGGATGGGCAGGCAAAAACCATCTGCCGCAATGGAGGTCCATCCATCCTGTTCAAAGTAAGGCAGTTTGACAGATGAAAGTCTGTTACCTGTACACTACCTTTACTGCATTTTTTCTACTCCATTGATGGTGGGATACTCTAAACATGGTAGATGGACCAATGGAAAGTCAATACTCTGTCCATCATATAATTTCCACCAATGGAAACATGGTTTGTTCATCATCCAAACCTGTGTTGCAGGAACAAGACACTATTGCTAACCTGTTTATATTTGTAACTGCATTGTATGATACAAATAATTACTCTAAACAGAAATGCTTTGATTAAATAATAGAACTTCGATGAGACTGCCCTTGTTCCCTGTTTACTCACTTACCTCACACTCCACAATCATATGATTTAACCATACACCTGAAGTAAACATTACCAAAACTCACTCTCTCCTCTGTAACATTTTAAAATGTTGCACATAATATTAAGGACAGGAAACACATAAACATGGCAGAAATTCTACTCATAAAGGCAACCTAGGTGTATGCACCTCTATGTGTAAGGTTTGTATTTTATGCGAACCCAAACTCCTGACGGTATTCCTAAATTGTATTACATTTTATTAAGCAAATAATAATGTTAAATGCAGTCACACACAATCTGAACCTGCATGCGACACACATTAGCCGCTCACAACAGCACACCCAGTTCCTTTAAGATCACAAACCAATATTGCTGTTTTTCTACATACTGATGTTAGGTTTACTATAGTTGTTTATGGTCATGAAAGGCATATTGTCTGTCTAGAGTACAACATTATCAAACATTTTAAGTTTGATGTAAAGTATATATGGGTTTTGATCAAATATACTATTTCAAAAAAGAAAATAAGAAGGAGGTCCTTTCATGCCTTTATTGTATTCATTAATGAGTTAATTCATTATCAAAAACCATACATAAAAGACATGGAGAGTCTATCTAAAAAAAACCACAAAATTAGTGTTTGAGCAGCTATAGGTCTTATGGAATATAGGACTTAAATGACGAAAATCCTCACCCAACCTTAGGAGGCATGCTTTCTCATCGGGTTCCTCCTGTCACCACTTCACAAATATGGTGGTGGTATGGGCTACAACTCTCTCAAAATAATAGGAGAGGATCCACTTAGCCTTTTGTTGCAGAGGATACACCAGTGTGAGCTAGATGGTGTTAGTGAGAATAGACAGAGTGTAGTGCAGTGTAAAGGTAAGGGAACAGAGAAAGAAGTGTTTTAAAATTCCTCTCAGTAAACCAAAAAAATACATTTTAATATATGTCCCTAAGGAGCATATTAAAAACAAAACCAAGGGGAATATAATACTACCCGCATCATGATCAAAAGGGTCAACATATTTCTGCCACTCAAAATCACTCTAATATGAGGTGTATGGTATTCTTCAGGACCACCTTATTGATATACATCACTCTGTGAGAAAAACTTGAACAAATACATAAAGAAATTGGTAGACATTCTGCTCCATATGGCTATTGGCTTCATTGTCAGCACCTGCAAAAAACATTCGAAAGGCCAATTGAAATAAAATGAGAACTATACTGACTGAGCGCCATCAAATTAGCATGTAACTCTGCCCCTCAATCATATTTTTTGTGATTGCACATATATTTAAACACGTCCACCTTTAATACCCCAAAGGTGAGTTACTAATGTCTTCGGTACCAAGAAAGTGATGCAGCAAATGTCAATACTGCTTACCCGCATTCATTGGGTCAACTAGCTTCAATTTGCCAGTTTAGGATTGAAGTTGGCAAAGCTGTAAATCATGATTGAAAATTATAAAACGTATGTAAAAACTCACTGAGAATAGAAGGCACAATGTATTCCTTGAATCCAGACCAAACACAATTATTATAAAGCAAAAACCAAGAATTGTTGACTATTACAGCCCTCCGAGTGATCTATATTCACCGTCATGTTTCCAGTATGGGATGCTTTGCATAACAACCATAATCAGTCCAATCAATTACAAACAAAATACATTGCACTTGGCAACCATGGGATGGAAACCTCATAAAGTAACTGAGACAGCAAAGTCTCAGTGACACTGCGCTGGTTACGCCCTCTTCATAATGATTAGCTAGATATACAAACAGAGAGCAAAGCTTTCATACACCTTCACATGATTCTTTGTCACTGAATGTGTCCTACCCAATGCGGTAAGCAGAGTATCTCACTCGCACCCGATTTAAACACCACTTACCGTGCACCCAGTGACGTCTATTGAGACTACCTGTGTCCGGAATGCTCGTAAATGTAGATGCAGAACAGTTTCTACGCTCAAGAATTATTATACAGCATCCAACAAATTGACAGATGCTGTCACTCCATCACATAACATTAATGTCTCCCAGGAAAAAAGACACAACTGGTCTAAACACAGACTAATAAGACAGGCTGGAGACAAAAAGATTCAGTACTAATAGTTGTGTAGAACAGTCAATAACTAAAATAACTCAATCTCGAAAACATACTGGATATCAAAACAGATGACTGAAATAGCACAGGCAAAGCGAGCGTGTTAAATCAGTAAAAAAAAAACAGGACATAGGATCACACCAGGGTATTTGGGATCTCTTCGTTCCGACCCCTTAAATGGCCTGAAAACCCATCATTGTTCCAAAATGTTTAGGAACCTTTGATCTGCTTTCCCTGTGGGGATCCAAATTGGTCTATCAATCACTGTCCAAAAAAATGTCTTGATCACCTTGGCCCATCTCTAAAAAATGATGAGTGAGCTTTGTGTTTTTACGGTTGCATCTATTCGTGCGCCGATGCTCAGAAATCCTAACCATGATCTTTAGTGCAGTGGGGCCAACATAGCGTAATCTACAAGTCACATGATCATGCTAATCAGACCACTGCTGTTACAGTTACTGAACTGTTGTAGTTTCCATGGAGTATTAAGACCCAAATCAACTTCTATCAACTGTTTAGTGAGCTGGTGCATTGAACAAGCACCACACTGGAAGTGTCCAGTAACTCTAGGTAGACACCACAGAGTATCTTTATAGTTTGATTTCTTCTGTGATTTTCTCATGTGTACCAGCTGGTTCTTTAAATTTGAGCCTTGTTTAAAAGCAAACATAGGAGGTGCTAGATCCATCAAACCAGTGTTCAATATATTCCAATTCTTCCAAATTGACTCTTGAATAGTTGTAGAAAGATTGCAGAAAGTACTCACACAAATAAGTCATTCATTGGATGGACAATGATAATTTTCTATCAAAGCATCCCAGTTATTGTTGTGGGCCTGCTTGGCTGCACTTTGAATCAGAATGGAGGAATCTTTCCTCTCTTGAAGTTGTCTGCTCAGGACAGCTGACTGCTTGTCATAATTCTTTGCTTCTGAGCACTTCCTCCTAATCTCAGGAACTGGCCCATGGGCAGGTTATCCCGTAAAGACTTGGGATAAAAGCTGTCATAATGCAGAGGTGAGTTCCTTGCCATAGTTGTGATATATATCGCAGAATGCAATCATCCATCTTTAGGATGAAGCAGTATATCCGAAAATGATCTTCTTCCTTTGCTATACTCACAAGTGAATTTCAGGAAATTATTCCTGTCATTCAACCATTCAATAAAGGTAGAATTTAGCCCAATGTAACCAGTCCATATTATAAGAATGTCATCAATATAGCATTTCCAAAGATTAAGGTGACCCTGATAGAGGTCATCTGATGAGTAAATGTAGGTACATTCAAAGGAATGCATATACAGATTTGCAATACTCGAGGCTATGGTACTGCCCATTGAAGTCCCAGATACCTGAAGATACAGTTGATCCTGGAAGAAATTCTCTTTCATAGCTAGATGTGGACATCTCATGATGAATCGAACAGGAGTGTGAGAAGCAGTCGGAGAAGTCCTCAGCAATGTCTCTATAGTCCTTAACGTGTCATCTTGCTGAACGCAAGTATATAGAGACTCTACATCCAAACTCATCAAAACATTTTCTAGTGGCTCAAAAGTGATATTAGTGAGAATCTTACTGATGTATTTTGTAACCTGAATGTAGAATGGCATTGAAAGACTAGCAGTTTCAGAAACAAATCGACAAACTGGAATAAAGTTTCAAGAAGGGAACTGACCCCAGACACAATCGGTCTCCCGGGGGGAGGAGATTGGGATTTATAAATCTTCTGTAAAATATAAAAATATGCTATCCTAGGATTATCAACCTTCAAAAAATCTGCTTCTTTATTGGTGATCCGTTCAGACTCTCTTGCAAACATGTATGGTACTCTATAATCGCTTGGCTGGATCCTTTGTTAGGGGCAGGTAATTGTTGGTATTTGCAACTGATGAAGACATTCAGCTTGATAAACAGTTGAGTCAAGAATGACAATTGTCAGCGACTTTGATGGTAATCATAGGGTCTGAACCTAATCTTCCTATAGTTGGTTGTTCATTCTGCAAAATATTGTGAAATGGTCTGGTAGCCCTCATCTTTATTCTGTCAAAGTCTTTCAAAATGGCCCTCTCAAAAGTTAAACCCTCTGGAGGAAACAAGTGTGAAGGAGGATTAAATTTAGACTTTTTCTTGAGATCAGTATTAACCTCAGCCTCCTCTTTGTTTTGATCTTGAGACAAATGAAAGAAGAACCTCAGTCTGATTTTCCTGATAAACTGAGAAAGTCCTTTCTGGATGGTGAAACCATCACCCAAATTTATTGGTACACAATTCAGTCCTCTATCAAGGACAACCACTTCCTCTTCCGTAAGTACAGGGTTGCTGAGGTAGACAATCAACTAGATTCGCAGCTGGTTGAGGGAGTTAGTTCTTTGGTCATACTCCTGGTTTGTCGGGTGATGGTGAGGGACTCCAAATGACCAGATGAGATCCCCGTCTTCTGCTGCTGGGTGTTCTGGTTACCTACCCTAAAAAAGGCATCCTTTGTTGGCCTGTAAACAAAGGAGTTTGAAAGGAGGTATAGGGTAATTCCATGGTTGGGGCCAGGAAATCTGAAAGGAGGTGGTCCAGATCTCAAACCATGTCTCTGTGGTTCTTTCATATGTGAGGGATTCGATTCAATCCCTGACCCACTTGTAGATTCATCAATACTACTCCAGTCCTCTGAGGCAGATGGTCACTCATCTGTGTTCTTCCTCCAGCCTTTCCCTCTTCTTTTGCCCTTCCTCTCTGTATGAACCTGGAAATCATCTTTCAAATAAGGGTATGTGTTTTCAGAGGAAGCGGGAGATATCCTTTTTCAATGTAGAAATCTTTTGGTCCATCAGAACCTGTTTGGTTTCATTAAAGGTTTTGTTCACCTCTTTTAACTTTTTAAAATTATATATTGAACACTGTTCCAATGGATCTAGCACCTCCTAAGTTTGCTTTTCAACGAGGCACAAATTTGAAGGATCAGCTGGTACACACAAGACCACAACCGAAGAAATCAAACTGTCAAGATACTCTGTGGTCTCTACCTAGACTGACTGGACACTTCCCGTGTGGTGCTTGTTTAGTGTGCTGGTTCATTAAAGAGTTGACAGAAGATTAATTGGGTCTGAATACTCCATGGAAACTACAACAGTTCAGTAACTGTAACAGCAGCGGTCTGATTTATATGATCATACGTCTTTGTGTATTACTCTATGTTGGCCTCATTCTGTTAGACCAGGCCTTTGTTGGTGCTGGAAACTACACTTTGGGAAAGTGAGCATTTTGATGTTGGGGGCTCTGTGTGTCTGTCGGCCTGTCTCCTAATTCATAATTGGGTGCTAGAAGGGCAGCCACATCAATGCATTCCTGATAGAGGGCCATAAACGAGGGGTTCCCCTGGAAACTGTGGACCTCTGACTTTAATGGGTCCTTTCTGGCATGGTTAGTTGGGAGTGGAATTGGCAACTGCATTCCAAGGGGCAGGGTCTTGGCCCCACTAAAGACTGTGATCAAACCTCTCGGGGTAGAATGGCAGACACGACAAAATTTAGAGAGAGCCTGTGCATTTCAAAGGTGGTCTTTTGAACTGATTGTATCTTCAAAGGCCATGGTGGGTATAACTACTGGGGCTTCGGCCTCTGATAGTAAAGACACTTTTGTATTTGGAACCATACTACCCTGGTTCGATACTGTTACATTGACAGGAGGAGTCATTAGGGCAGGATGGACTGCAATGGAACTATCCACAGACTTGTGGTGGCTTGAAGCTGGTCATGCTTCAAGAAGGGGACTATCAGTTGGTGGATTTTGCCTGGATAGAGCTGGCCTGCAGCTAAGTGCCAACTGTTGTGGCCTGGGTCCTAAAGTACTCTCCAAGGGACGGTAAACTGGCCACCTGTCCACGAGATCCCAGGGACATAAATGATCTCACTGTCACCACGAGGTCATAAGGACCACACTGGGTGCGGCAGAGCCAGGTTGAAGGGCCGCCCTGACATACGCCATCATCTCGCTGTGCAAGAGGAGTGTGTGCACAAGATCAGCATCCATCTGAGGTAGTGGGACGTGAGGACTTCAAGGAGTGCAGGGAAGCTTGCAGAGTCCGAGGGACCTGTGCTTGCAACCAGGAGACCTGTGTTTGCTTGAGCTCCAGAGTGTGTAGTGTCAGAGGGGTGTTGAGGGAACCTGAGCTTGGACCTGAGACTGTCTTTGGCCTCCGAACCGGGAGGACAACAGTACCTGACATTGCGGCCTCTGTCCGAGGTCGTTGGCTCCCTCTCCCTGGATCCACGCCACAGGGTGCTTTTGTTTTGGAAAACATCATGATGAGACCCGAGGGGTTTTGTGTGCCTTGTGGGCATCTGCAGCTGACTGTTGGGTGCCTACGGCAGGTCGCACCCCCGCTTGAGGGGAAAAACACTTCTCCAGACTTGAAAGCGCACCAGCTTACTGGGTCACAACCTTTTGTCTACGGTAGATATCGATCCTGCACTTGTGCAGGTGCCGTCGGGTGCCTGGAGTACTGATCCGGATGGACAAAACTAAGTTTCTGTGTTAGGTGGTTCTGACTGTCTAGTCATCAGGGCACCGGCCGGGGCAATGTGTATCATTGTCTGGAGTAGTTGAAGACTGATGGGCTGGGTCATGAGGCACATTCAAAGAACTGTGACTGTTTAACCTTTCTGCTAATGGGAAAGTGCAACAATTTCATATAACTGTAAAGTGTATATACGATGTGTGTTTTGTTTTGATTTCACTGAAGAAGCTTGACAATTGCGTATAACTGTAAAGTGTATATACAAAGTGTATCTTGTTTTGATTTCAGTGTGTGTGTGCAATACAGAGACAAGTGTTTTTATACATATGGTGCAGAGTCTTTTTGTTGCCTACACAGTGTGTTGCGAGTGGGAGTGTTTTGCCAATACTTTACACTTGAGCCCTGAGGATAAGTCTGATTGCTTGGTGCCATGCTACCAGAGGGTGAGCACAGGTTATTAGACAAGTTTATTGTACTCACCCTGTTTAGAACGGTGGATTCTGACTGATTTCGATGCATCTTAGCCAGCTCGAAACCACTGGGTCTAACAGCTTCACTACACGAAGATCAAGGTTAGCACTTCTGAGCATCGGAGCATGATTAGATGTAACCATAATAACACAAGCTCACTTGTCATTTTTTAGAGATGGGCCAAGGTGATATTTGTTGGGCAGTGATTGACACAATTTAGAACAATGATGGGTTTTCAGGCTAAAATCCCATTTAAGGTGTCCTTAATGATGAGATCCCTTGGAATACCCTGGGGTGAGCGTATGTCCTGATATTTTTAAGGTACGCACTTCTGCGTGTTTCTTTTCAGTCATCTGTTTTGACGTGCAGTACATTTTTGTGATTGAGGTATTTTAGTTATTTACGGTTCTACACAATTATTACAACTGAATATTTTTGTATCCAGGCTGTCTTAGTAGTCAATGTTTAGATAAGCTGTGGACTTCTTCCTGGGATACGTTAATAGTTATGTGATGGAGAGATAGCGTCTGTCAATTTGTTGGACGCTGTATAATAATTTTTGAGTATAAAAACTGTTCTGCAACTGTATATTCCAGCATTCCTGACACTGGCGCTCACTGTAGACATCATTGGAAGTATCCTAAGTACTGTTTAAATTGGGCGTGAGTGAGACATTCTTGCTCATTGCATCGGGTTGGACACATTCAGTGACAAAAAAGCATGTGCAAGTATGTGGAAGCGTTGCCCTCTGTCTGTATATTTAGCTAATCATTATGAGGAGAGCAGTGCCACTGAGTTTTAGCTGTCTCAGTTACTTTAGGAGGTTTCCATCAAGTAGTTGCCAAGTGCAATGTATTTTGTTTGTAATTGCTTGGGATGATTATGGTTGTTATGCAAAGCATCCCATACTGGAAGCATGACGGGTAAATATGGATCACTCAGAGGTACTTACTAGTCAATTCTTGGTTTTTGCTTTATATTAATTGTTTTTGGTCTGGATTAAAAGAATGCATTGTGGCGTCTATACTGAGTGAATTTGTACATAAGTTCACAATTTAAGCCTTGTCAACTGTGGTCCTAAGCTGGCAAGTTGAAGCTAGTTGACCCAAAGATTGCTGGTAAGAAGTACTGACATTTACTGCATCACTTTCTTGGTATCTTTATAGTACTAAGGACATTAGTAACTCACCTTTGGGGTATTAAAGGTGGCATTGTTAAATTATATGCACAATCACAAATGATATGACTGAGGGGCTGAGTTACATGCTAATTTGATGGTGTTCAGTTAGTATAGTTGTCATGTTATTTTAATTGGTCTCTTGGTTATTGTTTGCAGATGCTGACAATGAAGTCAATAGCCATATTGACTATAGCGTAGCGTTGGTACCATTTTCTTTTTTTCCACTTTTTTCTCACAGAGTGATTTATATCAATAAGGTGGTCCTGAAGAATGCCATACACCTCATAGTTGGGTAATTTTGAGTGGCAGAAACATGTTGACCCTTTTGATCATGATTGGGGTAGAATTATATTCCCCTTGGTTTTGTTTTTAATATGCTCCCCAGGGACATGTGTAAAAATGTATTTTGTGGTCTACTGAGAGACATTTTTAAATCACTTCTTTCACTGTTCCCTTACTTCTGCACTATACTCTGTTTATACTATTCAACACTATCCAGCTTACATTGGTGCATCCTCTGCAACAACAGGCTAAGTGGCTCCTCTCCTATCATTTTGAGAGAGTTGTTGCGCACTCCACTTCCACAATTGTCAAGTGGTGATGTCATGTCTTTTAGGCTAGTCCTGTCATGTATACCCCTATTGCATACATTTGTCCCATCCACATGACAATAACGATTCTGAACAGGTGACCTTTTACCTAGTAGCTTGCTCCTGTCTCTTCGACACCAGGCTCTTGGTACTCTAACATAATTCCTGTACCTGACGTACATGTCCCCAGGCATGGCAGAATTATTCTGTATAAGGGTCACCACTTTTTCATCCTTGGCCAACAGCCAGATGTGCATGATCGCACTTGTTTAGAAAAGCATTGTTGATTGTTTTCAAAACATTTATGATTGTTTTCAAAACATCCATGATTGTTTTAAAAACAAATCGATTCTAGAAAAAACCCTGGAGTGACCACTTTAGTAAAAGATACTCACTCCCCCCTAGAAATCAGAGGAGAATTCCTTCCAAGCTGACACGGGGTCCTGCATGCTGAATCTTCGACATGCAGTGGTCTGACATCCCTTGCGGGGTGTCATCCTCGAAGCAGAGACGGGGTCCTTCGTTCTCAACCGTCAGGTGAGGGGGCTAATTCATCCCTAGAGGTTTCTTGGCTACACACATATATGCATATACATGCTACACATACAGACCTAGGCTAGGTCCCTTTAGGCAAACTACTTAGGGCGCGCATTTTAGGAATATGCAAGTGCCACTGTTTTTATCTGAACTGCTTGTGTTCATCTTATTAGCACTATGGTAGAAATGTATCTACTATTCACTATATTGGTACTAGCAATCTCTTTGGTATGCTTCTGTCTCCTGACTGTCACAGCATACATGTTTTACATAAAGCTGTCGCTGGACCAATAAACTCTTACTGAAATGTCCTAATCACCATCCTGTGTATTTTCTGAGAGAAAGTACTGTATTGTTTTCCACGATCCCTGAGGAATCAGCGTTGTCATGTTCAGTGGTTGCCAGAGACTACCTACACCACTGTAGAATACAGGGGGTGGTAGTGGCACTATAGAGCTAGCTGGTCCAATGGCTGACATATCCTGTGGGGGTGTCCGGAAGCGGTTGGGACACCAAGCCCTCAGTTTAGGTCATCCCAAACGCGCAGGTCCTGGGGGATTCCTAGGAACTACACGACAGTGACAAGAGGAACCTGATAATGAAGCATGCCATCTAAGGGTGGGTGAAGGTTTTTCATCCTTCAAGGTTTATGTTCCATGAGATCTATATCTTCTCAAACACTACTTTGAGTTGTTTTTGAGATAGACTCTCCAGGTCCTTTAGGTGTGTTTTGCGCTTTATGGGGGTGACATTGGTTGGGTCTTAAATAGCCCTTTTTTGACCCTTTCTGTTTTTGATGAATTCATAAGCAAAACAATAATTTTGAAATTAGTTGACACCCAGTAAGATTCTCAGAAAAGAAGAAATTTGGATGTTGCATGAGAAAATCATGATTAGCCGATAGTTGTTTAGAGTCTTTTTCCGAGCCACAGTTAAGGAGCGGATGAGAAATGCATGGTCATCAGGAGGAGAAGGAGAATTTTCCAGATGCTCATATTATGATATTCCTCTCGGGTCTCTTGGTGGTAGGGACCGTGATGCTATCCTCAGCTTGCCAGATGAATGACCCCTCCAATGGACCACTAAGGAGGCTTGAGTGTCTAGGGGTGGTGACTTGTGGCTCTGTGGCCAGCAGTGTCCCACTTGCCATTGATAAGTCACCTGCAGATGTTTCTGGGACTGAGGTGACAGCAGATGACACTTGACCATTAAAAGCAGCAGCTAAGTCAGACACTGCTGAAGCCAATGTTCTGAAGCCATCCTACACGACCTGACAA
This sequence comes from Calotriton arnoldi, assembly GCA_963921515.1. Classification (NCBI taxonomy): domain Eukaryota; kingdom Metazoa; phylum Chordata; class Amphibia; order Caudata; family Salamandridae; genus Calotriton; species Calotriton arnoldi. Next base: position 978,465 of record CAWUFW010003043.1, on the reverse strand, counting down.
TGTAGGGGTAGGACAATCATGAAAAGCTCCAGGAGATCATTCTGTGCCCTCTGAGGTTGTTTGTGGCCTTACATGGTCAATTATCAGACTCATGTGATCATCCAGCCACATAGCTGCACCCATCAGGCCCGTGTCCATGATGTTCACACTTGTGACCATACCTGAGCCTCCCTCCCCGCAGCAGGTCCTGCTCCAACCCGTTTCAAGCTGTCCTTTGATCTTCATTGGTCTGACATAGATTTCATGTGTCCTGGTTTGACAGCAAATGCAATGGCTGTGGTTGACTAAAGAACCCAAACAGTGTGGCCACAGTTGTTCAGGAATGAGGGTCACTTGGGACATTTGTGGGCATTGATGTTGGTAATGGGGACTTGACACTGCTGGAATTTCTTTATCTTGTGTCCTCAAGGAGTGAGAGAGGCCTAGGGTTCCGTACATTCAAACTTGATGGGCCAGCAGACAGGGTCAGAGTGATTTTCAAGATTGTTGGCAGGAATGCTGCTCCCACTGAAGGCTTGGGATCTTGCATTCTCAGGCAGTGTGGACAATGCAGTTGAGGCTGCTGACTGTGAACTTGCTGCTTCACCTTGAAGAAAAAATAATTTAAATATGCAGCTTTTGGAAAGGATAACTGTTACTATATAAATCGCTATGGTATGTATTGGACTCTGCCCTCTCTGCGAATCACCCCCAAACTTTTTGTTTTCACCCCTCCTGTTTTTAATTTGTTTTTGCTTGCATTAGGCCTCAATGCACTTTACCACTACTAACCAGTGCTAAAGTGCTTATGCTCTCTCCCTAAAACATGATAAAAATGGGATACACCTGATTGTCACAATTAATTTGCTTGTAAGTCCCTAGTATATAGTACTACATGTACCAGGGCCTGTAAATAAATGCTAATAGTGGGAATGCAGCACACATTGTGCCACCCACTAAACTAACCTTTTAAAACAAGCCTCAGGCCTGCAATTGCAGCCTGAAGTTCAGTTTTAAATGGACAATTCTACCTGGCACAATACACCTTTTGCCAGGCCTAACCTTTTTTTTAATACATATGTCGCCCCTAAAGTAGTGTTTTCACGTTTTACATGTCCTGATAGTGAAAAACTGCCTCTCCCATAGGATAACAGATAACATTGAAATACCTTATTGTATTTAATAAATGCTAACTTTCGTTTGGGAATAGTTAGAAATGTCATGTTTGAACTCAAACCAATTGTGAGTTAAAATTCTCTTTATTGGTAAAGTCCATTTTTAGATTACAATTTTGAAAATGACACTTATAGAAAGTTAGAAAAACATTTTATCTAGCTGTCACGTTAAATGCTGTTTTTTACTTGAAGAGACTCAGACCATTCACTGATTCCATTAGTCTGTAGTATTTATTTACTCATCATTCTATATTTTTTTATAGACCATTTACTTTTTATCTTTTGTGTCGGGGCAAGGGAAAAACCCTGTTTGTTTTCACAATAAACATACATTTAAATCATAATCCAACGCAAAACACGTTACAAACAATACATAAACACAAAAAAATTGGTAAAAAATGAATTACATTCTTAACAAGTTGAAAAACAAATCATGATTATGGTTGCTGTTTTTTGGAAATTGATGACTGGTTCAAGAATGTAGTTAATTTCATTGTGTGATGCAGGCTGTGTCAAACATCCTGCATCAGAAGAAAAAGAAATTAGGTGTGGTATCCCCAACAGACCACACACCTACTCCAAAACTAGAACAAGAGTCCATCATTTCTTCATATAGCATTCGCAGCACCGTGACCGCCACCTACCAATCCAATGTATCTGACACCAATCCTACCCCAAGCCTGCTGCTGCCGCGCTGACCCAATCAGAAAGAAGTGTGTCTCAAAGACAGCAGGATCCCTCCCGAGGCGGCGCAGCCCCATTTGCAGTACCACCAACAACTGAAAAGCCGAGACCTTCCAGCCACCATCATGACAGAAAACTGCCCTATAACACCAACCGGGCCACTCCGTGAAAATGACGCCATTCCCCCACAGGGCACACTTCCACACTCCCTCCCTCACGCAACCATACCCACTTTCGCCTACCATGTTGATCAGTTTTTGAACACCGCAGCCAAATAACCAGGAGAACCGGATCCAAATGCACTTCGTCATGCAGCACCCCCAGCTCCGCAGCAGACCCCAATAACTCTGAAACACGAAAAGCCCCAAAGAAAATCCAAATCATGCAAAGACAAAAAACAGCCACCTCAAAAACATCATAACAACATGCAGGTAACACTGCCAACAATTCTTTCAACAAGTCAAACGTAATAGCTTCTCACGCTGATGTACCCCGCACCCCGTTGTTTGCCCCACCCCTTCAGAACCCAGCCCAGAATCTCATCACTGGCAGGATCAAAACCCCAGTGCAGTTTGCCATAAAAGGAGACCCCAGCCAACTTGCCCCAAATAGTTGTGGGTGACAGACCCCAGAACAAAACAAAACATAACACTCTCCTCGCCACCGGCACTCGATCCGGCTCCCCCTCTTGCAGTGGACAATCCTCAAATGGCCTGAACTCGCTCTAAGCCAATCTGTAACGTCTTCTCATGAATGCGGCCCCCAACCAGACCCACAATTCTCATTTGTCCAGCGCCCAAATGTCTGTTAGTAACGGTGTCTTGACCGCATCTGATCCTGGTGCCAAGCTGCAGAAACAATGCCACTGCAAATGAGATAAGGAATCCGCAATGTCATTCTGCACCCCAGGTATCTGCTTAACCCTGAAAACAATATTAAAAAATAAGCAAATCAGCATAAGCTCCTAACTAAAGCAACACCCTCAAGTCTCTGGCCTTCTGCCTGTTGACCAATTCCACCACTGTCATGTTGTCAACATTAAACAACACAGTCCTGTTCACCAGCTCTCTCTCCCACACCTCCACTGCCACTTTGAGAATTTGGCCTGGTATATACTGTCCACTAATTAAAGTGGGCACCCTGTACCAGTCCAAACAACCCTTATGGTGATTTAAGAGGTCAAAGATAACCTTAGAAAGCTATCCATGTGGTAGCTGTGGAGAGCAGCCTTCAGGCTTAGTCTTGAAGGAATGTTAAGTAGCTTGTTTTACCAGAATGCAACCTTATTAAATTGATTAAATGAAAGGAGAACCACACAGTAGTTATAAAAATATGTATTTATTATTATAACACACCCTAAATGCCTTACAGTATCTGCTACACGCAGATAGACACAAAGCACACAATACTGTAGCACAGAAACAGTCGTAAGTAGCACTAATACACAGTGGGCTCCAGGGGGAGACAAAATCATGTACTAAAACAGTGGTATAAGAACCACGACTCGAATCAAGACAGTGTCTAGAGGATGTAGAATCGCTGGGACCCCAAGGAACCACCCAAGGTGAGTAAGTAGGGACCCCACGGAGGACGGGTGCAGTATGAGAACACAACTGCGTGCTACGTACAATTCAATGGGGGAGTCGCGGTTGCAGTTTTAGTGTTTAAGGACGTTTCCCAGTGGATTACGAGGAAACCCTTTGGAACATAGAAGTTTGGAGAGCCACCCTACCCGTGGATATCAAAGTACCAGAGTTACCTATCCCAGGGAGGCCGGGTGCATAGGGCTGAAGTGGCGTCGGACACTGCCGTCGTTCTCAATAGAAGTCTTCAAAGAAATGCCACTGCTGGAAAGAAAAGTGTCCAGTGGAACCCACAGGTGGATTCTTGATGGAAGGAACCTGAAAGCAGAGGGGACAGAGTCTGGGTCACCCAGGAGGGACCAGGGGCTCGGTAGACGAATGCCCACCAATGTTGGGTGCTTCAGGTGTGAAGATGGAGACCTTGGCTCTACAGCTGCAGGGACCAGGAGATGTTGAGAATGACCAGGAGCCAGATACGAGCTGTCCCACAAAGGATGTCGAGTGCTGAGGGGTCGGTGTCCGGCGGAAGCACCAACAAGCCTTGGCAGCGGCAACCCATGACGAAGGTCAAGGAAGGTTACGGTCTGGTCCAGCAAGGACCAAGGGACTCAACACAGCAAGGGGAGTCAGGGCAAGCCTGGAGCAACCAGGTGAGCCCAAGAAAAGCAGTGTTGTCCCTCAAATGGACCCACAGGCCGAAGGCACAGGAGTCGCAAGGGGACCTCTAGCAGTTTCACAAAGTAACCGCTTGCAGATCACAGATTGCAAGGAGGACAAAGTCCTTTGTATGAAATGTGTGCAGAGGTTGGGGCTATTGCTAGCCCAATGCACTTAGTTGGGGAATGCCAACAAGCATATGCCCTTGCAAAAGTACACGGTAAACAGGGGTTTGGGTTATGCAATCCCCACGAAGGATACTGGTCTAAAACTTGGTGAGAGGGCAGCTCAACCTTAAGGAACATAGAAACCCACCTCCTGTGTTGCTGGAGCCTTCGGAGTCCACAGGAGCTCAGGATATACAGACTGGTCAGTTGCATTACGGTGCCTGTGAATGCAGGGGAGTGACTCCTTCACCCCAGGGGAGATACATCAGTTGTCCCTGATGCTCCACAGGTCCTGCACAGAGCCTGTATGGTGCACGGGCACAGACGATGCATTGGACCGCGAGGGAGACGAAGTTGGGCCCAGTTGAAGTCCAGCAAAGTCCAGAGTGTCCAGACGGACGAAGGTCAGTGGTTTCTGGTTCAGAATCTTATCCACATCGAATCTAGGGTCCTACAGCCAGGTAAGCCCTTTTGTACCCTCAGGAGACGGTTGGACAGATTCAGGGGACCCTCCCAGGGGAGGGTCAGGACAGTGGGGAGGATACTCCCCTGTCCTTTGTCCAGTTTTGCGCCAGAGCAGGAGCCAACGGCTCCCAGGACTGGTTTGAACCGGACTATGCACAGGGACACCAAGTGTGCCCCAGATGCAGACTTTCAGGCACTTTGGAAGTGCACCCACCCAGCCCCAATACACTAAATACTGTTTGGGAGGTGGTCACACCTCCCTGTGACAGGATGCCTATTGTGCTGCCTTCCTCTGCTGGAGCTTGGCTCAGCAGCAGGAGGGCAGAAATATGTCTCTGGTCAGCAGCAACCATTTTGTGCTGTCCGGGTCGAGAAGGCTGGTACCGGGAAGACCAGGGACCTCACGAAGCTTGCTTCTGAAGGGTGGAATCATACCTCCCACACCGGTTACTGGTGTGGAGGTATGATTCCAAGGTGTTTGATACCAAACACAATATGGTTTGTTGCAGCCGTTTTCGAGATAGCATTTTACGCGAGCATATAATGCACCTCTACCTATATGTCTGGCTGCGTCACCGACAACCCAGGAGAATAGTCTCCGAAGGCTGCAGAGGGACTCTGCTCATGCAGGGGCACCCTCTCACATGAAACCCAGCACCCTGCCTTCAGGATTGTTAAGGCCTGCTAGAGGGGTGACTTATACGTTTTAAGTGTAGTGACCTATAGATATAGTAAACCCGTATCTAACGTAAGTGGTGCATGCACCATCTTACACAGGCTGCAATGGCAGGCCTGTAGCTCCATTTTGCATGGCCTCTCATGGGTGCCATAATACATGCTTCAGCCCATGGGAGGCCTCTGGGGTACCTATGCGCTGGGTACATGTGTACCATATACTAGGGACTGACAAGGGTACCCCAGTATCCAATTTGGAGTGTACCTAATTACATGGCATAACCAATTTAAGGAGAAAGCAGATAGACTGGGGTCCTGATTAGCAGGATCGCAGTCAGACTAGTCAACAACAGTGTAACACAAGCAAAAAGTGGGGGTAACCATAAGAAGCAGATCCTACTTTCCTACAGCCACCAACAGCGGGAAGAACTCCAAAAGGGCTATTCTATGCCCATGGCTCAACCATGTGCTGGTCAGTGCTCTGCTCACATCCTCCTGCCCCACAACATACCAAAACCTTGAGCACCTGCAGTATCCGAAAATATCTGTACCTTCCAGACAGTATTCTTGTCCAGGAAAGTCATGGGCCCTCCATTGAAGTCATCCAGAAATGCGCTCCACACCCCCAAATCTGCCCTGACTGCCAGTGAGATTCGCAGTCTGTGATGCGGCAAAACCGCTCCTGACATGGCCATGCCCAAGCGCATGCAGAACGTCTGTCCCGCCCTCACCACATGACATGCAAAGTTCAAGAATCCCAGCAACTTCTGCATGTGTCGCAACTCAATCTTTTGTTCTCCCATCACCTCCAACAGGAAACCTTGAATCCCCACCACCTTTGATTGTGGCAACCTCACCACCATCTGCACCATATCCTGTTTGATGCTCAGGGAACGTCAACACTACAAGTGGACCCTCGGTCTTCTCTGGTGCCAAAGGCACCCCAAAACACCCTGCCATATCCTGATAATGCTGCAGAGCCCTGAGTCTTTCCTGCCCACAAACAAAAAATCATCTAGATAGTGCAACAACTCCCTATGGCCACTGGATTTCATGAAGACCCATTGCAAGAAAGTACTGAAAGCTTCAAACAAGTCACAGGAAATGGCACACCCCATCAGCAAAATCTTGTCAACATAGATGGCCGCCCCCGAACTGCATGCCCAGTAATGGAAAGTCCGCGTGATGAATCAATAGCAAATGGAAGGCTGACTTGATGGCACATTTCATCAGCTCCGCACCCTGGCCGCACTGTCGCACCAGGCAAACAGAGTCGTCCACAGACACATTGGAAACCTCCGCTGCAATAAAGTCATTCACCAAGCTCCCTCAGGCCATGGCAAACTGGAATTCCTCCGTCACCTTCTTAGGCACCACCCCCAAAAGACAAACAATTGAAGTCAGAGATGGGCCAGTCCATGTAGACCCGCTATTCCCCCCTCTGCCACCTCTTTGCCCAGTTTTGCTGCCACCACACCAGGAAACTCCTTTACAGACTGCAAATTGTCTGCCCACCTTCGACCCCTAGGCCCCTGGTACCCAATCCTGAAACCTTCCTGAAGCCGCCTCTCTATCAGGATATAGTGCCAGCCAAGGCCGTAGGGCATCAACCTTAATGGGAGTAGTTGCCTTTTTTACCACAGTGTCCCTGCAGACCCCTTCCTCTGAAAAGCCTTCCACTGCCCTGCTGGGCTGGCCAGTGTGAAACATTGGGTGATGGGATGTCTCCCCCCACATTTGGAACACTCATGTTTAAATTTGCACTGGGGGCGGGAACAGAATGCTTTGTTAAAGTTCTAGCACGCTCCAACATTGTGTCCCGCTGGTTTAGGCACATAACCCGCTCCCTGTGAAGCAGGCTTAGGCTGACAAAGTCCATCTCCCCCCAAGGCTTATCTGGATTCAGACTTACCCTCGTCCGAAACTCTTCGTCATAACTTAGCCATGCAAAACCCCCAAAATGCATCTGGGCCTTCCGAATAATGTCCATATATTTGTACAGCGCTATCGCCCTGTCGCCGTGCTTCTTGCAGTATATATTAGCATATATAAAGAAGTACGATGTCAAATTCTCTAAATTAATCGGCACCCTGGACCTTCTAGTCAGTTCCCACTCTTCCTCCTTAGACCCCTCCTTTGCCTGAATGTCCCTATGTAAGAGCTTGAAAACATCCACATATTTGTGTTTCCAAATCCTGTTCTTGGTCTTCTCTGATAAATTGGATCCCAGTGGCATCACCAAACCCAGGTAAGGCAATCTCTTCTTATGTTTCTCCTTGTCCAAGGCCTCATCCCCTTTTGCCCCTTCAGACTCCTCTGAACTATCTGACTGACACTTTTTCCCCTCCACAACCTTCCTGCTGCTAGATTGCTTGGGCATCCTTTTTCCCTCCGTAGTGCCCTTAACCTTACCCACTTCAATTACCCCATCTCCAACACCTACAGACCTGCAGGTGGCTCTACACTTCCTCTGCTCCCCCGATCCCCAAACAGACCACCATTCCCCCATACCTGAAGGCAATAGCTTTGCATCCTTCTCTGTGCAACGTCCACCGCTCTCCTTCATCACCATGCTCTTGGTGCTTCCTGATCTGCACTTTACTTCTGTAAAACACCAACTGCACCACTGGTTGCACACCCCTTTCCCTTGTGATTCACCTCAGTCATCTCCACTTTGTCCTCATCCCGCAGCTCACCTTCCTCCACTCTTCACTGCCCTCAACATAATCCAGCACAAGCGCATCCTCGCATTCATCCTCATCAAACTCACTCATCTGAGCCTCTGTATCAAGCCTCTGCACGCACGCATCTTTGTCCCGCTGGGACCAATGATCCTGAGTGGTGGGGATTGCATGAGCCCTCAGTGTAGGGGCAGCCGCCGCATACCTCCCCACCTCTTTAGGTCAACGTCTCGGGTCATATTGCGCCACGCTGGCTTCTCTGTCAGTCTGCCAGCCTCAGTTGCTAACTTTGACCGCACTTCCCCAACCTGGCTGCACCAACCAGGAGAGTCCTGAGCACCACCAGGCCCCCCAGCTGCACAAGCTCCCTCCCTTTCTGAACCCCTGACCTCTTCATCTGGCACCCAAATCCAGTGCTCTGCCTCTGGTCCAGAAAAATTACCTCAGTGCTCTCCCCCATGGCTATTTAAGTGCCCCTGCCACCCTCCTCCCTACTTCCATCTCTTCCTCCCTGGCCCTACATAGCATCTCCCAGTGTCCCTCGGTCTCCTGGACCAGGCGGCACTGTTCCCTAATCTGGGCCTTAATGTCTACCCCCAGCCATCTGTGTTTTCAGTGGTGCTGCCACAACCCTGGCCACTACCACCCCTCCGAGGCCTGTCATCCATGTGTACATCACCCCTCCCACTTCCCTTGTGTCCCCCACCAGCCTAAGCCCTAAAGCATTCTTCAGTCTTTTAGTGGATGGGCTGTAAATTCCCCTTCTGGTGGAGTCCCAGTGGATAAATCAATAGCGGCCTCCTGCCCCAGCATCCCTGTGTCCTTCACATTCCTATGTGTGCTCGCGCTAGCCAGCTCGAGCGCATTGGGCTAGGCCCCGCCCCCTCAGGCTCCTTTGAGCTGCCAGTTCCTGAGCGGGGTCGGGCCCCTACAAGCGGGCCAGAAGACTGCGATGCCTCCCGCCCCTGCCTCTCGCCTTCTGTGGAGCGCCATGTGCTCCTGCCCTGCCCGCGTGAGGCCTTATTACCGCTCCCTCCCCCCCAGGGATTTGCATGCTGCTACCGCTGCGGTCACACCGCCCAATGCGGAACACATCGAGTGGGTCAACCCCACCCATGCCTGACCCAGCACTCAGGGCATCAATAAGTCTTCCCAGCCGGCTGCACCCAGCGTTTGCAGCGCGGCCCTCACTTCTTCCGCCGAAGGCACGGCCATGCCTCGTGGATCGCAATGGATGGAAAATCAGGAAACAATGCACTTGCTATGTCTGCCACTCCACGCTCAATCGCGACAAACTTTGTGCTTACTCTTTCCCCCCACCCGGTGATAGTCAGAGTCAGGAAGAGGTCGGACACGCCCTTCCTGACTCTTATTAACCCTCACTAACTCCCAACCCTTCCCCCCCAACTACCTATCAACTACCACGTTCTCTTTTGGCACAAATCACCCCGTGGGAAGACTAGTCATTGCCGCCAATTTTGTTTCCTAAAGCTTGTTATTAGCATCAGCCGCAAAGAACTTTGACTGAAGATGAGACAAGTCATAAGCTTACTCAGCACATTCATTTTTAGGCCGGTCAAGTGGATCTGAGATGTTATACTGAGAGGTTTTAATTATAGGCTTCTGTAATGAAGGCATGGTTAGAAACCAGAGGCACCCACTGCTACTGCGCATCGCTGCCGCCTGCTGAGCTCCCTTTTCTGTCTACAACTTCCTGCTAGTTAGGGTCATATGCATTCCACGTCTTCTGTTGTTTCAATAATGTTTCTGTTTAAAAAATGTTCTCTTACATTATAATTTATAGTATTCAGATGTTCCATGATTCCTTAAGATGATGTACTTCCCAACTGAAAAGGCAACACGCAATAGAATGGGCAGTCAAAGATTCATCTTAATTATACAGTCAAGGGTGTGATTCTCTTGCCAGATGTGCTGCTGGTACTCATTTTTCCACTTTGATGTGTCCATTTAAGTGCACTGATACTATGTGTTGCTTGGGAGGGACCTCTGGTAACAGCCAAAAGTACTGCATGCATTTGTGTCTGACTCGAGTTAACCTCAGTAAACGTTTAAGTTACTTCAGCCTACATCAGATCAGGAAAGTCCAGATTGCAGGTTTTCAAGAGCATGCAAATGTGCTCTCTAAAAAAAGTGAGAATGATTGGCTTTGCCAATGTTTGTTCGCTTTATGGTACGGGGGATGTGTCATGGTTGGTTTCCTGTGTATGTGGGTTGAGTGCAGTAACATTCAGGAATGCATTATATGTGGCCCATAAATTGTAGCCCTTGCTCAATCTCTGTTTTGTGCAGGGGTCCGCGTGGTGAAGACTTAATCACATTCGACAATTATTGAAGGTGATAAAGCATGCCAAATTAAATTTTGAGATCAACTCTACTAGAATTCAGAAATGGAAAAAGGGCCAGTAATTACTGAAACATACAGAGTTTAGTGCACTAAGCACCGAAATCTGCATGCTTTGCCCCATTTTCTGTGGGAAAATTATAATATGTCTTATTTATCGCACAAAATAAACATTGAATCCTGCTGCTCAGCACTCGTAATGATGTACTTACTGCCAATTTGTGTAGAACAGCCTAGCTGTCTGGTCTTTGGTGTTTTACCTCTGACAACAATTAAAGCTTTGTCTCTACCGTCATTCCCTAAAAAGCTTTTTCCAAGTGCAGAGGAAGACTCAACACAATTATGTATTACCTCCTCGTCCGTCTTCCTTTCACAGTCCTCATGTCAGAGTTTACTCCATTCTACAAAACCTACCCACCAAACTTGACTTCCCTTCCCAGTAGGCTTTAATATTTCAGTGGTTAATCTAAGGTTCTCAAGATTCGCCATACATTTATTTTTTCAAGTCTTTCCTATTAATGTCTTCCAGGGATTCAGGCTTCCTGATTATTATGAGAAGCGTAAATCCCTGTAAGCCATTAATAGGAAATACTTGAAAAACGAATGTATGGAGCATCTTGAGAACCTTAGATTACCCACTGAAATATTAAAGCCTAGAGTAGTAAAAAATAAAGCAATTCTAACTACCTATGAAATGCAACCTTAAATCTGTATCAAATCCTAGGCACAGATTTATCCTTTAAGAATGGATATTTATCATCCTCTAGTTAGCTTTCAAGAAATGAATGACTAGTCTGCAAACCTAATAAATTGTCCTTGTGATACTCTGACAACACAGAGTACTATGCAAGTAGTCCTCTTCTGTAAATTATACAGCACTTTGAGAAAACGTTTCATTTTGCCTATTTTCAGACCACTTAATTTCTTTTTTTTAAATTTATTTGGTTTTAGCAGAGCGTACAAACAGAAAGAAAACCTTAAATTAACACATATACATTGCAGTCCCAGTATGAGTAATAAAGAGAAGAGACAAAGAAAAAAGAAGCAAAAAAAGAAGTAGAAAATTGAAAAGTAAAAAAACAGAAAATAATAAAGAGAAGTCATCTTGAATCGTAATCCAATGTATAAGTAAAATCAAACAAAGCAGTCCCATGTACGATCCAGTTTTTGTAAAGACCGTATGCCTCTAGCCTTAGCCAATGCTCGTTCCCTCTCATACAAATCCTTCATGACTACCCACCACTCTAAAAAAAACGGGGGTTTGGCGAGATCCATGCTCTTGCAATACAGAGAGAGACAAGCTGCCACTAGAAAGGAAAGATCTCAACCCTCGGTTAGCATCCTCTTTGAGACCTAAAATAATCTCCTTATTGGTAGGTTGGAAATCCAAACCCAAGCGACTTCCAATAGATTGGATTACTTCCCCCAGAAAGTATCAAGCATGGAACAAGTACAAAGCATATGCACAATATTAGCTGCAGCCAATCCACATTTTGGGCATAGTGTCCTATCTCCCAGTGCTGTTTGTGCCCATTTCACAATCTTTTCAGGAGTGTAATACAGCATGCCGATAGTACGAAATTGTTGCAGCTTTAAGCTAATAGAGTGGATAGAACTATCTAAAATATCTAAAGCGGAAACAATTTCTGCGGGAGTAGTAGTTATCCCAAAGCTTCACTCCATTTAGTAGCTAGCCGCTGACTATCATCTCTTCTATATTGACAGAGTTGTAAATACATTGTGCTGATTCGTGATTTCTGATTAGGATTTGAAAGGCAGGTCAGTAAGTCATGAGTATGTGGTGTTTGTATCAGCTGTTGTCTTAAGAAATAGTCCCTTAGCTGTAAATATTTAAAGAAGAATTGTTGAGGGAGGTTGTGTGTGGATTGTAAGGATGCAAAAGTACGAAAGCCATTAAGATCATACAACTGTCCAAGCAGTTCAATCCCATGGCTTGCCCAACGTCGAGCAATAGAATCATGAAATACTTCCGGGAGGGTGGGGTCATCCAAAAGCGGGAGATGGGAGTCATGCGCTAAATCTTTAGAGGACAGCGAGCAGTAGTTGAGAATTTCATGCCATATACGTACCATGTCCCTGACAGTCTTAAATCGGACTCTTATGTAATAGTTTGGATCATTGATCCTATACAAAAACATATTACTGTCCGCACCTAGTGAAAGGAAAAAACAAAAGTAGAAATTCTTAACAGATAGAAGACATTGAAGGCACCCTGTAAATGCCGCCCAGAAATATAGTTTAAAATGAGGGAGTTGGATCCCTCCTTGCTTGTAGGGGAACTTAAGTAATCAGAAAGCGTGACGTGCTTGCTTATATCCCCATATAAAGCTATTTATCGTGCCTTCCAGTTTTTTAAAGAAGAAATTGGGGACGTGAAGAGGGATAGCGCGGAACAGATATAGAACTTGGGGAGAATAGTCATTTTAATGATGTTGCATCTACTGATTATAGTTATTGGGAGTTTATTCCATTTCTTTAAACTTTGAATAACTGACTGCTGCAATGGCTGATAGTTAAGTTTCCATACCTGTTCGACAAGAGGAGAGATACGTACCCCCGAATAAGTTGTAGTCGTGCAGCCACCCATTATAGGTACAGCCGGATGAAAATTAGGAAGAACTTGAGTTTTGTGAGAATTCAGTTTGTAACCTGAGAAGCAGCCAAATTTACCGCCTCCTCTTGTATTGAAAACAGTGCCGTCGCCAGATCGGAAGAGAAGACCGCTATGTTGTCGGCATAGGCAGTAACTTTTAATTTGCGTGACCCAAAACTGAATGGGACAATGTGGGCATTCCGAGTAAGTGCTCTAATAAACGGCTCAATGTACAATGCGAATAGCAGTGGGGAAAGTGGGCAACCCTGCCGAGTGGCATGGTGTATCTGGAAAAGGGCAGAGTGTAGATTAGTGTATATAAGTTTAGCCTGCGGGTTAGTGTATAGTGCACGGACCCATTTAGTATATCAACCATATAACCCATTAGCGATTTGTGTGACCCATTATGCGTCCCATACAACTCGATCGAAAGCTTTCTCAGCATCTAATAGCACCATTACCATGCTGCATGTTGTCTTATTAACAATATCGAACGCAGTAATGGCATGGAAATTCTTGATAAAAAGTATGTATTCTGCGCAGTGTATTTCCCAAATGTGGATGACCCCACTCTTTTTACTACTTTAACACTGGAAGTCTTGGATTGGCAGGGGGAATTAATTATTGTGGGGGACTTTAACTGTACGTTAAATTACAACATCGATTCTACTAATAAGGCGCCCTATCTGAGAATGGGAAGGGTTCGAAGCTCAATTTCTGAAATGGCTCGACTACATTGTTTTTCTGATGTATGGCGGACACTCTATCCCACACTTTCTGGATATACTTACTACTCTGCCCCTCATAAGCAATACTCCAGAATAGATCTGGCCTTGGTCAATAGTAGCATTTTAACAACTGCTAAAATTGAGGTATGTCCCCGGATAACTTCTGATCACAATCCCATTCTGCTTAGTTTTCAATTAGGGGCAATAGATAGGACTAAGCAACCCTTTTCATTCCCTAGACATCTGTTGGCAGACCCAGCATTTATCTCGTTTACTCAAGCATCTTTAACTGAGTTTTTACATTCTAATGTGGGTTTCACCTCTTCTCTTACAGTCTGGGGCACAATGAAGGCCTATATACGAGGCACCACCCAGCAGTATGTCTACCGCCTAAATAAAATCAATGAGATTAATATAAGGGCATCTTGCCATGCATTAACACGGTTAGAGATTCTTCACGCTGAGGAGATCAGTCTCGGAGGTTAAATCAAGACCAGTTATATGCCTCACTAATAGATAAACGCTTATTAATCGGCAGGATATTTAAAGAAAAGATTGCAGCTGCTTATAACAAGAATCGCTCTGTGCAATTTGAATACGGGGATCAGGTGGGGAGGATACTGGCGTACCAGGTGGCGGATAGGATATCTAAAGGGCAGATAAAAGCTATAAGGGGCGAAGATGGAATTATACACACATCCCCCCACTCAATATTAGAACAATTAAATTCTCTCAATTTTATTAAAGACTTTACACTCCGTCCTGCACTTTGGATACAACAGAGCTCCATAATTACTTCAAAAACTACAACCTCCCATTTCTGAATGAAGAAGCAGCTGTCCTTCTTCATTGGGATATTAACAACAAAGAGATTTTGACCGCCTTAGCCATCTTGCCATCAGGCAAGGCCGCTGGGGATTTTACCCTGCCAATTGAATTCTATAAAACCTTCAAGACCCTTATCCTACCACTATTGAACGATGTCATACATCAGATCGGGAACCTAATGGAGGTGCCTAACTCTAGGGATATGACTAATATCGTCTTTTTTCTAAAAAAGAGGAAACCAACTGATGACTGTGGGTCCTACCGCCCGATATCTCTTATTAACTCAGATGCTAAAATCTTTGTCAAGGTATTGGCTAACCGATTAGCCCCTCTTATGCCTGGCTTAGTCTCTGATTAACAACATGGGTTTATAACAGGCAGAGACACCACGGCTCACGTCAAGACCGCTTAATTTCACACAATGTCGCCCTGCTTATCTTTATGTACAATCTTTGACCACCATGGAAATATGCTGTAGTATGTCAAATTTCTTATGGGCTGTATTTTATGCTGGAATTTTTTTTTAAACTGTTCTTGATTAGTATTGGGCATTGCTTTTTGAAAGAAATTACAAGTTTTACGAACTGTTTTTTATTACATTGTGTATAAGATTTTACAATGTAATATATTGTACTTTTATGATTTTATTATGGAATCGAATAAAGTTTTTGATTGATTGACTTCGCTTCTCATTCCAAGATCTCCCCCGTACTCCTCGAGTACAAGTACCTCTCATCCTGGGAAGGACTTCCTGTTTTTTTCATTCTGAACTGGCTGCCATCTTGGCCCCGGTAGTTCATTTTCTTTTTCCATTTTTTCTTTGGTTTTTCAGGTCTGCTGGGCGGTTCCTGTATTTTTATTGTGATTGCACATGTGGACTGGGCCTGCGTGGTCATGAGAGGAGTCTAGGGTATGCTGGGCTGCCGGTGGCTTTCTCGTTGCAATAATGGTGAGCGCTCTCTATTTATTCTCTTTTTGGCACAGTTTTTGTTTTCCTGCCTTTGTGTCACTGTCACTGAGTATGGGGCTCTCAGGCAGTGTCCCGGTGGGTTTTATGACGGCATCGGGAGGTATGAGGTGCCCGCCTGATTTTATCATGGCACACGGCAGCAGGTTAGCTCGAGCGTCCTGGCACTTCCCCCTGACCCTCATTACGGTGAGGATGACGTGTTCTGGGTCCCAGCCGGTTATATTTCAGGCCGTATTTTTTGCATGGTGCTGTTGCCTCATTCCTGTGCTTTGGTGGCTTTGGTGTGTTGCTTTCTGGTGCCTGTGCGTCGCATCTGGCCTGTTCCTGGGCACTGTTACCATTATGAGTGATCTTGAGGCCTCTCCGGTGGTGGCTGGGCCATCCTCTGGTGTTCCAGTGTCCCCTGAGGTACAGGCCATCATTGCAGCTGCTGTGGAGGCTGCTTTCCGGGCTTACGAGGGTACGCCTCCTGCCAAAGTGCCTATATTTGACCCTTCCATTGACGTGGGGATGAGGATGTAAAGGGCCGGTTAGTGCAAGGCGCAGACCTGGCCGAGATTCTACATCATGTACGGGCCAATTTGGGCTTTTCTGTGGCCACTCCAGTTCCAGATGAGGACGACTTATTTTCCCAATATCAGCGGTCTGAGCTGAACTATTTGCACTTACATGCATCCATTCGCAAGGTGCTGGCAAACGAGTGGAAAGATGTGTAGAAGCACATTTCTTGCTGAAGCGTTACCCCTTGGAGGCCTTCGGGGAGGAATTTCCCTCTTCCATTAAAATTGACAACATTATTGCCTTTTCAGGGGGCAGTTGTGTCTGTGGATGCTTTGTCTTCGGATTTGGTGGATCGCAAAGTGGAAGGGGCTGTGAAGCGTGCCTATGCGGCTTCGAACTTTGTTGTTAGGGCCAATGCTTACTCTACTTACTCCATTAAGTCCCTCCTTGAGGAATTCCATTTTTTGGCCAAGAAGGTACAGGAGGGTATGGATTTTTCTGCATTGTTGGCTTTGATGGAGCAGCAGGTGTGCTTTCTTTCTGATTTCACTTTTGATTACCTCTGCACTTCTGCAGCTGTCTCTAGCGCAAAAAGAACAAGTGATGGACAGAATGTTGAACAATGTCAAACATTCCCCCCAATACAGAGATCTGGGCCGAAATCCATTGCTTTTTTGCTCCCCATGCCATTCCAATTTAAACCCAGCCTTATGCAAATTAGTCTTGACCCTGCTCCCCATGGGAACAGTCCACCCTGAAGTGCCAGGCCTGGTCCTCCCAGTCTCAAGCGCAGCTATTGCCGCCCGGCACAACATTTGGATGCAGTCTTGGAAGGCAAATGCCGCTCAGAAGGCGGTCCTTCTTAAACTGCTTTTTGCAGGTTCTAAGGTGTTTGGCAATGATTTGGAAGACATGATAACGAAGTCTGCAGAGAATTGGAAGCTGGTCACTCCAGTTCGTTCGGCTTCCAGAGGAAGAGGTTTTGGGTTCCCGAGGGCTTTTCCCGCTGGGGGTAAGACCATACAAAACCAGCCTTTTCAAGGTAGGGGTCGTGGCCGGGGCACCCCTCATGCTGACAAGTCCCGGTACTCCACTGTCTCCTCCTCTCCCACCCCTCCCAAGTCATGATGGTTCCAGGTTCCATCCACTAGGGGGGCGTCTGCAGTACTTTCAGGGGGTTTGGACTCAGTCTGTTTCTGATGCCTTGGCCGTCCAAATGGTCTCCAACAGTTACGAAATAAATTTCAGTGAGGCTCCTCCTCACTTTTTCGAGACTCCTGCTCCTTGTTCCCCAGCAAAGTTGTCCTCTCTCCTTGATGGGATTCAGTTGCTACTTCAGGTGGCAGCCATTGTTCCCATGCCTCCTGGGGAGCAGTTCCAGGGGTATTATTACCTGCTTTCTTTGTCCAGAAGGCTGCCGGGGACCTCCGCCCTGTGCTGGATCTCAAAGGAGTGAATCCCTTCATTCCCCATGTCTCCTTCTAGATGGTTTCCCTGTAGCAGATTCTGCCCCTGTTGTGTCAGGGCGCGTTCCTGCCCTCCATCGATCTCCTGGATGCATACTTGCATGTCCCGGTGCATCCGTCTCAGCAGCGCTATCTCTGATTTGCGGACCAGGGCAACCACTTCCAGTTCCGGGTCCTGCCGTTCGGGATGGCCTCTGCCCTGAGGGTGTTCACCAAGCTCCTGGCTCCTCTGGTGGGTATTTTACATTAGGAGAGTATCCAGGTATTTCCCTATCTGGACGACTGGATGATTGCCTCTTGTTCTTTTTCCAAGGCCCAGCCAGTGGTACGCAGAGTGACTACGTTGCTGCAGGACCTCGGCTTCCTGATCAACTGGAAAAAGTCCCAGGTCGAGCTTTCCCAGGATCTCGTGTTCATTGGGGATCACTTCCAGATGGACCTGGGGGAGGTCGGGGTGTCAGATAAGCATTGTGTTTGTCTCAACTCCCATCTGTCCTCTCTCCTTCTTCGGGTCTCAGCCTCGGCCCAGACTTGGCTTTGCAGTCAGGTAGAGATGTCTTGCACTTTGGCTCTGGTTCCTTGTGGTAGGTTGCACCTTTATCTCCTTGTTCACCATATGCTGGCACATTGGGATCTGCTGTCCCAGTTGTACGAGGCTTTGATTCCTGTGACCCCTCAGATCCGTCAGGATCTCCAGTGTTGGCTGGACCCCGCTCATCTAGGCAGGGACAACTCTTTGATTCTTTGGCCTGTCCTGGTTCTCATGACTGATGCCAGTGGGAATGGTTGGAGTGCCACTCTGGGGGAGGTTTCAGCTCAGGGCCTGTGGGACCTGCTGGAGCCACATCAGTCTTCCAATTGGAGGGAATTAACAGCTGTCCTACAGGCTTTCCATTTTTTTTCTCCCCTGCTGGTGGGTTCTTCCATGTGTGTGCAGACGGACAACCAGGTAGTCTGCTCTTACCTGAACTGCCAGGGAGGCATGGGGCCTTCTCTCTTTCCCCTTACTCAGCAGATTTGCCTTTGGGCGGAGTCCCATCTCCTGGCTCTGTCCTCAGTGTCTCTTCTGGGGAAGGGAGAATAGGCCTGCCGATGGTCTGAGGTTTCCCTCCTCGGTGACGATGTGCCTAGCTCCGGAGGTCTTTCGCTCCATTCAGTCCCGGTTCAGCCACCCTTGGCTGGATCTGTTCGCCACCTAGGAGAATGCCCTTCATCCCCACTTTTGTTGTCTGGCTAACTCCTGGGGCATGGGCGGTGGATGCCCTGGCAGTTCCCTTGCCTACTGGTCTCCTTTATTGTTTTTCACCCCTCCCCCTTCTCCCTCACGTGGTCCAGGACTGGGCAGAGATCCTTCTGGTGACCCTGGCTTGGTCCTGGTGACCTTGTTTCCTTATCTTCTCCATCTGTCTTTCTCTCCCCATTGGGTGCTGCCTGCTCTTTCGTCTCCCCTATGTCTGCCTCTTATTCCCCTGGACACTCTTTGCCAGTTGAAGCTAGCAGTTTGGCACTTGAACGGAAGTCCCTCTTAGGGCAGGGTTATACAGTGGACGTGGCTGAGCTCATCCAGCAGTCTTGGCAGCCATCTACCCTTAAGGCTTATGACCGTCACTGGCAGAATTTCTTGCTCTCATTTCAGGATAGGGGTCTCTCTTCTTCCTGTGCGCCTCCTGCTGTTTTGGAGTACCTTCGGCTTGGTTTTCAGCTAGGTTTGAATGTTTCTACCCTCCGTAGTCAGTGGACTGCTGTTGTAGCATTTCGGGTGGGGGGGAGTCTTTCCAGTCAGTGGCTCCTCTGGTGGCTCATTTGCTGCATAGTTGTTCTTTTTGCCAGCCAATGGTGCTTTCCCCTGGCTGTGTGGATATTGCTGCTGGTTTTGTAGAGGGCTCCCTTTGGACCTCTGGACTCCACGGAGTTCCGCTTCCTCTCTGCTAAAGTGGTCTTTTTGGTGGCCATTTCTTTGGGGAGGCGGGTTGGGGAGCTTGGGGACTTGCTTTTCTCCCCTCCTTTCCTTAGGCTTTTTCCTAACAAAGTAGTGCTTCGGCCTAGTCTGGCTTTTCTGCAGAAGGTGGTGTATTCCTTTCATTTGGATTCGCAAATTGTTTTGCCCACCTTTTGTCCTTCTCTTGTCTTTGCTGAGGAGGATCGTTTGCACTCGCTGGATGTTCATCATGCTCTTTTGATTTACTTGTGTCGCACTGTCGACTTCCGCAAGTCAGATGCCTTATTTGTCTCCCATGGTCTGGCCTGGTGGGGCTGTAAGCCCTCCCTTTCCACCTTGTCTCGTTGGATTAAGTTGGCCATTTCGCATGCCTATTCTCTGGGTGGTCAGCCTCCCCATGAGTCTTTCTCGTGGAGGTCTACTAGGAGTGTTTTGGCCTCCTGGTCATCCTTCACGGGGGCTTCTATTCGGGACATTTGTTTTTCTGCAATCTGGGCTCAGCCCCACACGTTCATGAACCACTAACATTTGCACATGGGTGGGGATGTCTCTCCTGGTTTTGGTACTGCTGTTTTGCGTTCTGCTTTTTCTTTGGCGGTATGATTCTCTATGGTTTGTGTCATTACATTTTCCTCTGTTTAGCACTTTTTTGGTGTGTGGTGTTGTTCCACAATCAGAGGTTGGCTTGG
Source organism: Calotriton arnoldi (assembly GCA_963921515.1). Taxonomy (NCBI): domain Eukaryota; kingdom Metazoa; phylum Chordata; class Amphibia; order Caudata; family Salamandridae; genus Calotriton; species Calotriton arnoldi. The sequence goes on along the minus strand of CAWUFW010003043.1, from coordinate 958,302 downwards.
GTGCATACTCCGACATGAGGGCTGTGAGAGGAAGACAGACGAGGAGGTAATGCCTGGTTACTTACCGGTAATATTCATTACTCCGAGTCCTTGTCTTCCTCATCACAGTCCTGAGTCCCGCCCGCCTCTGCCCTGTCCGCTGATTACAGTTTTTCTTGGTTATTTCAGGAAGTCCTTCCCAGGATGTGAGGTACTTGTACTTGGGGAATACGGGCGCCATCTTGGAATCGGAAGGGAAGTCAAGTTTGGTGGGTAGGTTTGCAGAATGGAGTAAACCCCGACATGAGGACTGTGACGAAGAAGACAAGGACTCGGAGTAATAAATATTACCGGTAAGAAACCAGGCATTATGCTTTAACGTGAGACACCAAACCTCTGCATAGGCATCAGTTAACAATAATGAAATTAAGGGATTACAAAAAAAAAATGACATTCCCTTCCTCTGCCTTCCCTTCTCTTAGGTTATCTTTCTCTCTCCTCTACCACTTCATCCCCACACCTCTCCTCTTTCTTTCCACTTCCTTCCCACACCTGCCCTTTCCCCTCATATTCCTCCCAGCATGTATGAAGCATCGGTGCCGATGCTGGTATCATTCACGTCAATACAATAAAAAGCACGCTTCATTTCTGTTGTAGAAAAGTAGAAAAATCAGTGAAATAACGGATCCTCTGTTAAAATCATACAAATATGTCATTGTGACGTTTCATATGAAATGTCAATGCACTTTGTATTTGTTTCAAAATACGGTAATTTACAATCAATACACTTTTGAATACATATTCTATGGTACTTGGTTACATAGGTTGTTCACATTTATTTACCCAAAATTGGTAAACGTGTCTCGTTTCTTTAAAGACATACATTAAAACCAAGGGCATTGTGCGGTTAATAGCTTTAGTTGTAATTTAACAATATCTGTGTATTGCTTTTGTTCAGCAAAAGAGATTAACAACATTACTCGCTGACTTTAAGGACTTATCCTGAATTGTTTAGTTTAATAGTCAGATAGCCTGCCTCACCAGCTGTAAGAGTGGGCGTTAGGACTTTGTGTCCTGAATAATGTTTTGAACAAGCCCTGAGAGAATGTTTCTTGTTTGAAACGTAATGTGAACAGAATGGAGGGTTAAACCATTAGATTGAAAGAGAAATGGATAATTAACTGAAAAACTATTTTCACATCTAAATTGCTGTTAGTGAGAGCACCATGGCCCAGATGTAATAAAGCTTTGCACGAATGAAAAGCGCTGCAAAGTGTGTCAAGATTATTTACTATCCAGTGCAATACTTGTTTGAAGAGAGATGGTAAAACATGTTTTGCACTGGAAAGGTGCCTTTTTCCCAGTGCAAGGACCCATTTGTGCGGCTTTGCATTGCTTGTGTCACGGGCATTACTGGGGCAGATCAGCACAAAGGCCAACCTACTATGATAGTTAAGACTGGATCCTTGAAAAAAGTGTTAACAGAGGGAGATGTGTTTATTTATTCAAACGACCCATGCACTGCTCGTATGCTGTGGGGCACGTCACACATTAATGCATGGGACCCTTCTGAGTTTATCTAGGGAAAGTAATTTGTATGTGAATGGTATGCTTTCAGTACACATTTTGTGCTAGACATTGATTGCACCATGGTGCAAAGCTGGGAGACTGTGTGCCAGCGAAATGGAATACAACAGAAGCAGGCCAGTCTTAGCAGACATGGCTCTGTTCAGTGTGGACCTCATTGCACAATGCAGCAAATTTGGCTGCTGCTCGATGTTGTATGAAAAATTAGCAAATCTGCCCATTGTCTCATGATTTTGATGTTTTTGTTGAATAGAAAAACTGCACATCCAGTTGTAAACCTTAGATGAAAGTTTATGATACTATCAGCAAGGAATGATTACATGACTACCAAATAACTTTAGTGATTGCTTATGGTTAGACTGGTTACCAGATGATGCAAACTTTCAATTAATGTAGTGATAGAGAGGAGCGGGCAGTGGCAATGTGTAAGTAGTGACACCAATTCATATCAAAATAATATTCTCTCAAAATGAGAGAAGCGTGTCCTAGTGCCAGCAATGTTAATGGCAACATGCTGTAAGTGACCAAGATGGAAAAGCAGGGGGGGGTGCATGGGTAGAGGTTTAACATGCTGCATTGAGAATTTCTCAGTGACCACCCCCAGTGGTTTACGGACAGAGATCTTAATTTAGGGTTTGGGGCAGCCCACCATCCCCCAGGGGAATGGAAGCAATAGCTTTTGCTGTCCTGGCAGAATACTGCCTACCTTATTTAGAGATTTAGAGATGTAGCTCAGCAAATGTTTTTGTGTTACAAAAATACACTTTAAAGTGCCAATTTCTGTAAAACTGAAAACTAATGGCCCTGATTTTTCTAAACTAATGGCCCTGATTTTTCTAAACTAATATTATCTTGTTTCACCCAGTTTTCTCCTAGGGTGTTGGGGTAATTATTTTCTCATTCGGATCACCAGGTTTTTACTGGTGGCCCGAAGAGAAAAAGAACACATCAGACCATTTGCTCTCAACAGGTCGGACGGTCTGATGCTCTTACACCAAAGTCCCCAAGTTCATCCGGCTGTCAGTGTAAGGCTTCTTCCAGTGGAACCTTTAGGAGCATCACCCGCAAAATAAGGCATTCTGCCTTGCTCTAAATGCACCAGGTGGGCCAATAGTTTGGCAGACAGGGGACTCTGCCATGTTTGCATCAGAGTAGCCTGTCTGCCAAACTCTAAATCAGAACCAGAGACCAATCAGAGGCCTCCTTGACATTGGCTCAATAGTAGTACTTGTCAAGCCAGAATGAAACAGTAGGGCATTAATTAATAGGCTAGTTCAATAATTTTCTCTTCCACTAGAGGTGCTCTATGAATGCAAAAATCAAAAGATGCAAAGGCAATTCAATAAAGGGGGATTTCAAGCCGAGGCAGGTTTACTAATAAATGGACCACTGGTTTCACCAATAAAACCCCCTCCTAAGTAGCACTCCACTATGTCTGGGAATGGTCCTAGTGTGTATCAGTGTACTATATATAGTGACATATCATGCTTCATACAAAGATTGAAATGCCTTCGTTCTGGTTGTTCATCCAAAAAACCCTTCATCGTCTATATCCCCAAAAAAAGCACAGACATGCTTTCTGACTGGATGTCACACTCCATTAAGTTTTATTTACAATGGCCATGACTCAGCAGGGTAAAATACAAAAAAGTCAGCAACAGCATTCTGGAAAGCCAGGTACAACATACACTAGAAGGTACAGTAACAATTATCCTATTCCTCGCTCTCTAGGCCCTACTTGCAAATGCACACTAATAAGGTAACATCCAGTCACGGCCCAGGCAGGTAAGCACAGTGGGGTGATGGGGCCGGGTGGGGGGGTGTGATTTCGACAGACGACGACGAGGGAAAATTAATTATTTATTTAATTTCCCCTCATCATTGTCGGTCGAAATCACCCCTCACCCGGCCCCACCACTCTTACCTGCACGGGCCGCGGCTGTGGTGTGGGGGCGGTGTGGCAGGGCGGGGAGATGACGGACAGCAAAGAAAACAGAAAAAAGGGAAAAAAGAACTTACCTGCCGCCCGCCGCTCTTTTACTCCAAGTCCTCGCTGCCGCACAGGCTCCCAAACTCCCCGGCGGCCAATCCGGACCCTGCTCTCATGTTTGAAAGCAGCACCAGGATTGGCCTGAGCACCCTGAATTTGTGGTCCGCGAGAGACTGGGGCCTGTACTTGCTGTCTCCAACCGGCAATGAAGCTCGGGTTGGACAGAGCTCAGTGCGCATGTCGGTTTGGCCGTCCTGAGAGGGTTAATACATTGTGATATAGTTTGCTTTAAAGAGGTGAGTTTTCAGCTCCTTCCTAAATTGGAGCAGCATTTGGGCAGTTCTTTTTTTAATGTATTTTTATTAGGATCTAAAATTCGCTTTATAAATACAAAAATTCTAAACAATATTAGTCGTGTGCCAACCATAAATACAGTGATTATAAATACATATTTCATAACCTCATATGTCAAGGGTAAATTACCAAGTTAAAAATGGCGAAAACACACCTCTATAAATAGCTTCCAGCAAAGAGAATAACATAACAATAAATACAGCTACCTTAGAATCGAGCGAATAAGAGTTCATAAAGTGCCTTAGTAACATAATGTGCAAAAGGTAACAAAGTGGCATAATCGATACATTCAATCTAACCCCGGCTTTTCAAACAAAAAAACTGTCCCCAAAGTTTTTCAAATTTCTTCAACCTCCCATTTCTTATTGCGTATAATTGCTCGCTATTTCTAACTCGCCCCATTTTCCATAGCCAGTCCCTCATTGTGGGGACTAACTGAGTTTGCCATTTTTGGAGTAAAAGGGACCGAGCTGAGGCTGTTGCTATGTACAATAACTTTATCCATTTATTAGATAGGCCAAGTGCTGGAGCATACCCCAAAACTTAGGACTAAATTGACCTGCCCTTCAGTCTGAAGATACTGGAATATTTTGTTCTGGAATCCCAGAATGGGTGAACAGTGACCAATGACGCGCTCCCAATTGGCTACCGACCCGTCTGAGCATCGAAAACAGTGGCCTGGAAGACTGGGGTTAATTTGTGTTAAAAAAGACGGGGTTCTATATAGCAGCCATTTGCTACAAAAATAGTATTCAACGCCAGTTGGCCCCTCTCAACACGCTAAAATTCAATATATTGACTTCCTCCCACATCTTATTTGTCAATTCCAAACCTTCATATAAACCCCATTTTTTAATCGCTTTTTGGGTAAGGTCAGAACCTTTAATAGAAGCAAAAATTCTTATCCATTCCCCTGGCCTTTAATTTATACCATCCTCAACGAATGCGAAAACCACATTTCTACTGCCGAGAATCAGACCTAAATCTAAGTTATTGAAAATTTTATTCAGCATTCTAAACAAACCCAGAAGCAGAAAATCATCTTGAATAAACTGACGGATTTCCGCTATATTTAGCCATCTCTCCCCCAAGAGAAAATAAGATATTTTCCTAAATCCGGCTTTCGCCCACTTTTGGACAATTTCGGGTGCAAAATTAACACCAGGTTCAATGACTAATACGCCAGGGGTGTTTTTACGTTGATATAGGAAATGGAGTATCTCCTGTAGCGATCCCCCCGCTACCGAAAAAAACACTTCAGGCTCTTTTATCGAACTTTTTTAGGTGACTTTAGCACATCCCAAATATGATACTCTTTAAAGATCAGCTGCATAAAATAAAAATACCCTTGTGATGCTTTGAATTAAACCTGGACATATACTGTGCAAAATAGTAATCCTTAAGGTTGGGAAGCACCAACCCTCCATCCTCCCGCCGTTTGTATAAAGTGCTTAGTGCTACTCTGGCAAATTTGTTTTGCCAAATAAACGATGTAAACATAGACTCTATTGATTTGAAAAAGGAAGCAGTTAAAACACATGGAATGGCAGAAAACAGAAAATTAAACAGTGGAAGAATCAACATTTTAACCAGGGAGACTCTCCCTAGAATAGTCAACTGGAGAGAATTACACAGTGAGAATAAATCTTGTACTTTTAAGAGGAGAGGAGAAAAGTTAAGAGTGTATAGATCCTCAATCCGAGATGTGAACCTGATACCCAGATATCGTTTTGGCTGTGAGTTAACACAAGACAATATCCGGGTGCAAAACATCAGAATTACATCTGCAGAATATTATTTCTGTTTTCTTCTTATTGATTTTGTACCCTCCTAATTTCTCATATTGTGCAAAGATCTCGAAAGCCTTTTAATGGGCATCCTTACTGCTGTCCAAAATTAACATAACATTGTCTGCATATAATTTTATCTTACTCAACTGTGACGGTTGGTCCTCCCTTCATGAAGGGTTAACATTTTATTCCTCCACCCCTATGCACAAACTAATCAACTGCAAATTTGGATCCCCTTTTATCAAACTTTTGACCCCACACCTCTACCTCCCCCAACCCCCCCACCTCAAACAACCCCACGCCACCCTCTCCTAAGTGATGGTGAGAGGTTCGCCACCCCACTCACTCCTGATATGCTTACCCTCCCCTAACAAAACTGTGCCAAGATCAGTCAGCCTACCCCTACAGCTCCTACCCCATCAGGACGAAAAACAGAATAAAGAGAAAAAGAAAACCCAGCCCTAAAACAACCACTCAGTGCATAGAAAAACAAGACAAACATCTTAAGACCACAATCATTAGTACCATTCAAGGGCATCAAGCTGAATCACAATCCTAATAAACTAAATAGCAATGGGTCCACATTCCAGCCACACATTACTTAACTGAGACTTATTAGAGATTTGCTGTAACAGTTCCTGCACCTCGGAGACATCACAAAACCCATGAAATTGCCCTTTAACTAGCACCTTCAGTTTGAATTGCTGTGCAATCATTGCCTGGGCGCCCTGCGTTTTAAACAGATGAAGCATCTTTACAAATTCTTTCCTTCGTTTAGCTGCTGAAGCTGACATGTGGGAGAATATATACTGCAGAGAGGGATTTCTGGTGTGCTGAACTGTCTCTGCTTAATAGCTTTAGATAGTACTTGTTCATTCACACGATAGTCTCCAAAATTTACGAGTATTGTACGAGGGAATTTTTGATTTGGGGGCTGGTGTACTGGCACTCGATGGGCTCTTGTAAGTGTAAGGTGCCCAGAGTATTCTGGAAGAACGTGTGTTTTGATGAAAGTATTTACCCATTGCAAGGTTCAATGTCCCTCGATTCCCTCCGGAACCCCTACGATGCGGAAATTGGTGCACTGGAAATGATTGTCCAGTTTCTCTAACTCTACTCCACTGAAGACTTTTGTTTTTGAAAAGTGGCCACCTTTTCCTCCATTATGGTTACCTCGTCCTTTAGCTGAGAAATCCTCGCCTCCGCTTCTTTTAGCCTCTCCGGGATCTGGGCTACGGTCTCCTTAATTTCAGACAGACGAACATGTAGAACTGCTATTTCTGTAGTTTTTGAGTCAGATCCCTTATTTCCTGCAGGATGAGATTTAGCATAGTCTTAGCATCCCATTGCATAGTGGGTGAGATACTCCCCTGCAGTGCTTCATCATTTGGCAGATTTAAGCCTGACTCATTTTGCACCTTTTCACATCCCGGGTCATCCTGCTCAATATCTGACAGACACAGAATTGTTGCTGACTGCATTGGAGGCGTCAGTGATTGAAATATATCCAAATCGCCCCTCAGAGGGAGAGCAGAGAGTGGTCACGGGGATTGTAACTTCTCTAACAAATCTGCCCCGTGACACATGCCCTAGCTCGAACCTGGTTTTACCTTCATGAAAAGAGGATATTCCATAACTTCTGTAGTCTTTGAAATTTTTGGACTTTTGAAGTTTTTGGACCTGTGAACTGAGGATTGTACGTCAGAGCGTGAAGCTGCGTAAAGCTGCGTGAAGCGTGAGGCTGGAGAGGAGAGGCTGGAGAGCTGGAGCGCGTTGTGCTCCGTTGTGCTCCGAGATCGGCTCCGGCGTGCAGATCCGGCAGTCTCGGCAGACCTATTATCTTTGCGGTGCGGGCCGCGGAGTTGGTGCTATAGTACTACATTATTGTATTGCCATCCGTTTCATTCGTTTCAGCTCCGATACCGGTGTGTTGTGGCCACTGAGAATAGAGGAGTATTGAGGAGCGCGGAGCACGGAGGACGGTGCTTTAATGGACAGAAGCTGCCAGAAGTTGCCAGGAACGTCATTTGTGAGTTGCTGTTCCTGTTCCGTGTTTGGTCATACACCATATTTAACTATTTCTAGCCTGAACTGTAGTGAGTGACACTGAGGCTAGATTAACCCTCTCCCACGCCGTGTCATGCTGCGCCCAGGGCCTATTGGGAAATTGGGAACTATACACCTAATAACCAGGGCAAGGTCAGGCCTGTTACGTTTCATTTGCCCGGCTTGTGCCTGCCAAGCCCTTGTTCAGTTTCTCTTTTGCTGTTCCTGTTCTGTATTGACTTGCCGCTTGTTACCATTTACTTCTAGGCGGCTAAGGCAACTGCTATAGAGTGCCTCTGGGTGCTCACAGACTATGTGCATCAAGGTCTAAGAGCACTGCACTGCGAGTGCAAGAGCCGTACTCGGCTCTAGTGGAGAGTGAGCCCCGGTAAGCAGCGGAGGCGGCCCGGCTAGGTCCGGGTGTAGCCTACTGCCTAACCGGTTGAGCCCCACTCGCTTGTGCTCCAGTGGCATCAGTTTCCACTCTGCTCTACTAGGGGGTGGAATCTTGGATTCCCGGCTGGAAGATCATAGCCGGAAGCCGCACTCTGAAGTTGTGGGGGGCTTGTACGAGTAAAGACTTGTGAAAGCACAGGGGATTAAAGATTCATCTGCATCTGTTACTCTGATATAAGCCCTTCAGTGTTATCCTTGTGCTACCCCTTAGCCATCTTTGAAGCTATTAGGCCCATATCATGAGGTCAGGCCGTATACGGGGCCAAGTACAACTTTCCTTTTAAGAACAATTACAAAAAAGGCGCAAAGCTGCAAGGAAAGCTAAAACTCGTTCCCAAAAGGATATCTCGCAAGCAAATGAAACAGCCCTTGAGGTCTTGCCATCTATTTTTGGCTCAACTTTAAGTCCGGGGGACACATTGAGTGTAGTGGGGCAAACCCACAATCTACCCTCTGTTGGGGGTGGGGGGTACCTTTCTCAGCCAAGTATAAAGGACTTCTTCTTCAAACAGAAAGCTGGTGCTCAAGGTGATGGTTACGGTGAAGTTGAATTGCCTCTGAAATCGTCTGTTCTGAATAACATGTGTTTATCTACAGCCTGGCTGATGAGGGCTGTTAGCCCGAAACCGGTCCCAGGATGCTTGTTTCCGGTCCAGGGAAGACATGGCTTGGCAGTTCAGGCTGGACTGTTCCCATGAGGCACAGGGTCAAGACTGATTTGCATATAGCTGTGTCTGAACTGGGGTGGCAAAGTGAGCTAAAGAATGATGATGGATTCAACCCAGATCTGTGACTGGGGGTGAGTGTTTGAAAAGTTTCAGCACTCCGTCCATCATCTCCTTGTGTTTGCTTTATCTACAGCCCAGGCAGTTTGCAAGGATGCAATACCCCTCAGGGATGAGCTGAGAGATAGTGGAGAACTGTCAGCAGATTACACGCCTTTAATCTTAAATGCACCTGTGGCAATAAAACCCTGTAATAAAATTGTAGTTAAAGCTCAAGTTCATGATGTTCCTACTCCTATTACCGAACAGGTAAACGTAACGTCTACCCACAGGACACCGCAGTGTGGTCAGAACGGTGCACACCAGGCGGAAGATATTCTTTGGGACATATCTAAGTGTAATAAGCCCACAAACGATAGTGATGCTTCTGTAATTTGTTTGGGGGAGCTGCATGTGAATCAAGTGAATCAAAAATGTTTGATACCTCGGTCGCCTAGGCCTGGGGCTGACAAGATGCGAGAGAGGCTAGGATTACCGGTTTTGGAGATATCAAATATAAAAAGTATCTTAAGCCCATTTAGTCCAGGGATATGTGGTGATGATCCGATATTGGATGATCATTCAATTTTAATCCCATCAAAAAGTAAAACTATAAATAGTCAAGATGATGTTCAGACCATTGGTCAAGTAGATAACTCGCTGACATCTGCAGACCTCTCGTTTTTAGCAAAATATGATGTTTTACCTATTCCTGATGAGCACCCTACAATGTATAAAAGCAGTGATAATATTGGTGTGTGGAAAAGTCTGCTAAATACAATGAACGCTATATCTACTGCTCTTGATCTTCATTCAAATAAGCTTGAAATACAGGTGGAACTTCTAAACACTCTAACAGTTTATGTGGCCGGTATTGACACAAAATTTGACAGGTTTGGTGCTTAAGGCCCAGACTGAGGTTAATGATCAATTAATAAGATGCACATGTTCTCACATTTTGGATAAGATGACTGAGCTCACTAAAATAGTAGGAACACTTGTTGACGAAGTCAAAAAAATAGCTGGGAACCCACTCCTGGATGGCTCTCCAGGTTGTCATAAGAAATTGGGAGTCAGTGTATTTAGTGTGAATGCAAAGCAGCAACAACTCCATGATAAGTTTAGGGCACCAGAGGAGGCTGGGGGAGAGGTTGAGGTCAGTCTGGGCATAGACACTCAAATTAATGAAGGTCATGATCCCCAGGATGTCAAGAAAATCAAGTCAGCACCGATTGCCAAATCCCCTTGCCCAAGCTCGGGGGATAGTCTCAATAGTTTCAATGATTGCCCCTCACTATCCAAAAGGGCAAGAAAAAGGCTGTGGAAAGCTCGGAATAAGACTAAGAAATCAGTTGCTTCAGTAGTTAAATTAGCTAAACCTAAGGATTGTTATCCCATTTTTAAACAAGCTAATAGGAAATGTGCAATTCAGGACAGTGTCCAAAAAGGTGAGGAATCTTCTACAGATTTATTGATGCCTTCGAGGTGTAAGGCCCAGGCACCCGCAGTTGGTAGAAAAGTTGAAGTTTTCACGGCTTGTGGTATAATGAAACCGGATATAGTAGACATTAGTAAGGGAGAGGCGACTAGATATGACAGTAAGCCTCAGGAGATTAGGCTCCATTCTGAAGAACAAACAACTCATACCCTGAATAGGCCAAGTTCCGCAGTAATGTTAGAGCCCATTGTCACCCAGAGTCTATCTTCACCAGAAATATTTTCAAACACCATTTTAGCTAAAGATGGCAACCCAGGCCCATCAAACTCCCTATGTTGCAGACAGGATAATAGTACTAATAATTGGGTTAAAAAACTAGTAATGCATCCCTTGGATGAATCTCAGGGGTTCCATGATAGTCTTAACCGGAGTCTAATACTGAAAATAACGTCAACCATTCCTGAATTATCATTTATTAAAACCACAGACTTGGTGTCAGTGCAGTTTAAACAAATACAGCCAAACACTCTTAGAGAATCTAATATTACAACCTGTTCCTCAAATGATATTGTGACCAAAATATTAGAATCAAGTCTGTATTTTATGGAATGTGGCATTAAGGTTGAGAAGTGGTCCCGTCTACATTATCCCTCTATTCTGGAGGTATTGGCGCTTAAGGTGGAAAAGGAAAGAATAACGGCTGATAATAAGAAGCCAAATCCAGTGCTTAGGGGTGCATCTGGACCATCAGTTAACCAGTCTTGCAGTTCTGGCCTGTTGATCACCAATTCACAAACAGGGGGTTGATTTTGTGAGTGGCTACCTAAAAATAATGTACGTATGGAGGATTGGTCCTGGCTTCCAGCTACTCTGGCAAAGGCGCCCCAGGGAGACAGAAATTGAATGTCCTTAACAACAAAGGTTAATGCTATGCAAATACGACTATGCTCCTGGAATGTTCATGGGCTGAACCATCTACTGTCTGACCCAGATACAATATTATTTTTAAACTCTTTTACAATTGTATTATTTCAAGAAACTTGGTGCAAACAAATGACTCCCTTGCTTGGGTTTAATGAATATAGTCTCCTGGCAGTTCGAACTAATAAACCAGGCCGTGCAAAGTGTGGTCTTTTGTGCTACATTGCAGCTGACTTAAATCTTGTAGTGGAAGTGGTGGATTTTGAGCTGGACTGGTTACAATGTCTTGTGTTAAATAACACTGAATCCAGTCTAATTATAGTCAATGTGTATTTAAGTGGCAGAAAAAATAAGTTGATGCAGTTGTATATCTTGCGAGATATCCTTAATACATTAATAATCCAACACCCTGAAGCAGGCCTTATAGTTTCTGGAGATTTTAATTTGCATTTAAATTCCTTTTCCTCAGTAAATGGTAAGACTAACGGAATTGCAAAAGAGTGTTGTGACATTATGCTCGAGGCCGGGCTTAGTCAGTTAAAAGAAAAATCTAGCTTTGTACCTACGTTTAAAAATTCTAAACAGGGTTCAATTATTGACTACACATTTATTTCAGATAATTTAAGGCCAAAACTGTCTGAATATACGGTAATTCCTCGACTTGAAAGTGATCATAACCCCCAGATTGTTACATTTAACTTTTTAGTGATGTGCTACCCTAGACAGAACAAACTTCTGAATATGGTTCATACATCACATAATCTGAAGAGGTTAGTCTGGCATATTGCTAAAGAAGAGGAAATCATACAAACTGCTAAAAGATTAATAATGGAAAGTGACCAGTGTGAGCCGGGGATGCCAATATGATTAATAAATGGAACTCTATTACAACGTCTCTGGTGGGGAAATTTGCAGCCCAACAGGTTAGAAAAGTATGTAAGCCATTAAAATCCTTGAACATATGGTATACTTCAAAGTTATTTAAGATAAAGAAATCACTTAATAGAGCTATTCGGGAGGCGTATGCTCATAGATTCCATCAGCCCAATTCTGCATATAAAAAAAATTTGAAGGAACTTAGAAAAACTTATAGACAAGAAGTCTGGAAGGCGAAATCTAACTATCAAATAGGGCTTTGGAATAGTTTATTATCTGCTTCTAAACAAAATAATGCAAAAAGATTTTGGGCAGTAATTAACAAGCTGGAAAGGGGAGGCTGCAGGGCATTTTGTTTAAATATTTCGGAAATCAGCTGGGTAACTTTTATCACCAATCTGTATGGCTCAACGGCTCAGGCTATAAACCAAACAAATATGTGTATTGGCTACGGGTAAAACAGTATATTAACTATCGATAGGGAGAGTGGTGAGTGCCAGGGGATGAATACCATAGCCAATCCTAGCGATTCTAGGCTTGACTTGAATTTTAATTTAGAACGCATAAGTTGTAATCAAGTATTGACTTTGCTACGTGGGCTTCGCGCAAATGGCGCTCCTGGTCCTAATGGACTGCCTAATGCCCTGTTCCGTGCTAATGTTGATATGTGGGCTGGAATATTGTATGAATTGTTCAATGAAGTATTGAAATTGGAAATTGTTCCAGCATAATCGCAAGGTAGCATATTGCAGCCTATTTATAAAAGTGGTTCGGTAGATAATCCCGCTAATTATCGTCTAATTGCATTGACTGATGTTGATGCAAAAGTTTTTGCCTCCGTCTTGTTGAAAGAATTGGAAAAGTGGGCAACACAGGAGAGCATTATTCCATTTAACCAAACTGGTTTTCGGAAGGACCAGTCTACCACTACCAACCTGCTTGCACTCACCTTACTTGCTGAGCGAGCTGTCTTGAAAAAGCAAAATCTATACATTGCTTTCATTGATTTAAAGGCAGCCTTTGACTCAGTGGCTCGAAATTTACTATGGAAAAAACTGATTGGATGGGGCATCCCAGGGAAACTGTTGGAGGCTATTAGCCGTTTGTATACGGACACCTGGGTACAAGTCAGGTTGGGTGAGGGCAGTTCCCTATCACGGAAAATCAGAACATATAACGGCCTATAGCAAGGTTGTGTTCTTGCCCCCTGCCTTTTTAATCTATTTCTATCAGATCTTTCTCGGCATCTTGATTCTATTAATGCTCATGCCTCAAGGTTGGGAGGAGTGCAAATAAGCTACCTTCAATATGCTGATGATACTATCCTCCTGAGCCACACTCCAAATGGCCTTCAAAGACTTATAAATGCCTTTGAAGATTACATACAAATAAACGGCCTTGAACTGAATGTTAAAAAAACTAAAAGTATGAAAATTGGAGCTGTAAAGCAGAAGTTCAATATATGGAGGGCCAGAGCAGGTCCAATTGAAGTTGTTAAAACGTATAGATATTTAGGGGTGGTGTTTGATGATAGAGTTTCTTTTAAATACCATTTCAAAGACCTAAGGGCTAAAACTGTGATTTTAATTCATGCTTTTAAATGCTTAAAAAAATCATTGAATTGTCAATCATATGACTATATTCTTAAAGTCATGAAAGCCAAGTTACAGCCAACCCTCCAAAATGGCTCACCCATTACCAGAGGGAAAGATGCAAAGCTCCTGGACTTATTGGTAGTTAAGGCTTTTAAAGCAATCTTTGGGATTCCCAGATCAGTAGGCCAAGCAGGACTAAGATTAGAGTTTGGTCTCCAGAGACAGTGCTTGGTATCAGAAGGAGCATTTTTTAAATGTATGTACTCTATGATTTCATCAGCTCCTGCATCCCTAGGGAACATCTGCTGGCTAGAAGTTGATAAATCTGCTCATGCTGACAAATGGAGATCCCACATCCTAACCTCCCTAAGGGATATCGGTCTGCAAATAGCTTTCCAAGATTTGAAAATGCCCAACTACAAGTTAATTTAAAAAAACTGATTAAAGCCGAATCCCTCAAGTTGGATAAAAATGCATTAGCAGGGAAAAATTATGCATGGTATGTGAGGAACTCATACCAATCTTCATGTACCCAGCCATATTTGACTGCCTATTTTTCAGCAAAAATAAAAAATACTTTTTTAAAATTATGTATGGGAATAAATCCCACAAAAGAGGGCATGCAGTCATGGATTCAACAGTGGCCAGATTCTAATTGTAGACTATGCGGTTGGCCACAAGAGACATTGGTACATATAGTTGTGCGTGTGTCCAAAATTGTTTAACATCCGACGTACCCTTCTGAAACCACTATTCTTGAGGATCGGGGTTAGATCATCTCGCCAGGCACTAATTAGGTCACTATCTGGTGAATCGCTCCCGTTTTCATGCCAATTGATAAAAATTTTAAATGCAGCCGAAAAATGTTTAACATTACATATTTGAGATGTAACGCATTTATTTCCCTGGAACCTATGAGCATTTTTATTATATATATCTTGCTACTTCGTTTGTTGCGAGGGCGACAATTAGAATTGTGACAATATAAGCCCCGTTACAGTAATTATTGATGCACTTTATTATTGTTTTAATATAATGGAATTATTAATTATTGCATGTTGGCACTTTCAAATGCAATGTGTGCAATATTTTGTTATAGAAACTATTGATGTATTTTTATTGCATTTAATTTTTTTAATATATATTGTAATTAGTATTTATTGAACGCTGGCACTTTAAACTGCAATATGTGCAATATCTTGTTATGGTAATTATTGATGTATCTTTATATGTGCTACCAATTTAATTAACTATGCATGATTAAGCCCATGCTTGACTGATTTTATAATCAATCTTTATATGTTTAATGTATGGTGCATTTATCCAGCTTTGTGACATAATTATGGTTGAAATGGTAATTTTTAAAATAATTCTTGTGGTACAGTTGTTAGATACTGAGTAATGTAAAGAAGTTTTGATTGCAATGATTTTAATTAATCACGCAATAAAGATTTAAAGTTTACTAACCTCCTGTCCCAGGTTGGCCTCCACTAAATTTTCTGGGCTATTAGTGCTCGAGGTGTGGCTCATGTTTACTACCTCCGAAACCCCCTCCTGGCAGTGTCCCTGACATTCATCTACAGTGCTGGAGCTGTCTTCATGATCTAGTATATTGCCAGGCAATGTGCAATCCTTACGTGCCGAGACAGTACAATTCGCTCGGTTGTAGCTTGCCCCACTCGTTTTTTGACCCTTTGAGTCAGGGCAATTGCAACAGGATGGGCTGTAGTGCCTGAGATTTTTGGGTTACTTCACATTTTAGTGCCCTCTGGTCCAGTCTTAAGTCTTGCTATTTGTTCTTCTCTCCCCTACTCCTCCATTATATTATGGGTCATTGACTGCCTCCAGGATGAAATAGTACTGCTGTGCCCCCCCAGAGGGACCTTCTATGAGGACGCACCACCAGACCCTGCGAGATAATAGGCAGAGCACGTGCACTTACCCCCTGTGAGAAACCTGGTGGCCACAGCGAGGAAAATACCGGTCTTCTCCACAGCCTGGTCACCACTGGTCATCAGGAGTAAGGGAAGTTATGCCCATCCATGTTGCCCTCTGTGCTAATGGCTCCTCCGAATCAAGTCAACCAAGGCGGGCACTGCACCTTCCTCATACCCCTCCATGCCATGTGCAGCAGCGCTTTTCAGCACACAGTGGTATGCATCACCGTGGCTGGAGTCCTCAATCAGGTGAGGGAAGAAGAAGAAAAAAAAAAGAAACGTAAAAAATCCGCCCACTTTTGTCTTCACGCGGCCGCCTGCCGCGTACTATTTCCCAGTAAAATTCCAGCCGTGCCCCCATTCTCCAAGCTGGCCGTTAGCTCGTCTCCTCACCCTAGCTCAGCCGGCGGCTGCCATCCAGCACCACGCCTCGCGCAGCGTAATGTCCTGACGTGGCAAGGAGGAGGAGCATTGGCACTTCAGCCGATGATCATCTGTCTCCAGCATCAGCATTTGGACAGTTCTTATGAATACGGGGATGCTGTTCCAGATCCTGGGTGCATAGATGGAAATGGAATGCACTTTTGTTTTTTTTCTTTTCAACACCTCTAAGTCTGCAGTCTGATGGCGCTCTGGGTGCTGGTGTGGTGAGAACCACCAGAGATACTGTGCTTGTATGCAAGATAAACAGGAGTGCTGCTTGTGATGGACTCGTAAATGATGCAGCCGGTTTTGTAGATGGTGCAGGCCGGCAAGGGGAGCCAATGGATTTCCATCAGAGTGGGTGTGATGTGTTCATAATTTGTCAGGCCCTGGATGAGATGTACAGTGGCTTGTAGGATGCCACTAAGGGGTGCCAGTGTGGACTGTGAGAGGGCATGGAGTAGAGCATTACCACCATCCAGATGCAAGAGTAGAAGGGCTTGAACAGCAGTTCTGCAGTAGCTTTATGGAAAACATGGTTTGACTTTCTTTAGAAGAGAGAGCATGTACCCAACTGTCTTTTTTTTTGTTGGAATGTGTTCCTTGAGATGGTATTCGGCGAGTGTTGGAGATTGAAGCTGTCAAGGTTCAGGTCATTAAGACAGGTTTGTACTGTATCTTGTTTGTTGTTTTTGGCAAATAATAGGGTTAGGTTAAGCTTCAGGTAGGCACTGGAAATTAAGGCCTGGATCTTGTGGAAGTAGTGCTTGAGGCGTTGGATGTCTGCAGCAGAAAAGACTTTTAAGTAGAGTTGTGTATCGTCAGCATATTGGTGAATCTTAATGCTGTTATCTGTGAGTAGAGCACCAGGCAGCTCCAGACATGCCACTCAGTAAACGAACACTGCAATAAGCAAACAAATGCTTCAATAAGGCCTGCCAACTCTCAATAAGAGTGATCCACCAACTATTGTACCAGAAGCACTCCTACTGTGATAGTTATTCTTTGTAGGCACCAGAATTGTGGCCCATATAGGTAGTACATATGGAAATGATTCTCGGTCTAACGGAAGGAACCCACACAGGAATTTCAGATTTCCCCTGTTCCCTGTGATTTGATGCATGTTGCCCTCTGACTGCCTTCTAATGAACTACAGGTCCAGCAACTCCTCTCTGAAATCTCCTCTTCCATGCACCTTACAAGGATATGTGGAATGTTAAGGAGTCTGGCCAACAAGGCCTAGTACCTTGCTACTTTACTGTTACATCCCTCTAATGTGATCGGTGCCTTCAGGCTGGTGCCCCTGGACTAACAGAGTATCTACCTCAACGATGGTGTTATGTCCATGCCACCCTTGACATTCTTGGCAGGGCAGAGGCCCTTTGGGGTGCCTACATTCAGCGACTATGAGTGCTGCTCTACTCTCTTGTGTGTTTTGCAATTCGCCCCAAGTGGGAAGGGTATGCCCAGACGTGGGTCCCGTGCTCACTGCGCCACTGGAGTCAGGCTATCCTGGCTGATGAGGGCTGAATGCCCGAAACCGGTCCTAGGATGCTTGATTCCGGTCCAGGGAAGACATGGCTTGGCAGTTCGGTCTGGACTGTTCCCATGAGGCACAGGGTCAAGACTGATTTGCATATGGCCATGTCTGAACTGGGGTGGCGTGGTGAAGCAAAATAACGATGGATTAAACCCAGATCTGTGACTGGGGGTGAATGTATGCCAATGTGCAATATTCCGTCCATCATCTTGTGTGTTTTGCAATTCGCCCCAAGTGGGAAGGGTATGCCCAGACGTGGGTCCCGTGCTCACTGCGCCACTGGAGTCAGGCTATCCTGGCTGATGAGGGCCGAATGCCCGAAACCGGTCCTAGGATGCTTGATTCCGGTCCAGGGAAGACATGGCTTGGCAGTTCGGTCTGGACTGTTCCCATGAGGCACAGGGTCAAGACTGATTTGCATATGGCCATGTCTGAACTGGGGTGGCGTGGTGAAGCAAAATAACGATGGATTAAACCCAGATCTGTGACTGGGGGTGAATGTATGCCAATGTGCAACATTCCGTCCATCATCTTGTGTGTTTTGCAATTCGCCCCAAGTGGGAAGGGTATGCCCAGACGTGGGTCCGGTGCTCACTGCGCCACTGGAGTCAGGCTATCCTGGCTGATGAGGGCTGAATGCCCGAAACCGGTCCTAGGATGCTTGATTCCGGTCCAGGGAAGACATGGCTTGGCAGTTCGGTCTGGACTGTTCCCATGAGGCACAGGGTCAAGACTGATTTGCATATGGCCATGTCTGAACTGGGGTGGCGTGGTGAAGCAAAATAACGATGGATTAAACCCAGATCTGTGACTGGGGGTGAATGTATGCCAATGTGCAACATTCCGTCCATCATCTTGTGTGTTTTGCAATTCGCCCCAAGTGGGAAGGGTATGCCCAGACGTGGGTCCCGTGCTCACTGCGCCACTGGAGTCAGGCTATCCTGGCTGATGAGGGCTGAATGCCCGAAACCGGTCCTAGGATGCTTGATTCCGGTCCAGGGAAGACATGGCTTGGCAGTTCGGTCTGGACTGTTCCCATGAGGCACAGGGTCAAGACTGATTTGCATATGGCCATGTCTGAACTGGGGTGGCGTGGTGAAGCAAAATAACGATGGATTAAACCCAGATCTGTGACTGGGGGTGAATGTATGCCAATGTGCAACATTCCGTCCATCATCTTGTGTGTTTTGCAATTCGCCCCAAGTGGGAAGGGTATGCCCAGACGTGGGTCCCGTGCTCACTGCGCCACTGGAGTCAGGCTATCCTGGCTGATGAGGGCTGAATGCCCGAAACCGGTCCTAGGATGCTTGATTCCGGTCCAGGGAAGACATGGCTTGGCAGTTCGGTCTGGACTGTTCCCATGAGGCACAGGGTCAAGACTGATTTGCATATGGCCATGTCTGAACTGGGGTGGCGTGGTGAAGCAAAATAACGATGGATTAAACCCAGATCTGTGACTGGGGGTGAATGTATGCCAATGTGCAACATTCCGTCCATCATCTTGTGTGTTTTGCAATTCGCCCCAAGTGGGAAGGGTATGCCCAGACGGGGGTCCCGTGCTCACTGCGCCGCTGGAGTCAGGCTATCCTGGCTGATGAGGGCTGAATGCCCGAAACCGGTCCTAGGATGCTTGATTCCGGTCCAGGGAAGACATGGCTTGGCAGTTCGGTCTGGACTGTTCCCATGAGGCACAGGGTCAAGACCGATTTGCATATGGCCATGTCTGAACTGGGGTGGCGTGGTGAAGCAAAATAACGATGGATTAAACCCAGATCTGTGACTGGGGGTGACTGGGGGTGAATGTGCAACATTCCGTCCATCATCTTGTGTGTTTTGCAATTCGCCCCAAGTGGGAAGGGTATGCCCAGACGTGGGTCCCGTGCTCACTGCGCCACTGGAGTCACGCTATCTTGGCTGATGAGGGCTGAATGCCCGAAACCGGTCCTAGGATGCTTGATTCCGGTCCAGGGAAGACATGGCTTGGCAGTTCGGTCTGGACTGTTCCCATGAGGCACAGGGTCAAGACTGATTTGCATATGGCCATGTCTGAACTGGGGTGGCGTGGTGAAGCAAAATAACGATGGATTAAACCCAGATCTGTGACTGGGGGTGAATGTATGCCAATGTGCAACATTCCGTCCATCATCTTGTGTGTTTTGCAATTCGCCCCAAGTGGGAAGGGTATGCCCAGACGTGGGTCCCGTGCTCACTGCGCCACTGGAGTCAGGCTATCCTGGCTGATGAGGGCTGAATGCCCGAAACCGGTCCTAGGATGCTTGATTCCGGTCCAGGGAAGACATGACTTGGCAGTTCGGTCTGGACTGTTCCCATGAGGCACAGGGTCAAGACTGATTTGCATATGGCCATGTCTGAACTGGGGTGGCGTGGTGAAGCAAAATAACGATGGATTAAACCCAGATCTGTGACTGGGGGTGAATGTATGCCAATGTGCAACATTCCGTCCATCATCTTGTGTGTTTTGCAATTCGCCCCAAGTGGGAAGGGTATGCCCAGACGTGTGTCCCGTGCTCACTGCGCCACTGGAGTCAGGCTATCCTGGCTGATGAGGGCTGAATGCCCGAAACCGGTCCTAGGATGCTTGATTCCGGTCCAGGGAAGACATGGCTTGGCAGTTCGGTCTGGACTGTTCCCATGAGGCACAGGGTCAAGACTGATTTGCATATGGCCATGTCTGAACTGGGGTGGCGTGGTGAAGCAAAATAACGATGGATTAAACCCAGATCTGTGACTGGGAGGGAATGTATGCCAATGTGCAACATTCCGTCCATCATCTTGTGTGTTTTGCAATTCGCCCCAAGTGGGAAGGGTATGCCCAGACGTGGGTCCGGTGCTCACTGCGCCACTGGAGTCAGGCTATCCTGGCTGATGAGGGCTGAATGCCCGAAACCGGTCCTAGGATGCTTGATTCCGGTCCAGGAAGACATGGCTTGGCAGTTCGGTCTGGACTGTTCCCATGAGGCTCAGGGTCAAGACTGATTTGCATATGGCCATGTCTGAACTGGGGTGGCGTGGTGAAGCAAAATAACGATGGATTAAACCCAGATCTGTGACTGGGGGTGAATGTATGCCAATGTGCAACATTCCGTCCATCATCTTGTGTGTTTTGCAATTCGCCCCAAGTGGGAAGGGTATGCCCAGACGTGGGTCCCGTGCTCACTGCGCCACTGGAGTCAGGCTATCCTGGCTGATGAGGGCTGAATGCCCGAAACCGGTCCTAGGATGCTTGATTCCGGTCCAGGGAAGACATGGCTTGGCAGTTCGGTCTGGACTGTTCCCATGAGGCACAGGGTCAAGACTGATTTGCATATGGCCATGTCTGAACTGGGGTGGCGTGGTGAAGCAAAATAACGATGGATTAAACCCAGATCTGTGACTGGGGGTGAATGTATGCCAATGTGCAACATTCCGTCCATCATCTTGTGTGTTTTGCAATTCGCCCCAAGTGGGAAGGGTATGCCCAGACGTGGGTCCCGTGCTCACTGTGCCACTGGAGTCAGGCTATCCTGGCTGATGAGGGCTGAATGCCCGAAACCGGTCCTAGGATGCTTGATTCCGGTCCAGGGAAGACATGGCTTGGCAGTTCGGTCTGGACTGTTCCCATGAGGCACAGGGTCAAGACTGATTTGCATATGGCCATGTCTGAACTGGGGTGGCGTGGTGAAGCAAAATAACGATGGATTAAACCCAGATCTGTGACTGGGGGTGAATGTATGCCAATGTGCAACATTCCGTCCATCATCTTGTGTGTTTTGCAATTCACCCCAAGTGGGAAGGGTATGCCCAGACGTGGGTCCCGTGCTCACTGCGCCACTGGAGTCAGGCTATCCTGGCTGATGAGGGCTGAATGCCCGAAACCGGTCCTAGGATGCTTGATTCCGGTCCAGGGAAGACATGGCTTGGCAGTTCGGTCTGGACTGTTCCCATGAGGCACAGGGTCAAGACTGATTTGCATATGGCCATGTCTGAACTGGGGTGGCGTGGTGAAGCAAAATAACGATGGATTAAACCCAGATCTGTGACTGGGGGTGAATGTATGCCAATGTGCAACATTCCGTCCATCATCTTGTGTGTTTTGCAATTCGCCCCAAGTGGGAAGGGTATGCCCAGACGTGGGTCCCGTGCTCACTGCGCCACTGGAGTCAGGCTATCCTGGCTGATGAGGGCTGAATGCCCGAAACCGGTCCTAGGATGCTTGATTCCGGTCCAGGGAAGACATGGCTTGGCAGTTCGGTCTGGACTGTTCCCATGAGGCACAGGGTCAAGACTGATTTGCATATGGCCATGTCTGAACTGGGGTGGCGTGGTGAAGCAAAATAACGATGGATTAAACCCAGATCTGTGACTGGGGGTGAATGTATGCCAATGTGCAACATTCCGTCCATCATCTTGTGTGTTTTGCAATTCGCCCCAAGTGGGAAGGGTATGCCCAGACGTGGGTCCTGTGCTCACTGCGCCACTGGAGTCAGGCTATCCTGGCTGATGAGGGCTGAATGCCCGAAACCGGTCCTAGGATGCTTGATTCCGGTCCAGGGAAGACATGGCTTGGCAGTTCGGTCTGGACTGTTCCCATGAGGCACAGGGTCAAGACTGATTTGCATATGGCCATGTCTGAACTGGGGTGGCGTGGTGAAGCAAAATAACGATGGATTAAACCCAGATCTGTGACTGGGGGTGAATGTATGCCAATGTGCAACATTCCGTCCATCATCTTGTGTGTTTTGCTACTCTCTTAGAGGCCAGCTTTCAAATTAACTCAGCACTAACTCGAAAATATTATAACATTTCATTGATACATTCCCACATCATCAGCCAATCAGATTAACTATTTGCCTCCAGTCACCAAAAAACCTATTTAACACATTTTTTCTTGCATCTGATTTAATTCCTGGAGGAGTGAGAATGTTAGTGTTCTTTCAGGCATCTACACAAGTGGCTTGCCTGGTGCTCATCTACACATGCACCTATTATATAGTCCTCAAGCTTTCCTGTGCACACTTACACAAATCTGTAGGGAAGCACGGCCTACATATAAAAGGTAAAAGTATCATGTAAAACCCACTCAAGAGTTTTAACTTGTCGAATCAACTAAAACAGAAAAAACTGTCCTTGTTAAATTCAATAGGAGCATCAGCTGACATTGAAGTATAGGAAAGGTGTGAGTCTTAAACAAATGCAAAATATTAATATGATGTTTTCACCTGGGCCGAGGTTCCTTGGAAGGCCAAAATATGAGTGAATGTGGTCAGAGGGACGTGGGGCATTGGATATAGTTGAGCACGTTGTGGTAAATCTTTCTTTTAGCATTAAGCGGAAATACTTCAAGTGTGGATGATTCTGATGCTGGTTAAATCGCGATAAGGGGCTTGATAATATGCCCTATAGAATTCCAATAGAAGCCCAGGTTTGATGTCCTTCACACCAGAACCTGGGCTTCTATTGGAATTCTATAGGGCATATTATCAAGCCCCTTATCGCCGCTTTAGCGGCAGTTTCCTTCCGCTAAAGCGGCGATAATGTTATCACCCGTTCCTGATAATATGGCCCACAGTGTTTCCTGAATACAAAAGTGGAGGTATTAAAATGATACTGTAAAGTCTGTCGAGGTTAAATTATTTTAAAAACTAAAAGGAAGGATGTGTCAGAAGTGCAAAGTGCTGCAAACACATTTTAGCGAGAGGCAAAATCCAAATTGTCTTTACATATGTCCCTGGGAGCAGTTAAAATGCACCCTTTAACAGAAAGTACTGGTGGAAGGCTCTTGGGGACTTTTTGGATCTCGGGGGCTGTACTTCAGTGGGGGCTGTGCACTGCTCACATTCAGTCTGATCCAGTAGTGCCCACCTGTGACAAATGGGGAGCTGATCGAATAGCATCAGTACATTCTCCTAACCTTGCTAAGATCATTGGGGTGCTATTAGAAAACCAAAGGTCCGAGGCTTGTCTGCAGGTTCTTGCTCCATGGGCCAGAAATAGGGGGGCTAACAGGCAATGACGATCACTGGCAAGTTTGGGGAAACAGCACAGTAAGTGGAACCAAGATTATTTACAGTAGTTATGCAGTCTACATGTTTTTGCCTCACCCTGCCTTGCCCAGGAGGGGTTGAAATCCAGAATTGGTAGGGCGAGGAGCCGCATGCATTAGATGTTCCTGCATGTGTGGACTGCAAGAGCTTAATATAGGTAGGACTGACCTTTTCCCACCATATAGGAGGCATCTAGTGCCTCGAAGGTCGAGCAATGGCGGAGACATTCCATGTCCAGATATAGGGGGGCCTTCTTGACCTGCGAGTTCACTGTCCTTTTCCAGACTACAAAAGATATGTCAGCGTGATGTAGATTCGTAACTTCAATTTTTAGATTGTTGATTGCCCGAGCCAGGTACACTTATCATGGAGAGCCCCCTCCCTTAAATATTACTTTAAGTTCTGCCTTGAGTGTGTTCTTGGGGGCCCGTTGATCCTGATGTAATATTTTAATAGGTCCCCTTGGCATTCAAGTTCCATTCTCCTGAGGCCTAGCTCCAGTCTCAGCCTCGCTCTTCGAGCTTGCCGAGGTGCATGGAAGATTTTTATGTATGCTGATATTTTAATGTTATTTATTTGCATTACTGTTGCACAGTAGTGGTAAGTAGCCATAATCCAGTGCTGGAATCAATTTTGCTTTCAGGACTTTCAGCATGGGTTCGGTGGTTGGGCTTTCCAGGTGGCTGTTGAGGTATTTTAGGCTATGGACGACTCCCGTGCACTTGATTTTGAGGTGCTTCAGGTGGCCACTGGTCTGGCCCCTTCAGTAAACCAAATGCCTAAGTAGTTGTTGTTATTTGCAACTCCCCAAGCCACCAGTGCGCTTGTTTCTTTTGGTGATATTTTCCAAAGATGATTATTTTGGCCTTACCCTGGTTCATCTGACGTTTGTTGGCCTTGTTGAACCTATGAAGTGCGTCAAGGGTTCTCTGTAGGCCTGATGTAGTGTGGTCCATAATCACTATATCCTCTGCATACTGCAGGATTGGGAGGCGTAACCTTCCTAGCCTTGGTGTAACTAAACTGGCACCCTCTAATGTTTTTCCCAAGTCAGCAGTATAAAGGTTCAAAAGAAGGGGGCCCAGCACACAGCCCTGTTTGAGTCCATTGTTGATTGAGACTTTAGTGGTCGCTGTGGTGGGGCCTTTTTTTAATCTGGACTCAGGTCCCCTGGTTTAGACATATTTTTGCTTTGAGGAGCAAGGGGGCCCCCCCATGCTGTTATATTTTCCCACGGCTTGCCCCACACCAATCTATCAAAAGCTACGCTGTGATTGATGAAACAACTAAACAATGGTGGAGGTTTTCTCCGTGTTGCTTGCTGCGACATATAGGCTAGTGCTGTAACGTTTTCAATTGTAGTGCTTGCCGGCCTGAATCTAGATCGAAAGTACAGGAGTCTGCTATTTTCTGTCACCCAGGCTTCTAGGTCGTCTAGCAGGATATCTTTGCTTCCAAGTCTAGAAGAGCAATTAGCCGGTAATTCTCCGGGAGTGAACATTCACCCTTTTGTAGCTTGGGATAAGAACAAACCCTCTCCACAAGTTTGAGATCATGGCGGTGGTGAAGGCGTGGTTGTAGAGCAGTGTCTAAAGTCTTGTGGTGCTTTAAACACTGCGGCAGGAAGGCCATTAGGTCCAGGGGCCTGTCTCATTTTTCGTATTGCGGTGATGACGGAGATTTCTGTGAGGGGGAAGGATGACTGTGCATGGCAGTCTAGTGCTAGAGCAGTTTGGTAGGACATTATTTTGTCCGCCTGATCTTCCATGTATAAGAGCTTGATGTAAGCAATCCACTCCCTTTCTACCACACCATTTTCCTTGGCCAGCGCTAAGCTGCTGAGTCTGTTTATGTGCCTCCTGAAGTGGGAATGATTTCTCTCATGTAGAATGGTAAAAATCTTAAAATATTCTTCCTCAATTTACTTGCTTTTTTGCTTCCATATGATCCACCTATGGGCAACTCTCTACGCTGTGACAGTTTCTGCCGATATGTTTTTGACACCTCGTCCTTTGGCCGCTAGCGCTCTTCAAAGATTACAGATACTTGTAGCCAGTTCCTTATTTATTTATTTTTTACGGAGTTTTATATAGCGCAAACTTGACTCGAAGGTATCGGGTATCAGTGCGCTTTACATAGCAGCAGTTGCGTGACATGAGGACACATTCATTTTTGTTAGGCATGGGGAGATTAAGTGATTTGCCCAGAATCACAGGATGTTTAGCGTCATTGCCGAGACTCGAACCCAGTTCCCCAGATTCGAAGTCGACCGCCCTAGCCGTTAGGCCAACTCCTCTCCCCAATTATTGGTTGTATGAAGCGCTGTTACCCCCATGGGGTGGGCTTCTTCTGATGTGATGCAGCTGTTTAACTTTCTTCAAGGTTATCTTTTAATTTAATTCTAGGGAGGACTTTGTGTCATTCCTCCCCTGTTGATTTGCCCAAAGGGAGTAGCTGAGGCAAGTCTATGGAGACTAATTACAGGATCGCTCGCAAAGGTCTATGGACGCTTTCTGCTCGGTCATCTACTTCAAAGGTATTGATTTTAGATAACAAGAGTGCGCTAGTGAAGATGTAGTCAATATGTTTCTGAATGTAGGAAGGATGTAGCATTGCGGCTCACTTGCTTCTTGTAGAGGTAGAGCCTAGCCTGTGGCTTATAAGAAGGCTCTGGAGCAAAGCGGCCTCTGTGGATGTGCTGACTGTTTTGGTTTGGCCCCCCAGGGCCCTGATGTTAAAGTCTCCAACCATAATTGGTGTGTGGGAGTAGCATGTGCTTAACAGCTCTTTAGTTGTGGTATTTAGGGCATTTAAGGCCTGTTTGTTCTGATGCTATGCAGCGTTAATTCATCAGTTTATTAGTAGCAGTGAAAGTGGTTTAAAATCGCATTTTAGACCTTTGATCAGTAGAACTTGGAGTTTGTGTAAGTTTGTGGCGATTGCGGTGGTCTCTATTTTCCAGTTGTGTTTAACTTAAATTGAAAGCCCTCTTGCCGGCGGGCTGAAGATGTTGCGTTTTATAGCTGGAGAGTAAAATTCGTAGCAGCCTGGCAGTGTGGTTGTTCCTGTAGCCTAGGTCTCCTGGAAGCCTAGGGTGTCTCCTTTATAAAGATAGTCAAGAACTGAGTTGTCCTCAGTGATTTTCTTGAGACTTGCCACGTTCCATGGTATGATTGTGAACTGAGGACTGGAGGTGGCCTCCTCTAAGTTATTGCTTTGCATCCAGATGTGAGTGATGTTAGGAATGCTGTTGATGGAGACTCAATGCAAGCATTGCCCGCCATTCCCGATTGTCATAGTGCCATCATATGCAATCCAGAATTTAATGTTACCTTGCATTGTTGTAGGGGACTTTTGCTTCAATTGGGATAACATGTTTGATCCTGCAGTCCCTTAACTTGAATTGCTCTTAAACATTTCTAAACTGGAAAAAGCATGCTTAAATGCTACTCACTCAAAAGGAAATATACTTGGAGAGTCTCAACAAGAGGAAGTGTCAAAACATAATCTTCCATGTCCATCAGCTGGTCAGACTACATCCTAAAAACCTTCAAACTCTCATGCATCAAATAAATGCTCTGGAGCCAACCCAACACCCTAAAGGATGAATGACAAATTTCAACTATTTAGAACTACCCTTTCATGAAAACCAAATCCTAACAAGACTAAGGTAGAAGCCGGGTCACAACAACCCTAACTTATTGCTCAACACCCTCAACTCAGTCTTGCAGGAGTTTACCGAAGAAATGACTCCATCTGAAATAAAAAGGCTATGGGTAAGCATAAATATGAACTGGTTTTCCGAAGATCACCTCGTAGGAAGAAGCGCCCTAAGACTAACTGATATGTATGGCAAAATGTCCCCTTAAACAGATCTCTTAACTCTGTGCAATAAAGTATAGAATATAAAAGCATGTTTTTGAAGCAAAGGCCAACTTTATCAAAGATTAAATTAACACATCTAGAAATTGTCCAATAGAACTATTCAAAATCATCAAGAATCTTACCACTCCACAATCACCGGCCATCATTCTCCATTCCAAAGAATCCTGCGAGAAAATTCTCTAAAATCTTCAATACCAAAATAAAAACAATTGAGGTTTCTCTGGACTGACCAGCATTCCATTGAGCAGCTGGCAAATCTCCATTGCGATGGTCAACAATGAAGGAAGTAATACAATCCCATGTAATAGCAACAACCACCAATCTAAACTCTTTCAATTACTTTCCCGAACCTATCCTGGCCAGAATTATCAAAGAAATCACCTATTCCATACTCCCCTCCTGACAAGGATGATAAATAAGTCTTTTTCACAGTGAATTATTTCTGACGGTTCCAAAACAAGTCAAATCGCCGCTCTCCTACAAAGATCACCGCCAACCTAGAAGACTTGAACAATACCTGGTATCTATCTTCCATTTGTGGCTTCAATCATGGAAAGCTGTGTGGAGAACCAACCGAAAATATTAGTCGAAGAGCACAGTCTGTTTGACCCTTACCACTATTGGTTGAGAACCACTGCAACAAAGAATCAGCTGTGCTACGCATAATGGACAACGCCTCTGCCTTTTTAGATAAGCGGGCAATCCTGCCTGCTTATTTTCCTAGATCTGCTATCTGTGTTTGACTCTGGCAACCATGTCTTGCTGCTAAAAATCACAAATGAGATGATGTGTCTAGAAGGCCTGCTGCTAGCGTGGTTCGAATCGCGCCTGTCATATTCCTCTCAATATGTCAAAGTGGCTAATAACATCTCAACCCCCTATCCACCTGAACAAGGCGTCTTCCAAAGACCCATTCTGTTGCCCACCCTTTTCAATTTCTACAAGGAACTCTTGATTGCTCTCTTTAACTAAACCCTCATCTTTAACTTGTACATCAATGCCACTCAACTAGACGACATGACTGCGCTGTGAAGAGTGTTAAAGGATTTACAATTTAGGATGACTCAATGTTACCTCAAAATAAACCCACAAAACATGGAATTTCTTCTAAACTCACCTAATCAAAACAACAATCCTGAGCAAACCTGATTAGACTCATCAAAAATTCAACAGTAAACACAATTTTCGAGACAGCAAAAAAGTCAGGCTACATCAGATAACTTCAAGACTATAGTGCTATCTTTAGTCTTTCTAAAACTTGACTATGGAAATGTAATTCTATTCGTCATTCCTAAAACAAACCTAATCCCTCTAACAGTAGCACTCAACTCCACCTGGCGCTTGGTCTCATGCACCAACAAACAAGATCACATTACACCCACACTGATCAGGCTCAATTGGCCTCTGATTAAAGTCAAGAAATCAATTCAAACTAGCCTGTATTATTCACAAGGCCTTACATAGTAGAACTCCAAACAACCTAGTCCATAAATGAATAATTTCAGGAGCATTCAAACGCCCAGTAGTGTGAACTCCCTTTTCCTTGAAACCCAATTTCTCAAAAAGTCCCTCACACTGAACCAATCTTTCTAGGACAATTCTCCTAGGATCTGGAACTCCATCCCACCAATTATAAAATTCAGCCCTTCTCATTCCTCACTCAAGAATAACTAAAATACTTTCTCTTTACGCAATACTTCCAGTCATGAACTGCGAACATCTGAAAAATCAACATTGTCGAGGAAGCACCCATTAAGTATTGAATCCCATCTCTGAGGTGTCATTGGACAAGCCATTTTGTGCCATGCTATGGTTGAAGCTGTCCCCTCAACCTATTTCTAGCACACTCACTACTTTGCAATTCCAATAATGGACTAACCAATAATCCTCCGAGGGTGTCCTTGCATCTAATATCTTTCCATGTAAATATTTCCCTTTTGTATAAATATTTTCTAAATGTCCCCATTTTCTTTTAAAATATGTAATCATTCTAACATGTGAACTTCTCAGCCAACATCCAAACACTTCGTACTGCAGACACTTTTCACCGCTCCATTTTATGTATTCAGTTACCATGTTTAATCGTTATAAAATACCTGGCTGGGTATGGTTTCTGCTATATAAAACCTCAAATAAATAAATAAATAAATAAATACATTCTCATTGATTCATTAATAAACCAATTGATGAGAATTTAGAGAAGGAAGGTTTGTTTGTCAGGGGAGAGAGAATGATACAGATCTTTAAACTGAAATTTGCTGTAATGCAGCATGACTTTTTTCAACAGCAGGAAAGAAAATTCAACAGAGGAATAAGAAATTCCATTAGTGAAAAACTTTGATCCCTGAGACACTTGATTTTCACAAATTGCCCCACAGATTGACCTGATAAATTGGATAACTGCCTTACGGACATTGAAAGACCAACCATCTCCTAATTGAGCTAGATAGGCATGCTATGGATATTCCAGAAAAAATACAAGGATCTTGAAAAGTATGTGTAAGAAATTGGAGTAATGCTTGATGGTGGTGGAATCAACAACTACAATCCTTGTAAGGGTAAACCACAAAAGTCACAAAAGTATCCAATGCTTAACCCTCTGGTAGCTTGGCACAAAAGCAGTCAGCTTAACTTAGAGGCAATGCGCAAAGTGTTTGTGCAGTACACAAACCATAATAAAGTGAAAACACAACACATGAAAAATCCCAAACCAATTAAGAAAAGTAGAGTACATTTTAAAAAATAATATTATACTAGAGCAACAAAAATACAATCCGTAGAATCAGGAGATATTGAATTTTAAAATGTTTAGTGAAAATAGCGCCAAGAAGCAGAAAGTGCCACTCATGGTTATCTGGTCGTGCTAGGCCAGGGGAAAGTCACATTTTGAGGCCAACTGCAATGAAGTGTGGATCGGATAAAGGGACCAGGTTAGTCCCACTGGAGTTTACCTTCTCAAGTCTGGCATGAAGAGTTCTGCTCATGCTGTGAGGAGGCTGTGAGGAGGAGGCTTTAGGCATGAAGAGTAGGTCGAGCAACACGGACAGTTGTTGCGGTAGTGCAAAGAGCTGGTAATCACTGGAGCCTCACGTTGGTTGATCATCCCGGATGGTCACAGTCGGTGCTATGTGTAGGTCTCGTGTCGCCAGTCGTCATGGGCAGTCACTGTCAGCAGAATTGCAGGTGTCACCGGAGCTTCACATTGATGGTCAGCAGTGTTTTGGCATGAACTGGCCCATTTGCGGGTGCAAAGAGCTGAAACTTCGGCTTTTTCACCTTTTTCTTTAGGAGGAACTCTCATTGATGCCAGTCAAGAGGATCAGAACTCACTCCAGCAGAGGCCAACAGCAGTGCTCAGTCAGGTCCAGGCAAGTCCAGTTGCAACTAGGTAGTTGCAGGAAGTCCTCTGGAAGCTTATTGTGTCTAGGTAGCTCACACAGGAGGTCAGCCAATTGACCTTTGGAATCACTCAGGTTAGCCTGGAATCAAGGCCAGCAGGTCCAAACTTCCTTTTAGACACCAAAGCAGTCCTTCAAGCAGCAAGGCAGTCCTTCTTCTGGATCTTGCACAGGTCTAGGAGTTCTCTGATGAGTGGTTCTGATTGTCCTCTTTTTGTACCTGGTGTCAGCCTTTGTGTGGGGGAATTCCCTGACTTAGCACCAAAACTGGTTCTGGTCAGTTCTTCCCCTTCCTCGTGTCTGGGCCCCAAACCATCTAAGGTGACAAAACGCAGGACAAGCCTGGTGTCAGATTCCTTTGTGTGTGCTCTAGGCAAAGCACTGGGTGCAGCCCCTCCCCAGCCACCCTGAAAGGACGGCTTATCCTGTCCACACCCAAGCCCCCTTTGTCTCACTGTCTGGAAGAAATACAAAAACCCCAACAGCAGCACCATTCACAGTCATGGGGCTGAGGAAACTGACAGAAAAGCACCGCTGGTTGGGACAAAAAAAATGTAACTTTCTAAAAGCAGCATTTTCAGAATGGTAAGTTAAAATCCAACCTCCCCATTAAAGAGATTTTAAAATTACCATTCACTTGAGTGTAACCAGCATATTTCTATCTGCTCCAAATCTGAAATTAACACGTATTAAATGTAATAAGGTAACCCAGTGTTAGTCAATTTAAGAGATAGGCTTACAAGAGTGAAAAATGACTTTATGCATGGTTAACCGCCAGGACATGTAAAACTTAAGTAAACATGTCCTACATTTTAAATACAACACACCTTGCCCTGTGTTCCTCTTGGGCCAACCTTAAGGGTGACTTATAAGTATTGAAAAGGAAGGTTTAGGCCTGGCAAAGGGTTTATTTTGCCAGGTCAAAATTGCAGTTCAAAACTGCACACACAGAATGCAGTGGCAGGCCTGAGACATATTTTGCAGGGCTACTTTAGTGGGTGGCATAATAAATGCTGTGGGCCCACTACTAGGATTTAATTTACAGGCCCTGTGTACAGGCAGCATCATTTTCTAGGGACTTACACGTACATTGAATGTGCCAATTAGGTGTAGTCCATTTCTAGCATGTTTGAAGGAGAGAGCACAAGCACCTTAGCACTGGTTAGCAAGGGTAACGTGTGCAGAGTCCTAATGCCAACAAAAACGAATTCAGCAAAAACAAGGGGGTGAAAGCAAAAAGTTTGGCAGAATACAACGCTAAAGATTTCAGATCTAGCAGTCTGGAATGAAGCATGGAAGGTCTCCTGCTGAGATGAGGTATGCATTGAAGAGTTAGATAATGCATGCAAGGCTGCCATATTAAAGAAGGCAAACAAGATGCAGGTGCACCTTCAATAAATGATGTGCATTCAGGATTCAACTAATAATGCCTGCAGAATGGACATTTTCGATAGGTTTTCTATATTAAGGTTGCACACACGCCAAAAG
The DNA here is from genome assembly GCA_963921515.1 of Calotriton arnoldi. Classification (NCBI taxonomy): domain Eukaryota; kingdom Metazoa; phylum Chordata; class Amphibia; order Caudata; family Salamandridae; genus Calotriton; species Calotriton arnoldi. The sequence continues at coordinate 925,791 of CAWUFW010003043.1, read as the reverse complement.
ACCAGCTTGAGTACCTACGGAAGAACTCACAAGTTCATGCTCACAACCTATGTTCCCTTTAGGGTGCACGCCTGCGCGCGCGTGCACCTTTCCTTTTAAAAGCGCGCAGGTTCTCCTTTGGAGCGCGCATGCCGAACATGCACCAAGAGAGACTTTGTCAACTGCTTATTTAAAATGAGCAACTTGAAAGTTTCTCTTGGTGTGTGCTGGCACTCACGCTCGCTCCGTGAGTGGTTTTAGAGAAGTGTGGGGGCACTCAAGGGCATTTTAAGGCCTTTGATAAGAGCTGCACCTAACAGCGTTCTTCTGAAATACGCATAACCAAGCAAACTTATATGTTACTGTTTTAGTATGGTATTGTAAACAAGAAAATGAAATGAACAACAAGAGGATAAGAGCGAAGTCATAAATGGAGTAGACAGAGAGCAAATGCGCTCGCTGCTCTTTGAGTATTGCTGACTTAATTTTCCTACAATATGATAGGTTATGATACGTACTTATTAGGTGTTTATTTGTGTGTTTTCATCGTTTTATGTTTTTGTTTTTGTAAGTCATAATTTTTTTTAAATTAGCTTTTTATGCATTTATTTAAATCTGTGTGTCTCTTTTAGCTACTTGCATGTATGAATTCAGGTGATGTAGAAGTGCTAATAACCTAGGAATTGCTGCCTCAATGCTTTGCTGAGGGCTGCAGGACATAACATATGATATGTACCTATTGTGCTTCATTAGTGCAGCACTGCATGGAGCAAAGGGGGGCCACAAAGGGCATAAAAGAAAATGATAGACATCATCTCAAAAACACCAACATACAATCTGAGCTGCTACAGCCGATGACACTTTGCATAGAAGCAGTGCTTAATTTGTAAAATATTAAGTGCAGATGCTCCCCAAAAAATTTAGGAGGCCACACCCACTTCCCCCAGCTCCCCCTACTTCCTCCACTGACTGACCAAGTACAACACTTTCCCAACTAGACAAAACTATCAATGTCGAACAGCACAGTGACAGACATCACTGACTCAGTCTTTCAGAGCTGGCATTAGCACAGGTGGTGCCCAATGCAACAAACGTTTTTGGTGCCCCCCTCCAATGACGTCCTTCTCCATGGATTCCCTTACTACCACTCTCCAACTGTGCCCCTTATCTCTCCATAGTTCCTCTCTCACAAACATTCCATTTGTTTTTATAGTGCTGCTCATACCAGTGGAGGGTGTCAGAGCACTTTATACCACAGACACATTGTACAGAGACAATGAATCATCCTAGGAAATGCTAAATAAACAATGAGGATTACACAGTGTAGGATCACGTCATCCATACTGGTAGGCAGTATATTTTAAAAGTGGTCTGGAAAAGCTCAAACTCAGGATTTAAAATCTACTACAGTAATTGGGGTTGTCTTTACTTTTAAGAATGCATTTCTACCCAAGCTAACTAATGACAGTTTTTAGGCCACTGTGTGGATTAGGATTGTAATTTATGAATTGTAAGTAACCAAAGGATCTCTGTGACAAAAGCAGTAACCCACTGAACTATTCACATAAAATACAGTTTTGTGATATGCAAAATACACATTCTTTGCAGCATGCATGTTAACCCCCTGTGATACTGGTGAGTTAAAACTTGCACTAAACGAAATTCTCCAGCAGGAACATTAATCACCACATTATCTTTGATTTACCAAGGAGTCACTGATGATGGTGGGTAAATAATGCCTGCTGCCTCGGGATGGTCGATGTAGCTGTAGTCTGTGGAGTCACTCACTGCAGACAGCTGCTCTGACTGCCATGATGATTTGCTGGAAACAGGAGTCAGTTACTGGTCCGCAGAGGGCTGGCTGCTCCAGTGATCGAGATGATGCTGGCCCTCTTCTCTGCAGACAGTACCGTACTGCATTGCATCTAATCTGCAGCTGTAGATTTAAGTCATGGTGAGAGGGCATGGCGTGGCACGCTGTCTTCAGAGCCGTGCCCTGGGCCTTTAGAAACTCAGCGCCTGCTCTCACCGTGACTGGCATATCCTCCAGTAACCCTCCAAGAGCAGGGGAGAGCAGCACATGTCAAGAAGGTCACAGATGTTCCTTACTTTAATTTCTCCTGTGGCAGTAGCAATTCCGTGGCTCGGGCTGGCTGCGCCAGGCATCTGTAATTAAAACATCCTGCTGCCACATACCACACATACCAGAGCCTTTCAGTGACAGTGTTTGTCACTGTGCCTGTTTTGCATGTGAGGAGGCTGCCGATCTTCCGTCAGGGCTGGAGTACTGGACAGGAGTGTCCGAGACAAGAGTGCTGCATCGGCCTGCGCCAGTCACAACACACAGAGGCCTGATCAGGGCTGGCGAAACCATGATGTCCAGGGGCTGCAGCAGGTAGGCCAGAGAGCAGCAGCGCATGGTTTAAGGTGGCGACAATGCCCACTCTAATGAACCTGGGTCTTGTCCGGTCTGGGGCAGCAGCAGAGGTAAGAAAATTGTGAATCCAGGCTGAAACAGCTGCCTAGACAATCAACAGGAGTGGGCGCCTTGTGTAGAAAAACAGAAAGCAGTGCCGAATCCACGTGAGCTGTGCCCGGCCCGCGCAGAGCAGATTCTGTCTCCGCCTCCAGGTGAGAATGCACCAGATCCACTTGTCCCAGAGGCTGAGGTTGGTCCTCAACAAGGAAGATCTGTTTTTTTTTATATCCGGTGCCGGCCATTTCGAAAACAATGTGTCAAAGACACACTTCAAATCCCCTGTGGGCTCCGAGGCAGCTAAATCAAATTCATTAATGCACAGCAGCGTTTTTCTTATTTAATTGTGTGCAGGCTGCAGCGCTTCATTGCGCTTTCAATTTGGGTAGATGTACGTGCGTGACTAATGCATTTTAGTGCAGTGATGCGGACACCAGCACTAAAATGCATTAGTCTAATCCCTGATGGGTGGTACTTGGCAGGGCTGCCCAATGCCTAGGGAGGGAAAATTCAATAGCCCCGGCCCTGTGAAATAAGTGCCGGTGCTGAGCCCCAGAAAGCACTGGCACAAATTAAGCACTGCATAGAAGACACCTTAAAATACAATACAGTGGGTGGTAAAACAAATAAATGCGAACTACAGTGAAAACGGTGCCCCTCTGTCTGACAACTTGTATGACGAGCCGGTGCCTTTGCTCTGTGCTCTTATGTAATTTTTGTATTGCCATTTGTATAGCGCACAATCTGCCATTGACATGGCATCACAGCGATTGGTTCACATTGTGCTATACTGTTTCCATGTATGTAGCACTAAAAAGGTCGCAGAATAAACAGCTGCTCTCTGTTGGAGGGAGAAGGGACGCATCTTATTTTTCACAGTATGGGGGGAACAGGTAGGTGTCCCTCGAGGCGCCTTCTCAAGGCTGCTTGGGTGGATAATTTCCCTAGGGAAGAGGGTGGCAGCCGGGTACCTGAAAGATCAGCCGCCTGTGATGGGTTTGGAGATTTCTTTTATGAAGTCAGGGAGTCGTGGCGCAGGTAGCTATTGGATTGGCCGATAATCTGAACACCATGTTTGACAACTAACAGTGCTCTTTGATGTATTCTGTGGGCTGCCCATGGCGTGTCACACTAGGCACTGTAGAGCAGTGTGCACACTATGACCTCTCGTTTGCTGCTGAACGTTTTCTGATTCCTCCCATCGATATAGCCATTTGAAGTCCATAGATTTCCAGTACACAGCAGTTGAAGCACAGTGGCAAAGGAGGAGAGTGTAGGGAGCGGAGTGTTAGCAGGAGACACACAGCTGTCGAGATATTGACAGTGAAGTTTTAGAGGTAGGAGGGTAAACAATTTTGCGGCCAGTCCAAGGAAAGTTTCTGGCTTGGCTGTAAGAGCCTGTGCATGAGCCAAGTGCTGATAATGTGTGGGATGTAAATTATGCTTTAAACATCATGAAAACCTTAACATACGGAAGTGTTTCACTTTAGTACCTCAGAATATTTCACTGCATTGAAAAGCAATTAATAAAACTGACAGTTTTAAAATATGAACTTAGAAACATATGCCTCCTGACATGACAACAACGCCATCAGTGAACTAAGAAGTAAGTCAGTTGTCATGTGCACTCTATATATTCTTATGGGTGGAGCAACATTAATTGTGTGTTAAATCAAACACAAGGTATGTTTTGTATAGCAGACACCCTCAACTTACATATTCCAAGAACCTCTCATATGCAATAATGAAAAAAATAGGTACAGTTAAATAAAATATTTGCCTAAGATCACACAATTTGCTCAAGCAGGGAAGCCAAGATTTATCCCAGGCTTTTTGGTTTCACATTGTGCAATTGCAGCATTAGATTGGTATCTTATCCTCTCTCCTGTTTTACATCAAGGTTTAATGTTTGTCTTCAATTCTTGGCGCACGAGCTTAGAGTGTTGGTGGCAGGAAGAAGACAAATGAAAGCTCAGTTTGTTTTGGTCTTGAGGTTCCAAGAGGACCTCAAGGTGAGCTACTGCCAGGCATCTGGCTCGAGCTTCCAAGTGACTTTCCCACCTCTATGAAGTGTTGGAAGTGCCAAAGGAAAATAAAATACATTGTGATAGAGAGCCTGAAAGCAAGGACCTTTGAGGGGATGGAGGAAACCCATAATGGGAGAGGGCATGTCAAAGAACGGTATGCCTTGCTTGACACTATTGGTCTGTAGTAATGTACAGTTAGTGATGTAAGTGAAAGGGCACCCTCTCCACTACAGGCACATGTGTTCCCTCAAGGACAATCTAAAGGGGCTTTGAGGTTCGGGAGAGGAGGGGCCTTTGCTGCTGTCCTTGCCACCCTTGGAACTGCCATGTTCTCTGTATTGCGTAAAGAACTGGTTGGACTGCTATTGTACAGGTTATGAGGGATGGCACTGCCAAAAGGATATAGCTATGGACTAATTTCTGAACTTACAGTATTTTCTGTGGAACCGAAGAGCAGCGGAAGGCAGGCCCAATGAGCAAGCCATGGCATGGCCCTGCTACAAAGGCAAGTCAGCCATCTTGCCAAAAACAAAGGGAATGTTCAAAAGAATAAACTGGAAATCACCTAACAGCAAGTAGGGTGCATCCATGTATGGTGATGCATGGCAATAAAGAAGACGATGTATCTCAGCATCCATTCCACAGTATGTATGCCAAAGTACAAGAGGTTCTCTTTAGCTGTGTCCTGACCATCATGCAACACTTCTGCAATATGGTCCCAAAGGTGATCAGGAAGGGTCCAAAAAACATTTGCGCAATTTCCTAAAGATCATGAAAGTAACAGGCCAGAAGGCAAGTTGCATCCTTAAAGTGAAAGAGTTGTGCTTCTTGAAATGAACACCTTCTTCCCATTGCCTCAGTCCTCTTAGACTACCTCTCGGGGAGTAGAGTGGAAAGAATCAGGATTCTGCTAGGAGGAAGCGGAAGTTCGTAGCACAAGACTCTCTGGGAGTAAGCCAGGGAAGGTTGAGGGAGATGAAAACTCTAGGTAGAAAACAGGAGGCTCTGGGCCCATAACCAGATGCATCTCTAACAAAATCGACTTTGAGAATGATGTTGATGCTCAGGTATCATGGAATGACCTGTAGCAGTGAGCACCCGGTGGTCATCCTACACTCATGCTATGAAGAGCTCTGCCTTCTACTCCTGCATGGCCATGGCATGTATTAAGCTTCACTTCTCACATGACTCAAGTTATGTTTGGGCTCCAGGCACCAGAGGCAAATATCTGTTGCTGTTCGATGTCTGGCCATAGCTAGCTCATCTCCTGCTGCCCAGTGTGAGGCCTAGCAAACTCACCCAAACCTTCTTTTCACTTTGCATTCTAGCGTTTGTAGTCCTGTTGTTATAATGTGGTGGAATATGCATGTCATGCAATGGCAAGAAACAAACTTGACTGGATCAGCTACTAATGCCTGCTATGGGAAAACTTGAGAGCTCTTGTGAATGCTCTCCCATACTAGTCAAAATAAATGTACTTAATGGTATAAGCATTTGAGTTCTGTCATTTCTGTGCCTGTGTAATGGAGGTGCTAGTGGAGTAAATGTCATCGGAAACTGGTATGATCATGTTAGTCTATATTACGTCTGACTTAAATATGATTATTACATGCAAATAAGAGTGTGTCAAAATGCGCCTTTTGCATTTAATTTGAAGTGGGAACCTTTTGACTTTGATAGCTATCGCATTTGCATTGTTTGCGTAGTGAGTTGTTGCATGCCTTCGGCGCACATATCCTTAGCTGCTGTGCACAGACACCCTTCATTGCCGCACACAGAAGAAAAAAATTAGAGGGAACATTGCTCACAACATTTATAGCCAATAGCCAGAAGAACTATGACAAAAGAGTCGGAACAGGCTTAGGCCTCACCCCTCTTGTAATAGGAAAGGAAACACCTTTTCAATAAGTATAACAGGTCTAAAGAAGTACAAATGGTGTCTAATATCACTTTCTTGGAAACATTTCATCTAATTGCTGACTCCATTAGGAAGGCCCACTTTGAACAATACCTAATGTTTTAAACTTGGAGAGAAGTACCTTTAAATTGCACTTAGTTCTAGCATTTGGTAGGCATAAATTGTGTTTACTCTTTTGATTACTACCCATAAACATTTAAGTAGCATAACTCTCTTTCCTCATATCAATCAGTTCTAATGCAGGATGTTGCATGCCTGATTAGGTTTGTTGCCCCTCTGAGAATTTTCTTTTCTAGACTATGGTGATGAAATTAAAACAGGAAATTCTAAATGTATTTTCCCAATGAACTAAGGCCACCATTACAATTTCAACAGTGCTGTATTCATGAGCTTGATGTTGTTCCATCCAATTTTAACTGACTCAGTGTTACCATCCTGGATTTATGTATGTTGGAACACCAGATCTAATTTTCCCAACTTGAAAATGCAGCTGGTAAAATTGCTTTAGACTTGAACTGCAAGTACAGCCTGGGCCACCGCCCACTTCTGACCCCTCGACAGGCAACATCCTCTCCTTTTTTCCCCTCATTCACAGTCAGATGAAAATACCATACTGGGTGCCTACTCATCTGAGTATAGTTTCGCTGGATGCCTTTAACAGGCAATTCCCTTGCAGTAGCTGTACCAGCTTTCCTGGGTTCATCATTGGAAAGATGTTCCCTCCATTTCAGGTAAACCACAGAACATTAACTCTTTCACTTGGATGACTCTCTATATCCAGCCTGGAAATTCTATCTCCAGAGGTCAGCAATTCCTTGGCAATAGGAGAAGTACATGATATCCACTTAATACAGATTTTGCTTCTAGAGATAAGCATTAAGTAAAAAACTAGCGGTTTCAATGTGGCTGGTATTGACTTGTTTAGTTCCGCTTCAGGATCTTTGACATTACATCACTTCCTGCCTTCCACTAGTTCTGAAGCGCCGGCAGCTTGTAAACTTATGAATATCATGAACACTTACATCTCCACATCTCCAGCATCTCAAGTCCTTCTCTCTTGTGATTCACAACAGCTTGTCCAGTGCCCAGTAAATCCTATGCAGAGTATAGAAGAGGCAACATCCTCTCCTGACCAGTACCACCTGCCCCACTCGCCCATCACCTGCCCCGCTCTTCCCCTCACACTAATTTATGATCCTTCAGAGCAGGTGGTAAACAGGGCTGGTAATACACACAGAACTGGGTATTCCATCTATAATCTGGCACAGATAAACCATATCTGCAAGGGTATTCCCCATTCTGCAAGAAGTACTTAATGGCTTTAGCCTATTCTCATTCGTGGTAAAATGCTTTTTTCACTTAAGGGAGCAAAAGCAGCTGCTGCCCATGTGCCCATAATTTAAAACATAATTCTCAGTAAAAACAGCAGAATGTTTAAGCAGCCTCCTCACAGATTCAGCTCATACAGATTGCAATGCAGAGAGGATAGGTGAGGGCTTCAAGGGAACAGCTCGTGGCATGACTTGATATCAGGTATGTGCCAGTGTAGGAAAACAGAACTTTTTGCAGATGTCCCCCCACTTCGTGCCCCCTTTGGACTCCTAGATGCTGGTTTTCGACTCTGACAGTGCACTGGAGCCTGCTAACCAGTCCCAGTATCAGTGCTCTCTCCCTAAAACTGATATATGTGAATTGACCACCCTAATTGGCAATGACTTTACCCCCCATTATAAGTCCCTAGTATATGGTACCATTGGTACCCAGGGCATAGGTGTTAAAGGGGTCACCAGGGCCTGAAGCATTGTTTGTGCCACCCTGAGGGACCCAAGTAAACTGATGACAACAGGCCTGCCACTGCAGACTACAGGAGCAGTGCAAATTGCTCAAACTCGACTTTTCCCTCACCATGTGTGACAAAGTCAGTGGATTAATTTTAACATATGTCAGTCACCCCTAAGGAAGGCAGGGTGCATTCTATTAATAGAATAGGCATGTAAGTGCAAGCCTGTATGTCCCTACAGTGGCCTTTTCCATTAAAGGCTACGATAAGTGATGAGCGGTCCACAGGATAACATGGGCTGGCACCTGGACAATCCAGAGGTTGGCAGCTCCATTATGCTACAGCTGGAATATGTCATGTTTGGTATCCAACAACATGTTTCATCACCTCTGCCATGATTCTCGTGTCGAAAATGATGTGGCATGTACCCAGGTGGCTACTTTAGACATTGCCCAACTGGTTCTACCTACCTCTCCTGTGCCCTGACTGCCAGCCTGCAGCTGCTGCCACCAAGACAGGAATCTGACCCCCTGCCAGCAGTGTGAAGTCTCCTATGAGTCAGAAACAATGGTTTGGATGGTTCATACCTCCTTCCCTGTCTGGATGGCTAGTGAAGTGGCACATCAAGGCGGTGAGCTTCAAAGTCTTCACCGTCTGTGATATGCAACTAGGCTGCCTCCCAAAGGAGGAAACTGCCTTCCCCCTGTGCCTGCACACATTTGCACCCAGGCAGGCAGGAAAATTAGGTATTCAGGAGGGGTACACCCCCAGAAGGTTAGCCTCACCTCTAGGGTATGATACCTGGTCTGTACAGCTTATGAAGGTTTCTGCAATTTTAAAAAGTGACAGAGTAGAAGGTTCTGGGTAGAAAAGGTGACCCACAACCACAGATGTGGTGACCTCAGGGGTGGATTTGCCTCTGGGGCTAGTACCCCATTGGCAGCTTACACCCACACCCCTAACATCCCTAAATCTATGATTTTAGGGCTACTCCTAACACCAGAACCTCAGTTCTGATCTGACTTGCAACAAAGGACAAAGAAAAGACTTGTGTCTGTGACAAAAGGATCTGCAGAAAGCAAAGGTGTAGTACTCTGCACCAGTGGCAACCTTCATGGAACTGCATGACTGCGACTCATCCTGGACCAAAGACCGGTTACCCCAGACAGAGGGACCCCTTTGAGAGCCAAAGGCAACTCCAGACTCCCCTGGACTAGCGTGACTAGTCCCTGTACACCGCAGGTAACAACAAGTACTGGAACCAAAGAATCGCTGAACATTGGGCCCTCCGTGGGATTGCCCAAAAGTAGATGGTCCAGTACATTGTGGGAAATGTAGTCCTGACCCCCAGCATGTTTCAGGTGGCTAAAATGTTCCCCCGGATCTACGGACGTCAAAATAATTTTCAGCTGACCTTACCGCTGCCAAGGCTTGTTGGTGGACAGTCCAGCAACCACCACCTTTACTCGAAGCTGCACCTCGAGAGAACCCCACAAAACCTTCATTTAACATCAGCAGTGGCTTTGTTATTGACTTTTTGTACCCGGTTCCCGACCAGCACTGTGTAAGTGGTAAAACCAGTTTCCCCTCGGCTCCCACTTCAGCACCAAGGACAGCCAGAACAACTCTGCACCCGGGCTTTTTGAGCCAGGTAAAATTGAACTGACTGTCATGAATTGGTCCTGGGACCCGCATTACCCTTACCGTCCTTGGGTTCCATGCAACTCATTCATGCAAGTGGCCGATTGTCACTAGTGCTTTTTCCTATTGACTGCAATGATAACGTTTTGCAGTACTGCTTTGCACTGATTTAATTTTGCTTCTAAAATTCATATCTCTGGTTATACGTATCCAATTGACTTTGTTTTAGTGTCTAAATTTATATTAAAATCTTCTTTTTCAACATAACTTGATATTGGATTTCTTTCACATTGTATCGATTACTTACCGTCCATGTTGATACTCTGAAATACTTAACACACGTTCCTCTACTAAAGTCTGGCTGCTCTTTGCCACTCTACCAGGACAGAGCTAAGGATTGATTATTGTGAATCCAAGAACCATTTTTGGGGTATTGTGAGAGTATTGCATGGTGAAGCCTAACCAGCATCACCACATACTACTCCACCTTCCTAGAGCCAGTTATTTCCCAGTGGTGGCTGGCACAGGTAAGCACGGTGAGGCGGGGCAGGGCGCGGCAGGGGGGGAAGCCGACAGACGACGGAATAGGTATTATTTATTTATTTAATTATACCCATTCCGTCGTCTGTTGGCTTGCCTCCTTCCCACCATGCCCCGCCCCCACCTCGCCCCACCGCCTCACCCTGCTTACCTGTGCAGGCCGCCGCTTGGACTGGCATCAAAATAATGCATTCTGAAACCCTCACAGTACAGAGGTAGGGTTGTGACTACCCTAAACTGTCTCTTCACTTCACAACTTGCGATCTTGATTGAGGCCTTGTTTGCTGCCCAGCACCTTCCATGCAGATGTGGGCAGCCTTTGTATTATGCTTCTTCAAAAATGCTGCATGTGATTGGCCTCCAGATTTCCCATCCACCTTCTGAAAATGTACAACATTTCTATTCAGGAGCCTTGTGACGTAAGATATAGTGGCAGCATTCTTCATCTAGTGGTTGACTGAGAAGATGGAAGGCAAGGCAGCCACATCTTCAACCGTGGATGAAAAGAAATCTTCGACTACACAAGGGCTCGAAACATATGATTTCTTATTGAGAAAGCCATCTGAGCTTCCTTTACATTAGAGATTAGAGAATAAAAAAGAGGATTTTGATAACATGCCAGAATGCCAAAGCAAACAGTATTTATGAGTGTGTTCATGAAATTCATAAATTCAAGAGCTTGCTAGAAGGAATCTGGAGGCGATTTCCAAGCCATTGATCTGGCACCATGAAGCAGAAATAGAAAGCATTGGCATTGTTTATATCCGTGAACAAACTGCAGCAGCTCTGTGACATGCTGGGCCTCTCTTTTCCTATCAGCTATCCATGAGTAATATTGTTATGGAAGGAAAGCATGCAATTTTCTTTTTTTCAGCTTTGAATACATTGAAAGCCGTTTACATATTTATCAAAATCCCTCTTTAGCTGTCGGCCAGTCAATCTGCCTCGGCATTCCTGTAAAAGCGAGAGAAAATTGAAAGGCGCTGTGATGAATTGCCCTATCAACTGAAATCACTCTAAGTCATTGTAACTTCAGTACATTGCATCTTTTGTGTCTGCGTCTGAATACGTAGCTTAAAGCTACTCATTTGGAATAAATTGCCACAGTTTGTCTCCCCATCAGCACAACCGCTACACCTCGAAATTGAGACCTTTCGTGCTTTTAGAAGATATTTTGTGTCCTAAAATAGTTGATGACCAAAGGGCCATTATGCTTTACAAGTATTGCTCCTTCGAAAAACGTGCGAAAACAGAGAAATCTGTAAATGAAAAACGGAAAATTATGTTTTGATTCTATGTTAATATTTAATATTAAAGCACAGTACAATTGATTATAATCCTCAGATACAGTGAACTCCAAATCCCAAGCAGAAACATTGGACAGTAGCAGAGGGGAGTGGGTAGGGGTGTCAGTGAGTTGCAAGAGGAACAACACTCTTCTTTTTAGGCCGGGGGTAGCAGAAGACCTTTTGATTTTTTTTAAACATATGTATAATATACTTATTTTTTAAAGGGGCTTTAAGCCACCTCTCTTCATCCATTGGTCTGTTGTTGTGTCATTGACATTTGCGCCTGCCCTCTACAGCACATAGCATGGGGCGGGGGTCAGCCCACTTCAGCCACTGGATAACGTCACTTTGAGTAACTGCATTTTGCTCTTTCATAAGGAGTACATCCACGTACAATGTAGTTCTCTTCAGGACCAATTTATATTTTTACTTTATTCATTTGGTGTCTCCTGTGTGTTTAGAGTCTGATGAGACAGCAAGATACTTTCTACCAGCTCCCCATGTTAAGCATTGGGCATATTGCAGCTTTATCAGTTCATGTCTCCTGCTGATGGTGCTGTACATTTATTTTGGAGTAGCCTTTTTATCATTTATCTGACTGTTGCTATTTCACAACATTCCAAAATTGTGTCCCTCTGAAACTGTTCTTCATTAAGTTGTCATTTTTTTTAGTATGCATGCAATGACATGCATTTCTCTCTGCACCACTGTATGTCATGCTTGTATACATTTTAATTGAGAACTGCAGTTATATTTGTAAACCAGTTTAGTCTGTTTGTCAATCTTGTATGGCATTCTGGATCCATATCCGTGCTCTTGTATGTCGTTATATTTGTAAACCAATTTAGTCTGCATGTCTTGCTTAAATGACTTTCTAGATTGCTTTCAGTGTTCTTGTATGTCATGCGTATATATACATATAATTTTTGCATTACTAATTCTAGCTCTGCTGTTTATTCCAATTTCCTGTACTATATATCTATCTACCTCTCTAACTACCTACCTAATTACAAAAACATTTTCAATGAGGCGGCCAGCCAAAGGCAGCTCAATTGGCCTTTTTAGGTCTGGTGTTATCCATTTTTTACTAAAATTATGTGTGCAACATAGTTATCGAGCTTTTCAGCCATACTTCATCCATTAGTCTGTTGTTATGTCATTTGCATTTTTCTTCCACCCACTCCACTATCCATAATGGGGCAATGAGCTAGACCCCTACAACTATTGGCTGACTTCACTGTGAGTTATGGCTTGCTGCCCTTTCACAAGGAGTACATCCACAAACAAAGTAGCTTTCTTTGGTGCCAGGGACTGCTATGGTAATGTGTGTTTTGAAGACCAAAATATATTTTACCTTCAACCAATTGATTTTTAGATTTTTTAGGGTTCAGCAGCCTCCCCAACGAAAACACGGAACTAAAAGATTGGTGGCTAGCGCAAGACTACTTGGCTTTGCAAATGCTTGTCTTTCTTGGGCACAGGCTTGGCTTGTTTCAATTAGAAGCAATGTAACGTCTAAAATCTCCTCACTATCTAACTCTCTATTGCAATGCAATTCCTTCCTTCCCTATCCCACGAGACTTTGCTTTCCAGCATGTAACATATGTAAATATTTTTTTATTTTTTTATTACGTACATACCGTTTAACCGCGTTTACTGCAAATTAAACAAAGATAAATATGTTAGAAAGTGTGGGTAGTCCTATTTTTATTTAAAAATAATATTTATAAATTAACTTAATATATTTATACTATTTTATAATTTAATGCAAATTTAATATGAGCAGGTAATGGGTTGTAACATTTTATTTCTACATGTTTAGTTCCAGGTTACTATTAATGAAAGCAACTTATTTATTCAGTTGTTTTACTTGTATGATTTCCTACCGCCCCAGTGGTGGACATCTCCACTAACAGATGGCAAGTTACTCATAGTAACCTTGCCCTCAGTCATGGATCTGCTGTTTCAAAGTTCATAAAAAGGAAAAGGTATGCATCATCTAAGTAACACAAAAAGTTTTTAAAAAATCAGTACAGGAAAACTGGAGAAAAATTGACAGTGAAAGCTGCTGTTAACATGATAGCATATAGAAATCAAGTATTTCTGTTAGAAACGGTGCATAAGCCGAAACCTTTACCAAGTGTCACTGTGGGACGATTAAACATGACAAGAGTCAAAATTAAGCCAACTTGCAAATGTATTCAGAGAGGTAGGGATAGGAAATTCGTCTCTGTCAAAAAGATCAACTGCAGAGTTTTATGTAGCTGTAAATGTACAAGTGGAGAGGTCTTCAAAACTTTAGTAACCTTGCCCTCAGAAAGTCAATTGTAGAAAGCTCCACCTCTCACTGGAAGGGGTGGAGATCTATAACCTATGTAGACATAGTCTTCAATACACTTTTTCACTAGATGAACCCATGAAAAGTCACTTAACTAAAACAGAAAGTCAATAAACTAAAGCAGATACTTAAATTGAGTTTTTGCTGAAGAAGAAGCTCTTTCAATCCTTCAGTTTTCTCTAAAATTAGATTGGCACAGAACAGTAATGCAGCATGCAACATAAATCATATTTCAGCAGTAGCATGCACACTGTATAGTATAATCAGTTTACAACAAACAGCCCGGCCGATGTTGTAATTGCTGATTAGGTCCTTGCCTACAAAAAGTAGTGACCCTCAGTGTCACACTATTGCTTGTTTGTTTGGATCAAATTCGATGAGGCAATTCCAGACTGAAGCAACCCAGGTATTGGCGAGCCTCATAGGAAGCAGGTGTCATATTGCATTGTCCCCCGTTTGACTTGTAAAGCTGTTCATCACATTAAAGGGAACCTATACATAGCACTTTATTTCAGCACCTATTGCAGAAAATGCACAGCACAAATACCTCTGAACCTTCGAAAACAAAACTTCCAAACTATGTGATTCCCTAACAGTTGAGGCTATGTATCTTGCATCTTTGACATTTCTCACGATTGCCAGTCCCCTAAAACAAAATGGTTGGATATGTGTACACACACACGCACATACATAGACACACACACTTAAACGCCCTCCACACACATACATTCTATCTCTCTCATAGCTTTCTGTATCATGCACATTCATGACACATTCTGAATGCAGTTCTCTCACATTCTCATTGCTGCTCCCTCATTCACATTGTGGTTGTCTATATTTCTCACTACATCTGTCCTTCATGTTCTCTCTGTGGCTGGCTCCCACATTTTGACTTCAACTCTGAGTCATTTTCATACTGTTACTATAGCTGTCATTGAAATTAATATTGGCTGTCTTTTAAATACTAATTGTAATTCTGTATCTCTGAAATTGACAGTTGCCTGATTGAATCCCACATCTTTGTGATCAGAAGGGTCTGTGTATCCATTCCAATATATCACTCCTTGCCTTGTTCTGAGTGCTGGAGTTTTTCAACTCTTCAGCTCTCGAGCCCTTCTTCTTGATTAAACAACTGTTTTAGCAGGCAGTGAATGAGTTGCTAAACTCCAGACACCCCTAACATTGAGTAAATTTGTGACTGAAGTAAGAGCACTTGTGTGAAAGGGAAATAGAATCCAATTGCTTCACCTTCAAACAGTGAGATGAGATTTGTGCATTAGAAAGAGGCATAACCCCACTACCCCAAGACTAAAATTTAACTGAAAAGTCCTACTGACTTGCTGAATTAGGAGAACCACACATGTAATCTGTTGTATATTATTACAGATTATGTTAAATTGGTGTTTGTCAAGCCATGCTTGTAATGTCCCCACAGTGAATCAGCAGACAGAAAGAAGCAAAGGCAACAAACTCTGCCCTTGTGATTCTGTTATGGTCTCCATCCCTGCTGAAATAAAAGGCACAAGGTTTGGTCATCGCCTGTAATAAAGTTGGAGGTGAAAGAGCAGCTTTAGCTGAGTTTCACCACCACCATCACAGTGGGTTTCACGGAGGAATCCCAAAAATATTCTGAAAAGCCTCTTATGTAACCATTAGTTTGTGTGAGACTGAGGCAAAGCAAATGTGGGTTATCTAGACTCTGGATGTGAGCTGCGTGGCACGCCAGGCCTCACCAGGTGGAGGACCTCTCGCCAAATTGAGGTATCCACATCAGACAAGCGGGGATCTCTGTGCCATTAATGGAGCCAACAATGTGGTGGCTCCAATAAAGTCGCTGAACTGTGCCAACCATTTTTTGTTCAGCAAGAACAAGCTCTCAAAGTAGGAACTTGTTCTTGGAAAACAAAATAGCAAGGGCAAGCTACGCAGAGAGATTTCTGTATATCCATTGGGGCTATTATGCAATTTACCTGCCTCACCTAGTAACAGTCGATCCACTCTAAAGCGAAAGTAGCAGTGCTCAACAGATGAGCCATCAGATCAAAGGTTTCCAGCAGCAGACCAAGAAGAGTTCCACGGTCAGAAACCTCGGTTATCCCCTGCTTCTAAATGGAGAAGCACAAGTTTTGAAGAACCATGGATCTGCTGTTTCAAAGTTCATAAAAAGGAAAAGGTATGCATCATCTAAGTAACACAAAAAGTTTTTAAAAAATCAGTACAGGAAAACTGGAGAAAAATTGACAGTGAAAGCTGCTGTTAACATGATAGCATTTAGAAATCAAGTCATTCTGTTAGAAACGGTGCATAAGCCAAAACCTTTACCAAGTGTCACTGTGGGACGATTAAACATGACAAGAGTCAAAATTAAGCCAACTTGCAAATGTATTCAGAGAGGTAGGGATAGGAAATTCGTCTCTGTCAAAAAGATCAACTGCAGAGTTTTATGTAGCTGTAAATGTACAAGTGGAGAGGTCTTCAAAACTTTATGCGACTGGGGCTACATGAGGTTTGTTATGCTGCTCTTGTTGTATTGGCAAAATGTTTTTAGGAAGAGCAAAATACACCAAACAGAAAAAGGTGCCACTTGGCAACTAGTGCTGGGAGGCTATCAGATATTCTGTGATGCTTTCGATAGTTGTTCATTTGCAGAACTTTAATTTCTCTTCTTTTACCACGAGACAGAGGCTGCAGGCTAAGGCAGATCAGAATTTCTACTTCCTCATATTGAGCTTGTAGGTGTTTATGATTGTACCAGATAGAGGGACCACCTCCCTTCAGGTTATTATGGACACTGATTACAGTCCTGGACTTTTATGTAATATTCTAATATATTCTAGGTGTTCTAGTCTTGCTTTGCTTCTATTGAAATAAGTAGTCTAACAGTCCTAAAATTATTGATTTGCAGTGAGGTGGTCACCCTAGCACCTGAAATCTCTGTGCAGCACAAAGTGCTTCTGAGGAGTGGGAATGTTTTATCCTCCCTGGACCAATGAACTGAACTGATTCAATGTGCCTCTGAGGGCCAGGAATGCTGTGCCTTTCCTGAAGTGATGCTGGTACTGCAGTCAGGGCTGACTACGGGCCTCTAAAATGTTCCTTGATTTTGGGATTGAAAATACTTGCTGAACACCATCAGAAGGAACCCTACATTTGAGGTTTTGTGAACTTTGGTTCCTCCAAATCCAAATATGCCCATTTGTAGGATAAAAGTATTTATGTCCGTGTGTTTGCTAACTTTTCTTTATATTCAACTGCAAATTGGTGATTATACTAAGCCCCTGTCTGCCGCTCTGGTAATGAAGAGGCTCTTAATGACATATATTTCTTTTGAAATTAATGACGTGATCTTTCGATGTTTTTTGCTTAGTTTCATTACTACTAGTATTCAGATATAGACCTGCATTTCATTCAAGATATTTTCATGGTTCAGGAAAGAAATGAGTTTTAATATAACGTCGGAAAGAGTTATTTTTAAGAATTTGCTAAACATTCGATGTTAGGATGGCCACATGTGTATTGTTTATAGTGCAGACTTTACAATTAACTTTACTGGCGAATATGTGATGTTAGGATAAGCGCATGAACATTTTTATACAAAGGCGGAGTACTATGTTATATAAAGGCATCCACGAGCTGTTTAGGAAGGGGCGGGGTTACAGAAGATGGTCCTGGTGAGCAGATCTTGAACATTTGCACAGTTGCTTGTGAAGCAGTCTCACTGGACTCTGTGTCATCCTGTCACTTCTTATCTTCAGACATTATACTTTGTGATGCTTGTGGTACTCATTGGAGCAGGCCCCTCCTTTTCTTAGGCGAATCGCTTTAAAATGCTGACAAAGGTGGCTTTTACAAAGACCAGGCTTATAACTGGATCTTGCTGAAAGACAAAGTCCAGAAACTACTAGTTAGAAGGTGTGCACAGGTTAGCCCCTGAAAGACTTCTGCTGTTAGGAGACTGCTGATATCATCTGGTCAGGGGTTTACCATACGGACTGGAAATTCTGGGAACCAGACTTCGACCTCAGAATTCAGAATAAGTGCCTCAACATATCTGAAAATTAAGTCCCTGCTCTTACTGGGCCCTTGGACTACGGATCTTTGCCGTCGGTAAAGAATTAATCAGAGGCTGCAAATTCAAATTCAAATTAGGCATCACAATTAAATATCAATTATTGGGAATCAATGATGAGATTTTGGCAAGAGTTTGAATGGTTTTATAATAGTCAATCGGCAAATATTTTCTTTATCCGTCATCAATAATTAATCAGTTAATCAGTAATACAATACAGAACAATTGCATAAAGCACATTCCATAAACGCAAATCCCTATTTTAAGTCTCTAAAATGGAAGTAAAGTATCTTTCAGAACCCATAAAGAGTTCTAAATTGAGAGGTGAAAGTCTAAAGCTTTAAACAATTCAAATAGCACTTATCATGAAAAGAAGTTTAGGAAATTCAGTAGAGTCTCGGAAACATAGCATAGATTCTAGCAAGGTGAAATGAAGGGGTGTCAGCATATGCCTCAGCAAAAAGCTTAGAAAGTCTGCTCAAAATATAAAGCTTCAGAGTGTCTGGATGGCTGTGTGAAGGTAAGGCTTGAACCTCAAAGCGGCACTCTCTACTCTAGGAACACGCAGTAATATAAAATGTTGATATCTACAACTAAAACAAATGTTGCAGCAGTCTGTCCTTTCAGCTAATTGAATCACAATGTCTGCATGTGAATGGAAATCTTCCACCGTCTATGCTTACTTGAAAGAACGACTTACAAGTATTAAGTGTTAAATGTAATTTTGCTAACAACATTGTTCAAGTTGTAGTTGGTTCCCACTGGCTTTTCTTCCACAAAACAAAACAGTTCGTGGTTAGGTCCATCATTCCACAAATGAAATCATCTTCTTCTCACATATTCTAATTTGCACATCTTAATCATGAAGAAACATTTAAGTAAAATGTAACTAGGTTATTTATTACACTATTGTATTCTATGAAAAATATCTCCATGGAAAGGTCGAAAAGTATATTTTTCTATTAAATCAATAAAATCATGCTGGTTCGGCATATGTTATTATTGAACTCTTCACTTTCTCACATTACTAAGAATGTTAACCTAAGGTTAATAAAAAATTTTTTTATTTTTTTTAAACTGCATCCATAAGCACTTTTAACTACAAATGTGACTTCTTGTTTTAGGCCTGCACATTATTTCTACATGTTAATTGCATTAACTTGATTTTATAAAAATGCTCTCTACCCCCCCCTGATGGTTTACAACCATCACAACATTCACAGAATAATTCACAATTCACTCTCTTTCTCTGTTGAGTCCTGCCCTTTTCATTTAAAGTTTCCCTCTCCTTTAGTCCGTTATATTCTTTGATAATGTGGTCACTAAGTTCTAAATCCTTTCTTATTTGCCTATTTCTTTCTGTATTTCTTCCCTTTGTGGAAAAGGTTTAATAGCTTTGTATACTCCTAGTGAAGTCAGGAAACAAACAACTCTGTTTAATACAGATACTAATATGGCTTTGAGGATTCCCCTCCTGCTGTTGCAATCCAATTGCCTATTGCAGAAACTCCCTGTGTGAAACTTTTACATTCTAGTGGTTTCTAAGGGTTCCAGGTCCAGTTTGATGTCTGAAATGTTGTTTGCAGACTCTTCAATGTACTTACTTTTGTCTGGTATGTAGGTGCAACAATGTTCTGACTTCAGAATCTTACAGACTGCACCTCTTTCTGCAAGCACAATGTCTAAAGCGTATCTATTCTACAAAACCATGGATCTAACTTCCACTAGTTCAGTGTTTGTGACTAATAAAGCTCCAGATGCACTGGTTGCAAGCCTGTCCACTACTGTTGAAAGCTTTCTCATTATTCAGCATCACTCCCACAGCTCAGATAATAGCTCCAAATATGTCTCCCACCAATTGTGTTCTACCATTTATACTTTTAGTATGTGTGCTGGTTTCATTGTCAAATCATTTAAACTGTTCACGTGGAAACGTGAAAAAGTAAGGCTAAATAGCAGATACCCTCTTATCAGCTGGCAATTTAAAATATGTGTCATGTCCACGGATAAGATAAACTTTAGGAATTGCTGGTTCATCACTTGTATAATTTGACATGTCCCTCCTGATAATTCAAATGTAAGGTCACAATTAGTTTGCCCCTACATGTCTCTTTCTATTTAGAAATCTTCTCTTAAAAACGCATACTATCCCTATTTGTCTTGTATTCAGTCTTAACTTTGGGGTTGTCTTTTCTTTCTAAAGTCATCTTCTTCCTTCTTCCATGCTTCCATTAAAACATCTTCATTTGGATTCATACTACCAGCAATGTGTGTTCTTCTCCCTTCTAACATCATGATAAATGTCTTCTCTAAAGGTCTCATTGAGCATGTTAAATTATTTTCATAAGCTTTGAGAGTGTAAATAGGAAGGTAAGGTCTAAAATAATGCCAAGCAGTCTCCTTTTCTTTCAATAATGGGTGTAAATTCATGCTCTTCTGTGAAGGTATTTTTGAAAGAACCATGTCAAAATTCGAATAATAGTATTCAAAATGTTGCTGTCTATAAACCAAATGAAGCAATTTGCTGCATGAGGTTGCATAAGACAAGGGAATGTGATGGTACATCACCTCCTCCTCAGCTGAGTAAGGCAAATGTGCGCACACATAACAATCCTTAGCATTCATAGCATGTGTATATTCCAGCCGCAGCCCATGCAGAAAAGAGCGGTGAGGCGGATTTTGATGGAAGGTGACGAGGAAAAATTAATTATTTATTTAATTTTCCCTCATCATCGTCCATCGGAATCCCCCCCACTGGGCCCCACAGCCCCACCGCTCTTACCTCCACGGGCCGCGGCTAGTATATTCTTGCACTAATCTAGAGTAAACATTAGTTAAATATTCTTCTTTCAGATAGTCTACAAATGAGGTTTTCATCTCATCCTCATTTACATCATCTGTAAGGGTCATGTTAGTGGATACAATTACCGATTTCTCTTTATGTGGTGTAATAATAATGACATAGCTACTAAAACCATTGCTAAAAATGTAATTCTGCTATATTCTTGCACCTTGTTCTGGTTAGAATACACATGTTTATACAAAGTCAGATCTTTTAAACGATAAGTGTAGCAGCAAGTTAGTGTCTTTGTTTTTATTTCCAAGCAGTTCATCTTCTTCTTTTGCTTTGCAATTTAGTTGGCTTCTTGTAATTTTATTTATAAGAGTCCTTGTATAGTCTTCCTTAACCCAACTCTTTGTTCTTATGAAACTGTTATCCCTTCTCTTCTACTGTAGCCTCAGGACTGGGTAATCTTTTCTTCTTAGCAAACTTATCAGATTTACTCTTGGTCTTTTTGCACAGTTCAGTGAATAAGTTTGTCAACAACAGTTTTTTTCTTTTTCACATTCTTCAAAGTCAAAATGTTTCAAGGAGGTTCAGTTAGTGCTCTGCTCCAGTCAAGTAAATCTGAAATTGGAACATTTATCACTTGGCTCCCGTAATAGGTCCTTTCAGATGCAGAATAGTTTCAAGTAGATGCTCTTGTTATTTTGAAGTTCCTTGCCATTTGATCACTTTTGGTGTTGCTTATTCCACTTAACTCTGTTTCTTCAGTGATTATGGGTGGTATTGATCGAATGGACACATTTGATCTCAGCTTCTTTCTCTCATAGACTCTTGGCCATTTAGCATTGACAGTTCTTTCTGGTCTTAATACAGTGCTTGTACCTTCACCGGGACTTTTCTGTTGCTCTGGGAGTGTATTGACTGTCACAGTTGCTGCATTATTTACTCATTCTTTTCCCGGATAAGCTCCCTATGAGAAATCAGAAAAATGATTTTCTTTACCTTTATGCTGCTCTTTACCTCTTCTTCCCTGTTGTTGGGCCAAATGCAGTTGTCCATTCACTAGTGTAAGTACGTAAGCACATTTTATTGATTGATTACTGAAAATCATTACTATATGTTCTAAAACCAGTTGAGAAATCATTAAGATATATATTGATAAGACAATTGTCACACATATTGCAATACTACAATATTAAAAACAGGTGTAGAATAAAAAATACATTTATGAAGGCTGTTATTTTAAATTTGTTGTCAAATTGATATTACAATTAAAAGTGCTTGTAAAATCAGTAGAGACTAATCATTATTAAACAAAATAATCATCGATAATCAACGAGCACTACCAAACTGAATATCATTTTGGGCGGGTGCCTAACTTCAATAGGATTTATCAATATAATCTTAACATTGAAGCTAAAACTATAATTCTAGAATTGTTTTAAGATTTCATTACTTGTTAGGAAATTCTAGGCCGTCTATGCCATAGATGCCATTATTCCGTCAATATTAAAATTCATAATATTCTAAAATAATCATATAAATAATATTGATAAATATAAAAGATATTCTTCCAGAATCTGCAATGTTACACTGTCCATCCAGGTAAGGCCACATTTTTAAACAAAATGCAATAGGTTCTCAACCAAGGTCAGAAACTTCACCAGGCGACGTTACCAAAGTTGACCTGCCTGAAAGACAGAATTTAACAGCTTTTTGGCAAGTTCTCACTTCTGCAACTAAAAACAATGGTTTAACCAGAGTTTGTCAAGCCTGTAATAATCTTGGGGAAGTACTAAATATGTGTAATAAAGATTCTTTTTCATAACCACACAGTCTACAGCAAGATGTAACCCATTGCTGAATCCAGCTTGGTGTACCATCCTTGATGATGCACCTGCCAAGTCGCAACCAAAGGAACTTGATCTTCTTGTGAGCTGAGAAGTGGGCCCTCAAGTAAGGCTGGACCTCAAGTTTTTCATAACTACTAACAGTAGTCCAGGTATTCTTTTTCCCTGTCGGGACCTCTTTGTCCATCTCAAAAGATAGTTGCTTCGTTACTCAGTTTAAAAAGATTCTTAAACTTGTTCTGTTGGTTGTTTTGAATGCAGATAGATGGTAGTCAAAGTCCAAACATTTGTGTACCTGTAATTATTAAGTTCCTGCCAACACAGCTTTGCCAGCGTATCAGGTTCAGATGCTAATAACACATGAAGACTTTTTAAAAGGACAGAGAGAGCTTGTCTCGCTAGGATTTGATGTTTTAATCCAAACTCAAGACGGATTTCATCATGGACTATGTTCTTTGGTATCTTAAAAACAGATTTAAAACCTTCATTTGTAACTTGTTCAATAGTGGAGCATCTCGACCACGTAATATGACTGATCCGTAGGCCAGTGCAGGGACCAATCTAACCTCCATGACAAATGAGTGTAATTTGGACACATTAGCTTGTTATGCAGGATCTTAAAAGCATAGATGAAAGTTGCATATTTGGCACTCAAATGATTAAACTGACTCTTAAATGATACTCTATCATCAAAAATGATACCAAAATATTTGTATGACCTCACAGGCTCTATAGACTTCCCCTGACAAGCCTAACACATGGTTTCACCTCTGAATGTTCTATTGCGAAAATGTTTCATTTTTTTAATATTCAACTCCACACTGTTGACTGATACATATTAATCAAAGAGCCCTATTATCCGCTGTAAGCCTATTCATGTATTGTTAAATAATATGGTGTTATCAGCGTATTGTAAGTACTTTATGTTATGACCTGCAAAGGGGGGACCATGGGCAATTCACAAGTGTTGTGGGAGATCGGCCATAAAAAGATTAAATAAACATGGGGCAAGGACACAGTTGTGCTTCAAGCCACGGAAGGTGTTACATTTCCGAGTCAAACTAGTGCCGTCTCCCAGCTTCACCTGAACCCATGTGTTAGTCTGTAGTAGGATGGTTAAATCAAGAAGAGTGCGGGGCACACCCCATGCAGTGAGTTTTGCCCATACCTGGTCTCGTGGAACAAAGTCAAAGGCGGCCTTCAAGTCCACAAAACAGAGATATAATTTCTGCTTTTTATATTTTGCTCTTTTAGCCATTAAAATAAGAGTCAGTAGGTTGATAATTGTTGACTGGCCTTTTCTAAAGCCTGTTTGATAAATGGGCATTATGTTTTGAGATACGGCTCACTCTTCAGGCTCTTCAGGTAGGCGGGACGCAAATAACTTTGCTTCAACATCTGTTAAGGCACTGAGCAGATAATTTGCTGGATTGTCTGCCACGCGAATAGCGCCACACGATTCGCATGGGTGCCGCCATCTTGTTTTTCTAGTCTGTTTATGGTGCTAGGCCTAATTTTCAATCCCTCTTTAATCTCTTTAATCCTCCCCCATCAAATGCATCTACCCCTCATTGATATTTATTATATTAGTGTGTGTCTTTGTGTTTGTGTATTTTATGTTTTTTTTGTAATTTTTTAGTGTTTTTCGTGACTTTTTGTATTTTGTTTATTTTTCCCCTTACCTCCTTATTTCTTCTTTCCTTCTTTTTCCTTTTTCGGTTTCCTTCTTTTCTAATCTTTCGTTCACCCATCCAGCGCCATGGCAGAGGCTTGCCTACCTTTCCGAGAACGCCTCCGCCCAGGAGCAAGCCCCTGATGAAGGGCGTTGCCCGAAATGCATTGGGCACTACTTTGAACTTGAAGTAACAGAGTCACGACAATATAATTTGAATGTAGCAAATTGAAATGAAATATTGATGTAAAGAAATAATAAATTCAATTTGACAACAAGTCAACCACGGATGAATAGTTTCTTTGGAGTGCGGTTTGGGGACGCGACCCACGGTGTAGGGAAGCGCTACTTGAAAGAATGTTCTCTGTACTTGCCCAGGTTACTGGGACTGACAAGTAAGGTGGCAAAATCCATGCCACCATCACAGACTAGAACAGCCTGAGCTGGAGTTCTGACTAAGCCAGAACCCACTTCAGATCCCAAGGTTAACCCCACTTATCCCTTGTTCCCTGTACTACCACTTGTACCTGAGCTAGGGGGCACAGTTGCCTTAGGGGCAGTGGTAGTAGTTGTAGTTTCCTTGGCCTTTGGACAGTCAGCATCTCTTGTTCAATGGGTCTTCTGTTTACAGAGATAACACCAAGGTTTTGTTTTGCTTTTTCTCTTGCTGGATGGTGACTCACCCCCAGATGCAGGTTTTTGGGGCTCTGATGAAGACTCCTTTTTGTCTTTACCCTTGTCTCCACCCTTATCTTGAGTCTTAGAAGAATCTTTCTTCTTTAGGTCACCACTATTGTTCTGGTGTTTCTGCTTCACCCTGGTCCTGACCCATTCATCTGCCTTCTTTCCCAATTCTTGGGAAGAAGTCAGATCTGAGTCCACCAGATACTAATGCAATCGCTGATTTTGCCAATTATTAAGGATCTGCTACCTCATAATAAAACTGTACAATCCCTCGAAATCCTGCACTTTGCTGCCAAGCAACTAACCTTCCAGAGCCTTAATAGCACTAGCCACAAAGTCTACCCAGTCCTTGTTATGTGCCTTCTGGGTGTCTCTGAACTTAATCATGTATTGTTCAGTGGTTAAGCCAAACCCATCAATGACAGCACTCTTCAAAACTGAGTAATTGTCAGCATCCTCTTCTCTAACAGTAAGGAGCTTATCTCTACCTTTGTCAGTAAAGGAGTGCAACATGATAGCTGCCCACTGCTCTTTAGGGACCTTCTGCACTTTACAGGCCCTCTCTAAAGCAGTTATCCATTTGTGGATGCCATCCCCAACATGGTAGGGAGGGACAATCTTGCTCAGGTTCCTATGGTCAAAGGAATGTTCCTTAATTCTAGGGACACTGTTGCTGCCACCATGGGACTCTAGTCCCAGTTTCTTCCTTGCCTTCTGGACTTCTATGGACTCTCTGACAAGGGCCAACTGCTCTTTTCTGAGCCTAAGCCTAGCTTTCTCAAGTTCAAGCATTTGGTACTCCCTATCCAAAGAATTCCCTCATTTACTAGAAATGGAGGTCACTACTGTCTGTCTAGAAGTATTGGATTCTGCAGAGGAGGATCTAGACCTCATTGGTCTACTCTGCACCTTCCCTGAAGGATCAAAGGGGGCATCCTCTTGGCCCTCTGTATTCTCCTCTGGGAGGACTAAATTGTCCAGGTGGAAGTCATCAGGCTCCACCTGGTCAGGGTTAGATTCTAGGCCAAAGAGGGGTTCCCCTCCTGCCCTATCTTCTTTCCCTGGCCCACCCACTCTGTCCTGTTCATCTGACCCAGAGGCTTTCCTCAGGTCATCCATTAGTAAAACCTCTACAAGGCGTTGAGTGTTGGCACTTTTCCCTGTCTTCAGCTTTCTAGATGCACACAGTGCTTTCAGTTCTTGGAACGAAAGTTCACTGTATCTAGTAGGCAGAGAGCCACTGGCATCTCCTTTAGTAGACATACTAAGTGAGGTGTGGTGTTGCACCTACCTAACCTAGTGGGAACTAAACTCTCTGAGGTTGGAGAAAGGGTGCTAGACCCTTGACTTACCCAACCCTAAGTTCAGTAGAACTTACTTATTCTAAGCTTGTATTTATATGTGCCTAGTACTAGTGATGGTTTTTCAGTTAATCAACACAAAGATTTATCTGGTAAAACAATGCAGGCTTGAATCCCAACCGCTGCACACCAATGTGAGAAGCTGGACTGGTGTATGATGTCCACTAATATAAGTGGGCATCTTGCACCAGTACAGACAACCCTTATGGTGATTTAAGAGGTCTCAGACAACCTTAGAAAGCTATCCAAGTGGTAGCTGTGGAGAGCAGCCTTCAGGCTCAGTCTTGAAGGAGTGTAAAGCAGCTTGTTTTACCAGAATGCAATCTTATAGTATAGATTAAATGAAAAAGAACCCCACAAAGTATTTATAAAAATATGTATTTATTATATAACACTTTCTAGTATGTTACAGTATCTCCCACATGGAGATAGACACAAAGCACACAATACTTTAGCATATAAATCACAGTAAATAGCACTATCACAGAGTGGGCCCCAGGGGGGGGGACCAAACCATATACTAAGAAAGTGGTATAAGAACCACAACTCGATTCAGGACGATGTCGAGAGGACTTAGAATTGCTGGGGACCCACAGAACGACCCAGGTAAGTAGATAGGGACCCCATGGAGAGCATGTGCAGTGTGTGAAAGCGACTGCGTGCTCCCTACAAGTCTATGTTCAAGTCACAGTTGGATTTTTAAAGATTAGGGACCCTTCCCAGTGGACCCTGAAGAAACCCAGTGGAAGAGAGAAGGTTGGAGAGCCACCCCACCCGTGGATACTGTGGTACCCAAGTTACCTATCCCAGGGATGCCGATTGCATAGGTGTGAATTGGCGTCGGAAACCGCTGTTGAACCCAATGGACGACTTCAGGAAAGTGCCGCTGCTGGAAGAAGAGAAAGTGTCCGGAGGAATCCAAACATCGATTCTTGAAGAGGAGTACCTGAAAGCAGAGGGGACAGAGTCTATGTCACTCTGGGGTGACCAGGAGACTTGGAAGACGAATGCTCTCCGATGTCTGGTGCTTCAAGGAAGATGTCGATGACCTTGACTCCTCAGCTGTGAGGAACAGGCGATGCTTAGGAAGACCAGGACCCAGATACGAGCTGTACCACAAAGGATGACGAATGCTGAGGGGTCGGTGTCCGGCGGGAGCACCAACAAGCCTTGGCAAATGCAACCCATGCAGGAAGTTAAAGAAGGTGAAATGTGGAATCCACAAGGTCCAGGTGACTCACCACAAGCAGGGGAGTCAGGGCAAGCCCAGAGCAATCAGGGGAGCCCAAAAGAAACAAGTGTGACCTTCAAATGGACCCACAGGCCGGAGGCACTGGAGTCGCGAGAGGACCTCAAGCAGCTCACCAAAAGATGCAAGCCACGATGCACACGATGCGGTGTGGCCAAAGATTCTGGTCACTGTAGGTGCTCGAGGTTGGGGCTACTTGGAGCCCAAAGATCTTCTTGCAAAGACGAAAACAAACCTTTGCAACTGCAAAGGGGACACGATACTTAGGGGTTTGGTTATTGCAACCCCCAGGAGGACTACTGGCCTCAAACTTGGTGAGAAGGTAGAGCAGGCCTCGGGAGCTGTGAAAAACTCCCACCTGGATTACAGAGCCCACGGAGTCCGGAGGAGCTTGGGATCTGCAGACCGGTCGACTTAGTTACGGTGCCTGCGAATGCAGGGGAGTGACTCCTTCACTCCAAGGGAGATTACTTTGGTTGTCCTTGATGCTTCACAGGATAATGCGGAGACGTCAAAATGCTACTTCAGCGCAGATGTACACTTAGAGATAGCTAGTGATAAGGATAGTTTGTCTATTTCTGGGATTCCTGAGGCTCCCGCTTTACAGTCTGATAACAATGCGTCCCAAGCCTCACACCCTGACTGTATCTCAATTCAGGGGGTTGGCCAGCTCCAAGACCAGAGCATACCAAAACAGTCTAGGAAGAAACCCACTGATCAGATCAAGATTCACCAATTGTCTAAATCTGTAAGACAACGTCAGTCTAGCAAGGCATGTGATCAAGCAGCTACGAGCAGCCCACTCAGGAAGTGGGTGACTTCGAAGGGAGAAGTAAAATCATTCATCTCTCGATTATCTGCAACACTTCCAGGGTCAGAGGTGGTAAAACAGCGTACCAAACAGCACGCTCAGCACTCTCAGCATAAATGTTCTACTCTAAATCCCCTCCCCTCCCCTCCACTCATCACCAAGGAGAGGCACATAGAGGGACATTCGGAGGCGACTACACAAGAACCATCATTAAGAACAATCTTGCTATCTCTGCAGGCCCAACAGGTAGATGCACAGGTCTATTACACTCAGACAAGGGCAGACAATCTGCAGATGGAAAAGTCATTGGATGAGGTTTCAGGACAGATCACTAACCTCACAACTGAGCTTGCAGATTTGCAGTGGAGAGTGGCCCACACTGAGGAGGCAGCAACGACTACAGCCAAAGCTATTGTGATTCATAAGGACAAGCTAAAAGCTCTCCAAACTAAAATCGAGGATATAGAAAATCAAAACAGGAGAAGTAATCTAAGGACTTTTGGGATACCGGAAGGCAGAGAAGGCTCATATCCCCATCAGTATATGGGGCAACTGTTTAGGAGGGCTTTTCCAGATCTGAATGACTGAGACTTGGGCTTGTAAATTTAACATGCTCATCATCTTCCTCTCAATCGTAATGCCTCTAGCACCAGTACGGCCGAGCCTCACCCTATTCTGATATATATTGGAAATTTCCTCCTGAGACAGGCTATCTCCCTTACAGCGTGACCAATATCTTCAGTCTTAATTGACGCATTGTCAATTGTTGCACAGTCAGATCTCTGTAGAGTCACAATGGCTCGGAGATGGAAGTTACGTCAACTTATTGACCAGTTGAAGGCCGCAGCGGCTCGTTTTCTTGCACGAACCAGCGCGCCTAAACATTATTAAGGATGGGCAATCTCAGATATGTTTCTCTGAGGAGGATGCTATGCAGGTTCTCGCTCGACTAAGGGGGGCGAGTAATACTACTAAGTAACATATAAGTGCAATTTTAAGGCTCCTTTCTACTTTATTTCTTCTTTTTTTCTCTTTTTTACTTCTTTGCGGGCGTTGAAAGACTGTAATGAGGGCAATAATGATAGCTGAAATAGTGTGCATTGTTTCCTCTTTGTATTGGTCTCTGTCTCATATTTTTCTTTTTCTTTTTCTTACTATAAGCTTGGCTTATGGTCAGTGGCTTGGGACGCAGGGTGGATGGTTATGGGGGCTCCCTCGAGCTGTTTCAACCGACAGCCTCAGAGTGGGGTGATTCCTTCTACAGAGCATGGGGGGGTTGGGTTGGATTGTAGAGTTGATGGGTGGTTTGGGTGGTTGTGAGAGGACGGATATGGCAGATGGCCTTTTGCAGGCAAAATTGCTCACACTCAGAGGGTTGGGGTGGAGAGGTAAAACAGGTCACAGTTGTGGACATGTATGCAGGGTGTATATT
This sequence comes from Calotriton arnoldi, assembly GCA_963921515.1. Taxonomy (NCBI): domain Eukaryota; kingdom Metazoa; phylum Chordata; class Amphibia; order Caudata; family Salamandridae; genus Calotriton; species Calotriton arnoldi. The sequence goes on along the minus strand of CAWUFW010003043.1, from coordinate 895,887 downwards.
AAGTTTCTCCATGTTCATTGGAACCTCATGTTGGAATGCCAAAAGTATGGGAATTCAGGTTATTTATATGGCATAGATGGCTAAGTTTCAATGTATATGGTGGAATGTGTCAGGTATTAATGCTCGGAGCAAACAACAATTGGTTCGGTGAGAGATTGGGCAATATAAACCTCATTTGGTGGCTTTGACTGAGACCCACTTGGCATATAAAGATAGGGCTCTACTTAAGCAGTTGGGTTATATTATAGTTGCCTTTACATCTCAAACTATATCGACTCGAGGGGTGGGGGTGCTTTCCTCTAAGAAACTTCAAGGTCAAGTGCTAAAAACTGTGGCTGTCTCCAGGGGAAGGTGGGTACTGGTACAACTGGCATTATATTCACTGTGTTCGTGTTATGTGTCCTCTACGGGCCAAAAACTGATGATCCTGAAGTACTTGATACATTATCACTTGAATTATTGGACTGGGCAAACCTAGAACTAGGGCATCTCTCAATGATCTGACTAAGCTATATGGGATCTGTGATGCTTGTCTGACTCTCTATCCAACAGAGCCCGGCTACACGTATTATTCATCTCTGCACAAGCTCTATTCAAGGATAGATATGGCCTTGCTAGGCGCCTGCTGCTCTATAATATGAAAATGAGCATCTGCCCAGGGGTCGTCTCAGATCATAATCCGATTTATTTTTATTTTTCACTTTATGCGTATTGAGATAAGCCTAATAGCTCTAAGTTTAATTTTCCTCACCTCCTACTAACTAATAGCGAGTATAAAAAATATTCTTCAGGCTTAATTAGGGAATTTTTTTCTATTAATAAAGAATCAGCCTCACCAGCAATATTATGGGACACAATGAAAGCATCAATGAAAGCATCCGGGGTATAACACTACAATACGTGCTTAAGCAAAATAGAGCCATTTCAGAAGAATCCCGTTCTCTACACCAAGCCGCTCGCCAACTCGAAATACTACATGCCCTTAAAATTACCCATGGATCGGTCGTAGAACAGAAGGTGTTTTCCAACTTTTAGAAATACGATCTTGTTTAGGACGCAGATTGAAGGAACAGGTAGCTGCCAGATATGTTAAATAAAGGAAGTTGCAATACAAATGCGGTGAAAGGGTTGGTCGAGTTTTAGCATTTCAGATCACAGATCAAAGGGTATAATCCAGGCAATTAGGGGAACATACGGTAAGCTCTATACAAATACCACACGTATTTTGGAACAATTCACCTGGTTTTACAGGAAGCTATATAGCTAGCCGCAAGCATTTGATCAGGGTGACTGCTCAGAATACATTCAGCAGAGTCACCTACCCTTTCTTAGGGAGGATCAGGCCTAGGATTTACAGGCAGAAATCTCTTTGCTGGAAATTGAGGTAGCACTAATAGCCCTTCCCTCTGGCAAGGCGGTTGGTGAGGACTCCCTACCTATTGAGTTTTATAAGACATTTAAAGAGCTACTGATTGTAGAATTTTAAATGGTCATTCAATTTATTCAAGCAGGGGGGTATATCCCAGGAACCTGGAACCCAACTATCATTGTCGTCGTTTAAAAAAAGAATAAACCGGCTAAAGATCTGGGATCATATAAGCCTATCTCGTTGATCAATACCAATGCTAAATGGTTCACCAATATTTTGGCCAGCAGTCTTGCTCCGGTAATCTATGTCTTAGTATCCCCAAACCAACACAGATTTGTCCCAGGTAGAGAGACCACTGGACATACTAACACAGCTTTTGCGGCATTTGATGTTGTTGGAAAGTGCAACACAAAATTGGGCATGATCCTACATGATGCAGAGAAAGCGCTCGACTGTGTTACTTGGGGCTGCTTACAGGTCACCCTGCGTGCCTTTGGTATAAGGGAAGATTTCATCAAACTCATTCAGGCACTATATAAGGCTCCATGTGCTCGGGTTGCCCATGCAACTACTCGAATGCTTTTCGAATCTACCAGGGGACACAACAGGGATGCCAACTCTCCCCCTTGTTATTTACCCTATATATAGAGCCTTATTTACAGTCTCTCCTCAGGAATACATTAATTCAACCTCTGATCCTTGGTGGTCAACAACTGAAATTGACTGCATATGCCAACAATGTGACCTTTTTTTCCTCCAATCCAGTAACAGCAGCAATTAGCCAGATCACCCATGAGGCGTGTATTTTTCGGAAATTTTCTGGCTATAAGCTGAATTTATCTAAAACTCAGGCTCTTTTAAATTTTAAGCCTGACTCTTCTACTCCAAGGGTTACTACCTTGGTAGTCTATTTAGGCGTTAGACCATGCCTCGAGGTTTGTAATATTGTTAAACTGAACTATGAACCGCTGCTATCTACAATAATCCTTAAATAAAATCATGGAATAAATTACCATTTACTAATGTCGGACAAGTAAATATTAATAAAATGAATATTCTTCCTAAATTTCTTTACTTGTTCAGGGCAATTCCATTGAGGGTCATGAATTCTTTTTTTAGACGTCTAGAGGGTGCTATTGGAAGTTTTATCTGGGGCTACAGGCATGCAAGGCCAGCCACTCGATTTCTGAAACTCCCCTACAAGAAAGGAGGGCTCTCATTCCCAGATTTTAAGTTTTATTTTTGGGCTGCTTTCACAGGACGCTTGCGCAGTTTACTAACTGTAGATGAGCTAGATCCAACATCATTGTGCTACAAGCTCACTCTGAGAGCAGAGGTCAGGCTCTTTTTTTATCGGCTAGGGGACCCCCAACTATTAAAAAAGGGTACGCTTAAAGGTACTAAAAGAAATTATCTGCATCTGGAAGGGGATTTGTAAAAAATATTCCATTGGCTTTATTAATGAAGATACCCCAATATGGGACAATCCTGCTTTTCCCTCTATTTTCCGGGATTCATCTTGTAGGGTTTGGGCGTGCTGCAGGATCGTAACAATGGGCCAACTATTCGATCTGAACGGCCTTCGGTCTTTCTCTGATATGCAAGATGCCTTGGAACTTCCTCGCCATTCTTTCTTTAAATATCTGCAAGTTAGGGACTATATGAGGACTGGTTGCGAATATATGCATGGCCTTAAAAGTTCATAGCCTTCTTTATACTGTTTTAAACCCGGTATTTAACCTTCCATTAGTATGACTTATCAGGTGCTTTCACAGTTTGCTGCAGAAGACATCCCGCTATTAGCAGCAAAGTGGAGCAGGCTTCTCTTGTCTGATGTTGTGGCTGAAGAGGTCCAGACATCCTTAGATCTGTTAGATCGCTCCGTACACTCTGTTAATCTTAAATTTCAACAATTGTGCACAATATGTCTTTTATATTATACCCCAGACGTAATTTCAAAATGGGGACCAAATGCTTCCACAGATAGAAATAAATGTCCTAAGTGCAATCTTTTTGCTTCAGATGTCTTGCATATGTTCCCACTTTGTCCTTATCTACAAAACGTCTGGGACGGTGTGATGAAGTTTATGTCCTTAACTCTGGGATACCCAGTACAACTATCTATTAAAGAGAGAATGATGGGTCAAATATGATCTCAAGCGAGGCATTCAGAGATTAATAATAATTATGCTGGTATCTGCCCAGCTCTGCATCGCTAGGGCATGGGTCTTGGTGAACCCCCTTAAGGATACAGAATGGTGCCCCCTTATACATCAGATATATGAATTAGAGCTCGCTCTGGCCAAACAAGGGGCCTCTCCTCACGGCTAAAGTTTGAGAAGATTTGGAATAATTTTTGCTGGGATTCTATTTATGTCAATCATGAGTAATCATATATGGAAATGTTTTACGAATCATCAAATGTATTCGGATTTAAAAAAGCCTGATATTTTTTTTAGGATAATCTTAGCTAATTAACTATATTCATTTGGGCTGTTTTCTTCTTTCCTTTTTTGATTTTTTTCCTTCTAATGCTCACCTTTTATGAATTGTTTATATATATATCTGTAACATAATATGACCTGGAAAATAAAAAAATATTGTTAAAAAAAAGTATCATCAATCATCACTCACACAATCACTCACTCGCAGTTGCAATAATTGTAGTTACCTCTTCCAATCCAAGCATGGGCAGGTTAGGTAGTAGGTACACAATTCTTCTTTGACACAGGCAACACATCGGAATATTTGGTATTGGTACTCTTGTAAATCAACAATATTCAGGGGCAGCCCTGCTAGTACTAAGTGATGCAAAAAAAGGATAGGCATGTGAGGGGGGAGGTATTGTCTCCAATGTCATGAAGGAATTGTGGAGGCTTCTTCAATGCACACATGTCTAACTGCAATTCAGCAATATATGGGACTCAAAAATGGTGGGGCAGCATAAATCTGACACAAATGTAATCATTTTCCACTAGCTATTTTTTTTTGTTGCAAAGATAGAAGTTCAACGTGAAATAATAAAAAAGTTCTAAGGGGTACTGGCATACTCATTCCGGGAAGTAGAGTTTGTCCTCAAACTCAGACCTTTCACCCAGAAGTCGGTCAGCTAACACACTTGATTCTGACCAATCATCCTCCTCCTTCTGGGCTGTTTTAGGAACGGTGTAATTGTGTGGTATGAAATGTTGGTTCATTTTGATCATAGTCAATCTCTTCACATTTTGAGGTGAGAGACTGGTACTTCTTACTGTAACAACCACACCAGCTGCATTGAACACAGACTCAGCAGACACACTGGCAATAGCACAAGCCAGATACTTTATTGCCAGCCTGCTGAGCTCTGGCCATAGGCGCATATTCCCATACTAATACATTAATGGGTTTTGATCCACATAGACCTCTTTTGGATCATACAGATACTCCTGGAACCTTGTGTGGATGGTCATTGGTGCTGCCACTTGCTCAAAGTCTTTTGCTATTGCCTCTGCACTGGACTTAAGCCCTGCCGATTGAAACCAATACAATGTAGAGGTTGGGTCCGGTCCTTCTGATGCTGCTGTTGCTGGTTTTCTGGGTGATGGTTCTGTTGGCAGCTGTGAGACAAGACTGCCCACTCTGGAAGTTGAAGGTGGCACTGTAGAACTGTGCAGCGGGACTCTACGTTCAAGCCGTTCTTCTTCCAGGTCTCCAACTTGCTCAACAATACACCGCTTGTATTTTGAAACATCGCCTTCAGAAAAAGAAGTGACTGTGGGCAGACAGATGTACTGTTTGGACAAAATGATGTCATTTTGTAGCTTTCCATTACAAGTCAAGCGAAAGAGTAAGCTCTCAACCAAGGGAAATGCTTCTGTGTTTTCATTCACACCTATGGCAGATACAACATTGGGATAGCTTGGTCCATCGTCCTGTCCTCCTTCCATGTGAAAACCTCAAAAGGAAGTAGCACCTGTGTCAGGCATTTGACTAGGCCCAATTTGTCCGCAATCCGTGGTCATAGCTTTCCCACCTGCATCCCCTCCTCTTTGAATAACATAGTCATTCATCTGTTTGTGCTGCTCAAACAGATGTTGCAACATGTAATAGGCCGAGTTCCAATCTGTTGGCATCTCCTGTATCAAGGCTTTAACTGGTGCTCTATTAGTATGCTGAATAATCCACAACTGCTTCCGAACTTTAAAAGAATGACTGAGATGAGTGCAGATTCTTCTGCATGTTGCTGACTATGCCTTCCTTTTTGAGAAACTCTTGCACCACCAGATTGATGCAATGGACCCTGAAATAGCCACCGTCTGACAAACCCTTGACTATCTTACTGTCATTATCCATGGCAACAAATCAGTTTCTGAGAACACTGGGTTGCAGCCATTCATACACCTTCCTGTGAAAATCATCCAAGATGTGTACAGCTGTAAGTGATTTGTCCATGGCGAACATGGCCACTGTTGCATGCTGCCAAATGCTCTTAAAAGTTTTTTCAGGGCCAGGACCTGCAGATATCTTTTGCTTTACCACCGCAAAAGAGATCAAGTGTGGGGTGATGCACAGGTAATCAGTTGCCTGACAACTGGTCCACATGTCTGTTGTCAGGTGGATAGTGTGAACAACAATTTCCTGCAAAACGTGTCCAACAAACTGCAGCACATCATGATGCAGCGCTGGAACAGCAACTCTGGCAAAATAGTCTGACTTAGTATCTTCCATTTTGGGCAGATGGCTGTCACAAATTCCAAGAATCTCATTCATTTCACAAAAGAAAAAGAGAGGAGGTTCAGCCCTAACATTTTTGCCACCTTCCCATTGTAGAAACATGCAGTTGGGTGGTTCCGCTCATGGGGCCACTCCTGACTTAACATGCCTGTAATTGTATCCTGGACTTTCTTTTTTTTTGGGGCCAATGACACAGGCGTCTTTTGAGAAGTAGATGGTGGTGGTAGACTTAACCCCTTCCCTGCGGGGGTAATTCCCTCACGGGTGTGGGGGGTGGGCGGGGGGGGTGAGCGCGGTGCCGCGGTGCTCGTGATGAGACCAGCTCGTCATGAGTCACGGTGGAGCTGTGCTCATGACGAGCTGGTCTCGTCACGACCCCGCCCACTGATTAATTCTCCCGCACAGGCGGGGAATTAATCGCGTGTGGGCGGAGCGCAGCCGTTATGACGAGACCAGCTCGTCATGAGCACAGCTCCACTGTGACTCATGATGAGCTGGTCTCGTCATGAGCACCGAAGAGGTTAATGTGCATTGTGGTGGGACAGTCACTGTTTGCTCTGGTGTTTCTATCTCACTCTGAGTCTTCTTGTGCCATTGCGACGTCGCTGATGTGGGTGATTCTGCTGGTGCACTGATCGGGACAGGTCTGCTTTGCATGAGGAGGATGTCACCGTCTGAACTAGGCTTACCTCGACGAACATGCATGTTGAAAATGCTGCATACTGCAATGTGCTCCCCCTGTGTACTAACATTAAAAAAGACCCAAACTGGGGAGAAGTAATTTTGTACTGTGCCACTGCCAATGCCTGAAGAAGAACTGGAGGTAGGTGGGTGTGTGTTTGATTGCCTCTTTGCAATGAATACTTCTCCTGAGGTAGGGGTTGGTACAGGTCTCAGCCAGGGCTTTGCAATTATGAGAGCTGGCAGTGCTACATGTGCCACATCCCTCGGAGGAGGTTGAAGAGCAATGTCCGACTCCTCTGTGACACCTTCCACAATGACTGCCTCGTCTTTCTCCTCATTATCCCCTTCCATAAGCCTAAGGCTAGCTGGAACCTTTCTTTTCCCTTACCTCTCCTGTTGTCCCATGGACTCTGCCAGGGTCCACTCCATGTCCCTATCATTATCAAGAAGATGGTGGAGAAGTACCCTTCTTTTTCCTTGCTGGAGATCTGGGAGTCAATGATTCTAAAAGAGGAGGTTCTTTCTCGGAAGGAAGCTCAACCTCCTGTTCTGCTCCAACATCAGGAAAATGTACTATTGCTGGCTGTGGCTGCTGTCCACTTTGCTCTTTTTCCTGAAACGATTGGGTATTACCTTGCGAAAGGGACAAATCTAATTCAGTGTCACTGCTCTTTGGCGTCGTCGGGATTGTAGTAGCCGCCTCACTGACATACATGGTCTTAGGCTTAGGTTGGGGAGCTTCTGTTGATGTGGGAGTGCTTCTCTCAGCTTGCTCCCCAGAGGGTGGTGCAGCAGGCATACAACGTGGTGGTCCAAAAAGGATTTGGGGCAACGTCCCACTGGTGGGAGGCTGCTTCTTCTCACTGACCACTTTCTTGGAAACATCTTTTTTTAGGGCCATCTTAAAGCTTTTAGTTGGCAGTTGCACTAAGCTGCACAAGCGGAAGAGATTGGAGGACTGACGTTTGACTACACAGGCCTTTTGTTTGGCAGTACTGCAGGCGATGTCTCATCTCTTGTGCACCTAAAAGCAAACAAGCAAGAAAAACATTTAGTGTGAAACGTTACGTGGCATTGTTTGCAGTTTGAATTAGTACAGACAAAGGCAATGGGCCCGATTCACAGAACTAACTTAAGACAAAATCCTAAACTTACTACCATTTCGGTATTCACAGAAGGCACTTACTCATTTTGGTATTCACAGAAGGCACTTACTCATTGATGAGTAAGTGCCTTCTGTGAATACCAAAATGAGTAACTTACTCATTTTGAGTAACTTGCTCATTTTGAGTAACTTACTCATTTTGGTATTCACAGAAGGCCCTTACTCATTGATGAGTAAGTACCTTCAGTGAATACCAAAATGAGTAAGTGCCTTCTGTGAATACCAAAATGGTAGTAAGTTTAGGATTTTGCCTTAAGTTAGTTCTGTGAATCGGGCCCCATATTTGTGTGGTTGTTTACTTATTTAATAAATAATAACCACTTTAAAGTCAAACCACACCACCATACCATGAAATGTAATTCCCCATAAGAATAACACACACAATATATAGAATGATGGAGTTCTTTCCTTTATTCCCATATATTTTAAAGGAGACATCTGTGACACTGAGGGAACTGCATGGGTAAATGGAATAGTAATCTTTTAATAAAATGGAGTTTAGTGTGCTTCCATGGCAGGCAATCTGGCATGGGGAAATGGAATAATCATCATTACACAAATGGATGATGCTGATGTGTCTAAAGTGCACCACAGCCAGGGTGTCCAGGTGGAAATGGAATTATATATCTAAAAGAATTAATGCCATTGAGCAGCTGTGCACCTATGGTGGATGGATCAATGATGGATCAACTAAGGCAAAATGGGGATTTTTTTTTTTTTTTTAAACTAAATGTAAAACAAAAAATGAAAAAAACGAAAATTATAAAAATAAAACAAATTGAGAAAATGTAACTGAAAAATAAAATAACATTTTAAATAATTTTTTAAAATAAAACAATTAGAAATAAATAAGTGAAATGTAAAGAAAATGAAATATTAAAAAGATAAATTAAAAATTATAATTAAAAAACAAAATCAGTAATTGCTGATTTATATGGGAGGATGAGAAGAAACCTATTGCATAAAATGCATGTAATATACTTAAGCACTGCTCATCAAAATCATATTATGAATATGCATACTACAATGATCCTCAAGCATATTATTAAACTGATATCTCATCCATCCATGCAAACCTATGGCAAAGGCACACTGGCTCAATGCACCAAATGGCTGCCAGCCAGTGCCACATAGTCACAACAACAACCAGCAAGGAGGCATGGCACAACAAAGAAGACATGCAAGCCTATTGGAAAAGCACACTGGCTGGCTACACAAAATGGCCACCGGCCACATGGTCAAACAACAACAACCAGCAAGGAGGCATGGCCACCACAAATAAGACATGTAGCCCTATGGCGAAAGCACACTGGCTGCCTATACCAAATAGCCACCAGCCACATGGTCACAACAACAACAACAACCAGCAATGAGGCATGGCTACAACAAAGAACACATGCAGTCCTATGGGGAAAGCACACTGGCTGCCTACACATAATGGCTGCTAGTCACAACGTCACAACAGGAGCAACCAGCAAGGAGGCATGGCCACAACAAAGAACACATGCAGGCCTATGGCAAAATCACACTGGCTGCCTACACAAAATGGCCACCAGCCACATGGCCACAACAACCAGCAAGGCGATATGGCCACATCAAAGAACACATTCAGGCCTATGGCGAAAGCACACTGGCTGCCTATACAAAATGGCTTCAAGTCACATGGTCACAACAACAACCAGCAAGGAGGCAAGGAAAACACAGAACACATACAGGCCTACCAACACTGACTATACAATAAAATGGCCTCTGGTCATATGGCATAGGGAACAAAGACATATGGTGGCCTCTGGCAAACACACTCACATATTGGCCAGACAAAGGCATGGTAACACAGGAGAAAACAGCATTAGATCAGCAATGCCACAAACAAAAATTAACTGGGCTAAAATATTTTACAACAACACACATACTTCAAAGGCATCAAATATATTACCTCACCTATACACTGTTTACAGGAAAAAACTTGAATTTCCCCCAAAAAAACACATTTTGTAATTTCATCCAATGCCATCCATTGCCTTAATGATCTTTCAATTCAACAGATACCGTAGAAACAGTTGCTTGATGCACCCATGACTAGTAGTGGGCCTACTGGCTGGAAGGCCCATTGGCAGACTAGGTCACATAGTGATTTAAATAAATATTGCTAATTTATTTTTTTTAAAACATGGAGAAAATGTACTAACTGTGCAACATTTTTCCTTTACAAAACAAGAAAAATCACAGGCAAAAAAATAACTAGCCACATACTAAAACTGCAGGCCGCACACCACAATAAATTTACTAAAAGTACAAATAAATCCTGGTGCATGCCCCCTAATCAAACAAACAACACCATTATAATCCAGTGTTTGAACTTACTTGTGAAATCTCAAATGTAAAGTCCTTAAATCCAATGGTATATATGCCGCAGACAAGGAGAGTGATCCTTTCAGCTCCAAATCCAAATGAAAAGTGACCAGGAGATGGACAAATCACTGGGAGGAGCCTGCTGAACAGGAACAGGAAGGCGGAGTCTCTGGTGCACTTTCTTCCTGATGGAAAATGAAAAGTAAATAAAAAAGGCTTGTTGCACAAAAAAACAACTCCAATGGCCTGGAGAAGAAAATCCACTCGAAAAACCTCTCAGCTGCTTCTCAATCACAAAAGCAGCTTGAGCGGTGCCTTCGCTACCGACACTACATTGGCGCCTTCGTGGAAAGCCTTTCAAGCGCAAAGTACCGCACAAGCTCGATAGCGGCCTAAGATTATTGTGGTGCTTGTGAGCGAGTGCAAAATAAATCTTGAGTGCGTGAATGGAAAAAACCCTCCACTTCATGTCCAATGAAGCAGAATATAGGAACTCCGCACTCCTCTGCAGAGCACTCGAATTTTGCAATCTCCGCAAGTGGAGAGGAGTTTACCACCCAGGCCTAGTTGTAATATACTCCCCTGTCAAGATTCTGGAATAGACCTCGTTATTGCAATCTCGTTGAATAGGGGAGTTAGAATCTCAGACCAATACTTGGGGTTATCTTTAAAAATAGCATTAGGTAGGCCATTTGATCTGATCCTTTTAAGCAGATTAATAACCTGAGGCTTATTTGTTAACTCCATTGGTTGGATTGAACTTGGGGATGAGCTCAAACACGGCAGAGTACATTTGTTTTCTCTCTCAGTGACCTTTCCTTGGTCAACATTTATCATAGTTAAGATTGTTTCATTCAGCTGTACGTCTTGCGATTCAGCTCGAACACCATACAGATAAGATATAAAGTTGTCCCAGGCAGATTCTGGAATATTAACACTGTTCACTCTACAGCCATTGTTTTGAAGATCATTAACAATTCCCCAGAATGCCTTGGTGTTGTTTGTTTTACTTGCAAGGTGTTAATATTGAGAAAATCAATGCAAATATGAATATTGATACATTAATATTCAAGAACGAAATTGCATCTCTTTTGATGAATTCGCCCATTATGAACTTCACCTCAAACCCAACTCAGAAATACGTGGTCAGTCAGGCCCTGAGACCCAGGCCTGAGGTCACTGATTGACAGATCATATGTGGGGTGGCACATAGCTGGCAAACGAATGCACGAACAGGAAATCTCAGATCTATCCCACAAATGGGTGCAGTGACACCACAATGGTCCAAGGAGATTGACCCAATAAAGCACACATGGCCGGGTGGGGCAACGTGTGTTCCCAAAGCACAATAAATACAGATTTCCGCATGAAGTTAGGAACACATAGCCAATCAGGACACAGCATACAAAGTACAGGCAGTGAGCATGCGCACCCCATGCAAGACATCTGGACACATTACCCACTGGTCCCATTGTGTCCACGCAAGGTTGAGCCCCACCAGGATTCCTCATTGAACTATTGATTTATGGCTCCAATGCCAACGGTTCACATTCCTTACCAAAAAAGGATCACCGGAACTATTTTATTGCATTCAACAAAATGTATAAAACCCAAGGCCAATCAATTGAAAGTTGAGACAGTCCTCAGATCCTATCCTGTAACTGTTCTCCTGGCCCCACTGTTTAATTGAACAAACTTTTCCAGTTTTGTCAAACACCTCTTGTCTCTTGTTTTTTCAAGGTATTTCATGTTCAAGCAACAATGGAGTAGTTTGGCCCACAAATTCTCATGGTAGTCTTTTTTCATTTTCCATATTTTTTGTTTGTGTAACCTTCTTATGGATTTAAGTAACTGCCTGTGGACAGAGAGCACTGGGAGATTTGGGTGCCAAAAAACTGCTCTGGAGGTTTTATTAAGGGCCTTTTTTCATATTGATAAGGATCTAATTAATACCATCTATCTCTGGTAGTAATGATGGGGTTGCCCCTGCGCTTTCTTTTTGCCAGAAAACTCTCAATTAACACTCTACAAACTTGGTTCCAAATCTCCACCATTTTCGCTTCAGAATGAGCAGTGGAACTGGCAGCTATAATTTGTTGTTCTGTCAAATGTATTATTTCTTGCTGCTTGGTGGAATGCTAAACTAGCCTTTTCAAGTTGTAGGAGGTTAGAACCTGTTGAAGAATACTTGATTTTGGCTGGTACAAAGCAAACAGCTCTAGCACCATTACTTGTGGATTATGGTCACTTTCAACGCTAGGTTTAACATGGTACCCACTGATACTATATTCTAAGGCCTTAGAAATGATAGTATAGTCAATTATTAAATGTGTCTTGCAATTTTTAAAAACGGGCACAAGTGAGTGATCATTTGCTGTTTTATTGTTCAGTATTATTAGGTCAAGATCATGCAATTTATTTTGACAAGAGCAAATATTTGCATTATGTAATTTCTCAGATGCTATTGTAGGGGTTAGATGGGTACTAAAATGCCCCCCCACATCAATCTTGCTGCTGGAAATTGGTAAGAAAGATTTGTAATAATTTCCCAGAGAGTAACAAACTGTGCCATTTTGGTGGATTTCCTTACACTTAGGTATGTATTCAATAAAAAGATTGTGTTGTGAAAATGTAATTTTACACATTGTAATTAAGGCAGTTGAAAGTCAATCCCTTGGGGCTTCAGATTCAGTTCTGCAGATATGCATATTGAGAGTCCACCTTTTGCACGACCTTGCAGGGAACAGCGAGTTGCTGAGGTGAAAAACTCATAATACCCAATGATTGGGGTGAATACCTCCATCCAAGATTCTTGGAGCATCAAAATGTCATTATTCGGTATAAAAGATATTGTATCTCTATCATCTAATAGCCTTGCTATGCGTGCGTATTCCAGGAGCATATATTAATTGGCATCCATGCTTGATTGATATTAGGTAACCATCAGTCATTACCTTCTGACTTTACATTTGTTACTATCGAAGGAAGCCATGCCCAAGCCTCGAATTGAGCTTGCTTTTTTGAGACCGGTTCGCAAGCACGCATTCCAGATTTCGAGTTTCTTATTTTAAGTGCCAATGCTTCTGCGGGGTTGAAAAGAGGTCCAATGGTGCCTCTCAGCAATGATCTGTTTTGTTTGAAGCTCTTGGCAAGGTCGTGGTCATGCTGCATTATTTTCTTTGCTGGCTCGATGGGCATTAATAAGGTTGGATAGTTTGAATTCATACACTTCCTAACTTCAATGCCCTATTATTCAAACAGCATTCGGCAATTAAATATCTTGTTTGCAATGTAATTTTTTAGCTATGTGTTGCAAGTGATTTCTCGTGGAGGATACAGCTTATTGTATTTAAACTGTACAGTTACAAGCTTGTCAGATGTTATATGTGAAAGAGTTTGTATTGAGGCTGTTAGTTTTAATATGTTACCACAATTAAGAATATCATTGGGGCCTCAGGATTTGTTGTGAGGATAAAAGAGAATCTTTAAAGGAGGTGATGAGCTGTTTATTTGACTTGTGTTTGAATCTTCCTGACCAGAATACTCAAAGTCTGAATTATAGGCTTGCCCTGCTAGTCACGTCAGGGATTTTTTTCCAACCAAGATAGTTGACTGTAGTTAAGATTTCTTCCTGTAAAACTAGCAGTTGTTTGAGGGGATTCTATTATGTGTGTTCGAGCAGTAGACCTATTACCAATTGTTTGAGGGAACTCTAAGGTGTTTAGTTATACAGAAGCAGTAGTTAATAATATATTGTCAGTAGGTGCATTTTGAATATCATTTGCTGAATTTTGGTTAGACTCTATAGATACCTTTTTTCCATAGATGCCATTCTTGACAATGCAGATGAGGTCATAACTTTCTCTGGAGCTGTCACCACTTCCTCTTTGCTGGGTCTATGTTGTCTACTAGGCAGATTTCCTTGATCTTGATTTTGATCGTGATTTTGTGTGACCTCTCCCATCTCCTCTTTTGGAGATTTGGACTGTTGATTGTTCTGTGTAATTGGATTGAAAAATTGGGTAATTACCATGTAGTTTATTAGTTGATATCACACAATTTATTGGTCTCCTGGCTTTGTTTCGCACCTTGCATAGCCCTTTCCTAGCCTTTTTTATTAGCCCTTGTGCCTTTGAGCAAATTGATGAGTTTGTGGAATTTATAACTTGAACATCTTTTTTCTTGCTTCATTGCTGATGACTTGTCTTCTCATTCATCCTCTTTAACAATTGCTGAATCAGCTGGTAATACTTCCCCCATGCGCTTCTTATAAATTGTGACCTACTGGTTGACTTGTCTAATCTGATCTTCCTGAAAGTGACATATACTATGTCTTGAATCCAGGATGTCTGCAGATTTATGTCAGTGTTGCACTGATATCATTTCACTAGTGTTCTCGGGTCTGGCTCATGGAACATTATTTCTTTGTATGGGTCTCTTGTTCTCTGGGTACGTGGTGTGCACCGAATTTGTCACTCCAGCGCACTTGACAGCAGTATTAGTGATTAAAATCACCTGGTAGGGGCCTTTCCACTGTGGCGCAAGACAGGACTTTCTCACATGCTTCTTTATGAGTATCCCATACCATTGGTTAAAATCGTGACACTGCTCTTGATGCAAATTTGCAGTGATAGCTTCAACCTGTCGAGAAACAGAATGCACTACATCAGCTAATCCTTTGCAGTAGTCGAGTGAGTACCATGTCATCTGTTATGTTACCAAGCTCTTCCCATCGAATTTTCATGTGGTGATAAACCGTCTCCATGTCAGGTGTACTTTGAAGACTCATCAACACCAAGGGCAAAGCCTCAGGCCATTTCAGTGAAGTGGATGCACAGACTTTTGCCAATTGAGACTTTATGGTCTCGTTCAACTGCTTTCCTATACCAGAAGCTTGTGGTCGATAGCTACAATGCAACTTCTGTTCCACTTGCAATGCTGCACACAACATCTTGAGAATCTCATTATTAAAAATAGTTCCTCGATCTGACTCAAGAGAAACCAGCATTCCGTACCAGGGGAGAGTTCTCTCAATAACAATTTAACTACAGTGAGACTGTCATTTCTCCATGGTGTGTAGGCTTACACCCATCGGGAGAAAATGTACACTATAACCAGGATGTATCTCAGCCCATTTTAAACAGGCATTTCGATAAAATCAATTTGCATACTGTTGTAAGGACCATCTGATATCCCTATGTGATTCAGTGTAACCTGGGTTAGGTTTCCTACATTCACCTGTTGACATGTTACACAACAGTTGTAGGAAAGTAGGATCTGCTTTTATGGTTACCCCCACTTTTTGCCTGGTGCCGTGCTGTTTCTGACTAGTTATGTTATAGATTTTATAGAGCGCACAGCTGCCCCAGCAAAGGGGCGTCCCAGAGCTAAAACTGCAAACTGTTATAGGCAATATAGGTGATGCACAGAGAACCAATTATGCAGGGAAGAGATGAGTTTTGATGGCTTTACGGAACAGCGCATGGCTTTGGATACTTCTGATACTCACAGGGAGAGAGTTCCAAAGCTTCGGAGCGAGAGCGCAAAAAGAGCGCCCTCCAGCCCAGACTCTCCTTACCCTGGGGACAATTGCCAGGTTTTGGCCCATAGAACGCAGCTGGTGGGTGGGAGT
Source organism: Calotriton arnoldi (assembly GCA_963921515.1). NCBI lineage: Eukaryota > Metazoa > Chordata > Amphibia > Caudata > Salamandridae > Calotriton > Calotriton arnoldi. The sequence continues at coordinate 879,972 of CAWUFW010003043.1, read as the reverse complement.
ATAGGGCGTAAGGAGATTAGCCAGAATATCAGGGGATTGAAGATTCAGAATTCTATGGGCGATGCAGATAGTTTTAAACTCGATATGTTTTGCCACCGGCAACCAATGTAGTCTGCGGATAGCATCAGTTGTAGGACAGATTCTCGGCACGCCGAGGAGTGTCTGGGCTGCAGCATTTTGTGCCCTTTGTAGGCAGAGAATCTCAGCTCTATTGGCTCCCAGGTATAGGAAGCTGGCATAGTCCAGCCTGGATGATATGGTAGCCTGGACGATCACCTGATAGTCTGACAGGGATCCCACTAATCAGGACCTCAGTCTCCCTGTTTTCTCCCCTAAATTGTTATGGTAAGTACTTAGGTACATCCCAGATTGGATACTGGGGTACCTTTATAAGTCCCTAGTATATAGTACTAAGGTGCCCAGGGCATAGGTACCCCAGGGGTACCCCGTAGGCGGATGCATGTATTATGCCACCCATGGGAGACCATTCAAACTGCACTACAGGCCTGCCATTGCAGCCTGTGTAGGCTGGTGCTAACACCACTTACGAAAGATATAGGTTCCCTATATCTAGGGTCACTGCACATAAAACGTATAAGCCAACCCTACAGCAGGCCTTTTCAATCCTGAAGGCAGGGCACTCGGTTCCAAGTGTGAGGGTGCCCCTGCATGAGCAGGACACCCCTACAGTCTTCAGAGTCCATTCTCCCGAGTTGTAAGTGAGACAGCCATATAACATATAGATAAGTACAGCGTGATTATGCGATGACCATCTCAAAACTGGCACTGTAAAGGCCCTCCGTTAGGCCCTCAGTGCTCCTGGTACCAGTCTTCTAGACCCGGACAGCACAACATGGCTGCTGCCGACCAGAGACATGATTCTGCCCTCCTGCTGCTGAGCCAAGCTCGAGCAGGGGAAGGCAGAACAATAGGTATCCTGTCACATGGAGGTGTGACCACCTCTCAGACAGGGTTTAGTTTATTCAGGCCAGGTGGGAGCGCTTGCCAGCGCCACTCAGTCTGCTTAAAGGGCACATTTGGTGCCCTCCTTGCATAGCCCAGTTTAAACCAGCTCAGGGAGCCATTGGCTCCCGCTCTGGTGCGAAACTGGACAAAGGACATGGGAATTTCCTCCCCACTGTCCAACCCCTCGCCTGGGAGGGAACCCTGAATCGTCCCAACCCTTTTCTTAGGGTACTTAAGGACTTACCTGAGGGTGGCTCCCTAGATTCGTTGTGGGACAAGATTCATTTCAAGACACCACTTCTTCTTCGACCGTCTGGGCACTCTGGACCTCGCTGGACTTGCTCTGGGCATCAGGGCTGCAACTAGGAACACTCTTGCTGCTCCTGATCTCATTGCCCTGCTTGTCTGCTGCAACGTCCATACCTGTGCTCCATACAGGAACCTTCCAAGGCCTGTGGGCATCCAAGACACCCGAATGAATCTCCCTTGAAGTGAAGGAGTCACTTCCCTGCATCTGCAGGCACCGCAACTAAGCTGACCGGTCTGCTGATCCTGGGTTCCCACGGACTCTGAGAGGCTCAGCAACACAGGTGGTGGTTTTACGCATCCCTCGAGGCCTGCCCTGTCCTCTCACCAAGTTTGAGGCTAGTATCTCTCGTCGGAGCCACAGGAACTGAACCCCTGTGCACTGCATTGACTTGCCGTTGCAAAGGCTTGTTGGCTTCTTTCCATCAAGATCTTTGGGCTGCAAGTAGCCCCCACCTCAAGCATCTCCAGTGACCAAGACCTTTGCCCCCACCGCATCACTTGCGGTGAGTTGCTTGAGGTTCTCTTGCGACTCCAGTTCCTCTGGCAGTGGGTCCTGTTGAGGGTCACCTTTGAATTCTTTGGGCTCCCCTGATTGCTTGGGGCCTGCCCTGACTCCCCTGCTTGTGGTGAGTCACCTGGACCATGCTGGTCCCAACTATGCACCTTCTTCGCTTTCCACATTGTTTGCAGTTGCCAAGGCTTGTTGGTGCTCCCGACAGACTATGACCCCTCAACTGTCAACATCCGACGTGGGATAGCTTGTGAATGGCTCCTGGTCTTCCACAGCATTGCCTGGTCCTCACAGCTGCAGCTCCAAGGTCACCGCCATCTTCCCTGCAACACCCGACATTGGTGGGCACTCATCTTCCGTGCCCCCTGGTCATTCCCGAGTGACCTAGACTCTGTCCCCTGTGCTTGCAGGTACTCTTCACCTCACCTCCACCTTTGGTTTCCACCAGACACTTTCACCTTCTCCAGCAGCGGCACCTTCCTGAAGTTGCCCATTGAGTTCGACAATGGTTTCCGATGCCACTTCACACCTATGCACCCGGCTTCTCTGGTGCAGGTAAGCTGGTTCCAAGAGTATCCAGGAGTGGGGTGGCTCTCCAACCTCTTGTCTTCCATGTGGTCTCTTCAGGGTCCACTGGAAAGTGTCCTCTTTCTTTAAAATTGCAACCGCAACTTACACGTTGATTTGTATGGAGAACGCGGTCGTGTTCCCACACTGCATACAACCTCCGTGGGGCTCCTAGATACTCACCTTGGGTCGTTCTTTCGGTCCCCGACACTTCTACGTCCTCTAGGTATAGTCTTGACTCGAGTCGTGGTTCACATACCAGTCTTTTAGTATATGGTTTGGTCTCCCCCTGGGGACCACTATGTATTCTGTGCTACTTACCTGTTTCTATTGAAAAGAATTGTGTGCATTGTGCATATCTCCGGCTAGGAGGTATCTGTATGTGTTAGTGAGTGTCTTATAATAAATACATATTTTTATAAATACACTGTGTGGTTCTTTTTCTAATAATCCATACCAATAAGATTATGCTCTGGTAAAACAAGCTGCTTTACACTCCTTCTGGACTAAGCCTGAAGGCTGCTCTCCACAGCTACCACTTAGAGAGCTTTCTCAGGTTGTCTAAGACCACTAAAATCACCATAAGGGTTGTCTGGATCAGTACAAGGTGTCCACTTACATAAGTGTACATCATATACTGAGCCAGCCTCTCACAACAGTGACAATAGATCCTCAACAAGCATTCTGAATCTGAGGTTGAACCAGTTCTGCCTAAATGTCCTAATCACAGTGTCCCTGCCTAAATGAGTAGGACCATGGAAGTGTTGTGTTATATGTGGTAACAAATTGTCTGGTAACACTGGTCTTCCATCTGCCGAAGTCCAATTGTCATTTGCATTCTGTCCACATCCTGCTCTGACCCAACCCTGCTGTTCTACTTCAGTGACATTTTCCTGCATAGGTTCTTCCCATATGTCAGCTATAGACATCAACATTGAAAATACAGAGTCCTCGTGAGATCCACCTGTGAATGTTCTGTTAAATGTGCAGGCAACTATGGCACAATAGCGTACTACTTCATCAGTGTATCTATTCCCAACTGTGACATAGTCATTGTCACTTCGCTGATCTGCACACTTAACTACAGCAATTTTGTTGAGGAGTTGTAATGCATCCAACAACTTTTTCACCTGGTCACCATTTCGTATTGGAAAGCCAGTTGATGTCATTACAATGTCATGGACAACACCAAAGCCATACTGACTATCTGTAAATATAGTCAATCTTGTTTGGGCTGTTAAATGGCATGCTCTAGTAAGGGCAATCAATTCTGCAACCTGTACTGAATTTATACTTTGAAGCCAGGAAGCTTCAACAAAATCTTGGATTGTACAGACAGCATAAGCTGCTCTCAGGAAGCGATCATTTGTTCTCAAGCATGAGCAATCCACAAACAGTACATAATCAGGTCTTATTAAAGGCTCATCTTTTATCTTGGGTCTTGACCTGGACAATAACTCTGTGACATGTAGACAGTCATGTTCAAATTAGTCAGCATTTTCAGGAAGGGGCATCAGTGTACTGGGATTCAAAATCTGGCAGCTTTTCAATTGGTCATTTTCAGAAGCTGAGCTAAAATTTGTTGTTCATATCTAGCCAATCTCAAGTTGGTCATGAATTGGGGTTTTTAAGCAAGATCTCCACTGAATGGGGAACCATATCAATTAATGAATGCCCCATCACTATGTTTTCACACCTCTCTAGGCTGGGGCTCACAACAGCAACCGTTTTCAGACAACCAGGCAGCCCTTCAGCAATGGGGTCGACGGTAATTGAAAAATAGGCCACGGGCCTTCATACTTCACCATGCATTTGGGTAAGCACTGAGAGAGCACAGACCTCCCTCTCATTGCAAAATAAAGTACATCTCTGAGTATAATCTGGCATTCCTAGTGCTGGGACATGCCAGAGACTTTCTCCCAGCTATAGGAAAACTTTCATGCATTCGTTGTCCCATGGAAGCAGATCAGGTTCATCTCTGTGCATCAGCCAAAGCAAAGGCTTTCCACAAGGGAAATTAATGTATTTATTTTTTTGAGTTTTTTTATAGCGAGAACTTGACCCGAAGGTATCAGATCACTTTACAGAGTTGGCATAGCAGCAAATACATGAGTTACGTTTATAGTGAATATAAATACAAAGTGATAGTGTGTAAATGAAGTATACGTCATACATCCCGATATGTTGACAATACAGGTTTGAGGGATGTACAGTATATAGTGCTTTACCAAGTTATCACAGCAGCAGGTGCACAGATTACATGAGGAGTAAATACAATAATACATAATGACAATATATACAAAATGTGTGATGAAACAGTCGTATATTTAGCCTATAATTGAGGTTGAAACGGTACATATAAATAAGACGGCATTTGGAGGAGTTGCAGTCTAAATATAAATAATGCTTTACAGAGTTAACACAGCAGTAGGAGCACGAGCTACATGTGGGGGTAAATAAAAAAACATAAAAACAATATATTATGGAAATTTACGACAGACAGTGATATCGATGGATGATGTACCTTCGGTGGTAGCTAAGGTAGGGTGTTGTGCAGGTGAGGAGAATTGAGGCACAGCTTTCCTCACGGTATTGATGTTCAGAATTATTCATAGGGTATGGGGCAGGAGCAAACAGACAAGTCAGATGGTTTAGGGTGGAGGGTTTAGATATTTGATGAAGAGAAGAAGTTTCAGTGTCTTCTTGAAGTGAGGGAATGAATGATTGTCACGTAAATCCTGAGACAGTGAGTTCCAGATTCTAGTAGCATTACTGGAGAAGGAGCTGGTGAGAGATTTCTCTTTCTTAAATTTTGATGGACTCAAGAGTATACTGTGAGAACTTCAGAGAGGCCTCTTTTGACTGGCTTTTGATAATTTATTTGTGAGGTAGACTGGTTTTTCCGTGTAGAGAGCTTTGTGAGTTATGCAAGCGGTTTTGAGTATAGCTCTCGCCTCAATTGGTAGCCAGCTGAGTTTTCTGAGAGTGGGAGTGATGTGGTCGAAGCGCCTCTCCCCCAAAAGTAGTCCAGCCACTGTGTGAAGTGTGGCTTTTAAAGGGGCTAGGTGTATTGTTGGGGTGTCCACAATCATTGCGTTACCGTAGTTTAACTTGGGAAGGACTGAGAATTGCACTACAGTCTTTAGGTCTTCGATGGGGATGAAGGGTTTGGCTTTTTTAAGGCGTTTCAGTGTGTAGAAGGCACTTTTAGCAGAGGCATTAATATGCTCTTTCATGTTCAGGAGACTGTTGCGTGCAATCCCCAGAGATTTAACAGAGTTGGAGAGGGATAGTTTGCAGTTTAAAGCAATGAGGTTGTTGAGACAGAAGTTTACAGGGAAGGATTGTCCTTTGGGTTGGATGTAAAGGAGTTCGGTTTTGTTTGGGTTGAGCTTAAGACCATTGCTGGACAGCCAGTATTGAACCATGGAGAGAGTGCTATTTAGGTGCTGAATGTCTTTGATGAGATTTTCATATAAAGTTGGATGTCATCTGCATAGAGGTGGTAGACAATTCCGGCTTGCTTCAGGATCATTACAAGGGGTTTTAAATAGAGGTTGAAAAGGGCTGGCATGAGTCCCTCATAGGTGGACATTTGAACGCAGGCTTCTGTTGGAAGATGGGTATGTTAGCACTATGAATGCACATTTAAGCAAATTCCTTGAATCCAATATTGGATCATCTCCACTCCCAGTGGTTTGGGATGCTCTTAAGGCCTTGTGTCAAGGACAGACTCTCCAATTTGCTTCCCGTCGATAGAAGGTGGAAATGACAGAGGAAATGGCAGCCTGGCGGGCACTCAGTGCTTAAGAACCTGACCTCGGCTTTTCTCTCGTGGTAAAGGATGGACCACGGGCTAATGGACTTTGGGAGTAGGCTACGATTTATAGAGCATCCCTTAGGAACCAAATCTGGGATTGAGCAGTTGAAAACAGAAGGGCTCTGCAGTTGACCTATTTTGAAAATAGTACGGAAATGGGGCAAATTTTATCATTTAGGGTAAGAGATAGATCTGTCTATAATAGCATTCGGCAGATCGGGGACGAGAATGGGTCCTTAGCTGATTCTGCAGCAATTTGTGATGCTTTTCACTAGTTATATCAGGACTTGTATAACGAGGACTGCTTATCCTTCCTCATGGATATATCTCAATTTAACAAGCAGCATCTTGAGCGTAAGGCGACTCGTACTCAGCGATCTAAGTTGGAGTTACACATTACCCTTGGGGTGGTCAATGACGCTATTAGCTCTCTGGCCAGAGGGAAGGCTTGTGGTTCTGACCACATACCATTAGAGTTTTGTGCTACGTTCTTGCAGTACCGTGCACCAGTTTTGATGGATCTTTTTAATTCTCTCGATTTGTTGGATAGGGTTTCTGAGTCATGGAGGAAGACACACATTGTTATCTTCCCTAAAAAGGGGAAAGATCCTACACTTTGTGGGCCATACTACCCAATCTCGCTAATCAATTCCTATTCAAAGATCTATACGCGTGTCCTTGCTAATCGGTTGTCTGGTATTATTGCGGATATGGTGGACCCAAACCAGCATGTCAATACTGCTATTATGGCTCTGGAGGTAGCCTAGGTCAGGGTGGGAAAATGGGTATGATATATGTGGACGCAGAGAAGGACTTCAATAGGGTCTCCTGGTGGTTCCCATGGGGGGGTCATGGAGACCGTAAGCTTAGGTACAGTTTTTTTCTTAAGAGTCTCTATTTGGTCTCAAGCATAGGATATGTAGTGTGGGGGAATAACCAAATTCTATTTCCATACCAGGCAGGGTGTCCTCTTTCCCCTCAGTTATTTGCTCTTTATATTAAACCATATATTCAGTCCCTCAAACAAACGTTAGAGATACAACTCCTGAGACTCCATCATTAGTAAATATGTTAACTTATGCGGACGACATCACCATTTTGACCCCGTCCCCGATTAGTGGTCTATATGCTCTAGTGGAGGCGGCTCAGTCATTTGGAGACATTGCAGACTACGAGTTAAATCAGGAGAAGACTTGTATTGTATCCAATGTGGTCTCTCCTGACCAGGACAGGAGGTGGGTTCAGTCTCTGGTATACCTTGGGGTTACCTTAACTGTTAACACTCTTAGAAAATAACTATGGCAAGCTGTTTCAACACTCAGTGGAGGTGCTTCTTAAGTGGAACTGTTTGCATTTGGGGCTCATTGGCCGCTGTAATCTTATTAAAATGATTCTCCTTCCTCGATATCTTTATTTCTTTTGCTGTATTCCACTTTTTCTACCAGTAATCTTTTTTAAGAAAGTCGAGTCATTATGGCAGAAGTTAATTTGGTCATATCGGAAGCCTCAGTGGAACATCCAATTTCTACAGCATTCTAAGGAAAAGGGGGGGAGGGGTTAACTCCCAGTCCTTAGGCTTTATTATCTGGCATTGTTCTCATGACTTCAGTTGGTACTGTGGTGGGGGTATTGGCCATTGAGCCGTATGTTTAGTGAATTTCTCCCATTGGGGGAATTGATCACCCAAGGCAGAGGCATAGTAGATACAATATATTTCAAACAAACCCGGTTTAAGACATTGCATTTTTTCCATCTTATTTCGGGTTCCTTCAAGAGAATATTTCTTGGTATTACCTCTTTCAACCAGTTCACATATTTGGGCTATAATCCCAACTTTCTGGATTGTATTCAGAGGAGTTTCAGGGAGACTTGTGTAAAGGTTAATCTCCTGACCTTAGGCCAACTATTCGACTGCGGGCTCTTTTCCTCATTTGGTAATCTACAGCTAAAGGTTCCTCTCCCATCAACAGTCTTTTTTAGATATTTGCAAATGCGTCATTTTCTTTTTAGCCTTAAAGAAGCTGATTTGAATTGTGTGGACAATCCCTGGCTTGATCGTAGTAGGAATACTCCATCCAAGAGAAATATTGGGCTGGTTTATAAGCTAATCTATCTCTTATCTCATAACCAGGTGGACGACGTGTTCCTGGAGAGGGCTCTTAAGTGGGGTATTCGGCTCAACATGGAAGTCACATGCGCTGATCTGAGGTATATATGTTGTTTTATTCAGCTTTGAATGTTTCCCACATCAAGGTACACCATCTTAAATGTATTAATGACTGGTATTACACTCCTCCCCGTCTCTATGAGATGAAGCTTTGGTCGGATAGCCACTGCTTCCGTTGTGGACGCACTGGTGCTGGCGCGGTCCATGTCTTCGCGTCTTGTCTAGAATTCAATCTTTTCTGGGAATTCACGTTTGGTAAACTAGGGGGTATCTCTAAATTGAGGATCATTGCGGATCCAAAGTTGATCATGTTGGGACATTCACCAGATATTCCTGTTTGTCTATCTGGGTTTTATTTTTTCTCTATCACATTAGCTAGACTGGTGCTGGCAAGATTCTGGCAAGATTCTGGCTTTCCAGCGGGCCCAATCCTTGGATTTGGGGGTGGGAATTTTTTAATATAAGTTGGCTGGAGATGCTGATAATCGAGAATGACCCTGGGAGGAAACGGCTAGGCCGGATCTGGGATCCGTGCGGGGGTGGTTGGTGAAGGTGACTGCTCCTCAGGGCCAGTCCGCTCAGTCTGTAGTGTTTTAGGGTTCCCACAATGATCTCCTCCATCCATTTATCATTTATTTTTCTCTTCTGTCTTACATTTGTGGTCTTTGGTTTTTTAATTTTACCATAACATGTACGGTTTGGCCCGGCAAATTTTGTCTTCTGCCTGATAAGTCTTTTACTTGTCCCCTTGTGCTTGGCTTTGGTTATAACTTAATAAAAATTATTTGAAAAAGAAAAGGGCAGGAGACAGGATTGATTGTTGTTGCTTTTGAGGTCAAGTGGTTTTGTTTGATTAGCTGTAATCGTTGCTTCAGGAAGGAAGCGAACCACTAAAGGACAGTTCCGTTGATACCTGCACGCTCCAAGAGGGTGTTTAGGAGGATGTCGCGGTTGACAGTGTCAAAGGCAGCCGAGAGGTCTAGGCGGAGTAGGAGGCAGGCCTGGCCATCATTCAGAGATCTGTGTAGGTTGTCTAAGTCTCTGTGCTGCAGCCTTTCCTGAACCCAGATTGGAAGGTGTCATGTAAGTTGCATCTTTCAGTATGATGTCGATGGTTTTGGCAAGGAGAGGGAGGCAGTAATTGGTCTGTAGTTGTTAAGGCCATTCTACTCGTTGTTTGGCTTTTTGATGAGTTGGGTGACTTGACCAAGTTTGAGGGGGGCCAGCATTGAGCCGCTCGATAGGGAGGAGTTGATGATTTTGATCCATACCGTAAAGATGATGTGACTGAGATTTTTTACCAGCGCCACAAGGGGGGTCAGAGATGTGCAATGTCGGCTTCACGCTAGTGAGTAATTTGAGAACTCCTTCTTCAGTGATATGGTTGAATTCCTGTCATGTTGTAGCATTTTTCAGTTGCAGAGGGTTGAGGTTGGTATGCTTTGTTGCTGAGAGGGGGGACAGCCATTATTTAGGGTAAGGCCTTTGGGTGGACCCTTTTTGCACAATAGGGCATCCTTGGTGCATGGTGTGGAGGTGGGTGGTTTAAGAGAGAGTTCAATGTTAGTTATTTTTACAGAGAAAAATGTGGAAAATTCTTTGCAGCACTTGGTAGAGTCATTGATTGATTGTTGGGGGAAAGAGGAGGTTTGCTGCTTGATGATGTTGAAGAGGTCTATGGGTCTGTTCCTACACCGGTCAAGTTGGTCTTGGAAAAAGGAGGCTTTTTCTCTGAAGATATGTTTTTTGTATATTAGGTGTTCAGCCCGGAGGATTGAGAGATTGGTTAAAGAGGGCTGCTACCTCCAATTTCTTTCAGCCAGTCGGAGTTGTCTCCTCTCATTGTTATGTTCTTTATTGAACCAGGATCTGGAGGTGATGGTTCTTGATTTCTTGAGTTTCCGAGGGGTGACTGAATCTCTGAGTTCTGCTATTTTTGTGTTGTAGTGGTCGACAAGGTGATCAGCGGAGGAGAGGTTGGGTGGAGGTATCATTTGGGAACTGACTAATGCTTCTAGCTTAGCCTGGGGAATACAGTGTATGTTCCTCACCCAGTGCTTGGGCCGGTTGGCTTTGGCTGGTCCTTTGGTTCGGTGGTGTTGAGATCAAAGAGAATTAGATGATGATCAGTCCAGTTAGATGGTAGAATAGAGTAGAGAGATAGGATGTTATGTTTAGAGATGATTGTGTCAAGGGTCAAACCCTTAATATGTGTTTGTTTATTGTAGTGTTGGGTGAGATCGTTAGCTTCCAGGAGGGTGGATAGGGCTAGCGCTGTAGGATCTTCAGCATTATTCAAGTGTAGGTTTAGGTCTCAAAGTATAATATCTGTGCTACCTTTTAGGGAGCTTTGCAATATTAGGTCCATTAAGTCTTTGATGAATTGTGGATTGTTACCTGGAGGGTGGTAGATGACGTGAAGTTTAATGGGGTTGGGGCTGGGGCCCTTAGGGGAGAGCTGAACTCCTAAGTATTCAAAGGTAGGGTATTTGTTGGTGGAGAAGGGAGTTAGGCAAAGATCGCTTTAATGTATGATGTCTATTCTTTCTCTCTTGTGCTCCTTGCGGTTGCAGCGAATGATTGAGAAGCCCGGCAGGGTGAGGAGGTCGAGGAGAGGGGACGAGTGGTCTTTTAGCCAGGTTTCAGTTACAAAGCAGATGTCAATGTTATCTCACCAGATAGTTTAGGCTATTTCAGTGGCATGCTTGACTGCTGATTAACAGTTTAGCAGCATGCAGAAAAGTGTAGGTAATGGTCGTTGATCGGACTGGTTGGGTTGGATTGTAGTTAGTTAGACAGGCGGCCTGAGAGGGCAAGTGGTGTTCAGGTTCCTATTCATACCAAGTATGCCATGGATTTTGTGGTGGCAGGATTGCCTGGGGGCATTGTCATAAGTGTTGCTCGACTTTTTTGGGTTTTCTCTGTGACATTCCGGTTGTGGTGCGTCTAGGTTTGAGATGGTGATAACTGTATGTGATGATTTGTCTGGAAGTGAGGTATGGGAGGGTCCAAGTGAGTGTTGGTGTCAGGATCTGTGTTTACCGTAGATGTGTGGGGTTGGGCCAGGATGTAACCCATCTTTGCATCCATACGCAGTGACAACATTTTTACCAAAATATTGTTGACTTTAACTTCTAGACATGCTATTTTAGGGATCAGTTAAGAGACAGTTTGGTCAATAGAGGAGGGGGGAGTATACTGTAGCTCGTTGGAGTCTGCTATTATGGGGATCAGTTGAGAGATGGTTGGGTCGGTAGAGGAGGGGGGTATGCTGGAGCTCGCTGGAGTCTGGGGTGGAGGCTGAGGTAGAATCCAACCTGCTGATGTTGGTGGACTGAGAGGATGCTGGTGTGATAGGTAGCTCTAGATAGGCAGTGGGGGAGTGCCAAGGGGAGGGGGAAAGTGATTCTGATAGTGAAACCGTTGCGCTGGGAAACCTGGTAATGGAGGGGGCTGTTTGGGGAGAGGAGGTGGAGATAGTGCAAAGAGTTTGGGAGTAGAGGGATTAAAAATTAGAGGTGAGAATGTATGAATTAGTTCTCTGGGAGAGGGTGGGGCTGTTGTTTCTCTGGGAGGGGGAAGAGGGGTGGAGGAGGAACCAGAGGATATGGATGCGCAGAGCGTAGGGAATTGGCAATCAGTAATATTTGGTTCAGATTCTTGGACAAAGATATTGCCGGTTTGTAAATGGTTATAGACGATTCTCCCCTGAAGTTCTGGGATGGGGATATAGGGAGGCTAGTTCCATGACGGACATTGGTGGTATTGATTATGATTAAGGTGTTGTCGGACGTTCTCTCTTCAACTAATGTTTGGTACCCACTGTTTACAGTAGCAAACCATTCCTAAAAAAACATTCTGACATCTTCCTGCATTTTAGGAGGACTAATTTTTAAAATTGCCTCCCCTTGTGACACTTTTCCTGTTCCCTTTTCAACGATTTGTCCCAGATATTGAACTTCTTTTTGACAGTATTGTAATTTACTTGAGGACACTGTGAGAAGTTGGCCTGGTATATGCTGTCCACTAATTATAGTGGGCACCTTGCACCAGTCCAAACAACCCCTTATTGGAGATAGGTTAAAGACAACCTTTATTGAAAGCTATCCTAGTGGTAGCTATGGAGATGCAGCCTTCAAGCTAAGTCTTGAAGGAATGTAAAGCAGCTTGTTTTACCAGTCTATAATCTCTTGAGTGACCAAATGAAAGAGGACCACACCAGGTATATATTCAAAATATATGTATTTATTGCTAAACACACCCCTCTAGTCTCTTTATGAGGCTAGAGTTCGAAGTACATAAGTTATAAGTTAGTTATCAACAGTAATAGCACAAATACACGTTTGAGCCCTAGGGGCGTACCAAACCATATACCAATAAAGTGGTATAAGAACCACGACTGAGCTAGACACAAGGCCTAGAGCCTGTAGAAGTGCTTGGACCACAAGGAACCACCCAAGGTAGTGACACAGGGGACCCACGGGGGACGCGTGCAGTGTGAGAACACAGCAGCGAATCGCCGTTGACTTCTATGGGGAAAGTCGCGGTTGGAATTTTAAAGAAAAGGGACACTTAGAGGAGGACTTGGAGCAAATCCCTTTAGAACTGGGTTGTTCTAGAGTCTATCCCCACGGGAGCACCGGAGTACTCGAGTTACCTCACCCAGGGAAGCCGGGTGCATAGGTGTCTTTCGGGGTCGGGTTTCGTTGTCGTTTTCAATGGCGATCTGCTGCAAAGGGCTGCTGGCGGCCAAGTCGAAAGTGTTCAGGTGGATCCAAAGGTGGATCGAAGATCTGAAGAACCTGAAAGCAGAGGGGACAGAGTCTGGGTCACTAGCCAGTGACCAGGAAGGCGATGAGCGGATGCCCACCGATGTCGGGTGCTTCAGGTAGGTTGACGGTTGTCTTGACTCTTCAGCCACGAGGTCCAGGAGGCGTCGACGACAACCAGGAGCTGGATTCGAGCTGTCCCACGATGTCTGTCGATTGCAGGGGTGTCGGCGACCGGATTGGACCCAACAAGCCTTGGCAACGGCAAGTCTCTTGGAAATAGAAGAAGGACGTTGATGCAGACCAGCAAGGTCTGAGGGACTCACCCAGCGAGGGTAAGTCAGGGCAAGCCTGGAGCAACCAGGGAAGCCCAATTAGAATAAGAGTTGCCTTCGGGAGGGCCCACTAGCCAACGGACTAGCGACCGCGAAGGAGCCTCGAGTGGACGCACTTGGAGCTGGCTCACGGGACACTCGTGGAGTGGAGGCCAGTGATCTTCGGTGCAGTCGTTGCTGGAGGCGGGGGCTACTCGGAGCCCAAAGCACAACTTCGTGGAATACCAGGAAGAGGATGCACTTGCAAATGTGCTTGTTGTCCAGGGGTCACGGTTCCACGTTACCCACAACAGCTACGGGCCTCAGCTTTGCTGGGGACTCAGGGCAGCCTCGGGGAAGTCTGGAAATCCACCTCTGGTGATGAAAAGACTTCGGCGTCCGGCGGGAGCTTCAGCGATGCAGACCGGACAATTGCTTCTTTGGTGCCTGCCAAGCAGGGGAGTCACTCCTTGACCCCAAGGAGATTCTTCAGTCCTCTAATCTTAAAGTAGAGCGTCAAAGGTCCAGGATTCGGTGTCAGAGTTTCGTCCAGGTAAATCTAAAGTCCTAAGGACTGGGGTCCCATACTTATACCAAGTTAGGGGTTGGACATACTCTGGGGACCCACCTATGGGAGGGTCAGGGCAGAGGGGTGGTTACACCCCTTTCCCTTTGTCCAGTTTCGCGCCAGAGCAGGGGCTGGAAGCCCCTGAACCAGTTTGAACTGGGGTATGCACAGGGACACCAAGTGTGCCCCCAGTGCAGGACTACAAAGCACCAGAGAGTGCTCCCGCCCAGCCCCCATACACATTATCCTGTCTGGGGAGGTGGTTACACCTCCCTGGGACAGGAAACCTATTGTCCAGGCCTCCCCTGCCGGAGTTTCAGTCAGCAGCAGGAGGCCAGACCCGTGTCTGTGGCAGCGGCATCCATTTTGTGATGCCAGGGCTTGGAAAGAAGTTACCGGGCAGGCCGGTGTATACATGTCTCTCCCTCTAGAAGGGTGGAATGCTACCTCCACTGCCAGAACTGGCGGGGGGTAGTATTCCAAGATGTTTGACACCAAACACGACATGTTTCCGTGCAGCCATCCCAAAGTTAGCATTTAACGCGAGGTTATAATGCGCTTAAGAGTATAAGGTCAGGCTGCACTACAAACAGCATCAGAGAAGGGTCTCCGAACGCTGCAGAGGGGCTCTGCTCATGCAGAGGCACCCTCTCACATAGGAACCAAGCACTCTGCCTTCAGGATTGACAAGGCCTGCCATAGGAGTGACTTATAGGTTTATATGTGTGTATGTATGTAGTGACATAGGTAACCTATATCACAGTAAGGTGTGCATGCACCACCTTACCCAGGCTGCAGTAGCAGACCTGTGGTGTCATTTTGGATGGCCTTCCAGGGGTGGCACAATACATGCTGCAGCCCCTGGTAGGCCTCTGAGGTACCTATGCCCTGGGTACATAGTATACCATATACTAGGGACTTACAAGGGCACTCCAGATTCCAATCAGAGATGTGCCTAAGGCACATGGAAACCATTTTAGAGAGGAAGCAGCTAGGCTGGGGTTCTGATTAGCAGGGCCCCAGCCAGACTAAAGTCGAAAAACAGTGAAGCATCAGCAAAAAGTGGGGGTACCCATGTGAAGCAGATCCTACTCTCCTACACAACCCCCAAACGTAGGGACATTAAACTAACCTTGTCCAGTTAAGTCTTCATGTTCTAAGTGGAAGTACCTAGAGAGTCCATCTGCATTGGCATGGTTACTCCCAGGTCTATGTTCCACTGTGAAGTCCATCCCCTGTAGGGAAATGGACCACCTAAGCAGTTTGGGGTTTTCACCCTTCATTTGTTTTAGCCATAAGAGGGGCTTATGGTCTGTTTGAACAAGGAAGTGAGTACCAAACAAGTATGGCCTCAACTTCTTCAGAGCCCAGACCACAGCAAAGGCCTCCCTCTCAATGGCTGACCAACGTTTCTCTCTAGGGGTCAGCCTTCTGCTAATAAAAGCTACTGGCTGATCCTGACCTTCATCATTCAATTGTGACAGTACAGCCCCTACCCCCAATTCAGATGCATCTGTTTGGACAATGAACTTCTTGGAGTAATCAGGACTCTGTAGAATGGGAGCAGTGCACATTGCCTGCTTTAGGTCATCAAATGCCTTTTGACAGCTAACTGTCCACTGAACCTTTTTGGGCATTTTCTTGGAAGTTAAGTCATTCAGGGGTGTCACTATTGATCCATACCCCTTGACAAATCTCCTATAGTACCCAGTCAGGCCTAAAAAGGCTCTCACCTGAGTCTGGGTAGTTGGAGCAGTCCAGTCCATGATGGTCTGGATCTTGCTCTGCAGTGGTTGAACCTGGCCTCCACCCACAAGGTGGCCAAGGTACACAACCTGACTCTGCTCTATCTGGCACTTTGTGGCCTTGATAGTCAGGCCTGCTTTCTGCAGGGCCTGCAAAACATTTCTGAGGTGGACCAGGTGATCCTCCCAGGTGGAGCTAAAGACAGCAATATCATCTAGATATGCTGCACTATAGGCTTCCAGACCTGTAAGGACTGTATTCACCAACCTCTGAAAAGTGGCAGGTGCATTCTTCAGACCAAAGGGCATCACCACAAATTGATAATGCCCACTAGGGGTTGAGAATGCTGTCTTTGGCTTTGCATCATCAGCTAGTCTGATCTGCCAGTAGCCAGCTGTCAGGTCAAATGTGCTTAGATACTTGGCTGAGGCCAAAGTGTCTATTAGCTCATCTGCCCTAGGTATTGGATGGGCATCAGTCCTAGTGACTGCATTGAGACCCCTGTAGTCCACACAAAACCTCATCTCTCTTTTCCCACCATTGGTGTGAGGTTTTGGCACAAGGACCACTGGACTAGCCCAAGGGCTATCTGAGGGTTCAATAACTCCCAAATCCAACATTTTCTGGACTTCTGTCCTGATACAGTCCCTGACATGGTCAGGTTGCCTATAAATCTTATTTTTAATAGGCAGACTGTCCCCAGTGTCCCCAGTGTCCTTTACTGTCCCCAGTGAGTGCACCAGGTGGTCTGACTTGGAGTCAGAGAGAACATATGTCTGTACTGATTGAGCACTTGTCTACAATCAGTTTGCTGCTGAGCAGTGAGGCTACCTGCCAAGGCTACACCATCCACTGACCCATCATCAGGGTTCTGTGAGAGCAGGTCAGGGAGTGGGTCACTCTCTTCCTCCTGTCCCTCAGCAGTAGCCATGAGCAAGCCCATGTCTGCCCTGTCCACATATGGTTTTAATCTGTTGACATGGAGAACCCTGTGGGGACTCCTGGGTGATCCTAGGTCTACTAAGTAGGTAACCTCACCCTTCTGTTCAACAATGGTATGGGGTCCACTCCATTTGTCTTGGAGAGCTGCTGGGGCCACTGGCTCCAACACCCACACCTTCTGTCCTGGCTGGTAAACAGTCAGTACAGCCTTTGGTCATGCCAGGCTTTTTGAAGTTCCTGGCTAGCCTCAAGGTTTTTAGTTGCCTTTTTCATGTACTCAGCCATCCTGGAGCGGAGACCAAGTACATAGTCCACTATGTCTTGCTTTGGGGGCTTGAGAGGTAACTCCCATCCTTCCTTCACCAAGCACAATGGACCCCTGACAGGGTGACCAAACAAAAGTTCAAAAGGGCTGTAGCCAACCCCTTTGAGGCACCTCCCTGTATGCAAATAAAAGGCAGGGCAAGAGTATGTCCCATCTTCGCCTAAGCTTCTCTGGGAGCCCTTCAATCATGCCCTTCAAGGTTTTGTTGAATCTCTCAACTAAACCATTGCATTGTGGGTGATAGGGTGTGGTGAACTTGTAAGTCACTCCACACTCCTTCCACATTGCTTTTAAGTATCCAGACATAAAGTTAGCACCCCTGTCTGATACAACCTCCTTAGGGAAGCCCACTCTTGAGAAAATTCCCAGGAGGGCTCTTGCCACCACAGGTGCTGTAGTGGTCCTAAGGGGAATAGCTTCTGGGTACCTGGTGGCATGATCCACTACCACCAGGATAAACCTGTGCCCAGATGCTGTTTGGGGATCCATGGGACCAACAATGTCAATCCCCACCCTTTCAAAGGGAACCCCCACCACAGGCAGTGGTATCAGGGGGCCTTTGTAGTGCCACCTGCCTTGCCACTGGCCTGGCAGGTTACACAGGAGCGACAAAACTCCTTGGTGTCTTCAGACATGTGGGGCCAGTGAAAGTGAGGGACAATTCTGTCCCAAGTCTTGTTCTGGCCCAGGTGACCTGCTAAGGGAATGTCATGGGCTAGGGTCAATAGGAAGCCCCTGAACTTCAGAGGTATAACCAACCTCCTGGTGGCACCAGGCTTGGGGTCTCTACACTCTGAGTACAAGAGTCCATCATCCCAATACACTTTATGGGGACCACTAGCATTCCCAGCAGCCTCAGCAGCAGCTTGCTGTCTGAGGGGTTCAAGAGAGGGGCAGCTCAGCTGCTCCTGGCTCAGATCTGCCCTGGAAGGGCCCCCTGTCCCTAAGAACTCAACCTGATCAGGCTCAAGCTCCTCTGGGACAGTTCCTTCCTCAGGACTGAGATCATCTCCCTGAAGAGACTGATCTTCCTTCTGAGCCAAGGGGGAAGGCACTGCCTTTACCCCACTACTCCTCTTCTTGGAGGGCACTTGGTCCATTATTCCAGAATCCAAGGCCTGTTCAGTGTTAGACATTTTGCTCTGTGACCTGGTCACAGCAAACACATCTGCAGGGATCCCCAGCATTTCTGCATGGGTCCTGAGCTCCACTTCTGCCCAAGCTGAAGTTTCAAGATCATTGCCAAGCAAGCATTCCACTGGTAGGTTTGCACTCACCACAACCTTCTTAAGGCCAGTTACCCCTCCCCAGGAGAAGTTAACAACTGCCAGAGTATGGTCTGTTCTGACATTGCTAGCATTGGTCACTTGGTACATTTCACCAAGTATAATCTGCCCAGGATCCACAAGATCTTGTGTCACCATGGTGACACTTGCTCCTGTGTCCCTAAATGCCAAAGCCTCTTTTCCATTGATTAAGGGCTGTTGCCTGTACTTGCCCAGATTACTGGGACTCACAGAGGAGGTCACATCCATGCCTCCATCACAGACTAGGACAGCCTGAGTGAGTTCTCTGACTAGGTCAGAGCTCATCTCCTTACCCAGGGTCAACCCTACTAAACCCTTGGCTTGTGTACTCCCACCACCAACTGTAACTGTACTAGGGGGAACAGGTGCCTTAGGGGCATTGGTGGGGGCTGGAGTAGAGTCTTTGGACTTGGTGCAATCACTGGTCCAGTGGGTCTTTTGCTTACAGACCTTGCACCATGGTTTCTTTTGGCCTTTCCCTTTGTTAGACTGTGAATCCCCACCTGAAGAAGATTTGTGGGGGCCTTGTGAAGACTTCTGGTCTTTACCCTTCTCCCCACCCTTGTCAGAGTTCTTAGAATCTTGCTTCTTTGGGTCACCACCTTGGTTCTGTACCTTCTGCCTCACCCTGGTTCTGACCCATTTGTCTGCCTTCTTTCCCAATTCTTGGGGAGAGGTCAGATCAGAGTCCACCAGGTACTGATGCAACAGCTGATTTTGACAGTTATTAAGAATCTGCTCCCTCATGATAAGATTGTACAATCCTGTGAAGTCACACACCTTACTGCCCATCAACCAGCCTTCCAGAGCCTTAGCAGAACAATACACATAGTCTACCCAGTCTTGAGTCTGTGCTTTCTGGGTATCTCTGAACTTTAACCTGTATTGTTCAGTTGTTAGGCCAAACCCATCAATCAGAGCACTCTTCAAGACTTTGTAATTGTCAGCATCCTCTTCTCTTACAGTGAGGAGCTTGTCTCTGCCTTTGTCTGCAAAGGAGAGCCACAAGATTGCTGCCCACTGCTCCTGAGGGACCCTCTGTACTTTACAGGCCCTCTCCAGTGCAGTTATCCATTTGTGGATGTCATCCCCACTCTGGTAGGGAGGGACAATCTTGCTCAGGTTTCTATGGTCATAAGACCTTTCCCTATCTCTGGGGAAATTGCTGCCACCATGGGACTCTAGTCCCAACTTTTTCTCTCTCTATAGAGATCTAGGGACTCCTGTCTATAGCCAATTGCTGTTTTCTGAGTTCAAGCTGGGCTTGCTCATACTGAATCAGTCTCTTCCTCCTCTCATGAGAGGATTCCCTTCCATGAGAGGAGACAGAGGTCCCTACTGAGGTGTGAGAGTGGTTAGACTCCTGAGAAGGAGATCTAGGCCTTCTGGGCACACTCACAATTCTTCCTGGGGGGACAAAGGGGAGGTCATTCTGATCCTCCTCCTCCTCCTCCACAGGAGGAATTGGGTTTTCCAGGTCAAGGTCATTTTCACCTTCCTGGCCAGTTTCAGAGGGGGGACCCTGGGTTTCTTCACCCCTGACCCCTTCCTCATTTTCTGCCCCACCCTCTCTGCCTACCCCTTCAGACCCTAGGGGCCTGCTGAGATCATCAGCCAGTAACACCTCCCTGAGGTGTTGGGTGCTGGCACTTTTGCCTCACTTCAGCTTCCTAGTATTGCACAATGCTCTCAATTCCAAGAATGGGAGATTATCATACTTGGAGGGAAGAAGCCCACTGGCTTCTGGCAAGGACTCACTGGGTCCTGGCTTTGAAGACATTACTAGTGAGGTGTGGTGTATGCACTACCTACTCTAGTGTGGCCTACTAAACTCTCTTGAGTTGTAGAAAGGGTGTGCTATCCCTTAACACACAACTCTAAGTTCAGGAGAACTTACTGTATCCTAAGCTTGATTTATATGTACCTAAGGTACCCTTAGTGGTTTTCAGTTGATCAATTCAATTGAGATTATCTGGTAAAACAATAGCAAGCTGGAATCCCACACGCTGCACACCAATGTGAGAAGTTGGCCTGGTATATGCTGTCCACTAATTATAGTGGGCACCTTGCACCAGTCCAAACAACCCCTTATTGGAGATAGGTTAAAGACAACCTTTATTGAAAGCTATCCTAGTGGTAGCTATGGAGAGCAGCCTTCAGGCTAAGTCTTGAAGGATTGTAAAGCAGCTTGCTTTACCAGTCTATAATCTCTTGAGTGACCAAATGAAAGAGGACCACACCAGGTATATATTCAAAATATATGTATTTATTGCTAAACACATCCCTCTAGTCTCTTTATGAGGCTAGAGTTCGAAGTACATAAGTTATAAGTTAGTTATCAACAGTAATAGCACAAATACACGTTTGAGCCCTAGGGGCGTACCAAACCATATACCAATAAAGTGGTATAAGAACCACGACTGTGCTAGACACAAGGCCTAGAGCCTGTAGAAGTGCTTGGACCACAAGGAACCACCCAAGGTAGTGACACAGGGGACCCACGGGGGACGCGTGCAGTGTGAGAACACAGCCGCGAATCGCCGTTGACTTCTATGGGGAAAGTCGCGGTTGGAATTTTACAGAAAAGGGACACTTAGAGGAGGACTTGGAGCAAACCCCTTTAGAACTGGGTTGTTCTAGAGTCTATCCCCACAGGAGCACCGGAGTACTCGAGTTACCTCACCCAGGGAAGCCGGGTGCATAGGTGTCTTTCGGGGTCGGGTTTCGTCGTCGTTTTCAATGGCGATCTGCTGCAAAGTGCTGCTGGCGGCCAAGTCGAAAGTGTTCGGGTGGATCCAAAGGTGGATCGAAGATCTGAAGAACCTGAAAGCAGAGAGGACAGAGTCTGGGTCACTAGCCAGTGACCAGGAAGGCGATGAGCGGATGCCCACCGATGTCGGGTGCTTCAGGTAGGTTGACGGTCGTCTTGACTCTTCAGCCACGAGGTCCAGGAGGTGTCGACGACAACCAGGAGCTGGATTCGAGCTGTCCCATGATGTCTGTCGATTGCAGGGGTGTCGGCGACCGGATTGGACCCAACAAGCCTTGGCAACGGCAAGTCTCTTGGAAATAGAAGAAGGACGTTGATGCAGACCAGCAAGGTCTGAGGGACTCACCCAGCAAGGGTAAGTCAGGGCAAGCCTGGAGCAACCAGGGAAGCCCAATTAGAATAAGAGTTGCCTTCGGGAGGGCCCACTAGCCAAAGGACTAGCAACCGCGAAGGAGCCTCGAGTGGACGCACTTGGAGCTGGCTCACGGGACACTCGTGGAGTGGAGGCCAGTGATCTTCGGTGCAGTCGGTGCTGGAGGCGGGGGCTACTCTGAGCCCAAAGCACAACTTTGTGGGAAACCAGGAAGAGGATGCACTTGCAAATGTGCTCGGTATCCAGGGGTCACGGTTTCACGTTACCCCCGACAGCTACGGGCCTTAGCTTTGCTGGGGACTCAGGGCAGCCTCGGGGAAGTCTGGAAATCCACCTCTGGTGATGCAAAGACTTCGGCGTCCGGCGGGAGCTTCAGCGATGCAGACCAGACAATTGCTTCTTTGGTGCCTGCCAAGCAGGGGAGTCACTCCTTGACCCCAAGGGAGATTCTTCAATCCTCTAATCTTAAAGTAGAGCGTCGAAGGTCCAGGATTCGGTGTCAGAGTTTCGTCCAGGTAAATCTAAAGTCCTAAGGACTGGGGTCCCATACTTATACCAAGTTAGGGGGTTGGACATACTCTGGGGACCCACCTATGGGAGGGTCAGGGCAGAGGGGTGGTTACACCCCTTTCCCTTTGTCCAGTTTCACGCCAGAGCTGGGGCTGGAAGCCCCTGAACCAGTTTGAACTGGGGTATGCACAGGGACACCAAGTGTGCCCCCAGTGCAGGACTTCAAAGCACCAGAGAGTGCTCCCGCCCAGCCCCAATACACATTATCCTGTCTGGGGAGGTGGTTACACCTCCCTGGGACAGGAAACCTATTGTCCAGGCCTCCCCTGCCGGAGTTTCAGTCAGCAGCAGGAGGCCAGACCCGAGTCTGTGGCAGCGGCATCCATTTTGTGATGCCAGGGCTTGGAAAGAAGTTACCGGGCAGGCCGGTGTGTACATGTCTCTCCTCTAGAAGGGTGGAATGCTACCCCCACCATCAGAACTGGTGGGGGTAGTATTCCAAGATGTTTGACACCAAACACGACATGTTTCCGTGCAGCCATCCCAAACTTAGCATTTAACGCGAGGTTATAATGCGCTTAAGAGTATATGGTCAGGCTGCACTACAAACAGCATCAGAGAAGGGTCTCCGAACGCTGCAGAGGGGCTCTGCTCATGCAGAGGCACACTCTCACTTAGGAACCAAGCACTCTGCCTTCAGGATTGACAAGGCCTGCCATAGGAGTGACTTATAGGTTTATATGTGTGTATGTATGTAGTGACATAGGTAACCTATATCACAGTAAGGGGTGCATGCACCACCTTACCCAGGCTGCAGTAGCAGACCTGTGGTGTCATTTTGGATGGCCTTCCAGGGGTGGCACAATACATGCTGCAGCCCCTGGTAGGCCTCTGAGGTACCTATGCCCTGGGTACATAGTATACAATATACTAGGGACTTACAAGGGCACTCCAGATTCCAATCAGAGATGTGCCTAAGGCACATGGAAACCATTTTAGAGAGGAAGCAGCTAGGCTGGGGTTCTGATTAGCAGGGCCCCAGCCAGACTAAAGTCGAAAAACAGTGAAGCATCAGCAAAAAGTGGGGGTACCCATGTGAAGCAGATCCTACTCTCCTACAGACACTTTATGTCCATTTTCAGCAAGATGATTTAAAAGCTCAATCGTATCTTTTTTGCAGGCTTTTTTTGGTTATGAGACTACAAGTAGGTCATCAATGCACTGAACAATTACCGAAGCGCACAGCATTTGGAATGTCTTCAGATTCTTTTTCAATACCTTTGTGGGACTCGGCACAATGTCAAAACTCTCCCTCAAAACACGAATAAGAACAGAAACTGGCTGTCTTCATTGTAAGAGAATCGAGAAGAAAGCTGACAAAGGCCCACATCAGTGAACCATTCTGCTATTCATTAAATCTGGTATAATATGGTGGCTGGATTTGATACCTCAGGGCAATATGGGATTACTGTTTCATATAGTTTTCTGAAATCCTGCACTCTTCTGAATTTTCCATTTGGTTTCCCTAATCCCATAATTGCCGAGTTGCACAGACTCCCGATTAATGCTCTCAAAATCCCTTTCTGCAACTTGTCGCTAATCAAATGGTGTTATTCCTGCAACTATCTCTTGTGTCATGTGATAGGGTGGTGTTCTCAGAAAAATGACATTAGGTTTGACTGGGATTCAGACTAGTTAGTCCAATGTCTTTCCCTCTAAGATCCCACACTTCTGCCTTTACAGTCTCTTTTAAAACTGGGGGCAACTCTACAGCATTTTGTTGTAACAGTTTAAACCCTATGTCTTCATCTGGCATCTGGAACTCAACTCCTCTAGGGGTACAGCAAATTGTGCAATTTAACTTGCAGAATAAATCACGTCCTAATAGGTTTACAGGACTCACACACAACAAACTGGTGATTTTCTGCAAATTAACCTATTTTTACAGGCACTTCACTCGACATAGGGTTTATAACCTGCTTGTTATCGACTCCTACAACTTGGATCTTCTTTCCTGAGAGGGGAAGGTCTGGGTCTTAAGCTGTTTTAACAGTGGAACGGGTACACCAGTGTCGATGAGAAATGACACTTGGCAGCCATTCACCTCACCTTCTACGAATTGTCCATACTGGTCTACCTCTAATACTGTGACAAGCATGCTATCTGCCTCCCCCTCAGGCACTGTCATTGTGCCAAATTTGATTTAAAATCCTCATTTTCAATCATAGGGAATTGCTGATATGCATTCTGGTTCTGAGTCTGAAATGTATTTCTGTTTACTCTGATCATTTGATGAAAATTTATTTCTGTATTGCCCTCGTTCTGTTGAGCCAAAGGGGCTTGAGGGACTGGCATCCTTGGAATCCATGTCTGCATTGGCACTTTCATTTGCTGGGCAGGAAAGTTTTGTATTTGGACCTGATTTCCTCCCTGCATTTGATAATCAGCATTCATTCTATCTGGATTAAGCCCACACTCATGTTTCCATGCCTGATTTGTTACAAAGATGGCGTTTTCTTCAACGTTGCAATATCTACACCTGTACCTGGCTCAATCGAACATCCTTGACCTCTTTCCTGAGCACCGACCATACCTCCTTGTACACGTTGTTGACCAACGCCCTGCATCTCAATCTGGAAACTGACACTCTGCATTGTACCAACATTTCCTGCAAAAGACTGATTTTGAAAACCTTTCTGCGCAAACTTTGTTTGTGCAAGCAAGAATTTCTATGAAAAAAATTCCTGCTCCATCTCTTGTTCATCACTACAATATTTCACATATTTCAAGATCTCATCTAATGACTTAGTCTGCCAACAAATCACATTTTGCTGTATGTGCTGACTTAATTCTGGTCTTAAACCATTCACGAACTGCTAAAAAAAGAATCGCATATCAGTAGTTGCAACCTGCATCTGACCTGTACGCTGCTGAAATGCCTTTAACAAACTTTCATAATAATCATGAACTGATTCTTTCACTTCCGGCTGCATTCAGTTCAAACTCACATAATCCAGATCTTTTGGAGGCACTCTACCCTTCAAGAAAGAAATCACCTCATTGTATTTATTCATCACAACAGGTGATGGTGCATTTCTATGAGCGTCTCCCTGTGGCTCTGCATCTGGCCAATGTACACCAATTTTGCATTCAGCCCACGAATCATTCGGACAACAATGTCAAAGAAAGTTTTCAAATCAATCCACAGCATCTTTGAAATCTTGACAAACCTTTCAACCTGTGTATACCATTGCATTGGACTTTCTCTCAATTTGAGAAAATTGTTCATAAATGATGGAAGGTCTCTTCAACTCCAAGACACATGTATGTACCCTCTACCTGGTATCTCTCTTGATGGTAAAAGTGAAGTTCTTTCATCATTTGGAGGACCCGGAGGTGGCTTTCGCTTAGCCTGAGTTGTTTCTGCCTAGCACTTTTTCTTTTCATATTTCTATGCCAATTTATTTTCTAATTTTCCAAATTCACTCCATTTACAAGCTTTTTTTTAACTAATTCAACAATGTGCAATTTTATTTCTGAAGAATGCATGGTTTCAGTTGATTCACTCTAAAACGTTTCTGTAATGGGGCACTTTTTGAAAGATCGACTTCATATTTATGTAGCAATTCAGCCATTTTTTATGTACTGTGACTGATCTCCTAGTGATTTCTTTGCACAAATAAATCAGGTCTTATCTTGATACTGGTTAATGTGATCCAGATACAAACATCCTCTAATTATTTCCTCAAATTCTATTTTTCATTTCACAGCATTTAATGGCAACTTCCTCAAACCATGGGGGGAAAAATCCCGTCCTCAAATAAATCTGTCTCACCCTGTGTCGTTTGTCTTTCTCTTATTGATTGAATAGTCTGTGGGGGTGTCCAGACCACAATCTGTGAATTCAGTGAATTTGGGATAAATTCTACCACTTGCACTCCTCCAACAGCTTCTTGAACTGCTCTATTCCGGATAATATTACTCAGGACATTCAACATGCACATCCCTACTGGCTGTGCTGTGTTCAGCCTAATAACGGGCATGATACAGTTACCATGGAAGCTTACCTGTAGGCATTACAATTTGAACAGTCCCTACTTGAGCTGGTAAGGTATGTGTTATGACTGGTTGGGTAACTGGTTGTCTCATAACAGGCTGTGTCATCATAGGTTGTGATATAACAGGTTGGGTCATTGTCAATGATCTATCAATTTGATATGTATTTGTACCAAAAGGGGCTGTAGCCACTGTCACATCACTAGTTGTCAATATTGTCAGCTGTCAATATCTTTTTTTTTTTAATGTCCTCATACTGCCAACACTCTTATTACGATTCCTCCTATCTCTCCATGCCGACCTGTACCAACCCTCGGAGGAAATAGAGAGAAAACAGAGCTTTCCCACAAAGATGTTACTGTTTCCATTTCCATCTCCTGTTCACTTTAGGGGCTCCGGAGGTGTTACTGAGGAGGCCAGGACCAACAGTAAGCTTGGCTTAATCATAGGACTCACTTGCCTTCTCCCTCCAATCTATCAATGCAGACCAAATCCTAGCTTTACTTCTTTGGTCACATGCCATGTCAGATTCACTGGTGTAAATGATGTTCTTTAAGAATTCAGGAAAGGTTGGAGGGGTTTCTGACTTCCACATCCTACAAATCTCTCGTCTCGCTAAAATTATCACATAAAACGTAAACTTTGACCTAGGTGCATTCAACTGGTAGTCGTTCGTAAGACCAAAGAATATCAAGTTGGTACTTACTTCCATTGGTATCCCCAGCCCTTCTTCCAAAAAGTTACATACCCCCATCCAGTAGAGTTTGATTTCCGGACACTCCATGAACATATGCATGTCATCTGCTGCGGGATACTTGCATCTTGGACAGTTATACATGTTACCTGTAACTTTAGATAACTTTTGTGGAGACCAGTATACTCTGTAGGCAGTGTATAGGTGATTCCTCTTGAGCAATGCTGGTTTTACCACAGCCTGTAGCATGACAAACGAATCAGACCAGAATTTATTGATGTCTTCACCTCTGTATTCTTTACCCCAAAGATTTATAATTTCACTTTCCACATTATCCTCTGCATCCAATAGGGCCCAATACCAGAAAGATATTTCTTTTTTCCACTTGTCTGTTCTGGTTACTTGATCCAATTTCGGATTTTCCTCCTCTTGAGGCCAGCTCTGTGTTGCCCACCAAGAGGATATCTGATAATATTTAAACCTCGTCAATGTTCCTCTTGTGAGGTCATTGAGTACTTCCCAACTTACTAAGTTGGATTCCTTTTTTAAATCTCCCCAATAGTTTAAACCTGTTCTCAACGGCTGACTGAGTTGGTCTCTCAAACATTCAGGAGTGCCTGGCGAGTCCCAAATTGGGGCCTGTACTGCATAGTATGGTATCTTCATTCTCTTCCTGATATAGACCCAGGTCTCTAAGGCGGCTCTTAGAATCTTTAGCCTTACTTTCTTGTAATACTTCGGATCTCCATATTTGTAAAGAAAGTGATTCTGACCTTGCACCACATCTTTTAGCATGGCCTCAAATAATAACCCTAATGATGAGCTATGAGTCTTACAAGCTAGCATTCGAATTTTTTTAAAGTGGAAGGCATAACAATAGGTTAGTAAATCCGGTAGTGCCAGCCCACCCATGGTGAGCCCTCTTCTAAGCTTTTTCCAGGCTATTCTTGCGCCTTTCGTTGCCCAAATAAAGCTACCTATTTTACCTTGTAACTTGGCTATGTCTGCTTTCCTGAAGGAGAGTGGGATGGAGTTATATAGGAAAGTGATTTTTGGTAGGATAATCATTTTCACGAGGTTAACCCTCCCATAGATATTTAAATTTAATAGATATTTAAAGGGAGGTGTGCCCATCGTAAAAGTGAACCCATTACCTCCTTGCTTACTCTCTTCCAATTAACTATAGGGATATTCTCCAATTTCTGGGTGAGCTGTACCCCTAAATATCTCATTTGATTTTTGGCCCCCTGATTCCATTCTATAATTTCAGTTTTTTCCCTGTTGATTTTATACCCCGAGACCTCGCCAAATCACTCCGCCTTCTCCATTAACCTTGGAATTGCTTCTTGAGGATTTATCGTATATAGAAGCAAATCATCTGCATATAATGCAATTTTGATTTTTAACTCGCCAAAACTGAAAGGGGAATTTGAGGTATCTGCTCTAAGCCAGCTGACAAACGGCTCAATATACAAATTAAACAGGAGTGGGGACATAGGACACCCCTGCCTAGTGCCTCTTGTGATACCAAACCAATCTGTCAGGTCCCCATTTACCAGCACTTTTGCTTTAGGACTAAGATATAGGTTTTTCACCGTCTTAACTAGATTATTCGGGAAGCCAAAACTTTTTAGGGGCTCCCATAAGTATGCCCAATTTACCTGGTCAAATGCTTTGGCAGAATCTATTGCCACTACAGTTTATGGAACCTTTCTTGCTTCAGCCATATCTATGGCCCCCATTACCTGAAAGGTTAGTTCATTCAACTGCCTCCCTGGTATGAAGCCCCTTTGATCTGGATGGACTACCCCCTTTATTAGGTCTCGCGCCTAGCGTTGCAGTGCGCAGCGCTGCTCGCGCAGCGTGAGACCTCTAGAAAGGGCTTCTGAAAACGACCTACACGCTCGTGCGTGTGGTTTTGTTTTCAGAAGCCCTCATTGGCTGTAGCGTGCGTTTTTTTAGAAAAAACGGCACGCGATTGGGCAAAGGCGGGCCCATGTCCCGCCTTTGCTCCTCCCATTCCCGACGGTGGCCAGAACGCGCAGCAGCGCGCGTTCACCTCGCTGCCGCTCCCTCCCCCCACCCCCGCTCCTCTGTGGTGCGCGCGCACCACTGGTTAAATGTAGGGGGAGAGTTTACGTTGCAGGCGCTCCGAGCATGTTTGCACGTTTTAGTTGGGGCTAGACCAGCAAGTTTATGTACACGAAGTACACATGCTGTTAAACGCCTGTTAAAAAGACTATAGGGTTGTCGAGCCGCAAAGGACTTTATAAACATGCCTTAATATGTCTTGTTAATTTTGATTCCATTGCAATTCACATTGTTTATTTAATTTTATTGATTCCAATATGCACGCCATTGTTTATTTAATTTTATTAGTTCTGGTCAACTTTTTTTGTACACACTGGAGAGCTGACAGTGAGACTCGAACCCGTGGAGATTTTCTAAACAAACACAAACGAACCGTGACTTGTTCTGATTAACTGACTCCGTTCAGGACCTTCTGGTTTTTAAATGGCACGGGCTTGTGACTTACTTCTTCAAGGCCCTGTCAGTCTTTCAAAGTCAAGCCTCTGCCCCATCCAGTCTAGCAGCGCATCGTGAACTGCTGCAGACGACTTGTCTGACCCCTAGTTTGGCTGGCTCGCCTCCTGGATTGGAAACTGAAGCCCAGCGGCCACACACCATGCACGGCTTGCATTCAGTCCTGATGTTTAAGCATACAGACTGCTCGCATTTGGGCTAGGAGGGGTGGGCCTACCAAGGGAAGTCAAAACTACAAGTCCAACAAAGCAGCGTGGTTGAGTTAAAGCCAGGCTTGGGAGACATCACAGATCACACTGGGAAGCTTAACAACTACGCATGATGCGAATTTAGAAAGCTTCACAAGCATCGGAAAGCCGGAAATAAAATACTAGAACAAGGGCTTGCAGACTGTAAAATGCAGTTTGAAATGGGCAAATATTTTCAGAACTGTGGTGCTTAGGCAAATTAAACTTATCTAGAATGCCTCCTTTGATGAATGTTTCTGGCACATTTTACTATTAAATTATACCATTTGCATAAGTATAAAATACCTGTGGCGTATGTTGGGTTACAACATCTCTCCAATACCTGCTTTAGTTGGATTATCTTTCTTGCAGTGATATTAAAACACAAAGCAGGGAAAAGGGCGATGAAGAATAGTTTTTATGATAGTGAACTCTGGAAAGTGCAAATAGCAGTCAAGGGTTTGCATTCTTTGTTTAAGGATTCTGTCCGTGTGTAACATAACTGGTGCTCATGTAAAGCGCTCCAATACCTTAGCTGTGAAAAAACAGATCGCCAACGACCATGCACTTTCAATGGTTGTGAGGAAAACTGTTAAATTACCTTTCGATAAAGCAGCACATCCAGTTTCACAGTCAACCAGCATTAACGAAGAAACAGGGAATTAATTATAGGCTGTAGCCACCCGAAAAACGTCTTTCATGCACTCGTTAACTTTTCAATGAGGTTTTAGTTTCAATGTACACAGTGGTGTAATCCAAATGATGCCCTTCCTCCACCTCTCACAATGTGAAAAGCCCTTCTCTGTCTACCGTATCTCACAGATGTTCATTGTGCATTTCCGACATTTTTTGGTGGAAGCATCATGTTTTAATTTTGTGATTTTGTGCGCAATGAAACGCCACCTTTCTTTGTAATTATGTTTCATCATTTTTCAACTTGGTAACACAATCCACACAAATATACTCCACACTATGCCACTTAATTCCAATCAGCATAATTTCAGTAAACGCCACACACTTCCACGCAACACAATTCAACTCTGCACATTTCCATTCCACACCACATAATTCGACAACAAACTACATAATTCAGTTGAACAACACAAGTACACAAAACACCTCATACATCCAATCCACACCACAGAATTCCACATCGTGACAAAATTCACCAGCACACCACATAATTAAACTCCGCTACATACCACTCCACAACACAAAATACCATAACACGTAATTAAACTCCATGACACCCGAAAACGTCTTTCATGCACTTGTTAACTTTTCAATGAGGTTTTAGTTTCAATGTACACAGTGGTGTAATCCAAATGATGCCCTTCCTCCACCTCTCACAATGTGAAAAGCCCTTCTCTGTCTACCGTATCTCACAGATGTTCATTGTGCATTTCCGACATTTTTTGGTGGAAGCAACATGTTTTAATTTTGTGATTTTGTGCGCAATGAAACGCCACCTTTCTTTGTAATTATGTTTCATCATTTTTCAACTTGGTAACACAAATATACTCCACACTATGCCACTTAATTCCAATCAGCATAATTTCAGTAAACGCCACACACTTCCACGCCACACAATTCAACTCTGCACATTTCTATTCCACACCACATAATTCGACAACAAACTACATAATTCAGTTGAACAACACAAGTACACAAAACACCTCATACATCCAATCCACACCACAGAATTCCACATCATGTGACAAAATTCACCAGCACACCACATAATTAAACTCCGCTACATACCACTCCACAACACAAAATACCATAACACGTAATTACACTCCATGACACACAATCCCACTTAATTTGTGCCGGTACTTTCTGGCTCGCAGCACTGGCACTTAATTGTCAACACCGGTGCTTGTGACAGTCTGCCACACAGTGGCACTGTCTGGCTAATTTAGAGATGACCAAAGCAACATTTTGTTATTAATTAAATATACATTAAAATGACTATTACCTGCTGTCCAAACCATTCTTATAGCTTCGGGGGCCTGAAATAGTCTGAATTGTCACACTTGTAGGAGTGTGATGGTTAGTAGTTGTGTTGTTACTATCATTGGCAGCATAGCAAGTGCAATGTGTGGTGCAAGCTGTAGTGGCCTCCTGACGAGAGCCCTGGCACTTACTTTTTACAAATTAAGCACTGCACTCCACATATATTCCGGCACACTCAACCCACATAATTACTATCCACATAATTCCAATGCACACCATGCCACATAATTCCACTACACAAATCCAATCCACACCACACAATTCCA
Organism: Calotriton arnoldi; assembly: GCA_963921515.1. Taxonomy (NCBI): domain Eukaryota; kingdom Metazoa; phylum Chordata; class Amphibia; order Caudata; family Salamandridae; genus Calotriton; species Calotriton arnoldi. The sequence continues at coordinate 848,205 of CAWUFW010003043.1, read as the reverse complement.
CAACTAACAATTTTAATCCAACCTACATAATTCCACTCCACACCACATACATCCACTCCAAACAAAAAAATATGGGTAAAAGACATTGTCATTTACAACGCCAATAGCTCTAACTCTCACAAATGCGAGACCTATTGCATTGAAAATGCTTGTTACCTTTGCAACCTGTGATGCCACTATGCCTGAAAAGATCTTGTAATCCGCATTTAATAAGGATTTAGGTCTATAAGACTCAATCTTCTGGGGGTCTTTGTTTGGTTTTAAAATCAACGTAACTGTGGCTTCTGCCCATGAACTAGGTGGATTTTCCCCATCTCTATAAATTTTGTTGAACAAGATTTTTAAAATTGGCACCACTTTATCCAAAATACATAAGTACAACTCTACTGGCAGCCCATCTGGGCCTGCAGCTTTTCCCCTTGCCATTTTTTTACATTGTGCCATTATTTCTTCCTCAGTGATGCCTCGTTCCAAAAATACCTTTTGTTCCTCTCTCAATTGGGGGAGTGTTATCAGTTTTAACCACTTCTGAATGTTCTCTTGTCCTGGCTTTATATCCTCTCTATACAATTCGCTCATAAAACTTCGAGCTTCTTCACGAATCTCTTGGTCCGCTTGTATGGTTTCTCCTGACCCTCTTTTTATTAAATTCTTAATCGTATTCCTTGCCCTGTCTGACTTGGCTTTCCATGCCAACAAAGAGCTGCACTTCTCCCCATATTCAAAATGCTGGAGCTTGCTCGCTTTCCACCTATCTAAGAGCTTCTTATCTATTTTTGCCTGGAACTCAGCCTGCAAACTCTCCAACTCTTTCGCTAATACTGAGACTGTACTTAAGCCTTCCATTGATGCAGTCTGTAATTCTCTTTCTTTTCCCTTAATCTCACTTATTTTTCTAGCTTCATCTTGTTTCAAGGCTTTCCTCCTTCCCGCTGTTGTAGACCTACTTATCCCCCTTAAATACGCCTTAAAAGCCTCCCATACTGTCTGGTCCTTAGCTGTGCCCGTGTTGAATTTGAAGTACTCATCCGTCTTTTCCCCTAGATCTCTAGTCACTACTTAATTTAGTAACATCGTCCTGTCTACTGTCCACCTTCTCTGCGCCTCTTTTTGCTGCAATCCCAAGTTCATAACAACTGCTGAATGGTCTGATAATATGGCGGGAATATGATTTATCATCTCGACCTCTGTAAACAGCTCTTGATCTATGAGGAAATAATCGATTCGTGAATGATGCCTGTATTTCTTACTGTACAAAGTGAAGTCTCTAGTTTCCCCATTCTTACTTCGCCAGATATCCACCAGGTTAAACTCTCTCATCATATTTTTTAAGCTGGCAAACGTTTTAGGGGGGCTATTATACTTTACTTTCGAGGTACGGACTATTTCCTTATTTAAAACCAGGTTGAAGTCACCGCCCCTCATGATTGGTGCTGTAGTATCTAACATACTAACTTCAAGTTTAGAAAGTGCACCCGGATTATCTTTTTTAGGTCCATAATATACTGCGCAGACCAAGGGCCTATCCTGAATCGTCATAGTGGCCAACAACCATCTCCCTGACTGGTCTGTCTCATACTTAACTATTTTTATTCCCAGATCACACCTTATGAGTAATGCCACTCCCCTTGTACTTCCTCTTTGCTCAGAACAGAGCACCTCCTGAACCCATCTTACTTTACTAAAACTCTGTTTACACTCTTGTGCTTCTAAGTGGGTCTCTTGTAAAAAGATGATGTGTGCCTCAGTACTCCTTAAAAACTCTATAACCCGGGACATCTTTCTCTTACTCCTCAGCCCATTCACGTTCCATGTTAATAGTTTAATTTTATTGGATTTATTCATTTTTAGATCTATTGCCTCTATATCCTCCTAACTTCTTCCATCGTGAATCTAAAGCATGTATGAGGACTACATTTTTTCTTTTTTCCCCCTTGCTCTCCACATCCTGTGCTCCCCACCCTCCCCCAGGAAACCCTCCTATTACTCCTTTGGTGGTTCAAAACCGCCATTCGAGATCCTCCCATTACCACGGGAAGCAACAACACAAAAGAAAAATTGAAGAAAACCCACTATATATATTTCCTTTTTTTTTTTTTTTTCTTCCTATTATACACACACCATATCGTTCCTACCAGCAAAATCTAGCTTTCTGGTCTCTTTTATCCAAGTCAAGCTCATGTCTGCATCTGTGCCAAAAATATGTCAACCTCATCCGGACTGCTGATATTATACATTTTATTTTGCCACATTATTTTAAGCAAGGCTGGAAATCTCATTTGGACCTGGGCACCCCGGCTTCTCAGTTCACCCATTTTGGTCCCAAGCTCCCACTGCCTATGAGTCATTCTTTTTCCAAGATCTGATCTAATTTGGTAACTAAATGACTCATATGTTAACGATGTTTCTTTCAAAGCTCTGCCCAGTACTAGCTCCTTAACTGCGTAAGTAAGAAAATTAATCAAAATTTTCCTAGTAGCCTTTCTAGCACGATTTAGCTTGAAGGGGTCTCAATGGACTCTCTGGATCTCTTTCTCTAGCTCTATGTCTGGTCTATCCGTCAGGATTCCTTCTTTCAACATTTTGCACATGAAAGCCTTAATGTCCCCACCTTCTGCGCCCTCCGGAACTTTAAGGACTCTTAGATTATTTCGTCTCGCCTGCATCTCCAGCCTCTCCATATCCTCCTGCAAAATTCTATTTTGCGCTTTTAATTTTTCTAGGTCTTTGGTATTTCCTGACACTGTTTCTGACAGAATCCTCACCTCGCTCTCCAATGCCCCCGTTCGCGAGGCAATATCGTCCAATTTTTCTTCTAGAACGTCACACTTGTCGTGTATACCTTTCTGATTGGTCTCAGAAATCTCAAATTTCGAGAATATGTCTTTTCTTAGATTCAGAAACATCATTTCAAGCTGACTCTTACCCCCCTCTACTCCTTGTATTGTATCCGTATTTTCCCCCTCCAAGGTACTGCCACTACCTTGTGGTTGACTGACACCTAAGACTGGTGCGATTGGTGATACAATGAGGGAAGTTGCTGTCATATGGAGGGAATTCGAGTGGCTGGATGCTTCCTGAGTCCCAGACTGGTCATTGCATTGGCCTTCGCCGCCTTCCCCGCTTTTTTCATTCGCTAATAGTGCAAAGCGATTTTCCAGTTGTAGAGGGGCAGAATTTGTCTGGGCACCTTTTTTCCCCCTTCCTTTAGGGGCTTCAAACTGCTACATTATTTTAAAGTAGGAGGTTAGGGACGGAGCGGTTTTTATCGATATTCGCGTTGCCTTGTCTCCACTCCGCTTCTGTCTTCCCCCAGATTTTAACGCTTTTATAGCTTTTTTCTTAGGTGTAATTCGTACCACCTCTCTAATCGCCTTTCCCCCCCCGTAGTGGTTTTACACCCTCTGTTTTTAGCCTCGGGGTGAGACCTCAACTGGTATCTATTTTTTATATGAAAGGCGGGGGCTCCTTTATTGGTTGGTGTAATTATGGTACCTTTATCTGGCCCCCCTAGTGCCTCCAACTCAACTCGAGCACCATCAGCGCTTTCTGTGGTTACGGCACCTTCCCTCTCTCGCTCCTTCTCCCTCTCTTTATCAGACTTCAAGCTCGTGCACAGTGAAACATTTTCCATCGACCAAGCCTCTATTTCTTTGGCTTGTAATCCTTCCCAGCTCCTACGTCTTAACCTCTCTGTCTCTGTCTGAGAATCCGGGCTGAGCTCCTCACCGCTCCGTCCTCCTCGGCTCTTCCTCGATTTCTCCTCCGGTCCCCCCGGCCAGTGTACTGTTCTGACGCTGCTTCCCCCCGTCACGGAAGCCGATCAGTGCTGAAACTGACCTCGCCTTCCTCCAGAGGTCTGCCAAGTGCCTCCAGGTCCCGTGCTGGTCCACCTCGTCCTGGCCCATGTATCCGACAGAGGGGATTTAGGAATTCTATTTTGAAGGTTCGTTGGTTCAATTCCTGAAACTTTAGTTATTTTTCTTCTCCGCCGCGTCTCGCATCGCTAGCGGGTTAATTCTTCCTGTAGATACAGCTTAATTCAGTTGATGCCTCGCGCTGCGCTGGGAGCTCCCGCGACCGGCGTCAGCCTGCCGCCATGTTTCAGCTGTCAGTATCAGTCACAGGACCCACATGAGGTGTTGGACGCGTAGCCAATAATTCATCCAAAATGTCATCTCCTGAATCAGTATCAGTATTGGATTTTATTTCCTCTTTTCCCCTTTAGTTTTAGCCCTTTTGGGTTTCTCAGATTTATCTGGTTTCTCATTTTTGCTAACGGATATAATCTGTTTCTTTCTACTATCACCTTTCTCCATCCATGCTGTCTTTCATCCCATACAGCAACTGCATCATTTTTCCCAGCTCTCTTTTTTCGTCTTTGCCATTTCTCTCTATCTTGAGCCATCTTCTCCCAAGACCTTAAGGATTCAAATTGTGTAGGTCTAGGAGGTGGCTTCATGTCACAAAGTATCTCTCTCAATTTGTCAATATTTTCAAATGAAAGGTACACTATCTAGGAAAGCTCAATGGACCCTCTTATTCAGAGATCTTGCACCATTGGAGAAGTCATAAGCACGTGTGTAACCCTTCCTCAATCATCATGTGAAAGTAGGCATACATGCAGGAGGTGCCTCTTCACCTTCCCGAACAGCAATAGTCACATTCTCTTTTCATACCCTTAATTGCCTTGAAAAACATCATATTTTCAAATTTAAATCAACAAATGGCAAAGCACAAAATATAAACCTTCAATGTGTTGAGTCTGTTCCGTATACGTAAAATTTTAATAAGCCCTTCTCCCAATCTCAGCACGGCTCTGTAAGTTGACCAACCAATAGCAGCGCAACTCTTCAAACAGCTCAATCAATTGCAGCACAGTGTTTCACACCAACTGACCAATACCAGCGTGGCACAATATGATGTAGCAACCGGATCCTTGCAGCGACTCACCCTCCTTTACAATTTCTTCATACACACATAAAGCCTAAATTCTACAAATCTATGCAACATAAAATAACATTCTTTGTCTGCTTCCTCTAAGGAAATCATTAAAACAATTCAACAACCTGACTTTTCTGGTTTTTACACCTTCTGACTTCCCAATCAAAGGAGTTTCACGCACATTAATGAAATCTCTATCACCTAATCAATGCAGTGTCATGTCACCTTTGTGCATCAGATTTCACTAATACTAATCAATATTAGTTCAATCTCATCAATTTTTGTTACTGTCCCTATCTCAAGTGTGCAGTCTAAGACGTCGCATGACCTGCAATTCAATTCATTAGCAGACAAGAATACCAAAATTCACTCTTTGTTTTTAATTCTAAATCCTGAAAGGTGTAGGCCTGGGACTTCCGCTGTATAAATATCAACACATTACAACAAATTACAAGCTCCTTGGTTCTAGTCACACATCAATGATTATACAAATCGCATAGCCCTATTAATACTCACACCTTCAATTCATCAACAGCAAACGTCTCAGAAAACCACACTCCGTCAATCTTCAATCTAGGGCTTTGCGCATATGGGCATTGGGCTTTTATTTACCTAGGCACTTTTCAAATTTTGCAGCTCTTCTTTCTCACTACGTAAACCGTCCCCTGCTACCAGCTTTGGTGGAGCATGGGACCTTAACCCCTTCGGTGCTTATGACGAGACCAGCTCGTCATGAGTCACAGTGGAGCTGTGCTCATGACGAGCTGGTCTCGTCATACCAGGTGCGCACCGCCCACGCGTGATTAATTCCCCGCCTGTGCGGGAGAATTAATGAGTGGGCGGGTTTGTAACGAGACCAGCTCGTCATGAGCACAGCTCCACTGTGACTCATGACGAGCTGGTCTCATCACAAGCACCGCGGCGCCGCATTCACCCCCCCGCCCCCCGCACCCGCGGGGGAATTACCCCCGCAGCGAAGGGGTTAATAAATAATAGGTTTACGATTCAGAATTTGTGTCTCAACATACCTGAAAATAAAGTCTCTGCTCTTACTGGGCCCTTGATCTATGGTTCTTTGCGGTAGGTAAAGGTTTAATCAGAAGCTGAAAATTAACATTCAAATTAGTCATCACAATTAAATATCAACTATTGGGAGTCAACAATCAGATTTTGGTATGAGTTTAAAGGGTTTGATTAAAGTCTTTTAGTAAATATTTTCTTTATTCGTCATCAATAAGTAATCAATTCATCAGTAATATAATACAGAACAATTGCATAAAGTGCATTCCATAAAGCCAATTCCCTATTCTGTATCTATAAAATGGAAGTAAAGTATCTTTCAGTCCCCATTAAGAGTTCCAAATCGAGAGGTGATACGATAAAGCTTTAAGCAATTCAAATATCATTTCTCATGAAGAGAAGTTCAGGAACTTCAGTAGAGTCTCAGAAATATAGCATAGATTTTAGCAAGAGGAAATGACTGTGTCTCAGCTTATGGCTCAGCAAAAATCTTAGAAAGTCTGCTTAAAAAATAGAGCTTCAGAGTGTCTGGGTGGCTGTGTCAAGGAAAGGCCGAAGCTGTACACTCTAGTCCAGGAACAGGGACTAATATAACATTTTGACATCTGCAGTAGTCCTCCCTTTCAGCCAATCGAATGACAATGTCTTCATGGGAAAGGAAATCGTCCATTGTCTAGCTTTCTTGATACAACGACTTACAAATATTAAGTGTTACATGTAACATTACTAACAACATTGTACAAGTCGTGGTTTACACAGAGTTGTACGGAGCACGCAGTCGTGTTCCCACACTGCACACGCTCTCCGTGGGGTCCCTATCTACTTGCCTTGGGTGGTTCTGTGGGTCCCCAGCACTTCTCTGTCCCTCAACATTGTCTTGACTCGAGTCATGGTTCTTATTCCACTTTCTTAGTATATGGTTTTGTCCCCCCTGGGGTCCACTGTGTATTTTCTGCTATTTACTGTGTTTCTTTGCTAAAGTATTGTGTACATTATGTTTATCTCTGTGTAGGAGATATTTGAACCTACTAAAGAGTATTATATAACAAATACATATTTTTATAAATACTTGGTGTGGTTCTTTTCACTTTATCTATACTATAAGATTGCATTCTGCTAAAACAAGCTGTTTTACACTCCTTCTGGACAAAGCCAGAAGGCTTCTCTCCACAGCTACTACTTAGAGAGCTTTTTAAGGTTATCTAAGACCTCTTAAATCACCATAAGGGTTGTCTGGACTGGTGCAAGGTGCTCACTTACATTAGTGGACATCATATACCAGGCCAGCTTCTCACAATAGTGACCACTACCCATTATGCCTAACATTGAAGGGAACCCTTCTCGAAACTTGGGAACTGGGCAATAACTCCAACAACAGGAATCTACCTCAATCGTTGGTCAGTAATAAGCGTAAAGCACTAAAATGGCCATCTATCGTAGGCAATTCTGAAATCATGACAAAAATGTATAACACTTTCTCAGATGCTTTATCGCCTTATATAAGTACCGCTTTATGCAAAATCCCAAATATGCAGATTCAATGCACTATGGGAGAAAAATTGCCATTGCTCTTGAGTAAAACTTCACGAGAGCATGAGCCATCGAACACTACTAAAAATCTCCACCACAATCTTTGGTTAACTAAGGATTGTCGGGAAGCAAAGCACCAATTGTTGGAGGCTATAAGATCTAATATTATAATGAAAATAAGAGACAGTAGGATAAAGTACAAGAAATTAATAGTAATCAAAAAAGGATTGGGATGACTGCATTTGGAACGAATTGATTGAAGCAGCTAAAAAGAATGACCATGTTGGTTTCTGGAATACACTAGCTCAAGTAAATAAAACTGGCAACTCCGGCCTGGACCATTATTTGGATCCGGGCACTTGGAGTAGACATTTCTCTGTTTTATATTCTGATGCTGTAGATCCAGTAGCTAACGATCATCTTATCGAGGGAACAAACCCCCAGGAAATTGCCTGGAATGGCCTAAATACCACCTCTTATTTTAAAATAGACAATACAGTGGCAGCAATAGAAGCTGTCAAGTTAGGGAAAGCCCCAGGACCCGGAAAGATACCAGGCGACCTTCTAAGGCATGATAAAACAGTCTGGGCACCTTATGTTCATTTCCTTAGTAATGCTCTGGCCGCAGGGGCACCAATACCAGACTCATGGAAGGGGGCAGAAATAATTCCTATTTTTAAGAATGGTAATCGTCAAGATCCTGCTAATTATAGGTCAATAAGCCTGATAGATACTCTTCAAAAGGTGTATGCAAAACAGATCTTATCAAAGCTCAATAATTGGTTGGAGGAAAATAATATTCTTTCACAACAGCAAGCTGGGTTTAGAGTAAAAACTAGTACAAGTGACCAGGCTTTTAGACTATTATGCATATACTGGAAGTACACTAATCTAAAGAGAGGACACTTGTACATAGCTTTTATTGACCTGAAGGCTGCTTTTGATCTTATCCATAGAAATTCCCTGTGGTACTGTCTCAAAACCCAGGGAGTCCCTCATGATCTTCTGACACAGATTGTACAGCTTCACACAGATAGTTTCGCAAACGTTAGAAGGGGACCCAGGGGCGAACTCATGGAAGCAATCCCGATAAAAAGAGGAGTAAGGCAGGGTTATGTAAATGATATCGTGCAACATCTTCAGGGTTGTAATTATGACTCTCCGAAGTTGGGAGGGGTGCCAGTACCAGCATTACTCTTTGTTGATGATACCATCTTATTATCACAAACACCTAAGGGTCTGCAAAACCTCTTAGACTGCTTTAATGACTTTTGTATGGCAAAGGCCTTGAAATAAACTCAAATAAAACTAAATATATGGCCATGAACCCGCATAAATCTTTTAAAAAAAACATTCATGTCTAAAAACAAAAATTGAAATACGTGGCCAACTTTAATTATCTGGGCATCACGTTAGATACAAAATTGTCATGTAAACCACATATTCAAAAATCTAAGGCTGTTTTGCTTCAAAATTCCATCGCAATTGTGAAAAAACGACGGAATAGTATGTCAAAGGCAGTGTCACCTGCCTTGGAAGTTTACAAGTACAGGGCTCAATCTGTGACACTTTATGGTGTGGAACTCTGGGGGCTAGCAGTCAGAAAATGCTTGCTAGGGAGGAAAACAAATTTATAAGAATGTTATTACAACTACCAGTACGTACACCTAGGATTCCCATTTTCCAAGACATAAATGTTAGCTGAATTGAACATCAAGCTGCAATAAGACCCATGTTGTTCTGGGTCTGTTTGTGGACCACACAGGAACTCAAAAGTTACAAAGAGGGGTTAATTGAGTTGCTGAAACTTGATGATAATATCGCACTCCCATGGGTCCGATATGTTTGAACCTGGTTTTATAAATTAGGCTTAAGTAGCTTTTGGGTTGCTCCCCATTTATTGACCCACTTGTCAAAAACAGCTCTGAAGAACACTTACTGGATGTATATAGAAAATAGTATGCACCACTCTCTAAAAATAGGAAGGTTGATGTCGCAGTTTCTGTGTATAAAACCATCCCCTGCCTTTGAGGTATACCTAGATGAAATTCAACCCCCATTAGCTAAGTCATTATACATGAAGTTTCGTTTTGATGTCTTACAGATAATATGCAACACATCCAAGTAGAAGTGTAGCAATAATGATGACAGAGAGGTTTCTCGCACTTTATGTTTTCAAAATGCTGCCGAAAACGACTCCCACATATTTGTTTGCCCTGCATATGACATTCCTAGAAAAAAATTGATTAAACCAATCTGTTGTAACATGGGAATTAGGTTATATCTAGAAGCATTAACAATTTTAAAAACTGACACATCCCAGAGAATAGTTTTTAGCTTAAGTCGATATTTATTTGCTGTAAGCCTAGTATGTAAGGGAAAGGGCTTGAAATGTTAGCTACCCTGGTCCGTTTTTATTGTTAATTTTAGTATTGCATCTTTTATATATATATATATATGTATGTCGTTTGTCGCATTTGCACTTTGCTATTTTATGAACTGAATATGCATCCTATCTATTATGTCAGAAAGTGAATATTGTGGTTGTTGCATCTGCACCTTCTTAATTATACGGCCCAAATTTGCACTTTACCGACAATCAAATTGACATTATAGTATTATCTTTGGATGTATCTTGGACCGATAATCATTTTATATATGGTAGTGTGTGTAAATTTAGTTTATTTATCTATCTGATGTGTTTTAAATGCATAATTTGCATTTTTGATGGTTTGCTAAAGGGAATAAAGACATCTACGACTACTACTGGTTCTTTAACAGACTAAGAAATTCAAAAATCTTACAGTATATGAGGCATAAATACCATGAGAGGCATGAACTGAAAAGGCACATTGTAAAGGGGACATTGGGCACATCACTTTTAAGATGGATTTATCATAATAATTAAATGGTTAGATCCCTTTCCCAAGCCTCAAACTAAATTAAAGGTTGAGCTGACAGTCCTAGGTTGAAAGCCCAAAAAATCAGGGGCTTGTTAAGGGGATTCCACTTAGTGTCCCTTTTGTTGCTTTAAAATTCAGAACTGCGGCATTCATTGCTACATGTTTTCTATTGTCTGTCTTGATGTTTTGTGTAATAATTCACTGTTAAGACAATGTCATAATGTTGATTTGATATGGGATACATAAATAATGTCAATTGATCCATTTCATAATGATGTTGTTCCTCTGTTGATGAGAGTTTATGTAAATTAAAAGGTTTTCACGGATAATGGTGATCACAGTAATTGATTTGTGTGACCACTAACTGAAATCATAGTGCTGTTTAAATAGGCTCAGTACTGGCGCTTGTTTGTTCTTAAAAAGAACTTTCTAAAACTGGCATTTTCAGAATTGCAATTTAAAAACCAACTTCACCATAAGTTGTGTTTTTAAATTGTGATTCCAGAGACACCAAATTGGGGTGTCCCAACTTTTCTCAATTGGAAATTACACTTATTAATTGTAATAAGGCAATCCCAATCTTACCCTGTCAAAGTGATAGGTTGTGCAGTAGTAAAACATGAATTTGCGTATTTTACTACCAGGGCATGTAAATCTTAAAAGTCAATGGCCTACTTTTTAAACACACTGCGTCCTGTCCATGGGCTGAATAGGGCCTACCTTAGGGGTGACCAATATGTAATACAAAGGAAGGTTTGGGCCTGGCAAGTACTTGCCAGGTCGAAATAGCAGTTCAAAACTGCACACCATGCTCTGCAGTGGCAGGCCTGAGACATGTTTAAAGGGCTACTTAATTAGGTTGCACAATCAGTGCTGCAGGCCCACTAGTAGCATTTAATTCACAAACCCTAGGCACATGTAGTGCACTTCACTAGGACTTACAAGTATATTAAATATGCCAGTTTTGGATAAGACAATGTTACCATGTTCTAAGGAGAGAGCACGTGCACTTTAGCCCTGGTGAGCAGTGGTAAAGGGCCCAGAGTCCTAAAGTCAACAAAACCCAGGTCAGAAGAAGAGGAGGAATAAAGTAAAAGGTTTGGGGTGACCATGTAGAAAGGGCCATTTCCAACACCAATCTTATCCACTAATATTTAGTTGTGTGAAAAGAGGCATTACAAATGTCAAAAAGGGCACAAGATTGCAAAATGAGGCCTCAAAAATAAAATTGGTGCTGGGAGAAAACCGGTGCCGAGATGGCAACAAATAATTAGGGTGTCATTGTTCAGAAATTATGTGGTTGTGATATGTCTCTCTGTGGGTGTGGAGTTGCTGTATTACCAAAAGAAAATTCTGCCTCTACTGTTAATTTCTGCATAATGTAGTGAATTGAAAAACTATTTTGTAACTAGGCCTCAAGAAAAAGTACCATTTTTTATATTGCCCATCACAGTCCACTCAAGCCAGCAAAGTTATGACTAATGTTCTGGCATTGATACTTCTGTGTGAAACATAGTAAAGCATTTAGAAATTATATGAAGAAAATACAAAAATCTACCAATTTCCATTCTGTTCCTTAAGAATATAATGGAAAGGGATATATATGAGAAGGTGTAACAATAAATAGGTCAGGTAGTATCAAAAAGACCATAGCTTTACTGAATGTAATAAAAGGTGTCAAATAACTTAAGCAGAATAACTGCAAATATATACATTACTATGAAGCAAAATGGTTTGAAGCTCAGTGCGTTGGTCATTTGATAAAGGTTACACGAGCACATATTTTTCAAATATATGTCCCCCGTGCTGTGTCATGTCAGTGTTCAAATCCATTAGAATGCAAACAGAAAGTGCTGGATTTTATTTAGGAGCATAACTGTATATTTTCTTTGAATTAATATGACAAGTGTAACGACGGTGACCTTCTTAATGATATGTTTACAATGCCTTAGCAGCTTGTCTCATTTCATATTATTGTGTAAGTGCTCTGCGTGGTAGTTCGAAGTCTGCCCAAATGCATGGTCTCGTTGTTAATGCCACTCAGACTTCCCAGGAGAGCACTTTTACAAAAACGGATTGCCGTTTCATTCACTGCAGGCAGGTATGGTTAGGCTTTCAGTTGCGACGCTATATTTATACACGTACAAAGTGAAGTTCAGAACATATCTACATGCACAGTAATCAAACAACAAACCAGAGGAGCAAAGAAAAGGAAACCAATGTACTGAGATCTACAACAAAAAAATGAAGCATAATAAATACTTTTAAAATAACTTTCGTATAGTTATTTTGTTGACTTATGTTGCTGTTATTGTGCGTTCAAAAAGAAAGCCCTGGATTATCTAAAAAGTATACATTTCTAAAAGCTAAAATTCTAACTATATTTTCCTTCAGTAAGTCAAAAGACAATCCACAAATTGTTCTGTGAGTCACACACCATACTGACGGAAAACGTCAATAAAGTGTGCTCTGATCTCACATTTTGGGTTCTGAGAGGGGGAACATGGCGGCCGTAAGCTAATCGGCCGCGGCTCCTGTTCCCATGGGTCAGCGTTTGGTCTCGAGTGGGGGCCCCTCCAGAATGCCATAATTAGTCACTTTTCTCCTACCTTATGATGCCTTGATTCATTTTTCCTTTCCTTTTTGGTTCTACTTCATTTTGCACGCATATGGCCCCTGAGCTCCGCGGAAGTCTCCCGGCGCTCCGAGTATCACGGTGGGAAGGTGCAGCCCGGGAGTGGAGGCGTAGCGGTGTTGCCTGCTTCCAGGTCCGGGGTACTGGAGCCAGAGTCAGCACTGGGGATTACTCCAGTCTGAGTCTCGGTGGCAATGGCGATGGAGTCGGCGTGGCTGAGTCGGCTGGGTTAGCTGTGCAGGTGGGGCGCCTGGGGCCTGATCTTGGTCTATTGTTGCTCAAATCCAGCAAGAAGGTAAGAGCTTATCTCGGGTTGGACATTTTCAAGACTTTCGAATCTTTCATTTTGACTGCGTGTGCAGGTGCCATCAAGTGAGCCTCCCTGATTTGTTTGCCTGAGTTTTCAGCAACATAGAGGAGATTTCTAAGTGTATGGAGGCAAGTGAGCAGCAGCATTTTGACCCTCCACCACCACCTAAAGCTTGCAGGTACACGCTGCGCACCAGGGCTGTCCAGTTTTACGGCAACACCGAACTCCCCCAATCCTCTTTGCCCCACAGAGTTTCCCCGCCTGTAGTCGAAGTACGGGTGTCAGATAAACAAGCCAGGTTCAAGGGAGTCAATATTGGACCCGTTGTTGGGGTTAAAGGAAGAGGGAGGGGTAGGGGAAGGGGTAAGAAAACAGCAGATTTAAAAATTAAAATAACCCCCTCCTTAAAATCGTTTTATAAGGTCTTGTCCACATCCTATTCCACAATCTCGGGCTCAGATAAGAAACTCCCTTACAGGTTGCAGTCTGATATTGTATTAGATCCTGCCCAGTGCAGTTTCCTCAATATGTCAGATTCCCCGGAATCTACCATGCAACCTCCGGATATTCCGAGTTCTTTGTGTGATGTGGTGACGGGCTCTGGGTCTCCTGGGGCTTCTGGAGGTCTCGATTCTGCCATACACCCCGCAGTTGGCCTTTCAAATAGGTTTACTGCTTTAGAGGTCAGCGAGGTCTATGAAGGTCAACAAGACCCCGTACCTGTGACTGAAGACCCAGGGTTTTCTTTAGGTCCAACTGGTTCGTCAGGTTCATTAGGTTCTTCTGGTTCTCTGGCAGACATTTTATTGTCTTTAAAAGATGAGATGAGAAATAGGTTCACAGTTTCAGAGACAAACCAGGCAGCGATTCAAGCCTCCTGCGTGGTATTAGCACAGAAGTTGGAGGAGGTCTCATCAAGAACTGACGCATTAGAACAGGAGATACCAAAAATTAGGGAGGCACTCCATACCTCAACAACAGAAATGGCTAAACTTGCCACTCAGAATAAAGAACTGAAGGAAGATCTCGAGCGTTTAGAGAACCATACCAGGAAGAATAATCTGAGACTTATTAATGTTCCTGAAGCAATTAAAGCAATTGAAGGGTTCGTGATTTCTCTGATAAAAGAAACAGTGTTAAAAAACTCTCCTAATATAGATCTTGCCCAAGAAATACAACGGATACATCGTGACCCATTCAAAAGAAATCCGGCGAAACAAAAGCCTAGGAAAATTTTAATCAATTTCCTAACGTACACTGTTAAGGAAGCCATCCTCTCATCGGCTTTAAAGGAAGGTCGTATAACATCAACACCCTTTTCCAGTCCATTTTCTTTCACCATCAGATCGGATGCATCCCACATCACCGCAACAAAGCAGTGGGAACTGGGAAAAAGAATGGAGGCTCTAAATAAACTGGGGGCTAAGGCCCAACTGAAGTTCCCTGCATCACTACGTGTCATGTGGAATAATCATATGTACATGTTTCGTTCAGTTGAAGAGGTCGATTTGCTTATAAAAAAAATTAAAGGTGGAATATAAGCAGGAATATAAGTAGGAGAAGGCAGAAGGTGGGAGTATGGGGGGCCCCGTCCAGTGAGACCTGTGATAGAATATTAAGTTATTCACTTTTTCTTTAGACCATGGGACAGTGGTCGAATAGGCTTAGGCCTAATAGAAGGGAGGGTTTCCCGAGGGTAGGGGGGTCACTGGGGGAGTGAGGCGGTGGGGGGTGGTGGTAGGTTGCACAGGGTGGGGAGCAGTGGGTAAAAATTTAAAAAATATCCTCAATCTCACATTCATAAGTCGGTTGGATATGGGTTTCACCCTTAGATGGCAGGTATTCTCCCTGTGAGTAACGAGGTTAAGTTTATTACGTAGAACGTTAATGGGTTAAGGTGCCCCCATAGACAAAGATTGTTTTTGAAGTATCTAGAATTATCCCCTGCCCAAATCTGTCTTATCCAGGAGACTCATTTAAGTCATGCAGAGGGTAGAATTATTTTTCCTAAATATTCCTGGGTAAAACACTTTTGTTCCTCTGATCATACAGTCCACAGCAAGGGGGTGGCCATATTGATAAAACAAGGAGCAGGATGTTCCATCAAATCCATTCATTCGGATCATTCAGGGAGGTGGCTAGTGGCCATATTAGACTTTGGAGGCCTAGAGTTAGCATGTGCTTCTTTTTATGGTCCCAATATCGATGACCCAACATATATTTGTAGATTACAATCTAATATGCTTGATGTAGTATCACCAATAATAATTGGCGGTGATTTTAATGTTCTTCTCGACCCCATGAAAGATAGATCCAATCAGAGTTATTATGTGGGGGCCCCTCGAAGGCGACGGGCATTGAAAAATTTGCTACACGACTTAGATCTTGTGTATGTCTGGAGGGCAAAGATGGGTGACAAACAGGGGTTCACGTTCCATAGTAAGAAGCACAGCCACTCCTCTAGAATAGATTATGTCCTAACTGACAGGCCAAGCTTGGATGACATTACCGGTATAACTGTTTTGCCCAGTCACGTTTCAGACCATGCCCCGGTATTGTTCTCCTTTGTTGGAAAAAGGCATAATTTACGTCCCAGATGGACACTTAAAAGGTCTATGCTGTTAGATGTAGATATTGCAATGGCTCTTAAATCGGCCACTGTAGACTATTTTAGAATCAATATTGGTTCAACCTCCATGGATTATGTTTGGGATGCTTTTAAAGCCAACATAAGGGGTATCCTACACAGTCTTATCTGCTCTAAGAATAGGGCAGATGCTCGGGAGTTACAGACCCTGGAGGGGAAAATTCTTTCACTGGAGGAGGAGTGGTCTCGGAATCATCATAGGAATACCGATAGGCTTTCACAGGTCAACAGAGATTTCGATGACGCTCGCCAGGAATTTAGGGGAATGTTAGATCATAAGTGCAGGGCTCAGTGGTTGTCAAAAAATATGCAGAACTTTGAATACGGAGCGAGGGCAGGCGCACTTTTGGCGTGGAAAGCAAGAGCAGACCACTCAAAAAACAACATTAATGAATTGATCATTAATGAAAGCGGAGAAAAGTCAAGTAGCATGGAGGCTATGCAAGCCTGCCTTCTCTCTTTATTCTCAGAACTATATAGGGAAGAAACTGTGCCTAACACTGAAACCCTTCAAACTTGGTTGAAGGGGAAACTCCTCCCAACTTTAACGAATGAGGGTCGAGAAAGCCTAAATGCCCCGATCACTGAAAATGAAATTAGAGTCCAAGTAAGCAAGTGTAAGAATAATAAGGCAGCAGGTTGGATGCGCTTCCTAGTGAGGTTTACAAATTACTCACGGATGAACTGGTGCCGATACTGGGTATTCTTTTCAACACAGTCTATAGTGCGGAAGGTCGAGTTCCGAGATCTTGGAAAGAGGCAACTATCGTACTCATTTTGAAACCTGGAAAGGATCCCTTAAAAGCGGAGTCATATAGACCAATCTCTCTGCTGAATGCCGATTATAAGATCTTTATGAGCGTTCTTGCAGGGAGATTGGTCAAGTTGGCCCCTCAGTTGATAAACTCTGATCAAAAAGGGTTCATCCCCGGGAGATATATTCAGGAGCAGACACAACAGCTAATTGGTAATATTGATTTGGCAATGGGGCGATCGGATCCCTTCGCCGTTGTGGCATTAGACGCGGCCAAGGCTTTTGACAGAGTCTGTTGGGCATACCTCTGGGAGGTACTCAGGCAAATGGGCTTTGGCCCTATCTTTGTTCAGACCTTAATAAATTGTTATCAGGGTGCCTCAGCAAAAATATTGCTAAATGGCATGTTAACTTCTAGCTTCAACATCCAAAGAGGAACCAGACAGGGGTGTCCCATCTCCCCATTGTTGTTCGATGTTTATATAGAGCCACTAGCACAAGCTATAAGATTAGATGATTTGATGTCCCCTTTTAAATCTCAGCAATATTGTAGTAAGTTGGCTCTTTATGCTGGGATTTGTTGTTATATACCGATAACCCGGGGGTGGTAATTCCTAGGGTTGTGGCTTTGTTGGTGGAATTTGGTTCACTATCAGGATATTTGGCAAATACCGCAAAAACAGAGGTGATGTGTTGGAACATCGACAGTTGGGATGGTACCACGAGTAATGAGTTTAAATATTTGGGTATTACCATAGTTAAAGATCTGGGCAAAATCTCTCAGATTAATCTGAATAAGACCATAAAAGAAGTGGACCGTCTATTTGCAAGATGGAAAAATCTCCCACTAACAATCTTTGGTAGGGTCAACCTGGTGAAAATGGTCATTTTACCCAAGCTGACATATTTGTTTAATGCAATCCCCCTGGAATTCCCTAGTAAAATTATAAGTAAAATCCAAAGTAAGGGGCCTATTACTATGGCGGTTGGAAAACCTCCCCGACCGCCATGGTAGCGGGAAAAGACCGCCCGCATGGACCGCAACATCACCGCCGGTCGAATTACGATGACCCGCGGTCGAAATCTGACCGCGGCGGTCGGATCGCGGGCCTTAACATTGCGGCGGTTCCTGCTGCCCGCAGCACCGCCGCGATGTCCAAAGGAGCATGTTCTGCATTTCCCTGCACTGCGTGGCAGGCACTGCACAGTGCCTGCCACCTGGTACAGGGAAATGTAGGGGGGGACCATGGGTACCCCCCCAGTGCACCCACACCCCCCCCAAAACATTGGGGGCCCACAACGGTCCCCCGGAAGACAATCTCTGCATGCCTTTCCATGGCGGTCTGACCGCTGAGGAAAGGCTGGCTACCGCCGGCATCATAATCCTGCCGGCGGAGCCTGCTCTGCACCGCCACCATTATCCCGGTCCTGCTCCGTCCGCCAGGCAGAAGTGCGGATGGCAACCGGCGGAAAAGCGGCAGTCGGAATTTCCCACCGCCGCGGTCACCACCGCCATCCTAATTTGACCGGCGGATTTCTGGCTTGCGATCGCGGTCGGATGTCCACCGCCGGTCCGGCGGTGGACATCCGACCGCCATCATAATAGACCCCTAAGATTGGAAGTTTTATTTGGGCAAATAAGGGTGCAAGACTGTCATGGAAAAAGCTAAGATGTAGGCTCATGAAAGGAGAGTTAGCTCTTCCAGATATTAGCTGGTATTCAGTTGCCTTCCAATTTAAAAACATCAGGATGCTACTTCTAAAACTGGAAGAGACATCGTGGGGGAGACTTTTGGGGGAAATAGTAAAGTCAGAGGAGGGGAAGGCTTTCTTTATAAATTTTGGGCACCTAGGTTCTTCAAAAGGGTTTGTCTGAAAGTTCTTAGGGCAGCCCTTTGTCTTTGGTATAAAGTCAGATGCAGATGGGGGTAGGGTACTATTCAGATTTCACCCCAATCTGGGACTCTCCAGGGACCCCGTTGTGCTTAAGGGATAGCCTTGCAATCCCAATTAAAAGGGCGGGTATTGTAATCTGGTCTGAGCTTCTATCCCCTGATGGAGTGTTTCCTTGGGAGGTCTTAATAGCTAAGGTAGGAAGCGGTCTATCTAAATTTAAATACCTGCAATTAGCCTCATGGTGGACTACGGAAAAGGAGGATATACAAGGAAATTGGGAGACGGAGCAATTGTTGCAACAAGTATGTACCAAAAGAAAGGAGGTTTCCATCTGGTATAAGAAGTTTCTGGAGATGGAAGATACGGAATTTCCCCGCAGTATGCAGTCTGGAATCAGTCTGCCTTTGAGTCTGTGATCGAAGAACTGTACGAACCTTCTTTGAAGCTGCTTTATAAATATGTTAAACCGGCCAGCTTAAAAAGAACAATTTTTTTGTTATTAATAGGCTTTACTATACCCCTGCTAAGATCGCTAAGTTTGCACCACTATCCGCCCCCAAATGTCCAAGGTGTAATCTTCTTAATGCTAATGACATCCATATCTTTTATGAGTGTCCTGAACTTAGTAACTTTTGGCGAGGGTGGGGGATGTTTTAACTGGTATCTTCAAATTTAAAATCAAGGTTAATCTTTCATTGGTAATATTTGGAGATGACGGAATGCTTGGGAAGAACCTCCAGCAGGTCGATAGAGGTCTGTTGCTATATTTGGTATTAATAGCCCGAAGAGAAATCTGTATGAAATGGAAAGAACCGCGGCCCCCTACGTGTGAGGACTGGTTAAAAGCAGCGTTCGCCATGGCTCGTCTGGGCCAGGGGGGAGAGACCGAGAGCAGTGTGAACATCTGGCAGGCACTTCTATCATGGGGTAGGGAGCTGAGCATGGTATAGCTCCTTCCTGGTCCAACTAGTCCTATGATTACACCAAGCTCCCAACAAAGGGGTTGGCCTGGTTGGGCCAAAGCGAACGCAGTAGCCGTAGGGTGCACAGATACGATCGACGGCTTCTCTTTGAGAATTGCAGATGCTTATTGGTGAGATGAGGACAAAAAAAATAAAATAAAGTGTGCTCTAGCAAACGAAATGCTTACAGTGAAAGAGAGTTTCTGAAATATTAGGTACATTGTATGCTAATGACTTACAGGCTCAATCCAATTATACACCATAAAACATACCCTGCCATGTGTCAAAAGGAAAGGGTAGGAATGTGCCATATTAATGAAATACATTCCTGTCCCTTCTGCCTGCCCGACGCACAAATTGGTGCCTAGGTCCCTACTGTGCAAGGGTGTCTGCGTTGTTGGACACCTTCCTGCACAAAAACAATCAATGGAGGCGTTTTCCTCTTTCTATGTGTTCTACAGTATGAAGTAAATGCAGAATCTCAGGCTCCAGGCGCAATACCAAGCCCCCTTCAAGGTGGTGACTTAAAGAGGCATTTCTCCCGGGGAACATGCTTTGTTGAGGTCATCTGCATTGGCTGTATAGTATGTTGTGAGAGTAACCCCAAGGCCGCTGAAAGTGCAAGGCTGAAACATTGTCTTTGGGCAGTACTTTGTGACTTTTTCCAGTTAAACCCTGAAATCAGTGTCAAGGAAACGGATATTAGATGATCCTCTGGGATCAAACACCTGTCTCCTGAGTCTCCATTGCATCATCAAGCCAAGCCCACTCCTGATCCAGTCATGGAGGCCACAAACAACAGTTGCACAAAACGGTCCAGCTAGTCTTTTCTTGTGGTATGCTACAGGCCAGCAGCACAGAGAGGTTGAGTCTAACTGATTCTAAGTGCTTGGTTTAGGAATTAAGGTCTCCATCCTCTCTGGCCACTAAAATACTGCCAATGGAGAGTTGAGTCCATCGGTAACTAGTCATAATATTGAATTTTTAATATCGATATACAATAATATCGAGTTTAGTATATCGACAAAACTAAAAAATCGATGTTAAAAATATAGTTTTTTTTTTTGTAGATGTATCAAAGTATAAAATATCGAATCAAAAATATCGTAATTAAAAAATATTGTTTTTTAGTGTTGTTTAAAATATCGAAAAAAACTATAGAATGTATAAAATATCGTTTTTGTTAAAATATCGTTTTAGTATTGTTTTGTATTAAAATATTGTTGTTTTTTATGTAATAATAGTTGTTGAATATAGTAAAAAAGCTTTTTTGTAATAGAAATTTTAGGAGCGGGATGCTGGGTTTTTAGGGGATAAGGGTGGGGAGTGTTTTCAAATAATGAGAAATGTTTTTTTTTAATTTAAAATATTTGATAATTTAAATTATGAAATGTTGTTTTAGGAGCGGGATGTTGGGCTTTTAGAGGATAAAGGTGGGGAGTGTTTTAAAATAATTCAAAATCAATTTTTAAAATTTTAAATATTAGAAATTTTAAATTATGAAATGTTGTTTTAGGGGCGGGATGTTGGGTTTGTAGGGGATAAGGGTGGGGAGCAATGTTCCCTCTAATTTTTTTCCTCTGTGTGCGGCAGTGGAGGGTCTCTGTGCGCTGCATCCATGGCTATGTGCGCCAGGAACCAGACAGCGCGCGTGTGCAGCGCCAAATGTCACTCCAAACGTTTACTTAAAAAAGTGAAAAGATGGTGCGTTTTCACACATACAGCGCCACGTTAAGGGTCTTAAGGCCGGTTTGCAAATTGGATAAACACGCGATGAGATGAATTGGTTACACAGGCAAGTACACTTCAGGTTTAGAAAAGCACAAGACTCCAACAGTGGTACCATCATAAGATTTTACTAAATATTCTTAACTGGAGCACTGTTCATTGGGTGGGGAAATGTTGAGAGCCTATACAATATCACATATACACAATGTTACAAAATTACATAACATATTTACAATTTGTTGTGAAAGCTAATGAGTAATGTTGGGCTATCCCGCCAGAGATAGTTTGTAAAACTCTGACATCCAGGCAAACATGGACTGTGGGAGAGAGCCGTTCAGACATGTCAAGTGGCATCACTACATGGGTGACAGGGTTGCTTCTCACGGCGATCCTTGACATTTTTCCAGTGCTGATAAACTCTATCAAGGTCAACTTTCCCATTCAGGAGGTAGGCCTTTGTCCTCATCAGCATATCCAAATGCTTCTGCTCTAGTCTATTCCTCAATTTACTCTTGATAGTATTCATGAGGCTGAATCCTCGTTCACAATCTGCACTAGATGCTTGAAATGTTGCGCAGACATCAACAAGCTGAGACACCACACTATACTGAGCAGCATTGCGTACAGTGAAATTCACCATGTCTTGAAAGGTGGTAAATAACCCACCCTTTACATGTTCTGCCACCACATATTTATAATCTCTGTATTGTCGAACAACATCTTCTGGTGTTTCACAATCACCCAGGACCAAGACATTTTTATACTTTTCAACAAGTCTTTGTATATTCTCAGTCCCAAAATCAAAATGTGATTGTGTTGCTATTGCCTGGATTTCAAAGCTTGCCCATTCTTTCAGTTCATCTTCAGGGAACCTTTTTTGCATGTGCTCACAAAGAAGGGAAACAAAAGACAAAATAGGCCCACTGTCAAACTCTTGCCTTTCCTTGTACAACACCATCATATCTCTTACATTGCTGCTCCAAAAGACAGTGTCCCCCAAATACTGTTCCTTAATTTGGCCAATCTTTGCTCTTGCATACTGTACAGCTTCAACAGTAGTCAAAGAACTTTTTGGAACAGTTTGCACAAAGATGCAAATTCACTCAGAATGTCATTAAGTACTGCAAGGGAAATATGGTAGTTTGAGTCCGATAGCTTTTTGTAACAATATTTAGCAACTGGATCATTCTCTTCAACTTTCTCATGCTCAAAGTACTTAAGAACAGCCTCGTAATTCCGAATTAGTGCACCAACTGCAAAATGCCTTGAAAGCCACCGGACTTCATTCAATGGTCGAAAAGAGACCACTTCACAATCAGTGACCGATGCCATTTCATCCAGCTTGGACTTCCTTGCAGGAGATCTGGAGAACACAGTATAGACAGTCCTCAATAATGTCTCCATCTCTTTAATCATTGGAACCCTCTTCCAGGCATCATCAACTCCCAAATCTTCTCGATGAGCGACACAATGCTGCTCAACTAGATGGGGAATGGATTGTTTAAGGCGAGTAGCAACACCATTATTTTTACCCAGCATCACGGACGCACCATCGGATGTGAACATGACCATTTTCATGAGGTCCAGTTCATTGGCAGTGTAGAATTCTTTCACAGCAGTAGTGATAGCCTCAGCATTACAACTAGTCAGCTTCACTATGCCCCCAAACAGTGTTTTGTGGTCTGTTGAGGTTACAGGTCGGAACTTGAAGTACAGGATGAGCATTTTTGTAACAGAAATATCTGTGCTCTCATCAATTATCAATGTGTGATACAAAGCGTTACGAAGTTCTGCCATACCTTCACAGTGTATCACGCTATTGATGGCCTCAAGGAACTCAAAGGCATAGTTCTTGCTCCTCCAGCTGTCTGGTATCTTCACATACAAAGCTAGGTGGTCATGGATGTCTTGTACAGATAACATTGAAGTATTCATCTTGACTGCCAGCAACACATTGTTGATGAGAATCTTTATCTCCTCAGGCAGGGATCTTTGTCGTTCAACTACTTCCATTCTATTTGCTTTGTCAGTGGCAGTTTCTGTCAGCATTGCCCGCACTCCAAAACCAAACCTGGCAGCAGCACTTTTGTTTCTCAATATCACCATGGCAGACTCGTGAACTTTGCTAATTAGATGGCGTTTCAGGTAATCCAGTTTCCAGCCGTCACTCCATTTCTTCCCTGTAGAAAAGTCCCCAACAATCTTGGCTTCGGCACATGCTTTGCAAATCAAGCCCACGTCTGGACTGTATTGAAATAGTTCCCCAAGTTGCACGCGAACCTTGCTTCGTGATTTCTGCGTCTCAGCCTCCACAATTTCTTTCATCCAGTCTTCCTTGAATACAAGGCAACATTTCTTCCTTTGTGGAGAAGCATCACACTCTGCAGAAGGTACGGCTTTGCGCTTGAACATATTTGTGATAACTGGGTTTAGCCTGCTATGCCACAAAGCCTGCAAAATAAAGAAACATGGCTAAAGTTGATGCCTATGCTCATGATTGCAATCTGTCACATAGTACTGAGGCATCGCCGGCAAAACGTACAGTGTAATTACCTGGATTTTTCTGTTCTCTGCCCTTTCAAACTTAAATGTAGCACTGTCCGTAGAGCCTGCAATAGAAATAAAGATTGTTACAGCACATTGTGAATTTGTGATACAGCAATATACCATGTGCACCATAAGGGAACTCTACCAAACAATTACCTGTTCTGCTTGTACTCACGTATTCCCGTTCAAAGGTGTGGGGTACTGTCTCCGAAACCTGCAACAGAAGAAAACATTGGTAAGGTATGTTGTTATACTACAATACACAAGGTGCACCACAGTTTAACTCTACCAAACAATTACCTGTTCTGCTTGTACTCACGTATTCCCGTTCAAATGTGTGGGGTACTGTCTGCGAACCTACAACAGAAAAAAACATTGGTAAGGTATGTTGTTATACTACAATACACAAGGTGCACCACAGTTTAACTCTACCAAACAATTACCTGTTCTGCTTGTACTCACGTATTCCCGTTCAAAGGTGTGGGGTACTGTCTCCGAAACCTGCAACAGAAGAAAACATTGGTAAGGTATGTTGTTATACTACAATACACAAGGTGCACCACAGTTTAACTCTACCAAACAATTACCTGTTCTGCTTGTACTCACGTATTCCCGTTCAAAGGTGTGGGGTACTGTCTCCGAAACCTGCAACAGAAGAAAACATTGGTAAGGTATGTTGTTATACTACAATACACAAGGTGCACCACAGTTTAACTCTACCAAACAATTACCTGTTCTGCTTGTACTCACGTATTCCCGTTCAAAGGTGTGGGGTACTGTCTCCGAAACCTGCAACAGAAGAAAACATTGGTAAGGTATGTTGTTATACTACAATACACAAGATGCACCACAGTTTAACTCTACCAAACAATTACCTGTTCTGCTTGTACTCACGTATTCCCGTTCAAAGGTGTGGGGTACTGTCTCCGAAACCTGCAACAGAAGAAAACATTGGTAAGGTATGTTGTTATACTACAATACACAAGATGCACCACAGTTTAACTCTACCAAACAATTACCTGCTCTGCTTGTACTCACGTATTCCCGTTCAAATGTGTGGGGTACTGTCTGCGAACCTACAACAGAAAAAAACATGGGTAAGGTATGTTATACTACAATGTACAAGATGCACCACAGTTTAACTCTACCAAACAATTACCTGCTCTGCTTGTACTCACGTATTCCCGTTCAAACGTGTGGGGTACTGTCTGCGAAACCTACAACAGAAGGAAACATGAGTAAGGTATGTTGTTATACTACAATACACAAGATGCACCACAGTTTAACTCTACCAAACAATTACCT
This sequence comes from Calotriton arnoldi, assembly GCA_963921515.1. Classification (NCBI taxonomy): domain Eukaryota; kingdom Metazoa; phylum Chordata; class Amphibia; order Caudata; family Salamandridae; genus Calotriton; species Calotriton arnoldi. The sequence goes on along the minus strand of CAWUFW010003043.1, from coordinate 823,024 downwards.
GTTTGTTCAGCCTGTACTCACGTCTGCCTGTACAACTGTATTTGTAGCACGGTCTCACAAACCTGCAAAAGAAAAGGGGTGCAGATTGTGAATCTATTTACCCAGCACCCCCAAACCCAATGTGGAACATAAACAGAATTACCTTGTCTTTGTGGGTACTCACGCCTGACCATTCAAATCCAAATACCTTACAGACTGCAAACCTGCAATTGAAGACAAGATGGTTAGCAAAGGCTCTAAGAGTTACAAACAATGAATGGGACTGGCCCAGATACTCCAATAGGAAAAACGACCAAATAGTTACCTGGGATTCCAGTTTAGGCAAATAGGCACGTGCCCCTGTGCTTCATTATTAGTCCATTAGGCTAAACTTATCTGCACCTCCCCACACAATCCAGCCACTCTCCTGCATTTTCTTTACCTTTTGCCATGTCAATGTTTTAACAGATATGCGTCTCATTCACACACATTTGCATGTAATCACATTTATAATAGACCATGGGTACTCGCAAATATTTTCCCAAGGGTCAAAAATATTTGGTTGTGGTGTGACAGAGGGCCGCACTGATGCGTGCAGGGTAGTGGTCAGGGACTTGGGAGGTGTGAAGGTGGACTTGGAGAAGTATGTACATTTAGTGGCTGAACAATGTGGTACCAGAAAACTTGGGATTAATACTGGCTTCTCCGCTTCACTTTGGCTGGATAACTCTGGAGATTGATGGACCAGCTGCAGAGAGATCTGATTTTTGTCTAGTGGAAGTTTTGACTCATTATAAAGTAGCGGAGGAGGTCAAAATGCTTGATGCAAAGCAGGTGAACCATGCAGATCACAAAGTGCATGCAATGTAAATAGATCACTGCATTACTGCTTCTGTCAGAGAGCCCCTTTTGTTACTTGCAGTTTATAAGTTTAAATCCTAATATAGAAAAGTGAGCTATTAACTATCAAAGAGCTGCATGCAAACTGCAAGGTATAGATTAGAGCATTATGAATTTCCCCTCCAGTCTTTCATTATCCTAATGCTGCAAAAAGGTTTAACTTGGGTACAAATCAATTCTTATTATTAAAGCCAACCCCCAACCATGGAGTTACATTTTAAATTCTCAGTCTGTGCTTTTTCAGAGCAAGAACTTTTAAACTATACTGTCTACCAGTATGGATGACTTGTGACTCCTACAACTTTTAGTCCTCTGTCTGATGTAACATTTCCTATACATTGATTTACACACTATGATTCGGTGTCTCTGTGTAATGTGCATGCAATGTAGAGTGGGGTTAGGTAGATTGGGGTGGAGTGGGGTAGATTGGGTGCATTGGAGTGTAATAGATTGGGGTGGAGTGGGGTAGAGTAGTGTGGGGTAAGTGGTGTGGAGGGGAGTGGAGTGTCATTGCATGCTGCGGAGTAGCATGCTGTACAGTGGAGTGGCGTGTCAGAGTGGAAGGGCATAGAGTGGAGTGGTAGCGCGCTACCCTTACAGACAACATATTTTCAATTGAAATGAGCATTACATTTATACCAAAATGGGGTAAAACTCTACACAAACAATAATGTGTGCATAAGTCATCGCCTACTGTATCGATGTGTTTTTATCATATTCAAATATTTGTTTCCAGCACACTTTAGAATAAAAAAAAAAAATTGCTTCATTTGTACTGATATTAAACTATTTAGAAAAATCAGCACAGTTAATTTTTTTATGTGCTAGGGAAAAAAATCCTACACCCTCTCCTCTTACATGGATGCTCAGCAGGATTGTCGCATACATTCTCTCACTTTGAAGTTAGAGAAAGAAAAGTAAACACCAAACCCCCTCTAAAGCGAGAGCTTGACATTTGAATGCACCGCAAATGTGACAAGATAAGACCAAGATGTAAAGACCCGTTTACAGAAAGTGAGTTTGTGGAAGAATACAGTAATCAAAGTTTGGGCAACGGGAGAGACGAACTCAAGCTGGACAGCCTAAAGCAAATAAAGCCAGCAAATAGAAAGCATGACAATGTGAGTTACAAACCCCATGCCAACGGTACGCAACGGGCAGAATGCATTCCTATGTCAACTTTCTGAATGTCTCCAAAATGTCTTTAGCAAACCAGACAGCGCAAGGCTTTCAGCTAAAAAATGAAAGCGGGCAGGAAAACGACACATTGCTGCAGGTAGGCAGGGACGAAGTTCAGTGACAGACCAGGGGATGACAGGAACGGCCAACATTGCTACAAGTGGGTAGGGAAGTAGTGCAGTCACAGATCAGGAGGTGGCAGAAATGGCAAACCTTGGTGCAAGGGGGCAGGGAAGAAAAAAACTTGCTGGGGTAGAGAAGAACAGCAGTGAAAGTGGCTGGGAAGGGCCCATGGTTAGCACTGAGCACTCATTTAGGCTACCTTAAAGCAATTCATGTTACACCTCAGGGTTTAGTTTATGGATTAAAGCATATTCAGAAGATGCAATCCTTTTATGCAAAACAGACTACCATCCGAGTGGGTGAGGAAAGAGCATATTTGTAAGAGACTAGCTTGAATGTCACCTCAATGGCACTGCTGCAGCCAATTACAGCGCTTGGGTATTGACTGCATAGGAGGAAACTGGATTATGGAAATGGCCCGGTGTTTTTATAGTGTGTGATTTACATTTAGCTGGTCACCAAGCGCTCTTAGTCCTTTCAGATAAGGGAACTGAATCGCATGGAGCCCAGTTCCGGGGCATTAGGCTCACCGAGGGGTGGGGCTATGGTGACTATTGCACTGTCATCCTTCATACACAGATGATGCTCAGATGCTAGCATCAAAAATCTATACCCAAATGCTGCTGCCAAGGGGAAATGTATGGACCATGTTTACACTGAAAACCTTGCACAAATGACTCCATCTTCTCAATATTCCAATCAGCACAAATACCCAAAGGAGGCATCTGGGGCAATATAAAAGCACACTTGAAAAGAAGGGCCTTGTAAAGTGCTCACCACACCCTCCTGCAGGGGAATCACTAACCTCTCTTTAAAGTGTAGCTGGGTTGCCACTTGCACAGAGAAACACGGAGATGCTGCTCAGGGGGCAGAGATTCATTGCAGTTGGGTGCACTGTCCCTGTTTGCTCCTGGCATAAATAAGGACTGTGCGCTCTGTATAATACAGCCCCTGATGTTATTTTACCCTGAAAAACATGCCAAGTGTCATGTCATCAGAGATGAAAAGTCTTTATTTGATCAATTGCACTGGGTTCCACAATGAGTCACTTGAGAGACCAGCCAACTATCAGCACTCTGCGTTTGCAAGCAGTAAAGCAATTCATGAATGAAATAAACCTCCAAGTACAAAGCGTAGTGACCTTCCTTTAGACAACACTGCTTATACAGAGACAGCTCTAACATGTTCAGCATTTCCACGGGGGTTGAGGCAAGCCCAGGCGGCAGCCGAATACAACATACAATTTAAAATTAACAATATAAACTATTCTGCAGACCACAGACTAAATAACCTGTATTGAAGGTACCCGCCAGCCGCCAAGTTTCCAAGGTCCATGCGAGACTATTTAGGACAGTATGGGCCTTTTCTTAGAATCTGGGACTCATACTTAAACCAGCATAAAACCAAGGCTACAAGTTCCAGAATTCTGAAGAAAAACACAGCTGTGGCCCAACTAGTCAATATTAATCTTTTGTAGTCCCTTCGTAGGGATAGAAGACAGTGCTATCAGGTCTCCAAATTGAGAACCTAATTTACCCCTTATTTCTCTTGTTGCATATAACACGCACGAAGAGCCTCGGAGACCGCTTTTAGAACTGCTGCTGCTTGATTGGTTGAAACAATATCAGTTGCTTTCATTCTTGGTTTACTGACATAAACAAAGTGTTGTTTGATCAGAGAGTAGCTCGAGGCAGGTGTGTGTCCTGATAGCTAAGTGAGACACATGAATGTCTCAAGTCAGTACATTCAGTGTAGGGCCCTGCATGTCACCCCCCCCCACACACACAAATTACAGTGATTTATTTCTTTGAAGCTATTGTTAGCATAACACATAAATGACTGAAAGTATATTATTTTCAACACGTTTACATTTTGTTGTCAAATAGCAAATTCTAAATGCTTTGAAAGCAGGAACATGAAAATAAGAAAGATACTGCTTATTTGCTTCAGGTATGGCAAGCACTGTGCTTTTACTTGTGTGTGTTCCCTTAAGAAATTAATGCATTCTGTGAGTTGTAGTCTACGTTTGCTTCGATTAACTAATACATCTGGTAATCATTTACAACAAAGTCCAGAACTGGATTCAAAGTGTTTGGTCTGGATGAAGTGGTCTACAAACCCAAGTGTGCCTCGTGTTAGCAATGGAGACCTTGAAGGTATTTGTAATGGTACTTACGTATGTTTATAGCAAAGAGGCCAAGGAAAGAATGTTCACTCAGAGCTGTGCATTGTCTGTAGGTCTCTTATTCTGACTGCATGAGTGCATGTAGGTCTCACGTCGACCCGCAGACTCAGCGAGTCTGCTCAATTTTCAACTGCGGTAGTTAGTCACACTATACCCGTCTTGGGCCGGGCCCGGTGAGAGCCAACTTCTGTGGTGTAAGTATAGCTTTTGAACTCAGCGCGCTGAACATCACTAAGTCAGCAGACTTTGGAGTATACCGCTCTGTGCAGGCTGCGGCTCATATGATCTCTGCTGCTGCCAGCGGGGCTGGGAAGGTAGCGTGCGGTGGACCGCTCTAATGATTTTTAGAGGGTTGAAGATAATGAGCTTATTTCTTTTGAATATATACAGCCTGGTTGTGATCGCCTGAGGCTTGCCAATGCCGTGCTGTCTGCGGCGGGCTGACTGTAGAGCCAGCGAGCCAGCTGACTGCTGCCCTTCTAATTCTGGTGCTTTACAGCAGTTTTAAGATGTCCTTCGAGTTTATAGTTGCTCAAATGGGTGTAATTTGATATTTATGTTTTCCTCGTCTTCCTCTTGCTCGCGAGAAAGTGTCACTCATAGTTGTTGATATGTCACTCATAATTACAATGAAGTTATGAAAATGTCACACATAGCAATCTGAAACCTTGGCAGCTACGGTGAACAATGACACTTTCAGTGTGTCTGCACATTGGCGTCCTGCAACTCCTTTCCGCCTCTGTTTACACAACCTGCACATTGGCGTCCTGCAATTCCTTTCCGCCTCCCTTTACACAACCACCATGGAATTTCTAGTCACTGAAACCTGCCGTATGAAAAGGCGCCTGTTCTCTTCCAAACGCTCAACCTTCGGCGCCTATTAAGGTTTACAGGCACTACATAAATGCACCTGCACAGAGCTTGCCTTATAGCGCCATGGATAGATAAATAAAAGCACACAATCTCCCCCGCAGCCTCGCTTTACTAACAAAACAATATAGCAAGTTTAAAAACACGGCGTGTGCTTTTTAGGGTCATCTGCCTTGTTTGCAGACTTGCTGTATTGTTTTGGTAGTAAAGCGAGGCTGCGGGGAGATTGTGTGCTTTATTTAAGTATCCATGTTAATTGCAGTCCCTTCACGAGCTGCGATTAACATGGATACTTAAACAAAAGCACTCAATCTGCCCGCAGCCTCGCTTTACTATCAAAACAATACAGCAAGTCTGCAAACAAGGCAGATTACCTTAAAAAGCACACACCGTGTTTTTAAACTTGCTGTATTGTTTTGATAGTAAAGCGAGGCTGCGGGGAGATTGAGTGCTTTTGTTTAAGTATCCATGTTAATCGCAGCTCGTGAAGGGGCTGCAATTAACATGGATACTTAAATAAAAGCACACAATCTCCCCCGCAGCCTCGCTTTTACTAATAAAGAAACACAGCAAACAAACAGGGCAATACAAAAGCACACGCAGCAGAAACAAAAGGACAGCAAGTGGCCACATTAGAACACTTACCTCCGCTCCCGAGTGTTAACTTCAAAGTGGTCACTTCCGCCGCCGTCCTCCGCAATCTGGAAATGCCCGTTTTTCGCGCCGTGCGCCTTTTAAAATCGGCGGCGGCGCGAATACTCTCGCGGGATGTGCCGTCTGTGCGCGCTCCTCTCATGGCACTGCGCGCTCGGGGGTAGAGAAGTGCGCGGGCGCGCGGGCGCGCGCATTATTGGGAACAGTGGTGGGGAGTGTTTTAAAAAATTAAAGAAATCTAATGTGGAAATTTTAAAAAGAATTAATTGAAATTAAAATGTTGTTTTAGAATTGGGATGTTGGGTTTTTAGGGGATAAGGGTGGGGAGTGTTTTAAAAAGAATGAACATTTTTATAATTTAATTTACAAATTTAAATTGTATATTTAAAAAATACAGTTATTAGCAATGGTATGTTGGGTTTATAGGGGATGGTGTTGGTGAGAATTTAAAATTTGAAAAAATAAATACAAAATTAAATTGAAAATAACATTTTTAAATTGAATTATTTAATTTATGAGTGCACATTTGTGTTGATAGGGAAGAGGGCTGGGGAATGTTTTAAAATATAATGTAATATTTTTAAAATGTTAGATTTAAAAAAAAAAATAGAATACATTTCAAAATAATTAATTTAATTAAAATCTAATAATTAATGTGTGTAAAATTTATGATTTTATGGAATTTTGAATATAAAATGTTAATTAATTTAAAATTTTTAAGTAATAAGAATGGTAAATATATTGGTTAAAAGATGTAATTTAAATGTATATTTATTAACTATATTTATCAATGTATTTGAGTTTATTAATAGATTAAAATATTGAATTGTATGTAATTTATATAATGAGAAATCAAAATACTAAGGGGCCTATTACGATGGCGGTAAGGAAACCTCCCCGTCCGCTATGGTAGCGGGAAAAGACCGCCCGCATGGACCGCGACATCCCCGCCGGTTGAATTAAGATGACCCGCGCTTGAAATCCGACCGCGGCGATCTGATCACGGGCCTTAACATTGCGGCGGTTGCTGCTGCCCACAGCACCGCCGCGATGCCGAAAGGAGCATGTCCTGCATTTCCCTGCACTGCGTGGCAGGCACTGCACAGTGCCTGCCACCTCGTACAAGGAAATGTAGGGGGGACCATGGGTACCCCCCCAGTGCACCTCCCCAACACATTGGGGGCCCGCAACGGGCCCCGGAAGACAATCTCCGCATGCCTTTCCATGGCGGTTTGACCGCTGAGGAAAGGCTGGCTACCGCCGGCATCATAATCCTGCCGGCGGAGCCTGCTCTGCACCGCCACCATTATCCCGGTCCTGCTCTGTCCACCAGGCAGGAGTGCGGATGGCAACCGGCGGAAAAGCGGCGGTTGGAATTTCCCACCACCGCCATCCTGATTTGCCTGGCGGTTTTCTTGGTTGCGATCGTGGGCGGATGTCCACCGCCGGTCCGGACATCCGACCGCCATCGTAATAGACCCCTTAAGTTGTTTTTTTAAATAATATTTATTTATTAATTAGTAATAGTAATATTTATTTTAAATAAAAAATAAAAAATTGAAAGAAATAAAATTTGAGAGTGGTGGTTTTATAAAATATTAATTATGTACAATATGTTATAATTTAATTAAATAATGTGTAGTGTCCTGCATTTTCCATTTTTTTGTAGTAACTGGAGGGGTAATAGTAAATTATATAGTTTTATTAAATAAGATATTTGTTTGTTTAATATTAACTGCAGTGGGTATAGATAATTATATAAGTTTAGTATCCAGCATCTTCCCTGACTTAATACTAACTGGAGTGGGAATAGTAAATTATATATCTTTAATGTCCAGCACCTTCCCTGAGTATATATCAACTGGAGTGGGAATAGTAAATTATATATGTTTAGTGTCCAGCACTTTCCCTGACTTAATACTAACTGGAGTGGGAATAGTAACTTATATATCTTTAATGTCCAGCACCTAACCTGAATATTTATATTAACTGGAGTGGGAATAGTAAATTATGTATGTTTAGTGTCCAGCACCTTACTGGACTTAATACTAACTGGAGTGGGAATAGTAAATTATATATGTTCAGTGTCCATCCCCTTCCCTGACTTAATACTAACTGGAGTGGGAATAGTAAATTATATATGTTTAGTGTCCAGCACCTTCCCTGACTTAATATTAACTGGAGTGGGAATAGTAAATTATATATCTTTAATGTCCAGCACCTTCCCTGAGTATATATTAACTGGAGTGGGAATAGTAAATTATATATGTTTAATGTCCAGCACCTTCCTTGAGTATATATTAATTGGAATTTGTGTAGTGTCCAGCACCTTCTCTGACTTAATATTAACTGGAATGGGAATAGTAAATTATATATGTTTAGTGTCCAGCACCTTCCCTGACTTAATACTAACTGGAGTGGGAATAGTAAATTATATATGTTTAGTGTCCAGCACCTTCCCTGACTTAATACTAACTGTAGTGGGAATAGTAAATTATATATCTTTAATGTCCAGCACCTTCCCTGAGTATATATTAACTGTAGTGGGAATAGTAAATTATATATCTTTAATGTCCAGCACCTTCCCTGACTTAATATTAACTGGAGTGGGAATAGTAAATTATATATCTTTAATGTCCAGCACCTTCTTTGACTTAATACTAACTGGAGTGGGAATAGTAAATTATATAGGTTTATTGTACAGCACCTTCCCTGACTTAATACTAACTGGAGTGGGAATAGTAAATTATATAGGTTATGGGGCCGATTCCGATCTGGGTCGGAAAACTCTCCGACCGAGCCGGATCCGGAGAGATTTCCGACCGAGCCGGACTCCTGCAGTCCGACCGAGCGAGTACGATGCGGCCGCATGCTGCCGGACTCGATTCGGTCGGACTCCCATTGAAATCAATGGGAGCCAGTCGTACGACGCGTACATGGGCTCCCTTTGACTGAATGGGTACGTCGCGAACAAGTGCGCCCCCTACAGTGTGTACGCGTCGGTGCAACCCGCACCGTACATGCATGTTTAGGGGGGGCCCTTGGGTCCCCCCTGTGTTCGACTCGTATTGCTACGGGTGAAGGGGGGTCCGGCACGGACCCCCCCAAGTCCGGCTCCGGGAGCTTTTTCGAGCCGGACGCTCCGACTCGATCCGGCTGTCCGACGCGTACATCGTACTCGCTCGGTCGGATAACGTCTCCATTGCGTGGTGTGATTCGTTTCCGTACGAGTCGGTCGGAGCGGTTCGGATCCGGAAACGGTTCGGTCGGAACACATGCGTACATTCGCATCGTACTCGCTCGGTCGGACAGCTGTACGAGTCGGTCGGGAAAAACGCGTACGCCTCCTACTTTTTCCGGCCGGATCCCGTTCGGAGAGCTTCCGACCGAGATCGGAATCGGCCCCTTAGTGTCCAGCACCTTCCCTGACTTAATACTAACTGGAGTGGGAATAGTAAATTATATATGTTTAGTGTCCAGCACCTTCCCTGACTTAATACTAACTGGAGTGGGAATAGTAAATTATATATCTTTAATGTCCAGCACCTTCCCTGAGTATATATTAACTGGAGTGGGAATAGTAAATTATATATGTTTAATGTCCAGCATCTTCCCTGAGTATATATTAATTGGAGTGGGAATAGTAAATTATATATCTTTAATGTCCAGCACCTTCTTTGACTTAATACTAACTGGAGTGGGAATAGTAAATTATATATCTTTAATGTCCAGCACCTTCTTTGACTTAATACTAACTGGAGTGGGAATAGTAAATTATATAGGTTTATTGTCCAGCACCTTCCCTGACTTAATACTAACTGGAGTGGGAATAGTAAATTATATAGGTATAGGGGTCGATTCCGATCTCGGCCGGAAGCGCACCTAACAGTATTCGTCCGGAAAAAAACCAAGCCGAACGCGTGTTTCCCGACCGATTCGAACAGTCGTCCGAACGAACAAGTACGATGCGCATAACAGCCCAGATTCCGAGCGAGCCGTACTCACCAATTCCAGCTCCTGTTCCCCGCCCGAGCCGGATCCGTAAACGCCAATTCGAGTTGCACGGAAGCAAATACACAGCACCTTCCGGCCGGACGAGTACGATGCGCCTTCCGTACGCGCCGAACCCGTCACTACGTCCGGCACGTCAGAGCATCCGGGAGAGCTGCACATAAGCTCCGATTCGCGCCACATGACGATCCACGGCGACGAGACGAACAAGCCAGCGACGAGTACGAGTCGAAGCCACGAGAAACCTGAACGAGACGAACCAACCATGAATCCCATCGCGCAGGTCCTACCAATACTCTACATCTATTACCGGGACCGGTACGGACGCGTACGACGCAGACGGTATGTCAAACACCCACAACACAAACAAACGACACGTACCCGAAATATGTCACACACACATAGGGATGCAGAAATGACGTACACTAGCAACAGCAAAACCATAGGGGCGGGATGGCTATCACCAATGCCATACACACCCATAGGGGGATGGATGCCTACCACCAATACCATCCCCACTCATAGGGGGATGGATGCCTGTCACTACTACCATCCCCACTCATAGGGGGATGGATGCCTGCCACTACTACCATCCCCACTCATAGGGGGATGGATGCCTGCCACTAATACCATCCCCACTCATAGGGGGATGGATGCCTACCACTACCACCACCCCTACTCATGGGGGCATGGATGCCTGTCACTACTACCCTCCCCACTCATAGGGGGATGGATGCCTGCCACTAATACCATCCCCACTCATAGGGGGATGGATGCCTACCACTACTACCATCCCCACTCATAGGGGGATGGATGCCTGCCACTACTACCATCCCCACTCATAGGGGGATGGATACCTACCACTACTACCATCCCCACTCATAGGGGGCCTCGATGCCTGCCACTACTACCATCCCCACTCATAGGGGGATGGATGCCTGCCACTAATACCATCCCCACTCATAGGGGGATGGATGCCTACCACTAACACCACCCCTACTCATGGGGGCCTGGATGCCTGTCACTACTACCCTCCCCACTCATAGGGGGATGGATGCCTGCCACTAATACCATCCCCACTCATAGGGGGATGGATGCCTACCACTACCACCACCCCTACTCATGGGGGCCTGGATGCCTGTCACTACTACCCTCCCCACTCATAGGGGGATGGATGCCTACCACCAATACCATCCCCACTCATAGGGGGATGGATGCCTGTCACTACTACCATCCCCACTCATAGGGGGATGGATGCCTGCCACTATTACCATCCCCACTCATAGGCGGATGGATGCCTGCCACTAATACCATCCCCACTCCTAGGGGGATGGATGCCTACCACTACCACCACCCCTACTCATGGGGTCTGGATGCCTGTCACTACTACCCTCCCCACTCATAGGGGGATGGATGCCTGCCACTAATACCATCCCCACTCATAGGGGGATGGATGCCTGTCACTACTACCCTCCCCACTCATAGGGGGATGGATGCCTGCCACTAATACCATCCCCACTCATAGGGTGATGGATGCCTACCACTACCACCACCCCTACTCATGGGGGCCTGGATGCCTGTCACTACTACCCTCCCCACTCATAGGGGGATGGATGCCTGCCACTAATACCATCCCCACTCATGGGGGCCTGGATGCCTGTCACTACTACTATCCCCACTCATAGGGGGATGGATGCCTACCACTAGTCCATCCCCACTCATAGGGGTCCTGGATGCCTGCCACTACTACCATCCCCACTCATAGGGGGATGGATGCCTGCCACTAATACCATCCCCACTCATAGGGGGATGGATGCCTACCACTAACACTACCCCAACTCATGGGGCTTGTATGCATGTCACTACTACCCTCCCCACTCATAGGGGGATGGATGCCTGCCACTAATACCATCCCCACTCATAGGGGGATGGATGCCTACCACTACCACCACCCCTACTCATGGGGGCCTGGATGCCTGTCACTACTACCATCCCCACTCATAGGGGGATGGATGCCTACCACTACTACCATCCCCACTCATAGGGGGCCTGGATGCCTGCCACTACTACCATCCCCACTCATAGGGGGATGGATGCCTGCCACTAATACCATCCCCACTCATAGGGGGATGGATGCCTACCACTAACACCACCCCTACTCATGGGGGCCTGGATGCCTGTCACTACTACCCTCCCCACTCATAGGGGGATGGATGCCTGCCACTAATACCATCCCCACTCATGGGGGCCTGGATGCCTACCACCCACACAACCCCTACTCATAGGACGGGTATTGCATGACACAACCAGCATACTCCAACATAAGGAATGTCTGAAAAATACATCCCGCCAACACCATGACAAGCGTGTGTAGTCTGTGTCAAATGCCTACAACACTGAACATGACATTGAACATACAATGTGACCCCCTATCACATGTGTCACACATAAATATGTGTGGCCTCCACAATGCAAGCAGACCATGACCACTGTGGCAATGGGGTCTAACACCCCATCATCACAGTGACCAAAAGGTAAGTGTGGGGTCCATACCTGAAGCACATTTTGAACATTGTGGCAATGGGGTCTAAAGCCCCATCACCACAGTGACCAAAATGTAAGTGTGGGGTCCATAGCTGAAGCACATTTTGAACATTGTGGCAATGGGGTCTAAAGCCCCATCACCACAGTGACCAAAAGGTAAGTGTGGGGTCCATAGCTGAAGCACATTTTGAACATTGTGGCAATGGGGTCTAAAGCCCCATCACCACAGTGACCAAAATGTAAGTGTGGGGTCCATAGCTGAAGCACATTTTGAACATTGTGGCAATGGGACCTAAAGCCCCATCACCACAGTGACCAAAATGTAAGTGTGGGGTCCATAGCTGAAGCACATTTTGAACATTGTGGCAATGGGACCTAAAGCCCCATCACCACAGTGACCAAAAGGTAAGTGTGGGGTCCATAGTTGAAGCACATTTTGAACATTGTGGCAATGGGGTCTAAAGCCCCATCACCACAGTGACCAAAATGTATGTGTGGGGTCCATAGCTGAAGCACATTTTGAACATTGTGGCAATGGGGCCTAAAGCCCCATCACCACAGTGACCAAAATGTAAGTGTGGGGTCCATAGCTGAAGCACATTTTGAGCATTGTGCCAATGGGGTCTAAAGCCCCATCACCACAGTGACCAAAATGTAAGTGTTGTCATGGGAAAAGCTGCAACTGCCAACCTGCTGGATGATTCCTGGTCACACAACAACAAACACATCAGTGGCTTAGTAGTGCTTGTGTCCCATAGCAACATAGATTGGGTGAGGCAAACAGTGCAGTGCCAATGAAACATCGCTTTGGCCATGTGCAGACAAACATCACCCATGGGGGCTCACATTGTCAACATTCATGAATAACACAATGACAGAAGTGACCATCATAATGCAGACCCACATATCTGCACCAATGGACACACAAATGTAGATATCCTGTGGAGACTGTAGATGTGAGGTGAACAAATACCATTCCATGGCAGCAATGGGACATACAAACCATGATCATTGTGCTGACTGATGACCTAGGAGTCCCAGGGGCAGCAGGGGAAAGCCACCAAACAACATACAGCCAATGGCACACTAAAGAAATGCCAATGCAGTGGTGCAAATGCACAAACACAAACAGGCAGACTCACACTGCATATCAAACACAACAGGTGATGGGGGTGGTGTGCCAGTGTCCCCAGGCAAACACACAACACATGAGGAGGCCTGAATCCCTATTACACAGATGTCAATACAGTGCCACACAAAAGTAACTCATGGATCGGATTCTCCTATGTGGGCAATCAGCCATTGTTAGATGAGAGGGAGCCCAAATTACAAATGTCACACAAGCTTGTAGGAACAGCAACTAACACAGCAAGAGACAGACCCACCACAGCACTACCCCCAGGGACCCCACATTGTGGTGACACTGGCCTGCATGATAATCACACTGTGATGACAAAGGTAGATGTCGTACACACTGTGAACCACAGTCATGTGTCCTGAGCAACTAACTACCATCACATCTACACAAGCACAAATCAATCAGCACGGCCTGTCAGCCAAGGCCAACATGGAGGTAGGGGTCTAGCCGTGCAATAACTCTCATTTGCACACACTCAACACCACACACCTTGATCTCCACCAATGTGCAGCAGTGAAGCTCACATGGACTGGTGACATTGCACATGCACCCATGACAATCCCAGGGGTGGTGGGGGAACTAAGGTGGAGATACCCATCACACATGGCCAGTCAACAAGACTCGTGAATGTCTGACACACTGCACAGTACGCTGTACATGGGCATGACGTCAAATCCACACCAACCAATGGGATCCCGGCCACAGTCACACACCAATGAAGAAGCCAAGGTCACCCACAAAGAACACACATAGACAACTTCCAACATTGCAGCTCTGACCCTGAGGAGTGGCAGCAGTCACACACACAACGTGTCACAATCACTGAAAGCCAACACAAACTGTAAATTACATGACTTGTGTAACCAAAAAGTGCCAAGGGGAATCCTGACTGTGTCTCATCTGCGTTTGCACACAAACTCAGCCCTGACAGCAAACACACCTATGGATGACACCCTGATGACCAGTAATGTGCCATGCACCCACATCACAGAGAACCCAGGGCGAAGATTTTGGGGGAACATTGCTCAACTCAGCAAGCATCACAAACAGGAACATCACTAGGGACCCCAGCCTGCGTAGCAAAATGGAAGTGAACACACACAGACATGCTCACACAACACACACCTTGGGCTCAGGCAATGTCACGGAATTACACACTGCCATGAGGGGACTCCACTCCTGTGTAAGGAAAGCTGTGCCATACGTTGTCTCTGCAGGGCTCTATCATGTCAGCAGAACACTTGGTCACTCAGTCAACAATTAGCACAAAATGAAGGCTCTCGTCACATCAGCCTGGTCATGGCAGTGTCACCGAAATCATCTGCACCGATCAAATACACGTGTATAGCAAGTTGCACTGATACCACAGATGAGTCCTTCCCCATTGATGCCCAAACATGCATGTCCAGTGGAGATGGTCACACGGTCAGGGAAATAGACAAATTGAACAATGGCAAGCACATCTGATGTGCAGGGGTGTAAGCCACAGATGTGATATTGCAAAAACATGTAGGGAATCCCATTGGCTAATATGAAAAACATGACACCGTCATATTGCTGCAAAGGATGACATGGCTACACACCAGGATAGGACACATTCACCCTGGACCACATGGGGTCCTGCACAGTAACACTTCATTTACCTGATATCAAAAATCACCATCACTGCAGCAAGGGCATGGTTAGCATCCTCAACATCATGTACATCTGAAGCAAAACTACTAGAGAACTGAAAGTAGCTTTATTCAGCATATGTGATTTGAAAATAGAAAGTCCTGACAAAACCCAAAGGCCAATGGCCAGTCCATGACTAAAGTCCGAACAGGGTGACAGTGGCAGATGTCACCCTTTGCTTGCCTGCACTGCTACGGACCAGGGACATTCCCCTCGGAGGGGCATACGGGGGGCAGGCCAGGCACCGCAGGGACAGGATCAGGGCTCACCAGAAGGAGGCAGGGAAGGGGTGGCTGGTGCTGGAGAGTCACTGACAACTGCAGTGGAGGTAATTCACGACGGTGCAGTGGTATGGTTATAGGTAAAATGGCGCTCCAAGAATGAGTAGCACTTACACTCTATTTAGATTTCTGAGAAATTTATATGGACGGTGCTGAAAGGTGAGAAGAACCACCAGTCTCCCCAAACACGTGGTCGAAACCAACATAAACATAAACACAATCCTCAGCACACGTCTTTTAAGTAATATGCAATTATCCAATTTGTTTTAGTCAAGCATAAATGATACAGAGAAATTTTCGAGCTTGGTTTCTTTTCTTTATTCTCTTTGTTCTTGCATCAGCCAACAAGTGTTTCGTCGCACAAAGGAATTTTGTCCCGCGACTTTCTCAAGGCTTACAAGAGTCCAAAATGTTCCTTTATCAGTGGTGATAATTCCATCCCACTGGAAAATTAAAAATCTATGTTCCGATGTCCACGTCGCATTTAACCGTGGATCTTCGTCATGAGCCAAACCTAGAGCATGTAAGAAGGACGTGTAGGTCCCCACATCAGCGCCGTGTTCTCGAGTGTGAGGTGTCTGACATGGTGTGTGCCAGCACAACTGGGGGGCATGAGTCAGATGGTGTGGGTGCCGGCACAACTCCAGTGGGCTGGCCAGATGGAGTGGACAGGTTCACCACTGCAGTGCCCAAGTCAGACGGGGTGGTAGTGGACTCCACTGCAGTGCCCATCTCCAGGGGAGTAGAATGGGGTTCAGGTAAGGTGGGCAGGACAGAGGGGGAGGACACGGTCACCACACCAGTGGCACAAACATGTGCAGCGGGGGGGTGGGGCTGGAAGAGCAAGTGGTAGGCGGAGAAGGCCGCATCATTTTGGGGATGGTGTATCTGTGGGTGGGGGAACCTGGGGCAGGGTGTGGTGGGGGAACCTGTGTTGTGGGTGCCTGAGGGATGGAGGAAGGAGACTGTGTGGTTGACCTGCAGGGCGGTGGCGGGGTCTTGCTCTTCCGGGCCCGGGGGGCCTTGCGGGTGGGGGCCTCAGTCTGTCTGCGCCTGGGGGAGGGTGTCCAGGGGCGAGGGGCACTCCCCTCTGTGTGGGTGGACTTCCTCTTCCACCTGTATGCTGGATCAGCGGGATCGGAGGGGAAGAGGCCGAGGTCACAGAGGAAGAGCTGCTTTGTAGGTGGGGTTGCAGGTGAGGCAAGGGAAGGGGTCTTGGAGGGAGAGGATTTTGAGGACTGCGGAGTGACTGTGGATGCCTGTGTGTGTGTCTGTTCCCCATCCCCTGTGGGTGTGGTATCAGTCCCCTGAGGATGCTTGTGTGCACGTTTTGCCTTTGTTTTGTGTGTTTCTGTGCTGCTCGTGTCTGTGTGTTTGGGTGATTGTGCAGGTGTGCATGTGCTTGGGACAGGTAGGGTGCCAGGAAGTGTGGATGGGGCAGAGGTAGGAGGGGTGATGGACTGTTGAAGGAGGGACACTGCTGCCGTCAGGGAGGAGTCCATGGACCTATTGCTCCTCTGTAGGGCAGACATGCCCGTCGAGATGCCCTCCATGAACGACACCAGATGTGTCAACAGAGTGGTGTGTGCATGGAGGACACTCAGCATTGCTGTCTGCCCTACATGGAGCTGGCGAAGTAGGTACACAGACTCCTCACTCAGGGCAGCAGGGGACACAGGGGCAGGGGGTGCGGTGCCTGGCACGAAGGAGACACGCTCCCGAACACGGGAGCCTCCACGGACCTCTGGAATGGGAGCCAATGGGAGGGCGGTGGTGGTGGTGGTGGTGGTGGTGGTGGTGGTGGTGGTGGGGCCAGACATACTAGCTGGGGTGTGGTGGCTGCTGACACCTGCCTCCACAAGGGAGTCATCCTCCGAGCTGCTGTGGTCCTCAGCTGAGGTGGATGGTGCTGAGGACTCCTCGGTGTGGCTCCCCTCGCCCTCCGTGCCACTGGGTCCCTCCGACCACTCACCGGCTGCTGACCCAGTCTGGCTCTGCAGCTCATCCTGGTCCGTGGAGCTGTCCCCTCCTGTGGCCGTGGATGTATCTGCAAACAATTAGGGAAACAGACAAACATCAGTCACCTGCACTGACCGCACACACCACAGTAAGTACAGCACATTACAGAGCAAGCCCTGGCATCCTCAGTTGAACATTGCCAAAAGTCCTCACATAGATTAGGAGAAGCCAATTGTCAGTCTGATGGTCAACCATGGCACTCACACCCCTCCTGCCCTTGCACCCATCTGTCTGGTGCCTGTTGGATGGTAATACCCCAGTGTGGACACCTGCACCACGTACACAGTTGTTGGACATTGCAGAGAACATGGTGAAGTATGTGAACATGCACACATCACATCTCTTGCCACTGAGTCAGTACAGGTGTCCGGATAAAGGGATGGCCAGAGTCTAATTAGAAATGCATGTGATGCATACCAGCACCAGACACCATGATGCACCCATGTCCAGATAGTCAAAGCCACAATGGGGTGCATGTTGCACATGTCACTCCTCTGCAGGATCCCTCTTAGGAAGTTTAATGCCATGGCACAGGCATGCCTGCAAAGTCATACATCACTGTCTCCAGTCACATGGGCATGGCAGCCAACAACAGTCTGCACTGTGTCACAATCCTAGGTAATGGGGAATGCAAGTTATGTAGCTGACAAGTGCACATGTCCATCCCCCACAAACCACATCATCTGAACTCTTATTTGTCCACGTCATGCCAATTGGACATATGGGAGACATGAAACACAACTCTATGAACCTGAGCACCTCACAGTCTTCTGTGAATGAAAAACAGCTGCCTGAAAATCACAGTTGCATACACCTGTGTGCACAGTCAAGTGATCAAACACCTATAAGTCACAGAAGTATCGTCTCTCATGGTCACATCTCAGATGGCATGCTGAGCCCTAAACGATAAACATCCCAGTAGTCCTGACAACGAGGCCACAGCACAATGACACAGAGGCAGACACCTGAGGGAACATTTCACTGATCACAACATGTCAGCTGATACACGGGAGTGGGAGTACAGAGTGTATTGTATGCCCTGGAGTAGGCATGACTGTCCTGCTCCACCTGAAAGAGGGATGAGCCCTGGACAGTAGGCAGGTGGCTAAGCATGTGTGACACACTTGATATACATACTCCTGAGGCCCAAACATTGTTCCCACCCACAGTATGGGGTGTGCCAAATACCCCAGGGACATGTGGTGATTCAGATCAGCAATTGGACCACATATCAAAGTTACACCCAGATTACATGTCAGAACTTAGGCATCGTGTAAGCAATTGACCCACCCATGAAGCCCACCACAAAGTCACAGGAACAAATGCTGTCCCCCACCTTGAGCAAAGCAAAATGCAAAGACACAGTATCCAAGTGACACAATTTCCTGACTGTAAGGGCCACACCTGCGTATCAGATGAGGAGTGGGCATGTCACAATTGAGGGACATGGGTCCTGGACCACAAGACTGAGGTACTGTGGAAGTTTAACCAGGCCAGAGGAGGGCACATAGCATGTCAGACAAAGTTCACAGTGCAGTCATGGACTCACCCCCTCCTTGCTGATGTCTGGCCTTCAGCTGCCCATCCAGGTCAGGGAAGACCACCGCCAGGATCCTGAGCATGTGGTGGGTCAGGGTCCGGTGTCCGCCCCTCCTGCGAGGAGGCGACAGCTTCAGCTGGACCCTTGCGATCCTCCGGGTCCAGCCCCGAAGGTCCTGCCACCTCTTCTGGCAGTTGCGGATCCGGCGCTTGTAGACCCCCTCGGATCTTACTGCCCGGGCGATGGTCAGCCAGATTTCCTGCTTCTGGTGGGCATCAACCTGTGAGTATGACAAAGTGAAAAGGCCATTACTACACATGCAACATATACGTGCATCACACAGTTGGATATACATGTCTCAATCACAGGGGCATATGATGTACACAGGCAGTGCAACGATGGCTATGAACAGTTTGCCAGCAGTTACTACATGGTATCATTGCAGGGGAAGTAAACCTTGTTGGAATGCACTGTTACTGCACTGTACCTGTTCAGTGCATGTAACTACACACTTTGGGGGGTGAGAACTACTCAGTGAGCATGCTAGCCAGTGTTGTGCACACTGTAAGTCTTGCTAGTCAGACAACATGCACAATTAGTAAGGCAGTGGACAGCACACTCACCTGCTCCCCTGGTTTCCCATACAGCTTGCTGTACTGTGGAAGGAGGCTGTCCAGCAGGGCCTGGTTCTCCTCAAGGCTGAAGGCTGGGGCTCTCTCCACAGTACGTGCCATTGCAGTAGCCAGAGGATGCAGAGACAGCAGCAGTGTTGGTGGCAGATGTTGTCCTGGAGCATGTAGTGCAGGCAAGTGAGATCTCAGGGGAACAGCCAGCATTATATGTGTGCTGCAGAGGCAGATACTGTCCCATGTGTCCAAAGTGATAGGTCCAAGTCGTTTGCATCTTCTGAATCTGGCCAATCCATGGAATTGCACCACTAATACACGCCCACAGCATCCTTCAAAAGTTCAACTTCATGACACCCATGAATTTGCAACATTGTTGTGGCTGGCCAACTGAATTCACTGCATCAGACTCGTTGAAGCTTCGAAAACGCGTCCGTTGCCATGCCAGGCCCTAGCCAATGCATGCACACCGATCGGTCCATTGCTGTACAACGCGTATTCCGGGAAACAACGCGTACCCGCTCACAACAGATGCAATGGCCAGTGCGTGCACACCGATCGGTCCATTGCTGTACAACGCGTACCTGCTCACAACAGATGCAATGGCCAGTGCGTGCACACCGATCGGTCCATTGCTGTACAACGCGTACCCGCTCACAACAGATGCAATGGCCAGTGCGTGCGCACTGATCGGTCCATTGCTGTACAACGCGTACCCGCTCACAACAGATGCAATGGCCAGTGCGTGCACATCGATCGGTCCATTGCTGTACAATGCGTATTCCGGGAAACAACGCGTACCCGCTCACAACAGATGCAATGGCCAGTGCGTGCACACCGATCGGTCCATTGCTGTACAACGCGTACCCGCTCACAACAGATGCAATGGCCAGTGCGTGCACACCGATCGGTCCATTGCTGTACAGTGCGTACCCGCTCACAACATATGCAATGGCCAGTGCGTGCACACCGATCGGTCCATTGCTGTACAACGCGTACCCGCTCACAACAGATGCAATGGCCAGTGCGTGCACACCGATCGGTCCATTGCTGTACAACGCGTATTCCGGGAAACAACGCGTACCCGCTCACAACAGATGCAATGGCCAGTGCGTGCACACCGATCGGTCCATTGCTGTACAACGCGTACCCGCTCACAACAGATGCAATGGCCAGTGCGTGCGCACTGATCGGTCCATTGCTGTACAACGCGTACCCGCTCACAACAGATGCAATGGCCAGTGCGTGCGCAACGATCGGTCCATTGCTGTACAACGCGTACTCGCCACAACGGATGCAATGGCCAGTGCGTGCGCACCGATCGGTCCATTGCTGTACAACGCGTGCATCCGCTCACAACAGATGCAATGGCCAGTGCGTGCACACCGATCGGTCCATTGCTGTACAACGCGTACCCGCTCACAACAGATGCAATGGCCAGTGCGTGCACATCGATCGGTCCATTGCTGTACAATGCGTATTCCGGGAAACAACGCGTACCCGCTCACAACAGATGCAATGGCCAGTGCGTGCACACCGATCGGTCCATTGCTGTACAACGCGTACCCGCTCACAACAGATGCAATGGCCAGTGCGTGCACACCGATCGGTCCATTGCTGTACAGTGCGTACCCGCTCACAACAGATGCAATGGCCAGTGCGTGCACACCGATCGGTCCATTGCTGTACAACGCGTACCCGCTCACAACAGATGCAATGGCCAGTGCGTGCACACCGATCGGTCCATTGCTGTACAACGCGTATTCCGGGAAACAACGCGTACCCGCTCACAACAGATGCAATGGCCAGTGCGTGCACACCGATCGGTCCATTGCTGTACAACGCGTACTCGCTCACAACAGATGCAATGGCCAGTGCGTGCACACCGATCGGTCCATTGCTGTACAACGCGTACCCGCTCACAACAGATGCAATGGCCAGTGCGTGCGCACCGATCGGTCCATTGCTGTACAACGCGTACCCGCTCACAACAGATGCAATGGCCAGTGCGTGCGCACCGATCGGTCCATTGCTGTACAACGCGTACCCGCTCACAACAGATGCAATGGCCAGTGTGTGCACACCGATCGGTCCATTGCTGTACAACGCGTACCCGCTCACAACAGATGCAATGGCCAGTGCGTGCACACCGATCGGTCCATTGCTGTACAACGCATATTCCGGGAAACAACGCGTACCCGCTCACAACAGATGCCATGGCCAATGCGTGCACACCGATCGGTCCATTGCTGTACAACGCGTATTCCGGGAAACAACGCGTACCCGCTCACAACAGATGCAATGGCCAATGCGTGCACACCGATCGGTCCATTGCTGTACAACGCGTCCCTGTACAGGTCACTCGCATATGTCACCATGCTTGTCACTGGTGAACGTATGCCAGCTACATATACTTGCCAGGGACTCAGGGGCACACCTACAACACCACAGCCTGTCCACACTGTATCCTAAGGCATGTAAGGCTGCATTACCTTTTCTGTGTATGGGGGTCAACATGTGGTTTTGGGGTGGCACTTGGGGGCAGCCACTCCCAGGCTGTGCACGTGTTCATGGGGACAGGATCCTTTGTGTGTTGTGCACATGACCACTGTGATGTGCAACTGTTCATTTCAGAGCATGTGGCATGGTCACATTTCCAGGTTGTGTATGTGTATGTCATGTCACATACCCCCAGAGTCCCATGTGGGAAGGTATGTACGTCACAGGGTGACCCATTGCCACAATAGTGATGGCCCTCCACAGTCTGTGTGCATGTTGTGTTTCCGATGTCTCTGATTCCATGTGCACAATGGGAGACAGTCTCCACATCCACGTTGTTTGTGCATGGACTTTGATGTTGTGCGTGTGTGTGTCACAGACGTCCATGTCTGTCCTGCGGAGGCAACAGGGGCCACTACCTGTGGGAGTCATGTTTGTTTTTCTGACGTGTACATGATACGCCATGTCATGCCAGTGTCCATGTGGCAATACAGGGTCCCTGGGAATCTACCTGTCAATGAGCTGTGATGCCTGTGGCGCATCTGTCCAGACATGTCACTGTGGTGTGTGTTTGGTACGTGACAGCAGTAAATGGGTACTGTGACACAGCCTAATGGTTTCCCATAGCACAACCTGGAACCTGTTGTCAACACATGTTGAACTGAGATGTTAGATGATGGCCATGTAGGTGCCATATATGTCCATACAGAACGGCACACACATCAAGTACTTGTGTCTCGTAATGATGTATCATGTGATATTGAGTATGGTCAATGCCACATATGTGGGGTGACTGACAATCTTTCTTTCTTCACCTATGCACTGCAGGGCACCAGCTGTCCATAGACCATTCCCTGACCTTGCAACGATGGTGGAACGTGACAGCATCCGACGGTACCGCTTCACCAGGCAGCTGATTGAGGATTTGGCAGTGCGCTTGGCCCCACATTTGCAACCTGGCCAGCCGTACCCTACAGCGCTGACCCCAAGGTGAAGGTGATGGCAGCCCTACACTTCTTTGCCACCGGTACCTTTCAACACACTGTGGCGTCTGCTGGTGGGATGTCACAGACTATGTTCAGCCGTGTGCTACGCGATGTTTTGGAGGCAATGTTGAGATGCCTGAACCAGTACATCTATTTCCCTAAACGTCAACAACTCACTGACGTGAAGAGTGACTTCTATGCCCTGGGGAGGATGCCACATGTCATTGGCTCCATTGATGGGACACATGTGGCTTTGGTACCACCACAGGCACATGAGCAGGCATACAGGAACATGAAACATTATCATTCGATCAATGCTCTAGTGGTATGTCTTGCAGATATGAGCATCTCACATGTGTGTGCCCGTTTCCCTGGTTCGGCACACGATGCCTATGTGATGAGGAGTAGTCGCATCCCGAGGATGATGTCACAGATGCAGAACAAGCGTGCCTGGCTTGTCGGTGTGTACTGACTTTGTACCATTGTGTGTGTTCTGCTATGTTGTATTCCGCCCTCTTTTCCAACTCAGCTAATGTGCAATTGTCTGTCTGTAGGTGACTCCGGATACCCCAACATGCCGTGGTTGCTGACACCCCTCAGGAACCCTGTGACACCAGCCCAGATGCGCTACAATGAGGCACATGGTCAGACCAGGAGAGTGATCGAGCGGACATTTGGTCTCCTGAAGAGCCGCTTCCGCTGCCTGGACAAGACAGGAGGGGCCCTCCCATATGCCCCAGCAAAGGTGTTCAAGATTGTCATCGTCTGCTGCATGCTGCACAACCTGGCAGTGCGGAAGGAGTTGCCTCTCATCCTGGATGACGATGACCAACATCCGCCACCTGTGGAGGATCCTGGCCTGGGCCACGATGCCAGTGATGATGATGATGATGATGAGGATGGTGATGTCCGCACACAGCTCATCACCAACTTCTTCAGCTGAATGTGAGTATCCAGAGAGTTGTCATGCCAATGATGTGAGTTTGCGTGATATGTGTTGGTGGTGCTCTGGTGCTGTTTGAGTGTGGCCATGTGCCTCTTGACTGGAAGCGTGCAGCGATGTGTCCTTACAGGTAGTCTGTACTCCCCAACAGTGTTGACATGCTAACTTGGTTTTCTGTAAGTATCTTGTGACATGTATTGGGCATGAGTATTGCAGTTCTGTCCTGTTCTTCAGTGCTTTTGACTGTGTGTCATGTCTGTCCTTCACAGGGTACTTTCAGAGTTGTTTGGTCAACTGTGATCCCCCGACACCATGATTCAACTTCCAGGGTGGGAGCAGTTGTTTCCCTACAGGTGATGTGCCACACACCCCTGGACTTTATTTCTTCTACACTTGTTTACTGTGTGGCCCCTGCCACGTAGGATTACCTTGCATCTGTAGTGGAAACAACATGTTGCAAATGTGTAATAACCCTGTGCTTCACTTTGGGATGTGCGTTGTCTGTGGTCACACATCTGACTGACATGTGCTTACTGCACCTGTGGGCTAGTTAATACAGACTGTGAATAGGTGTGGTGTCTGTGCATTCCACTGTATTTCCTGGCATCATCAGTGTAGGCGATGAGTCTGATGGCCGTGGTGTGTATGTGTTGTGTAGCCCTAGTGGTGTGTCTCCCTCATATGTGTCACGTCGCCATGACTCACATGACGGTGTTGAACTTGCTGTAGCAGTTAGCATGCACAGTGTCATTTAGCAGATCACCATCTCCATGACAGAAACCACGTTGGAATCACAACAGAGGCAAGTATGGTGTATTAGTGAGTTTATTTCCATACATGTGTGAGGATAGTGCACAGGATGGTGGGTGCTGTACATTGGGATTTGAATCCAAAGTTCCCAGATGAGTTGGAAGTCTTGGTAGGAGAAATGTCCTGAGTAAAGTCCACAGTCATCTGATACATTGGGCCAACTTAAGCTCCCCATGTCATGTGGGAGAGTTGGGTTGCATTCGACAGGGTGAACAGTTTGCACACAAAGGAGAATTTCCAGAACAGGTGTTGTGTTCCTGGGGGATGTACATGGCCATCGGCCTCTCAGTTTTCCTTCCTCGGACGACCCCTCTTCTTTCGGGGGGGACCCTCACGTGCAGGCTGCTGCGTTGCAGAGGACTCTCTGCCAGAGTCATCCTCCCTCCCTGTGGCAGTTGCAGTTGTTGCAGCACCAGATGTTGTGGGCACACAGGGAGGTGTGGCCATGTTGGTGCTAATCTGGTGGAGGCATGTCAATATGTCCCTATGCACCGCTGTCAGTTCTTCCAATGTGTCCCACTTGGACTCCATGCCAGACATGTGTGTCTCCAGACGGGACATGTGTGTCTCCACACGGGACATGTGTGAGTCCAAGCGGGCATGATGGGCAGCCTGCTGCTGTTGAATGTCCTTGAGGATCCCCACTACCTGGCTGACCTCTCCGGTGCTATTCTGGTACGCATCAGCAATGCGTGCCAGTTGTGGGTCATCATGCAGTCCAGACCCCTCTGCAAACAGCGACCTATATCTACCACCCCTCCCACCACCCCTGGCGACACATGCGGGACCTGCGGTGGCACGCACAGGTGACCGTAGGCCCACTTGGGGGTTGTTACTGGGGTCGTTGTCCGTTGCTCCACGTTGGGCCGGGGTCCCTGTGCTGTTGTCATCGGTGGTCCTTGGTCTGTCCGTGTCGGCAGGGGTGGTCTGTGTGTTGGCAGTTGTTGGAGGGGTGGGTGCAGGGGGTGCAGATGTTGGTCCTGCTGGTGCTGCATGATGACTCGCACCGGAGGTGCCAGGTAGGTCTTCGCCATCCGAGGAGGGCAGAGGCTGTTCCACACCAGTGAGCTCAGTGTCCCCCGGAGCCTGGGACAGGGACTCCTCATCGTCTGCTGCTGTGTCCCCATCATCACCTGTTTTTGGAAGAGACACACAATGTATGTTATGTTTCTACAGGCATCAATGGTTCACACACCTGACAGTTGTGACTGTACCTCTGGATGCGGGCCTGTACATTGCATTGTCCTAAGTTGTCACAGTCAGAGGTTGATATTGGTGTAGCACATTGTCCTGCCAACCTGAAGCTTTTCAATGTGAATGTTGAGGTGTGTGCATGGCCAGCATTGGTGGTATTTGGTGGACATCCGGCCCTCCTTCTCCCCCAGCCCAGTTATCCCACCATGAAGCATGCCACCCTTGCAGTGTGTGCAGGTTTACTCTCAGGATGTCAGTCAGTGGTGTCCTGCTGTTGGTTGTTGCACAGTTCCCAGCAGGGCCTTGTGCTCCCCACAGCTGAGGCCAGTGTCAGACATCTTTGAAGTGGCTTTTCACTGCCTGTGAGGTATGCATGCTTCAGTGTGAGCTTACTGGGCCATGTGGGTGGGGGATGTTGAGCTGTGACTACCACTCCCATCATGCTATTGCCTACACCCCCCTTCCCAGCATGCCCATACTTCCTTCCTTTTGACTCTGCTTCCCTGTGGGGTAGTGTGCCTGTGCTGAAAGGATGGCTGACAGTGTTGTCCTGGCGTTTGTTTGGCTACAAGTCCCAAGAGTGTCCCTGTGCTTCACACAGCATAACCCAGGGTGGTGGTTCTTTGTGGGATATTTAATTGGAGTGTGAGGCATTGCATTCTCCCAGGTGAGTTGTGTGGAGTTTGTGTTAAGAGGGTGTGTAAGAAAAGCTGCTTGTAACTATGGTCAGAGCTGTCAGTCCTCCTTCCCACCCAGCCAGATATCCCACCATGGAACGTACTTCCATTGCAGGGAGTGCAAGTTGGCTTTCAGGATGTCAGTCAGTGGTGTCCTGCTGTTGGTTGGTGCACAGTTCCCAGCAGGGGCTTGTGCTCCTCACAGCAGTACCCAGTGTCAGCCATCTTGTCAGTTGTTTTCCACTCCCTGTGATGTGAGCATGGTTCAGAGTGGTGTTGATGGGCCAATTGTGAGGGTTACCAATATCTGTGACTACAACTCCCATCATGCTATTGCCTACACCCCCCTTCCCAGCATGCCCATACTTCCTTCCTTTTGAGTGGACTTCACTGTGTGTGAGTGTGACAGCAATGGCAAGATGGCTGACAGTGGTGTCCTGCTGTTGGTTGGTGCACAGTTCCCAGCAGGGGCTTGTGCTCCCCACAGCAGTACCCAGTGTCAGCCATCTTGTCAGTTGTTTTCCACTCCCTGTGATGTGAGCATGGTTCAGAGTGGTGTTGATGGGCCAATTGTGAGGGTGACCAATATCTGTGACTACAACTCCCATCATGCTATTGCCTACACCCCCTTCCCAGCATGCCCATACTTCCTTCCTTTTGAGTGGACTTCACTGTGTGTGAGTGTGACAGCAATGGCAAGATGGCTGACAGTGGTGTCCTGCTGTTGGTTGGTGCACAGTTCCCAGCAGGGCCTTGTGCTCCCCACAGCAGTACCCAGTGTCAGCCATCTTGTCAGTTGTTTTCACCTCCCTGTAATGTGAGCATGGTTCAGAGTGGTGTTGATGGGCCAATTGTGAGGGTGACCAATATCTGTGCCTACAATTCCCATCATGCTATTGCCTACACCCCCTTCCCAGCATGCCCATACTTCCTTCCTTTTGAGTGGAGTTCACTGTGTGTGAGTGTGACAGCAATGGCAAGATGGCTGACAGTGTGGTCCTGTTGTTTGTTGGTGCCCAGTTCCCAGCAGGGCCTTGTGCTCCCCACAGCTGAGGCCAGTGTCAGACATATTTGAAGTGGCTTTTCACTGCCTGTGAGGTGTGCATGCTTCAGTGTGAGCTTGCTGGGCCATGTGGGTGGGGGATGTTGAGCTGTGACTACCACTCCCATCATGCTATTGCCTACACCCCCCTTCCCAGCATGCCCATACTTCCTTCCTTTTGACTCTGCTTCCCTGTGGGGTATAGTGCCAGTGCTGACAGGATGCCTGACAGTGTTGTCCTGGCGTTTGTTTGGCTACAAGTCCCAAGAGTGTCCCTGTGCTTCACACAGCATAACCCAGGGTGGTGGTTCTTTGTGGGATATTTAATTGGAGTGTGAGGCATTGCATTCTCCCAGGTGAGTTGTGTGGAGGTTGTGTTAAGGGGGTGTGTAAGAAAAGCTGCTTGTAACTATGGTCAGAGCTGTCAGTCCTCCTTCCCACCCAGACAGATATCCCACCATGGAACGTACTTCCATTGCAGGGAGTGCAAGTTGGCTTTCAGGATGTCAGTCAGTGGTGTCCTGCTGTTGGTTGGTGCACAGTTCCCAGCAGGGGCTTGTGCTCCCCACAGCAGTACCCAGTGTCAGCCATCTTGTCAGTTGTTTTCCACTCCCTGTGATGTGAGCATGGTTCAGAGTGGTGTTGATGGGCCAATTGTGAGGGTGACCAATATCTGTGACTACAACTCCCATCATGCTATTGCCTACACCCCCTTCCCTGCATGCCCATACTTCCTTCCTTTTGAGTGGACTTCACTGTGTGTGAGTGTGACAGCAATGGCAAGATGGCTGACAGTGGTGTCCTGCTGTTGGTTGGTGCACAGTTCCCAGCAGGGCCTTGTGCTCCCCACAGCAGTACCCAGTGTCAGCCATCTTGTCATTTCTTTTCCACTCCCTGTGATGTGAGCATGGTTCAGGGTGGTGTTGATGGGCCAATTGTGAGGGTGACCAATATCTGTGACTACAACTCCCATCATGCTATTGGCTACACTGACTTCACCAGCATACACAGAATTCATTCCTTTCAGTGAGCTTCCCTGTGAGGTGGTGTTCTAGTGGTGGCAAAATGTCTAACTGTGTTTGTTGGTTATATTTGTGCCACTGCCTTGCTGTATTTGTAGTTAGGTTTGTACATATCATGACACAGTTACACATCACTATGAGATGGCATGTATTGTGTTTATCTGACTGACAGACAAATCTTGGGGTGATTATCTTTTGGTTGCTGTGGATTTGCTAAGGGTGCATGGTTTGACTATCCCCTTGACAGTGATGTGTGTGTATTGTCACACAATATTGGGTATATTAGTTGTGTACTCACCAGGCTCTGGGATGTTTAATAGTCCATATACGCTCACTGGTGGTAGGATGGCCCACACCTTCTCCTCCCAGGGCCTGAGGTATAGTGGTTTGGCAGGAGGGCCACTGCCGGTGCGCTGACTCAAGATGTAATCCTTCTTTAGTAGGTCCCTGACCCTCCTGCGCACATCATACCACCTGTTCTGGATGTCTTCCTTTGTGCGCAAACATGGTGATTGTGCGTTCACCCTGTTGACGATCCTCTCCCACATCTTGGTTTTCTGCGACATGGGGGTCTGTTGGACCAATGTACCAAACAACTGTGGCTCTACCCTGAGGATCTCATCTACCAGGACTTCCAATTCACTGTCTAGGAACTTTGGATTCTTCTTTGGGGGCATGGTGATGGGTGGTGGTGGTGATTGATGTGTGTGTGTGTGTGTGTGTGTGCAAGTGAGGGTGTGTGAGTGTAGGTTTTGCTGGGTGTATGTGAGGGTGCTATTTGTTGAGGTGCTAATGGTGTGTGGCTTGTGTGATGGATGAGCTGTGAGTGTGTCTGTGGTTGCTGTCTGATGGTGTTCTGTGCTGGCAGGTCAGTTGAATTTGCAAAGGATCATGGTAGGGATCTGTGGCCTTTATATAGGTGGAGTTGGGGGTGTGTCCTTGTTCCATGTTTTTTTTCCCTGTATTTATTGACTTTGTCATTGCTAGTTTGGCCCTTTTTTTTGTATTTTTTCGTTAGTATTTTTTGTGCATGTAGGAGACGTTCTTCTGACCGAGTAGGACGCTGCAGTTGTCTCGTGCGAGCTTCTCCGAGTCGTTCACGCTGTGTTTCTGCTAGGATTATTGTGCGGCGTACGCATCGGTCGCCGAGTATTGGCTTCCTTCGGCTGGCTTTTGTATGCGTGTCGGTCGTACGGCTTGAGCTCCGTGCGACTCGGTCTGGTTTTCCACGCATTACATCGTACTGCGCGGGTTGGAGTTCGCGGGTACGTTTCGTTCGGGTTCATTCCTGGTGCGTGTCGGTCGGTTCTATTCGCGTGGTTTCCCAGCCGGATAGCTTGTTTCCGTCCGGTTCGGTCGTTCGGCTTGTGTTCCGTATGAGTCGGTCGTGATTCACATGCATTTCATCGTACTACCCAGGTCGGGCAGCGCCGGTACGTGTCGGTCGAACTATATTCCCGTACCGAGTCGGTCGGTATGTTTTCCGGCCTGAATCGGAATCGGCCCCTTAGTGTCCAGCCCCTTCCC
Source organism: Calotriton arnoldi (assembly GCA_963921515.1). Classification (NCBI taxonomy): domain Eukaryota; kingdom Metazoa; phylum Chordata; class Amphibia; order Caudata; family Salamandridae; genus Calotriton; species Calotriton arnoldi. The sequence continues at coordinate 792,601 of CAWUFW010003043.1, read as the reverse complement.
TGACTTCATACTAACTGGAGTGGGAATAGTAAATTATATATGTGTACTGTAGAGCACATTACTTTAATTTATAGTAATTGCTGTAGAAATATTATATTATATATGTTTATAGGTGTGTGACTTTAAAATATTTTTATAATCTGTAGTAGTAATGTGTATGTATAATATTTTATTTTATATTTATAATTACAATAATTATAACAATATATTTTGATAATACATATTAGTTGCAAATATATAATAATTAATAGAAAAATAATCAGACTTGTAAATTTTTAAATGATCTTTATTTGTTAATAATAAGATACTTAGGGGCCTATTACGATGGCGGGCGGAGACACGACCGCGGTGCCTGCGGTGGCGTTAACACCCATTTACCGCACGCCGCCAGCGGTCTTCACGCCCGCCATATACAGCCACAGCAGGACCCTTTGCAAAGGAACACATAGCACAGAAGCCCAGGCCCCAGCCAACACACACACCACAACAACATCACACACAAGCCAAGAACACTGAGGCCAGGCACAAAATGTACACACACACAGATGAGGACCAAACACTTCACTGCACACACTACCTGACAAGTCACACACACACCACCCTGACTCACAGCTACATACACACACCACATGCCAGCAGTAATGGAGGACAACATATAGGAAAGCCAAAGTGAGGTGCCCACAAATGGAAGGGCAGTGACACAACCATCAAGCATGTGTGATGCACATGCAAGACAAGACACATGTGAGAACACACACAGCCCATCACAGCACACATGGCTGACACAGTCAGTCAACACAAACCACGGTCACCCCAATGCAACAACTCCTGGAGACAGCAAGGACACCCATGTATAGGCACAGGGATGTAAGGAAGGCCCTGAACTCAAACACTGACCAGCCACACATAGGCATCCAAATACTGGACAAGACAATGTCTGCTGCACAACACACAGGGCCCAGTGACATACTACATGACAGCCAAGAACAAGTAGGATATGTCACACATACCTCCTCCCACAACAGCAACACACAATACTGCCATGTGCACAAAACACAACCACAGGGCTAAACAAGTACACATACAGGCACACCACTCCAGGGTCACACATGGCAGTAGTTGACAATGCAGGTGCACACACATCCACAGTCACAACAAAGTCACCCCCTTCACACCATACACTTCTCCACCACCCAAGTGCACACATTGGAAGTAAGCCATGGTACCTGGATAACTCATCACCACAAGATGTCCATACACCGACACTGATTGGCACACAGAAAGGAAGCTCACACAGACCCCATGACCCTGGCCTGCCTGCAAGCCTGTGCCCAAACTCCCACCCTGTGCTGCCATTGCCCACAAACCTGACATGTGTCCACCATAGATAACATGAGCCAAGAAGGAAGATGACTACAAGATTTCATTGCCAACCACCTGCACTGCACCCATAAGTATCACAGTCATGTAGAAATTAAGTGCCTCCCACCCCTGCAAAAAAATGAAATGTGACACAACCCATTAGCAATGTCGAAGTGGCATACTGAGCCTGTGACACAGTAAACCATGCACACACAGAAACAACTTTATTCAGGAAGGACACTGACACAACTCACTGCAGGACCAACTGTATTTATTCACAATTTGCATATTGAGACAACAAATTTGGGCAACAGCAAAGCCAGTGGGCATTTCAATATGCACAGTATTTACATGAGAAGCTGCACAGGCAGGGGGCAAACAGCAGTGAACCACAAGGCAAGTACAATGTGCAGAGTAGTTACATGAGAAGCTGCACAGGCAGGGGGCACACAGCAGTGAACAACAAGGCCAGTGGGCAGGACAAAGTGCAGAGTGAGTCCATGAGAAGCTGCACAGGCAGGGGGCAAACAGCAGTGAACCACAAGGCAAGTACAATGTGCAGAGTAGTTACATCAGAAGCTGCACAGGCAAGGGGCAAACAGCAGTGAACAACAAGGCCAGTGGCCAGGACACAGTGCAGGTGAGGTACATGAGATCCTGCACAGGCAAGGGGCAAACAGCAGTGAACAACAAGGCCAATGGCCAGGACACAGTGCAGGTGAGGTACATGAGATCCTGCACAGGCAAGGGGCAAACAGCAGTGAACAACAAGGCCAGTGGCCAGGACACAGTGCAGGTGAGGTACATGAGAAGCTGCACAGGCAAGGGGCAAACAGCAGTGAACAACAAGGCCAATGGCCAGGACACAGTGCAGGTGAGGTACATGAGATCCTGCACAGGCAAGGGGCAAACAGCAGTGAACAACAAGGCCAGTGGCCAGGACACAGTGCAGGTGAGGTACATGAGATCCTGCACAGGCAAGGGGCAAACAGCAGTGAACAACAAGGCCAATGGCCAGGACACAGTGCAGGTGAGGTACATGAGATCCTGCACAGGCAAGTGGCAAACAGCAGTGAACAACAAGGCCAGTGGCCAGGACACAGTGCAGGTGAGGTACATGAGAAGCTGCACAGGCAAGGGGCAAACAGCAGTGAACAACAAGGCCATTGGCCAGTACAATGCGCAGATGAAGTCCATTAGATCCTGCACAGGCAAGGGGCAAACAGCAGTGAACAGCAAGGCCAGTGGCCAGTCCAATGTGCAGATTAAGTCCATGAGATCCTGCACAGGCAAGGGGCAATCAGCAGTGAACAACAAGGCCAGTGGGCAGGACAATGTGCAGAGTGAGTCCATGAGATGCTGCACAGGCAGGGGGCACACAGCAGTGAACGACAAGGCCAGTGGGCAGGACAAAGTGCAGAGTGAGTCCATGAGAAGCTGCACAGGCAGGGGGCACACAGCAGTGAACGACAAGGCCAGTGGGCAGGACAAAGTGCAGAGTGAGTCCATGAGAAGCTGCACAGGCAGGGGGCACACAGCAGTGAACGCCAAGGCCAGTGGGCAGGACAAAGTGCAGAGTGAGTCCATGAGAAGCTGCACAGGCAGGGGGCACACAGCAGTGAACGACAAGGCAAGTACAATGTGCAGAGTAGTTACATCAGAAGCTACACAGGGAATGTATGCAACTCTACCATGCCCAGCAACATAGTAATGGGCCTGACAATGGGCATCACACGCACCCCTGTGGACAGACAGGTGTGTGAGGGTGACCACCACTCAGATGGGGCTGTCTGTCGGACTTGGAGCTGACTGTGTGTTGGGGTCAGTTGGAGGACTGCCCTGGGCAGTGGGAGTAACAACTGTGGAAGAGCCAACTGTGCATGTGGTAGCTGGGGGGCTGCTTGGACCAGGTGGGGTGGTGGCCCGGGGAGGTGGACTCATGCCCTGGTGAGACACAGTGTGTGCCGGAGCTTGTGGAGGGGTGCCTCTCCACTTCTTGGGGATCCTGAAAGGCTTCCCTGTCTGGGGATTGAGGGGAACTGGGGCAGACACAACAGGTGACCCCAACACCAAAGCTGATTCTGGTGTGGATAGCCCTCTGGGGACATGCTGGAACCCGCTGTGCGCTTGCCTGGTGTTTGCCGCCGCCCTGCCTCCCTCTGTCCACCAGCTTTTTCCCCTACAGTGTCCTCCCGTGCTGGCTTCACAGGGCTTGGGATGGGAGTGGAGGTCAAGGATGGATTATCCATGGGGCCCTCATCCTGTGTAATGTTTGCAGGCAACACCTTCTCAGTGTGTGTGGAAACTGTCTTTTTGCCTCTGCGAGACGTCTTTGGGACAGGGGAGTCTTTGGCAGGGGAGGAAGGTGAGGCCTGTGACCCTGATGCTGTTTTCTTTGCTTTGTGGCCCTTGCTGTCGCCTGATGGGCTTTTCTCTCTGCGCTCTGGGGTGGCCTTACTCTTATGTGGGGATGGTGTCTGCGCCCTAGTGCGCTTTGGTTGCTGCTGCTCCTTTGTGCTGCGGGTTCTGTATCGGGACTTTAGGGTCCGTTGGGCATTGTCACTGTCGTCAGAGGTGCACAGTCACACGGGGCCGGACCGAGTGCTGGGAGCCGCTCCCTGACTATGTGCCTGTTGCAGGGCTGCTGTCACAGTTGATGACAAGGACTGCACAGTCCGGTGTAGCCCACCTACGTCGGAATGTAAGCCCTCCATGAAAGCTATAACCTGCCCCAACTTTTTGTCGTGCTCTTGGAAGGCATTGAGAAGTGCTGTCTGCCCCACACAGCTGGCGCAATAGCTCGACTGCTTCTGCACTGAGGGCAGCAGGGCCGACATGGGCTGGGGCAGCTGTGCCTGGGGTGAAGGTGACTCTTTCCTTCCTACTCGTGCGGACACGGGCAGCACCAGTGGAGGTTGAAGGGAGGCTGGGCACTGGACGCTGTGTGGCGGAAGAGGAGGCAGAGTCCCCGTTCCCTGTACCCCCCAACATGGATGTGTCACCGCTGGCGTCAGATGAGGTAGAGCTTTGTGTCTCCATCTGTGAATGCTCTAGCAGACTCCTGTCCCCCTCCTCGGTGCTGGTCACATCTGTGTCAGTCAGCTCCGGTGCAGCTGTTGCACTGGAAGCCTCACCACTGGTGTCCGTCCCCTCTCCCTCTGCACATACGGGAGCTGCTGCATAGGAGAGAGAAGTACTGTGAGATGAGTGGCATCAACAGAACTAACACGTGCCAATACATCTGCATCCTAGAAAGAGGTGTGCAGCACATTGCATGCCACCCTGTGCACACATATATCTTGCCACCCAAAATTTCTACACAACGGTGCATGTCCGCCACACATCCTGCCATAAGTGCCCCAGGTGATTCACACAGCACACCATCCTGCAGTTGGCTCACATCAGACACAGCCCCAAAATGGCCTGTGCACACACACTGTCCCGATGTTGGCAAGGATGAACACCACGGCATGGTGCACATCACCTACATGTGTGGAGCAGTAGGGGACCACACAGACTACAACATACCAGCCCACAATGACCCTGCACACATGCCATCCACCATATCGAGTCCATGGGCACATCTACTGTTGCACATTGGCCTCAGATGTCTGACTGGCAGACATCTGAGGTCTGGAATTGCACGCATTCATTGAAACGCATTCACAGTTGGCACACTGGCATTCCCATCCATCAGAATTCACACACTACCCCACAGCAGAAGGTACCTGAAGGCCACAACTCCAAATGTAAGAGAGATGCACAGTGCTAAAACTCACTTCATGAAGCGCCGTTTGGGCAAAAGCATGACACATACACCCAGCACAGAGGCCACTCACAAAACATTGCACCACACAACCAACGTCACACAGCTGACAATTTGCACACTCTGTAGACACATGCACCCACTCCCAGCCAAAGGCAGCCTGCAACACATACTCACCCCTGGCTCGCTGCTGATGCTCCTTCAGTCGTCTGTCCAGCTCAGGTTGTGTGACAGCCAGGATGCAGGCCATTAGTGGTGTCATGCTGCGCCTAGCCAACCTGCCAGTCCGAGGGAGCAGCCCCAGCGTCATCTCGGCCACGTTCTTGCTCAGCCGGCAGATGTCGTCCCACCTTTTATGACAGTGGTTGCGCCTTCGGTTTGACACACCCAGATCCCGGACTCTGGAGGCAATGGCCCTCCACACGGCTTTACGCTGGTGGACCTTCAGCTGCAGGCATGGGAGACAAGAGGGGTGAGGTTCCAGTGACACAGTGCACAATAACAACACAACGAAAATGCAGTAGCACGACAGTGACTCATCCAAAACTCCAGGTACAACTGTCACATAGCCAACAATTGCTCTGAACATGGTGCAATGTCATTGGTCAATCAGACGTACAGGCATGCATGTTCGATGGTGGACACAGTACCTCCACATCCCATTCACATGCAGGATACCAACACAGCAAGCAACGTGTAGTCTGCCTGCAGCTACTGTCTGCCGTTACCTACAACTACACATAGAGAAGATAACAAAACATGTGTCTTGTTGTTGGACTCACTGTGTCCAACACTGCACAGACCTAAGTGTCCTAGCCCTGTGAAAGCCTCACTGTGTCCTGGAACTCACATAGAGTGACAACAACTGTCATACACACACCCTTCTCCCACGCCTGCTCCTGTGCAATCTACATGGCAGAGATGGGACTTAGATGAAGAGGCGTGAGCCAAACACACATGGTACACACTGTACATGCAGTGATGTGGACATGTGGCATTCGGTGGGGACTGTGCAGGGCAGGTGGACTGACACTGAGTGGGTTAATTGGGAGCAACACAGCCATTCACACAAACGCTAACTGGCCAGACTCCTGCATCACCAAAATGCAGCTGCACTGTATGGCTGACACTACAGGACATGTCCCTCTACTCAGGATAGGCATGCAGGGTAACGTGTGAAAGAGCCCACCAAGCCCTTCCCGCTGTAGTAAACATGATAGGCAGTGCATGTCAGAGCCCCACAACCATTGACACATACCGAAGCACCTCCACCCCACGTGTGCACACCCTGCACTCTCACTCACAGTCTGGGAGACTTACCATGACATTAGGGCCGCCATAAAGCCTTGGGTACTGTGCAAGCACCCCGTCTACCAGGACCCCAAGCTCCTCACTGGTGAAGGGACTGGCACAGATCTTCTGAGTCCTCGACATCACAATGGACATGTGGCAGCAGCAGCACGTTGAGGGTGGCAGTCAGCAGTCCCTTGAGGCAGCAGCAGCAGGTGCAGGGTGGCAGCCAGCAGTCCCTTGAGGCAGCAGGTGGAGGGTGGCAGCCAGCAGTCCCTTGAGGCAGCAGGTGGAGGGTGGCAGCCAGGAGTCCCTTGAGGCAGCAGCAGCAGGTGCAGGGTGGCAGCCAGCAGTCCGTTGAGGCAGCAGGTGGAGGGTGGCAGCCAGCAGTCCCTTGAGGCAGCAGCAGCAGGTGGAGGGTTGTCAGTCAGCAGTCCCTGGTAGCTGTGGGAATGTGGTGCGCCCTCCCACACATATATAGGCCCTTGGGGCTGTGTCAGTGGTCCCAGGGTGCTGCAATTGGTGTACCAGGTCTGCCTCATTCAAATACATCCAATGTCCGCCTCCGCGGTGGCGGTGCACGCCTACCGCGATTTTCAAACTCGCATCAGGCTATTGCGAGGCTGCTTCCCATTGGCTGCAGGGGCATGGTCCATGCCGGTGACACACCGTAGGATGCATGTGCGCGCTACCGCGGTGGTGCATCTTTTGAATGCCTCCAGTGACCGCCTCCGCGGGGGTGGTGCACGCCTACCGCGATTTTCAAACTCGCATCAGGCTACCGCGAGGCTGCTTTCCATTGGTTGCAGGGGCATGGTCCATGCCGGTGAACACCGTAGGGTGCGTGTGGCGCTACCGCGGTGGTGCATCTTTGAATGCCTCCAGTGACCGCCTCCGCGGGGTGGTGCACGCCTACCACGATTTTCAAACTCGCATCAGGCTACCGCGAGGCTGCTTCCCATTGGCTGCAAGGGCATGGTCCATGCCGGTGCCACACCACAGGGGCCAGGCGGTAGGCACCGCCATATGTCTGCCAGACAGTGCCTGGAGTGACCGTGATTTGGGTTGCGGTGCATGGTGACCACCATTGTCACATACAAATCTGGCAGTGTCACCCGCGATCGTGCCTGGGTTATGGGCGGTGCCACACCACAGGGGCCAGGCGGTAGGCACCGCCATATATCTGCCAGACAGTGCCTGGAGTGACCGTGATTTGGGTTGTGGTGCATGGTGACTGCCATTGTCACATACAAATCTGGTGGTGTCACCCGCAATCGTGCCTGGGTTATGGGCGGTGCCACACCACAGGGGCCAGGCAGTAGGCACTGCCATATATCTGCCAGACAGTGCCTGGAGTGACCGTGATTTGGGTTGCGGTGCATGGTGACTGCCATTGTCACATACAAATCTGGCGGTGTCACCCGCGATCGTGCCTGGGTTATGGGCGGTGCCACACCACAGGGGCCAGGCGGTAGGCACCGCCATATATCTGCCAGACAGTGCCTGGAGTGACCGTGATTTGGGTTGCGGTGCATGGTGACCGCCATTGTCACATACAAATCTGGCGGTGTCACCCGCGATCGTGCCTGGGTTATGGGCGGTGCCACACCACAGGGGCCAGGCGGTAGGCACCGCCATATATCTGCCAGACAGTGCCTAGAGTGAGCGTTAATGGAGTTGTGGAGTAGCTGTGCTGCACCTAACGTGTCCTCCAGCTCTCTGCATAGGCCAACATGTACAGTGCCCAGTGTCTCAACAATTGAAGGGTCCTCATGAGGGCAAATGCACAAAAGGGACATGTCACTCCATGTCACCAACACATACCATATATGGGTCGCCAGTACATTGCATGGTCACATACACTCGCACATGTAACATGTGCTGTGTAATGAAATGTAGACTGTCCAGTTAATGTGTTGCATAGCATATGTAGATAATGGTCAATGTCTGTGTGTGCAATGTAACGCACACTGTCGTCTCATTTACTGAACTAGGGGCATCAGCAACTGGCACATTGTCCAATGCACATGCACACACATGTCCACCATGCTCAGCTGGTGGTCAGTGTGTAGTTGAAGTGTGCCATGTGCAACCTGTTTTGGTAGGTGTATCAGGGCCAGCAACATGGTGTGTTCGGGTAGTATTGCAATTAGTGACATATGCTGGGGGTCATACTCACAGGTATGCACACATTTCTGTTAGTACATCACACTGTGCATGTGAATGAGCCGGAGGGGTGCACAGATGATTGCTGCTGGTAAGGGGACAGGTGTACGAGTAGTGTGCCTGATGTGTACCTACTTGTGAAGTGCCATGTCGGTTAATGGTGCATGTTGTAATACTTGGGAATGTGTCTGTAGAAAAAATTGATGTATTGCACATTTCATGGTCTTCTGCATTGACATCTGTGCACTTTGATCTGTCCTAGGAGGAGGAGGCCCAATATCCATCGTCCGTTCACAGTCCTGGCAGACATGGAGAATGAGGATATAATCCGCAAATTCAGGCTAGACCGACAAACCCTGCAGAACCTATGTGCCATGTTGGAGCCCCACCTGCAGCCACGTCGGACATATCCAACAGCTTTCACCGCAACATCTAAGGTGATGGCATGCCTGCATTTCCTTGCAACAGGCTCATTCCAGCACACGGTCGCAAGTGCAGGCGGGATGTCACAGCCGAAGTTCAGCATGGTGCTGAGGGATGTCCTGTCGGCCATGATGCTGTACAAAGACAGATATATCCATTTTCCCAGGGGGCCTGAGTTGGTGGCTGTGAAGGGCGATTTCTATGCCCTTGGACATATCCCCCATGTCATTGGTGCAATTGATTGCACACATGTTGGGCTTGTGCCACCACAGGCATGTGAACAGGTTTACCGCAATAGGAAGCATTCACACTCGGTAAATGTTCAAGTGGTGTGCCTGGCGGACATGATCATCTCACACGTGTGTGCCATGTTTCCTGGTTCAGCCCATGATGCCCACATCTTACGCAGCAGCATCGTTCCTCAGTTGATGGCCAATCTGCTTCCTGAGCGTGCATGGCTTGTGGGTGAGTATGCATAGTGGATTAGAGTGGTGTGTGTGTGTGACATGCTGTTGTGTTGCATTTTGGGACTGCAAGGTTAATCTGTGTCTCTCACACCCAGGTGACTCGGCATATCCAAACCGCCCGTGGTTGCTGAGCCCATTGCGGAACCCCGTCACGCCAGCTGATGTGCGATACAATGATGCCCATGGGAGGACACGGCGTGTGATAGAACGGACATTTGGTCTCCTAAAATCAAGATTTCGGTGCCTGGACCGTACTGGGGGTGCCCTTATGTACTCGCCAGGGAAGGTGTGTCGGATAGTGGTGGCATGCTGCATGCTCCACAACCTGGCCATTCGCAAGGCAATACCCCTGATCCTGGATGATGATGATGAGCAGCCAAGGCCGCCGCCTGCAAATCAAGCCGGATCCAGTGACGAGGGCAGTGGAGAGGAGGAAGGGGTCGACATGCGTCGACAGCTCATCACCCGCTACTTCACTTGAAGGTAAGTGACGATGTAGCAGGGACAAAATGGTCTGATGGTGTTGCTGTTGCTGTGTGGGTGTATGTGAGCTTGCTGACTGCAGCTTGGTGTTGACTCATTGCTGCCTGCCAATGTATGTGTGATTGGTTAGTGTGATACAGATTGTCTCTATGGTGACTGTTGCTCTGTGTAAAGTTTGTAGATCTAAGTACCTTGTTGACAAGTGTTGTGTGATGTGTGCAATGCCACACCCATACAAGTGACTCTTGTTCTGCGGTTTTCCCTAGGTCCCTTCAGCATCTCACTTGTTACCTACATTCCATTCCCCTGGACCATGTCCTACACGGTGAAGGTTGCACATCCTGTATTAAAGACAGAGCAGACACAACAACATGTGTGTAAGGTGTATTTATTTACAACTGTGACATGCGAGGGTGGAGAAAATGTGAAGGGGGGAATTGAAGAAGTGAGTTGACAGTCATGGTAAATGAGATACTTGAGTAGTCCCCACAATGATGTGGAGACCCAGTCCAACAGATGGATGCCATTCACATGGCTGTGTGGTGAAGGATAGTCCAAAAGGTCAATGCAGTGGTGCAGTGGTCTGCCATCATGGCTGGTTCGGGGACTAGCGTTTGGCAGGTGCTTTGGCACGTGAGTCCCCCTGGCCTTTCCTTGGACGGCCCCTCTTGCGCTTCACTGGAGGGGCCACTGCTGCAGGGGCAGTGGTGTCTGAGGACTCACCCGCCTCTGTGGACGCAGGGGAGGATGATGAAGTGTCATCCTGCTGCCCAACAGGGGGAGGCGGAGGGGTAGAATGTTGCGCTTGCCTGTCCCTCAGAACCACCACTAGCTGCCCCAAGAGGTCCACAATCTGTCCCATGCGTGTGTCCATGGACCTCAGCAGCAGGAGGTGCTCCCGAGATTCTTCCTCTAACCGGCCCATTCGTCCCTGGGCCTGTTGGTATGCCCCAAGGACTCTGTCGATGTGGCCCAGGGCTTCCGTCCCAGGATCAGTCCCCCTCTGCATGACCCTGTCCCGACCAGCTGCACTGCTGCCATGGTCCTGTCCGGTCCTCACATTGGCACGCTGCATCCTCTCCCTGGCCTCCGCAGTCGATGTGGTGGGCTGCTCAACCCCTGGGGCAGGGAGGGTGTTGCGGACAGCTGTGGTGGTGGTGGTAGTAGTGGTTGACACACAGGCCGTTACAGCATCTGTCAGAGGATGGTCAGGGGCTGCAGCTGATGTGGTTGGGGGGACACTGGGTGCCTGGGACTGGTTGCGGCCTGCCACACCAGATGGGCCAGCGTGGAGCTCCTCATCCAAGGAATCCAGGGAGTCCTCATCCAGTTGTCTCTGTTCTGGGGGAGGGGGGGGCTGGCTCTGCAGGGTGGTGTCATCCTCTGCAGTGAGTTCTTGGTCACCTGTGGGTCAGATGAGAAATGGTCATTGTATTGCACCCATCAAAGTTTGTGTTAGCAGTGTTACATCAACTGTTTGTACATCCAGCAGTTGTTCACTGTACAAATTAGCATTGACCGACATCCAGTGATGCATTAGAAGCTGTTGTGGTACATACATTACTTGTCCAGATTGGGAGTTGTCAAGACATGACATGCACAATATAATTTTTTGACATTGACAGTCTCATGTTGGCATCCTGTTATTGATCAATCATATGTCATCCATTTACGCGTATGTGTCACTTGTAGAGCCCTTGCAGCGGTTCACTCTGCACAGTGAGTGAGCATTGTAGTTTCATGCATACCTTTTCAATGTGGTGTAGATATCTGTATTTGCAATGCCAGACATGCTTAAGTTTGCTTTAATTAGATCCTAGGTGGTCTGGACCACTGCTACTGTCAGATGGCATGTAGTGGTGTGCATGGTTGTGCTCGGAGTTCCATCGACATGTGTTTCAGTCATTCACACTTTGGTTGCTGTCACAGTTTCATTTTCTTAGGTGTGTGCACACTATAGTTGCCAATGCTATCTGGGTGTGCAGTTGTGCATTGAGAGGCCTGGTGTCCTATGCCAACATGTTTTTTTAAATGCATATCTGGCTGCATGTTGTGGCTGTTGATATGTTGTGTTTGCTGTGTTTTCCTTGTATTTGTGAGACCTCTCTGTGTGTGTAGGATGAGGGCTTCCATCTTGGTCCAGTGTGGGACAAGTCAGCATGATATGTCCACATGCCAGTTCTTTTGAAGTGTACATTGCAATGACTGACACATGCATGTTGGTGCCAGGAAGTAATGGGTCTTGTGTGCTGGCGGTCAGGTGGGCCCGTGTGAGTTGTTGTGCAAGCTTCCCAGCCCCACACACCCCGACCTGTGAGATGCGGTTACCTACCTGTGAGTTGGGTGGGTAGCATACATTGCCTGCCACATGCTTCTTATTGGGGGTGTAGTGTCCCATCCTCCATAGTGGTGGAACAGCATGCATGTTGCATTTTGTGGGACGGATAGCCAAACACACTACACCGTCTCACTGTGAAGATGGCTAACTACCGTTTGAGGTGAAGGTGAGCAATGACATGGCTATGTGACTTGGTAGAAATCTTTGGATGGAATGTGCGTGTGGTGAGCATAATGTGTGTGTGGCTTTTTGTACCCATTGATTTCAGATTACATTTGGTCATGGGGTATAGCCCCCCATCACTGTTGTCCCAGCTATATGGCTGTGGGGTTCACTCCCCGACATTTGAAGGCACAATAGGGCAAGGGGTATGGTCTCGTAGCACAGTGGTGACATACAGCAGGGTGAAGATCTCACCCAGCATACATTTCCACACTGTCATGGTTTCATGGTATTTGTGGACCTGAGAACATGAGCCCAGTACTGGTGAAGCAGTTGTTCCAGGGCATCCATACACTGACATGTTGTGGTCAACAGTGGTGTGTGTGTGAGATGTACTCAGCCCTGTGCAGACAATGTGTGGTTTTGGGGCCAGACTATACCAGCACTGTTCAGACAGACAGTGTGAGATGTGAACATTGTCAATGCATACACACATTGGTGGTCCAAACAAGACACCTTTGACAATTTAATTCAGACAAGGTGCTGTTCTGCAATTCAGTGCAGCACTGTGGTAGCTGGGTGTGTTGCAGGACATTTGGGATGTGCTTAGTTTAGCATTGTGAGTCCCAGCTGCAGTGTAGTTTTTGGGTGCACTGCACTTCCACTGTTTACATTGCAACACTGTGGTATGACATGGGTGATTTGCACTTTGCCATACAAACGGCCAGACACTGCTGCAGGGCAGCATGATCGTTGTTAGTGTTGCAGTGTGTGATGCCTGGCACAGTGTACACAATGTGGGTCAATTTTGAACAGAGACTTGTGCATGGTGACTACAACACAACTGTTTTGCACTATTTGTGTTGGTGACTGTGGACTAAGTGGCATGGTGTCATGTGCGGCTGCACAGACGTCACATGCCTATGAGTGGGACTAGTGCTCCATCCTGCTCAGCTGTGGGCCAAGGGGGCCTGGTGGGAGTTGTAGTGCAGGCCTCCCAAACACCCACCCACCTCCCTGTAAAGATGGCTACCTACCTGTTAGGTGAGGGTGTAGCACACAATGGCTGAGGCATGCTTCTGGGTGGGGGCAGTGCTCCATCCTGCTCAGCTGTGGGCCAAGGGGGCCTGGTGGGAGTTGTAGTGCAGGCCTCCCAAACACCCACCCACCTCCCTGTAAAGATGGCTACCTACCTGTTAGGTGAGGGTGTAGCACACAATGGCTGAGGCATGCTTCTGGGTGGGGGCAGTGCTCCATCCTGCTCAGCTGTGGGCCAAGGGGGCCTGGTGGGAGTTGTAGTGCAGGCCTCCAAACACCCACCCACCTCCCTGTAAAGATGGCTACCTACCTGTTAGGTGAGGGTGTAGCACACAATGGCTGAGGCATGCTTCTGGGTGGGGGCAGTGCTCCATCCTGCTCAGCTGTGGGCCAAGGGGGCCTGGTGGGAGTTGTAGTGCAGGCCTCCCAAACACCCACCCACCTCCCTGTAAAGATGGCTACCTACCTGTTAGGTGAGGGTGTAGCACACAATGGCTGAGGCATGCTTCTGGGTGGGGGCAGTGCTCCATCCTGCTCAGCTGTGGGCCAAGGGGGCCTGGTGGGAGTTGTAGTGCAGGCCTCCCAAACACCCACCCACCTCCCTGTAAAGATGGCTACCTACCTGTTAGGTGAGGGTGTAGCACACAATGGCTGAGGCATGCTTCTGGGTGGGGGCAGTGCTCCATCCTGCTCAGCTGTGGGCCAAGGGGGCCTGGTGGGAGTTGTAGTGCAGGCCTCCAAACACCCACCCACCTCCCTGTAAAGATGGCTACCTACCTGTTAGGTGAGGGTGTAGCACACAATGGCTGAGGCATGCTTCTGGGTGGGGGCAGTGCTCCATCCTGCTCAGCTGTGGGCCAAGGGGGCCTGGTGGGAGTTGTAGTGCAGGCCTCCCAAACACCCACCCACCTCCCTGTAAAGATGGCTACCTACCTGTTAGGTGAGGGTGTAGCACACAATGGCTGAGGCATGCTTCTGGGTGGGGGCAGTGCTCCATCCTGCTCAGCTGTGGGCCAAGGGGGCCTGGTGGGAGTTGTAGTGCAGGCCTCCCAAACACCCACCCACCTCCCTGTAAAGATGGCTACCTACCTGTTAGGTGAGGGTGTAGCACACAATGGCTGAGGCATGCTTCTGGGTGGGGGAGGGCTACATCCTGCTCAGCTGTCGGACAAGGGGGCCTGGTGGGAGTTGTAGTGCTGGCAGCATGTACACATGTACCCATGGTGATGTTGCTAGCTACCTTTGGGGGCTTCAGAGGGAGTGTCTGTTGTATCTGTGAGAGATGTGTTGGGGGAGTGTTGTGCACATGAATGAATTTGTACCTAGGAGGTATTATTTTGTAATAGTGCAAGACAGTACATTTGTGTGATGTTAGGCATTTGTTTGTACTTACCAGCCTCCACTCCCCGGGTATTCCTGAGAGACTCTCTGGATGTAGAATGCCAAGCACCTTCTCCTCCCATTCAGTGAATGTTTTGAGTGGAACGGGAGGGCCACTGCCTGTCCTGTGAGCCAGCTCATGGTTCTTGGCTCTCTTCTTTTTGACCACTGCCTTCAGATCGTGCCACCTCTTCACGATTTCATCTCTATTGCGTGGCACGGTCCCTACTGCATTGACCTTCTCTACTATCTTTCTCCACATTTGCGTCCTTGTTGCTAGTGGTGTCTGTTGGACCTGGTTACCAAACAATTGTGGTTCTACCCTGATTATCTCATCGACCATGACCCTCAACTCACTCTCAGTGAATTTGGGCATTCTCTGTGGTGACATGGTGTGTGATGTGTCAAGGTGTTTAGGGTGCAGGTTTGGGAGTGGTAGTGGTGGTTGTGATGTGTATGGTGTGTGCTGAGCAAAGGTGTTAGAGGTGCAGGTGTGGAAGTGGTGGTGGTGGTGGTGATGTGTGTGTGTTGTGCAGATTTGCCTCTCCTGTCATCTGTGGTGGATGTCCCCTCAGTTGTGGAGTTTTGCAAAGGATTGTGGTCTGTTGGGGGCTGGATTTATACTGGTGTCTGTGGGTGTGTCAGGATGGGGTATTGGTAGCAGGTGTGGTGTGTGTGTGAACCTGGGATTTGTAGTTTTGGAGTTTCCCATGGGGGTGTGTCTTTGGGCTGTGTTAGCTATTTTTGGGTGCATGCCTTGTTTGGTTGGTGCACTTTGTGGCCATGTTGTGTGTTTTTCTAGCGACCGCCATTTTTTTAACGGAGCGTCCGCAGTGGTGGCTCGGCTATGGCGCTTCCGCCGTCTCACTGATTCTTCAATGTTGTCGACCGCGGCGGTCGGAAACAGCGCACTGCACCGCAGGGATGTCGGGAATATCATCATGTTGATTGCGGTGTCTCCGCTGTGGTTGCGGGCGTTTGGGCTGTTTCCGCTGCGAAACCGACCGCCGTGGACGGGTTTGGGCCTTTTCCGCAGGCGTACGGCAGGTTCTCGGGTCTCCTTTCCGCCGCGGTTGGAGTTTTACCGCCGAGGATCCTAATCTAGCCGTCGGTTTTCCCACGGTAGCGGCGGGCGGTGTTTTCCCGCTACCATGGCGGTCGGTTGTTTTTCCGTCCGCCATCGTAATGACCTCCTTAGAGTAAAAAAACATATTTTATTAAGGCAATATTATACACATGAGGAAAAATACAAATAAAATACATATTTTTATTTTTGTAACATAAAGTAATTTGGATATATGTTTATTCACATATAATATATCTTTGAATATACATGTTTTTAACATTGTTATATTTTAGGATACAGGTATTTATCTTTTGTTGCAGTAAACATTTTTTGTTATTTTAGTTTAGAACATTTTTGTAACATTAATTTTGTAATATAATTTTACAGTTCATTTTTGCATGTTTTACAGTTAGTAATTATATACATAATTTGTTTAAATTAAACCATATAACATTATACATATTTAGTCAGAAAATATTCACATTTTAAGTGGTTAACAATTTTTATATATGTAATATATATTTTTAATTAATATTATTAATGTATGAAATATTAATAATATTAATTATTACATTGTTACATTTTATATAAACATGTTTTTGGGAAGGTAAGTTTTTATTTAACAATTGAAAAAATGTGTAACTTTTTTGAAAAGCATTGTAAGATGAAACAAATAAATAAGTAATTATAATAATCATGAATATAGTTTATATGAATTATTATTATAATTTTACAATGTAGAACAAATGTTATATTATTTTTAACATATAAGTACAATAATCTAATATTTTTAGAAAACATATAAGTAATTTATTTATTACTGTATTACATGTTTTTAAATTAATTTCTATGTGTTTTATTATTTAATCAGCCATTTTTGTTTTACAGGTACTATTTTGTAACCGCTTACTTTTGTTTTGGGTCATTTCAGAGGGGACAAGCTCGCGGTTAGAAGGTGCGTCGCGTTGAGGAAGGTAAGTGTAATTTTCTTTAATTAAACTAAGGGGCCTATTACGATGGCGAGCGGACATAGTCCGCCCGCCACCGTAACTGAGCGCAGGACCGCCCGCTGATGCTGCGGCGGTCCCGCTATGCACATTAGGATGCGCCCGCCACACTGGCGGGCGCATCCTGTGCCTTTTCCATTGCGGGTGGATCTGCTGGCTGCAGACTCGCCTGCAATGGAAAAGGACTGTGCACGGCACTGCCATGCACTACATGGCAGGCACCACGTGGTGCCTGCCACGTAGTGCATGGCAATGAGGGGGGGTACCAAAGGTACCCCCCATGTGCACCCCCCACCCCCCTTCACCCTGGGGGCCCGCAACGGGCCCCCAAAAGCAAGGACCGTATGCCTTTCCATGGCGGCAACACCGCCGTGGAAAGGCCATTGACCGCCAGCATCCTGATATGGATGGCGGTGTCTCGCAGACACCGCCACCATATGCAGGCACTGCTCCGGCCGGTCGACGAGTCGACCGGTGGAGCAGCGGCGGACAGTCTTCCCGTCTGCCGCGGACCCCCAGCCATCATAATATGGTGGGGGGTCAATCTAGTGAGGATGGCGGGCAGAACACCCCCGCCCGGCCGGCGGTGGCTACCGCCAACCCGGCGGGGGAGATCCGCCCGCCATCCTAATGGGCCCCTAAGTTTTTACTTGTATTTGAATGTAGTTAGGTGGTAGGTAGTGTGTCTAGTGTTAGGTGGTTGTGTTTTTGGTGTGTTTTAGTTTATTAGCTATATTTTAGCGAGATATCCATAGTTACTATTTGAGGCCTAGGGGCCTATTAGGATGGCGAGCGGACTTTCGTCCGCCCGCCACCCTAGCGGTGCTGGGACCGGCTGCCAGTGGTGCGGCGGTCCAGCACCGGCAATTAGGATGCCACCGCCGCGGTGGCATCCTTCATTCCCAGCATTGTGGCGGGTGGTGCTCACAGCACCGCCCGCCACAATGCTGGGAATGCACTGTGTGCATTGTCATGCACAAGGTGACAGGCACCGCGAGGTACCTGCCACCATGTCCATGACAATGCAGGGGGGTACCCATGTGCACCCCCCACCCCACCAAGGGGCCCCGAAAGTGGAATCCACCTGGCTTTCCATGGCGGAGTCACCGCCATGGAAAGCCCTGCACCGCCGCCCATCGTAATATGGATGGCGGTGCCTGCAAGGCACCGCCACCATATTGCAGGCCTTTTCCGCCCGGTAGACAATCGGGCAGATTGCCTACCGGTGGATAACTGGCGGACGGTGTTTCCGTCCGCCTGGGTCCCCACCGCCATCGTAATATGACGGTGGGGAAATGTTAGGCGGGCGGTGGAAGAAAGCGGGCGGATCGCCACCGCCATACGGGCGGTGGCGATCCGCCCGCTATCATAATGACCCCCTTAGTGTAGAGAGGTTAGAATATGTAGAGAAATGTGTGTATATGGTGCTAAATGTGTTTTTAAATGTATTTAATTATAGTGTATGTGTATGTTTGTGTGGTTGGGTATGTTTCTTTACTTCTTTACCGGTTGTCTTTTATCGAAGTCACATTTTGGAGAAGATAGCGTTTTTTAATTAAGAAGTGTGTATTAGTATTTTATACTAATATTTATTTAACACTTTCTTAATTTTCTGGTTTGCCAGGAGCGTTTCTTTTTTAAAACATATTTTCGGGTTTTTTATGGTTTACTCGAGTTGGATTTATCGGAGCTGCTCTGAAGAAGATAGCGTTTTTTTAATTAAGAAGTGTGTATTGGTATTTTATACTAATATTTATTTAACACTTTCTTAATTTTTTGGGTTTTCCTGGAGCGTTTCTTTTTTAGAACATATTTTCGGGTTTTTTATGGTTTAATTGAGTTGGATTTATCGACCCTGGATTATTTTTGAAACAGTTGGATTCTTGCATTTTTTGGGGGTTAATTTTTACATTCGTTTGGATTGAGAGATACCTGGATGTATTAACGATCTTTGGAATTTCTTTTCTTCAGCTACAGAAACCGTAATTAATTTAATTAATAAATGTGGGAGGGCAATGTTGAGAATAATATTTTAAATATGTGTTATATTTTGTAAAATTTAATTAAGATGTCAATATATATTTATATTATTAAATTAAATATATATGACAAATTATTTATATTTTACAAAATTTTGAAAAATTATATGTATAGATTCAGTTTGTGTTTTGTAGAAAACTATTTTTATTTACTGTAGATTAATATTTTAAAGTATTGTTTTAGCTATTAGTGATAGGTGTTCTCGGCCTCTTGTGCTTGGGTATAGTGTTACCTGACTTTTTAGTAACTCAAACATTTTTTTGGTTTGTTTGGTGAGTTTTGGGCCTATTTGGGTCACAGATTGCTCCATTCTGAGTTCCTGATAGCTTTGTTCTTTTTGGAGAGCTTGGAGTAGTTTGTGTAGGGTAGGTGTCCCTCTGGCTGTTGTTCATTGGAAGGCATTATGCCATCCTTCAACAGCATTGTTGGTTTTGGCTTGTTTGTTTAGTGTGCTCAGGTACACATTCCACCATGGAATGTGGAATTTGGGTAGTCTTCTGTGCCCTGATCTGTGGAGTCTACCCACCCAGGTATCTTCGAAGTAATCTAAAAGTGGGCTTAGTTTTTCTTCATTTCTTTTGTGTAGTAGGGGCTTTCTATTAGGATGTTATAGTGTTCTGCTACCTCAGTTACTGGGACATAGGCCAGTGCTATCAGTTTTTTTACTTGGTTTGCAAAAGTACTGTCAGTTGCATATTCAACACTTAGGGGCCTATTACGATGGCAGTCGGAAAACCTCCCCGACCGCCATGGTAGCGGGAAAAGACCGCCCCCATGGATAGCGACATCACCGGCGGTAGAATTACGATGAGCCGCCCTCGAAATCCGACCGCGACGGTCTGATCGCGGGCCTTAACCTTGCGGCGGTTGCTGCTGCCCGCAGTACCGCTGCGATGCCTAAAGGAGCATGTCCTGCATTTCCCTGCACTGCGTGGCAGGCACTGCACAGTGCCTGCCACCTGGTACAGGGAAATGTAGGGGGGGACCATGGGTACCCCCCCAGTACACCCCCCCAACACATTGGGGGCCCGCAACGGGCCCCCGGAAGACAATCTCCGCATGCCTTTCCATGGCGGTTTGACCGCTGAGGAAAGGCTGGCTACCGCTGCCATCATAATCCTGCCAGCGGAGCCTGC
Organism: Calotriton arnoldi; assembly: GCA_963921515.1. Lineage (NCBI taxonomy): Eukaryota > Metazoa > Chordata > Amphibia > Caudata > Salamandridae > Calotriton > Calotriton arnoldi. The sequence goes on along the minus strand of CAWUFW010003043.1, from coordinate 772,477 downwards.
TCTGCACCGCTACCATTATCCCGGTCCTGCTCCGTCCACCAGGCAGGAGTGCGGATGGCAACCGGCAGAAAAGCGGCGGTCGGAATTTCCCACCGCCGCGGTCACCACCGCCATCCTAAATTGACCAGCGGTTTTCTTGGTTGCAATCACGGGCGGATGTCCACCGCTGGTCCGGCGGGCGCCACCGCCGGCCCGGCAGTGGACATCCGACCGCCATCGTAATAGACCCCTTAGAGTTTACTTTTGCAGGTGTCTCCATAGACATTGGCTAAAATGGTAATAGCAACCCTGGATTGCTGTATGTGGGTAGGATTTAAGTATAGAATTAATCATGGCTTGTTCAAAATCTATAATTATTTTTTGAGGAAAATAATTATTTGTTTTTTGTTTTATTTGGTTTAGAATTTCAAGGTAGGTAGATTGTTGTTTATTGGGGAGTACGGTATAGATAAATGGAATATTAGTATTTTGAAATATACCATGGACTGTGTACAACTGATAAAATGGTTTGGGACAAATTTTGAAAGTCCCATCCATCATCCAGGTGTCGCATTGTTGTAATTTAAGTAAATTGTTTGCAGTAGCAAACATAATGATTCTTTTATCTTTGCATTTATTATCAAATAGTATAAATGGTTCAATATTGTGTGTTATTCTTAGTTCAGGGGGAATCTCTACCTCTTGAAAGGTTTTAGGGGCACGTGTTGAAGTTGTAGTGGCTTTCTTTTGTCTAGCTATTGTTCTCTTTAATGAATCAATAGAGGGTAATTGGCTAGATGAATGTTGGGGTACTGTTAGTAACTGTTGTTTTAGTATTTCGGTGGTGGGTCTATCTGTACTAGTGCTAGCTTCTTTTATTGATTCAAGAGCGTCTCTTACTTCAATCTCAGTTACATTTGGGGGTGGTTATGTTCTTTTACAGATACAACAGTGGTTTTTTGTGTTAAAGCTCTTCCATAACATTTGTTCGAATAATATTTGCTGCATTTCCAAAAGACTTTTAAACCAGTTTGTTTTTCTTGTGTATATACATAACCCATGTAACATAATAACATTTTCCCTTTTTGAGACGTAATAAATTGTGCGCCTTCAGTCATGGTGGTCTTTTTAGTGCTAAGGAAAATATATATAAATATTAATTAAAATAATACAGTATAGTTTTTGAGTAAATAAAGATACATTGCTTTGTATATACTTACAATGTTGCTGTTGATGTAAAAAACAATGCTGTTGCAATTTTTTCAAGCTTGGATTTTCGTTTTGTTGAAGATGTTTCTGTTGGGAAGAAAACTTAAAAATGTAATATTTTTGTTGTATTGTGTTGTAGGTGGTGGGGATATTGTGAGTAAGTGGGTCTTTGGGTTTGTTTTTTAGGGAGTTATTTAATATAAAAAAATAATATACTTACTTTCTTTGTAACTTTATTGTTGTTTTTTGCTGCTTTAAAAGATATCTGTAGAGAAGATATAAGTTTAAGAGAGACATATTAGTGAATTATGTTTTATATATATTTTTGGTGAAGACTATAAGTAGTGTTATATTCTAAATGCAGTTTTACTTACTTAGGGGTCATTACGATGACTGGCGATCCGCCCGCCATTCCCTCCGCCCGCATGCCATTTCCCCCCGCCACATTACGATGGTGGGGGGGAGCCTGGCGGACGGAAACACCGTCCGCCGGTTTTCCGCCGGTCACACAGGTGACTGAGCGGAAAAGGGCAGTAATATGGTGGCGGTGTCTGCAAGACACTGCCATCCATATTATGATGACTGCGGAGATGTGCCTTTTCATGGCGACTGGAAAGGCATACGGTCTTTTACAATGGCGGCCCGTTGCGGGCCCCCAGGGGAGGGGGGCTGGGGGGTGCACTTGGGGGGTACCTATGGTACCCCCCTGCATTGGCATGGACAAGGTGGCGGGCACCGCGCGGTGCCTGTCACCTTCGGCATGCAAATGCACGACGTGCATTCCCAGAATTGTGGCGGGCGGTGCTGTGAACACCGCCCGCCACAATGTTGGGAATAGGGGATACCACCGCCACCGTGGCGGTGGCATCCTAATACTCGCGGCGGGACCGCTGCTCCTATGGCGAACGGTCCCATTCTCCTAAGTGCAGTTCCAGAGCTTTTTTTGTAATGTAAATCTGCGTTCTGGAAGTAATCCGGCAGACTCTCCTCGTCTTTTTTCTTGTCGAGTTGAAGTGTAAATTAAATATAAATTTTCGTTGTTTATATAGTGTTAATTTAATTGATAGTTTTATGTTATTGGTGTATTTTATTAGTGTGAGGTTTTCATTCGTTGTTGTTAATTTAGTTTTTTTGTTTTGGCAGTTAGTTTCCCTATATGGGAAACGCTATTTAAGAAGTTGTTAGTACAAATTTTTTTTTTTAACTGATTTCGTTAGTTAAGTATGTTTAACATTGCTTTTAATGTTGAATGCTGTATGTGTTATATTTAATAATATTTGATTTATTATTTACTAGTGTGTTTTGTTATTATTCTATGCTCTTATATGTTTATATGTTATAATAAGATCGTATTATATTTATAATGTGTATAGAGAGTGTTTATAGTGTAAAAATAGATTTTGTGTAAAGATATGTTGATTTTATTCATTTTTAAATAGTCGATATTTGTATTAAAACGATAATTTTGCTGTCTATATTTTAACTTTCAATATTTATGACATTTTGTATATTTTTAAAGAAATGTCGATATTTTCTATTACGATATTTGTGTGTTCGATAATGTTTAAAACGATATTTTTTATTGACGATAATATGGTTTCGATATTTGTGTTTTTTAAAAAATAAGTATTGCTCGTCGATAATAATGTTATCGATATTTTAGTGCCGATATTTTGGTATGTCGATATTTTGTCTGTCGATATAATGTCAGTGATCCGAGTCCATCTCCTTCAGTGTCCGGTCTGTGTTTCAGTGATAAAGTAGGCTCTCTAATGACAACTCCTCCCCCCACAGTAGCATCCAGCTTCCAAACTGTGCATGTGGCCGATGGGATGGGGATAGACACCAAGTCAGTGAATCCAGATTCTTGGTGTTTGAGGAAGTACAAGAGACAGGCCTATCTCAGTGTCTGGTTGCAGCTAGTATCCCCTCTTAATTATAAGAGGTACCAAAAGAGGGAGGATCAGCTGTAAGCAACGGCACCTGACAACTTAGTCCCCTGTATTTCCAGCTGTATGAGTCCTTTCGGGAGGGCACCATGATCCTAGAGGCGCTTCGTACAAATTTACGACTGTAACCCCATCTGCTATCCTGTTTCCAGGAGGAACAGGAGCTGGAAATGGTTCCTCGGGTGCATTGGAACTACTGAGAGAGTCAGTTGTAACAACATCAGATCGCCTCCTCTTGATACAGGCCCCTTTGTATTCTTGCTTTGCAGTCCCTCCAGGCCAGGAGTTATGCACATCAGGGATTGTCGACCCATAGAGGGTTGGATGCAGGGTCTGGCTGAAGTCCACACCCTGTCAGTAGCTCTCAATCTGCAATCACTCTTACTCACTTTATTACTTTCACACAGGCTGTCACTGACTCTGTAGCATATATTTTCACTCACTGATCTCTCTCATTTGCGTAACTTGTGCTGGTTTCTTTAAACCATAACCATTTTTGTGTTTTAACTTTTTTGGGGATAATAACCAAGAATACAGCTTCAAAAATGGAATTGCAACTTGGACAAATAAAGAATATGCTTATTGCACGTCTGTTGGTGCAGAAGCACTATGGGGCATATGTACAAGCCCCTATCGCCAACACAACGTCACTTTTATGGACGTTGTGGTGGCGATAGGGGCTGCGCTTTATGTACAAGGCAGCGTTAAGCCACTTAACGTGGCTTAACGCTGCCTTGTACGTAAGACACCCTTTCAAGCTATGGTTAGCGTGAAAGGGGCATGCAGTGGGTGTTGTGGTGGGCGTTCCACCGCAACTACCATTGTATTTGACGCTGCCCCCTATGTACAAGAGTGGCGTACATAGGAGGCAGCGCCAACATTAAGACCAGGATCCTGGTCTTAAGTTGGCAAAACGAGGAGAACTGCATTATTTCTACTCGTTTTTGCTTTTTCCATGTGTGCTGCCTTGTGCAGCACACATGAAAAAAGCAAATGCCATGGTTTGTTTATGTACAGGAAGGTGTCCCTTCCTGTACATAAACAAACCTTTTAAAAAGATGCCATTTTGTAACTTTCATGTGTACTGCATGAAGCAGCGCACATGAAAGTTACAAAATGGCATTTTAGGATTATTTATGTGCAATAAGGGACACCTTCCTACACATAAACAATCCTCACCTGCACACAGACACCCTTGCACTCTGGTGCAAGGTTGCCTGTGTTGGTGCTAAGTTGTTAAACTTAGCGCCATCTCAGAAGGGAAACGCAAGGCTGCACCACATTCTTGTAAATATGGTGCAGCCTTGCGTTTCAGAAGTGGCGGAGCGTGTCGTTAAGCCAAGGAGGCTAACGACACGCTCTGCCACTTCCTAGTACATATCCCCCTATGTTTTTTCGTGCTTGTGGACTCTGTTTTCCATTAGTAATAACTTCCATGGATAAAGCAGTGAAAGCTGATAGTGGCGAAGTACCGTCACTCTAATCCTGCTACTGTTGAAGACAGTCGCTTCACCCATAGAACAAGTCTCATCTTTCTGATCTTGCAAGAGGGTTGCAGCATCTTTGCATTGTTTCATGTGGAGTCACAAAGTATTTAAGTAATTGTGAATCCTTCAACACCGACAAAAAAAAACACGAACGAGACATCTGAATAGCAAACAATCCATACAAATGCAAGCCGACAGTTCGAGAGGCAAGGAGCCAACCCTTAGGAGGATACAATTTTGCCTTGATCTCTCGAGAGGTAGAGAAGGAAGATTGAACTGTGGCTATTATGGCTTCCATGCACAATATAGCAAGCCAGAATCAGGAAGAAGTGAAGGGCAGCCTTCTTCATAACGGCCATGTCTGAACTGGGGTGGTGGAGTGAGCTAAAGAATGATGATGGATTAAACCCAGATCAGTTGACTGGGGGTGAGTGTTTGATTTGCTCTAACGCTCCGTCCATCATCCCCTTTGGTATCGCTTTGTTCGCCCTAAGTTGGCGGGGTATGCCCAGACGTGGGTCCCTTGCTCACTTTGCCACTGGATTCAAGATAGCCTGGCTGATGAGGGTTTTGAACCCGAAACCGGTCCCAGGATGCTTGTTTCTGGTCCAGGGAAGACATGGCTTGGCAGTTCGGGCTGGACTGTTCCCATGAGGCACAGGGTCAGACTGATTTGCATATGGCCATGTCTGAACTGGGGTGGTGGAGTGAGCTAAAGAATGATGATTGATTAAACCCAGATCAGTTGACTGGGGGTGAGTGTTTGATTTGCTCTAACGCTCCATCCATCATCCCCTTTGGTATCGCTTTGTTCGTCCTAAGTTGGCGGGGTATGCCCAGACGTGGGTCCCTTGCTCACTTTGCCACTGGATTCAAGATAGCCTGGCTGATGAGGGTTTTGAACCCGAAACCGGTCCCAGGATGCTTGTTTCCGGTCCAGGGAAGACATGGCTTGGCAGTTCGGGCTGGACTGTTCCCATGAGGCACAGGGTCAGACTGATTTGCATATGGCCATGTCTGAACTGGGGTGGTGGAGTGAGCTAAAGAATGATGATGGATTAAACCCAGATCAGTTGACTGGGGGTGAGTGTTTGATTTGCTCTAACGCTCCGTCCATCATCCCCTTTGGTATCGCTTTGTTCGCCCCTAAGTTGGCGGGGTATGCCCAGACGTGGGTCCGTTGCTCACTTTGCCACTGGATTCAAGATAGCCTGGCTGATGAGGGTTTTGAACCCGAAACCGGTCCCAGGATGCTTGTTTCCGGTCCAGGGAAGACATGGCTTGGCAGTTCGGGCTGGACTGTTCCCATGAGGCACAGGGTCAGACTGATTTGCCTATGGCCATGTCTGAACTGGGGTGGTGGAGTGAGCTAAAGAATGATGATGGATTAAACCCAGATCAGTTGACTGGGGGTGAGTGTTTGATTTGCTCTAACGCTCCGTCCATCATCCCCTTTGGTATCGCTTTGTTCTCCCTAAGTTGGCGGGGTATGCCCAGAAGTGGATCCCTTGCTCACTTTGCCACTGGATTCAAGATAGCCTGGCTGATGAGGGTTTTGAACCCGAAACCGGTCCCAGGATGCTTGTCTCCGGTCCAGGGAAGACATGGCTTGGCAGTTCGGGCTGGACTGTTCCCATGAGGCACAGGGTCAGACTGATTTGCATATGGCCATGTCTGAACTGGGGTGGTGGAGTGAGCTAAAGAATGATGATGGATTAAACCCAGATCAGTTGACTGGGGGTGAGTGTTTGATTTGCTCTAACGCTCCGTCCATCATCCCCTTTGGTATCTCTTTGTTCGCTCTAAGTTGGCGGGGTATGCCCAGACGTGGGTCCCTTGCTCACTTTGCCACTGGATTCAAGATAGCCTGGCTGATGAGGGTTTTGAACCCGAAACCGGTCCCAGGATGCTTGTTTCCGGTCCAGGGAAGACATGGCTTGGCAGTTCGGGCTGGACTGTTCCCATGAGGCACAGGGTCAGACTGATTTGCATATGGCCATGTCTGGAACTGGGGTGGTGGAGTGAGCTAAAGAATGATGATGGATTAAACCCAGATCAGTTGACTGGGGGTGAGTGTTTGATTTGCTCTAACGCTCCGTCCATCATCCCCTTTGGTATCTCTTTGTTCGCCCTAAGTTGGCGGGGTATGCCCAGACGTGGGTCCCTTGCTCACTTTGCCACTGGATTCAAGATAGCCTGGCTGATGAGGGTTTTGAACCCGAAACCGGTCCCAGGATGCTTGTTTCCGGTCCAGGAAAGACATGGCTTGGCAGTTCGGGCTGGACTGTTCCCATGAGGCACAGGGTCAGACTGATTTGCATATGGCCATGTCTGAACTGGGGTGATGGAGTGAGCTAAAGAATGATGATGGATTAAACCCAGATCAGTTGACTGGGGGTGAGTGTTTGATTTGCTCTAACGCTCCGTCCATCATCCCCTTTGGTATCGCTTTGTTCGCCCTAAGTTGGGGGGTATGCCCAGACGTGGGTCCCTTGCTCACTTTGCCACTGGATTCAAGATAGCCTGGCTGATGAGGGTTTTGAACCCAAAACCGGTCCCAGGATGCTTGTTTCCGGTCCAGGGAAGACATGGCTTGGCAGTTCGGGCTGGACTGTTCCCATGAGGCACAGGGTCAGACTGATTTGCATATGGCCATGTCTGAACTGGGGTGGTGGAGTGAGCTAAAGAATGATGATGGATTAAACCCAGATCAGTTGACTGGGGGTGAGTGTTTGATTTGCTCTAACGCTCCGTCCATCATCCCCTTTGGTATCGCCTTCTTCATATTCGCAGCAAATGATGATGTTGTATGGGTAGGAGAAAAACAGTTAATCAATTGATACTTCAACAAATGTACATTTTCAAGGGCGAAAACAAATTAAAGCTTTGTGATGAGAGACACACCAGAGAAACAAATGTTTTAAAAAATAAAGTCTTTTATGTTTTTATTTTTTCAAAGAAAGGTTGTCACAGATACAACTTAATTGTGGACAAAAGGATTGTGACAATAGTGAAAATAAGTGAAGTGGGGTGATCAGTGAAATGGTGGTGCACTATATACAAGACATACATGAGTGACATAGATAGATTGGATTTAAAACAATTTCTTCTATATATGTACTGTCCCTTGTTTATACATGAATCCTAGACACAGTGGCGACTCTGTATTGGGGTCAAGGAGGCTGTATGGACAGGTATGTTGTTAACGTCGACGTTTCGACCCTAGTAGCAGCGCAAATGTGGTGCGTCAAGAGCAGGTCTTCCTCAGGACTGTGAAGGGCAGAATGGACAGCCAAAAATCTATGGTTAATCAGAAAGTGAAGAAAAATAATAATAATAATAATAATATGGCGGACGGAAAACAGCCTCCCGATGGCAGTGAACCCGCCACCGACAGCCTGTCGTTGGCGGGTTCACCGCCATCGTAATCAGCCCCTAAGTTATAACTGACATTTTCACCTAACTGTGATGGCCCTTTAACCTTTGTTTTTTTAGTAAATTTCTAAGGCTTTTTAATGCAAATTAAGATATTATTACCATACCCAATCATCACATCACTTTAGCCTTTGTTTTTTCCAGTGAATATCTCGATTTATTTTACCATAAAGCAATATTTTATTACTATATAGGCATGAGGTTGGCTACTGGGCCTGGACGCAAGTCAGGTCCTGTATCCAACACCCTGCAGGCAGCTAACCCATGTCTCAATGCCCTCACGTGTGCAGCGGGGATTGGGCACAGGGTCTGGTGCCCAAGCCCCCTGAAGGCTAGGAACTGTGCCCACCCCCTGTGTGCAGCAGGGGGTTGGGCACAGGGCCTGGCGACCAAACCCCCACAGGCGCGCACAGCCAATTATGTCAAGTAACAATATATAGGGTGTCATTTTAAATAAGGTAGACCTACTGGCTTTGTCAAAGGGTCAGAACCCCAAAATATAAAAAAGGAGGCCTATTGGCTTTATCAGAAAGTCACTAACAACTATATTTCAATATATATTTCATAAATTTGCATAGTGCAATGTTTAATAATAGTTATTGTCATAATATTTTCATTAAAGTATTTTCAAAAATACATATGTCTTTCCGTTTTTTTAATCATTTTTCAGGCCGTGCGCTCATCGCCCAAAAAAGTTAATTGGCCTGATGAGGTCCTGGGGGCCTCAAAAAGGCTAGAAGAGGGGGACTGCATGCTCCTCTCCCTCAAAAAGTAAAGCGGCCCATGAATGGTGTCCCCTGGGCATAAAAAAGGCTTAGGGAGAGGGGGTCAGTCAAATCAAAATATTGCGCTGACCCCTGGGCCCTGGCCCAAGCCGGGTAGGGATTTAAAAAAAGGGTAGGAGCCTGCCATTTTTGTTTTCACTTGTACTGCGGATCTGCAGAAGAGCTAAAAAATAATTACTGTTTATGGCCCCAGGAAAAGGCTAGATTCTCCCTGTATGTTTTCGTACTTTGCAGTAAAATCTAAAAAAATATGTTTTGCCTCTTGCCCCCACCAGTCTCTTTTTTACACTTTTTTCCACGACAGGGGACTGAGTCTTAAAGTCCTGCAATGACTGGCACAACATCTTTGTTGATTTGGAGGCAGCCAATCAGTTATTATCCATTGCATAATATATACATACATTTTGAACATTATTTTCTGAAAACTAGTGAATGTATTTACTAGTTTTCTGCCAGATTTGGTGTAATTCCATTGTCATTTTTGGGGAATTGCTGTTCAATTTCCCTATGGAATATTGCATGGGGAAAATGAGTCTTGGGGACCCTCCATTTTCTCAGCCCCCAATTAATGGATCACCCCGAAACTTGCCAGGAAAGAGTGGTGTGTTAAAGTCAATGTAGTGTAGCTACCAAATTGAATACGGTGTATATGAAAGTGCACAAGTTATAATAATTTGAAGGTGTTGCATAAATTATAAATTTAAAGTATAAGTATAACTTTAGAATTTTTAATTTTTGTGTAGATAAGTTTGGTTTGCAGATTCTTAATAAGTAAACATAATTTAAAGGTGGTGCATAAATTATAAATTAAAGGTGTAACTATAAGTGTTGAATTTGTAATGTTTGTGTAGTTTGTTTGGTTTACATTGAAAGAATAAATAATGTTTTCCTAACTAGCAAAGTATTAACCTTTGTTTTTTGCATTGAATTTCAATTTTTTTAACTAAAAATGTGTTCAAAATCATTGAGTTTACAGTCATTGAGTGGAGTGTCATTAAGTAGCGTGGCACAATAGAGTAGAGGGGAGTGTCGTACAATGTACTGTCTTAGAGTGTAGTGTTGTGGAGTAGAGTGCGGTACACTGGAGTGGCTTACAATGGAATAGTGTATAGTGGTGTGGAGTAGAGTGGAGTGACCTAGAGTGCAGTGTTGCAGAGTGGAGTGGGGTTAAGTGGAGCTGGATAGAGAGGAGCGGTGTTGAGTACAGTTGAGTGGCATAGCATACAGTGGACTAAAACGTCATAGAGTGCAATGGTGTGTTGTTTAATACACTGGCATGGAGTGCACTAGTGTGGATAGGCATAGTGAAGAGTCAGGTAAACTTTCATTAAGCGGAGTTGTGTCTGGTACAGTAGTGTGGTATATCGTAGAGTGTTGGAAAGTGTTGTAGAGTGGAGTTGAGTGTTATACAGTGGAGTGGAGGGGCATAGAGTGGAGTATAGTGTGGTATAGTGGCACAGAAAGTACTAGAGCCTTGTACAGTGGAGTTGCATTGAGTGCAGTAGAGTGTGGTGAAAGAGAGGGGTGTAAAGTGGAGTGTTGCATAGTGCCATTGAGTGCGGTAATGCTTTGTGTAGCATAGCATAGAGTGGAGTGGAGTGGCGTGGAGTGGAGTAGAGTGAACCGGCGGAGCATACAATGGAGTAAAGTGTTGTAGAGTGGAGTGGTCTGTCGTACAGTGGAGTGGACTGGCATGTTGTAGAGTGTCATAAAGTATTGTAGAGTTGAGTAGAGTGCAAAGAGTGGATTGCAGTGCTGTACTTTGGAGTGGAGTAGAGCAGAATGTGGTACAGGATGGTAGAGTGAAGTGGCATAGACTGGAGTGGCGTACAATGGAATAACATACAGTGGATGGTGTAGAGTGGAGTGGCATAGAGTGGAGTGGCATAGAGTGGAGTAGGGCAGAGTGGAGTGGCATACAGTGGAATAGCATACAGTGGAGTCGCGCACCGGGGAGTGGCATAGATTGGAGTGGCATATAGTTGAATTGCACACTGTAGAGTGGCATACATTGGAATAGCATAGAGTGGAGTAAAATTGATTGGAGTGGCGTACAGTAGAGTGGCATAAACGGGAGTGGCATACAGTGGAATGGCATAGATTGGAATACTGTACAGTTGAGTTGTGTAGAGTGGAATGATGGACAGCTGAGTGGTTTAGTGTATTAGTGTACACTGGAATAGCATTTCAGTAGTGTGGCGTACAGTGGAGTGGGATAGAGTGGAGTGGCATATAATCAAATAGCATTGAGTTGAATGGTATAGAGTGTAGTTGCGTACAGTGGAATAGTGTATAGTGGAGTGGAGTGGGGTGAAGTGGAGTGGAGTGGCGTAAAGTGGAGTGAAGAGCTGTACAGTGGAATACTGTACAGTGTAGTGGCAAAGAGTGGAGTGGCATAAAGTGGAGTACAGTCTAAAAGCATACAGTGGAGTGGTGTACAGTGGAGTGAGGTAGACTGTGAGTGAGGTAGAGTGGAGTGCCATGCAGTGGAATAGCATAGAGTGGAATAGCTTATAGTGGAGTGACATAAACCGGAGTGGGGTAGAGTGGAATAGCATAGAGCAGAGTAGCGGAGAGTGGAGTACCCCACAGTGGAGTGGCGTAGACTGGAGAGGGTAGAGTAGAGTGGCATAGGGGGAAGTGGCGAAGAGTGGAGCGGTGTACAGTGGAACAGCATATTGTGCAATGGCGTACCGTGGAGGGCATAGAGTGGGGTAGTGTGGAGTGGAGTGGCATACAGTGAAGTGGCATAGAGTGGACTGGTGCAGAGTGGAATACTGTAGATTGGAGTGTTGTAGAGTTGAGCAGGGTAGAATGTAGTGGGGTAAATTGTAGGGGTGCACAGTGCAAAAGGGAACAGTGAACTGGTGTTGAATGGTATAGAGTGGAGTAGCACAGAGTGGAATATCATAGAGTGCAGTGGTGTATGGTGAAGTGCCGTAGAGTGGCATACAGTGGAGTAGAGTGCAGTGGACGGGTGTAGAGTAGAATAACGTTGAGTGGAGGGGCGTACAGTGGAGTGGTGTTGGCTGGAGTGTCATAGAATGGAGGGGCATAGATTATAGTAGCATACATTGGAGTGGACTAGAGTGGAGCGGCGTATAGTGGGGTGGGGTATAGTGGAGTGGTGTACAGTGGTTCAGCTTGAAGTGGAGTGGATATAGGTGAGTGATGTAGAGTGTAATAGCATGCAGTGAAGTGGCGCAGAGTGGAGTGGCATAGAGTGGAGTGGCGTAGAGTGGAATGTGGCACTTGAAACAGACAAACCTGAAAGTGGGCATATAGATATAGATATAATGCAGCAGGAATATAGATTATGAGGTGTATATGGTAATTTTTGTTAGTGTAAATAGTGCTAGTAGTGTTAAAGTTATAAATGTTGAAACACATAGGGCCTGGTTATGACTTTGGCAGTCTCACACCAGGCTGCCACGCATGCGCCCTGCTGTGAAACCACCAAAGCCATCCGCACACCGCCTGCCAGATTAGTAGTTTAATCCTGGTCTAGCGGGCGGTGCTTTGGTGGTCCCATGGCAGTGCCTTTCCAAGGATCATATCTAAGCCTTAGATAGGCACTGCAATTGAAGCGCCAAAACATGTTCCTGCACGACATGGACTGTGCAGTCTGTGCCGTGCAGGAACTGGGGGTGAATGCATACAGAGGGGCACAACATGTGCCCCCGGCATGCATCCCCTGGCCCAGAGGCAACAGGGGCCCTGTAGGATCCCCTTAGTTTCCTCACCACCACCCTTCTCATGGCAGCCTCACCGCCATGAGAGGGGGGATGTGAGGAAACTCATAATATGCTTGGCAGTGCCGCAGTGGCACCGCCAGCATATTGTGGCCTCACACCACTGCAACAACGCCGAGGGATCACGGAGCCCCAATGGTTGCGGCGGACCTTTGACTGTCCGACCGCCAAACTCGTAATAGGGCAATCAGACCACCGGTGCAGCTGTGCCCTCACTGTAGTCATAATGAGGCACTTTGTTGTATATTGTGAAGCGGTATACTGCAGCAACTTCATGGTATACTGCAGTACATGCCGGTGATATGGCATTATTTGATTGGCTAATGGCTGTGTTTACTAAACGTAAAAGGCAGTCATGTAGTTTTCAGCATGCTTTAGCTGCGTTCTGAGTTAAGGTCTTAAATATATGTAGGTAGAGGGCTTCATTGTTGTTCCCTTCCTATTACCACAATATTAAGTTGGAATTAGGTTGAAAAATGTATTTATCATTTCCCATATATTTATACAGCACTTTACGGAGAACCACAATATTTTAAAAACGTTTTTCAATTAGCAAGGTAATGTGTTGATATTACCCTGGTACTCTATAGCGTTTTTTGTAAAGAAATACAATTGGAAATAATTGGAAATGTATTGTAGTACACTATACTTGTAAAATATACTGTAGTACAGAGTTTTTTTAATTTGAAAAAATTATTTGAGGTGTTGCAGTACTTCCTAGGAAGTACCACACCATAAATGTTTTGTAAGTATATAGAAACTTATAAATAATGTTTCTTACTTATTACCACTTTAATAAATTGTGACTAGGTAGGAAAAAATATGAAACCTAATATTTATCTATATCTAAGGGTGTAATACAGAGCACAGCCACAGTTGACCTAAAACAACATGGCTGCCTTTAACTTTTGTAAAGGCAGTCATTAGCCAATCACATAATGTGTTGTCATTGCTATGTACATTGGCAGTTTTGTTAACTACCACAAAATTCTGCTAAATTTCCCAAAACTACTGTGACAACAAATATTACTGAGATAAAACGCCGTATAGCTTAAACAATACTTACCTGTAGTAGCCAAAAGGGTCATCTACACACCATAATGTGTAATACTGCCAAATTTTATGAAAATCTGACTGGACGTTTGGTTGCTGCGTCTGAGTACATGCTCTATGGAAAATGCTTTTGAGACAAAAGGTGTTTTGTGAGCCCCCCACCCCCTTTTTCTTTGCACCCCCTTAATGAATCGCCGCAAAACTTTCCATTGTCTGCCGATGTAGAAAAAGGATTGGGTTTGGAAAGTTTTGTGGCGATTCGTCAGATGGGTGCAAAGTTATTAGCAAGCGAAAATCCAAGGAATACCTATCTCTGGGAATTCTAACCATAACTATATAAATATATATGTATATTCACTGAGAAAAGCAAAGGTTAAAGTGCCAGTTTAGTTAGGAATTGTAAAATTGTAATAATATCTTACTTTACAATACAAAGAAGGCTTACGAATTCGATGAAAAAAATAAAGATTAAATCGTCTTTATAGTTAGGTGAAAATGTCAGTCAATGCAAGCTCCCCTCAAAGGTTAATTATGAGTCAGACAGTAAAATGACAGGCAAACAAAAAAAACAATTAGCCTTCTCTCTCACACACACACACACACACACGCGCGCACGCACACACACACACACTCTTTCTCTGTCTCTCTCTTCCTCTTTCTTTTGAAAAAGAATACATATTTTAGTAGTGGAGTAGTGGTTTGTGTTTTCCTTGCAACTGTAAGGCCATCCCTAATATGTACTAAATAAAAGAAAATGTTGCCTCATACATTCTATGGACACATTCCCTTAGTTCACATGACATGCATGCGTATTTAAACAGGCAGCAGTGCCAGTTTTTTTGCTGCTGCCAGAGTCGTGTATAAACTGAAGGACACTGATTTGTACTCCTGCACGGCCTTCTCAGCATTTCATCGTTCTGAAATCAATAAAATGGGAGACACTGGCTTGACAAATAGAAATTCCTGCTATTCATAATGTTTTAAAATGCTACAAAATAAATTTTACAAAGAAATATATTACACGAAACACTACATAAAAAGACATTTTCATATTTGTTTAATGAAAAAAGACAGTTTTCAATGGAAGTTAAAGTTACGATGGACTATAGAATGCAACACACAGAAAAGATCAAGTATCAAAGTACTGAATCACATCAATTATGATTTCTTTTTAAACATCATTGGGGGATATTCTCAAGAACGTGCGATAAATATCGCCAAAATAGGCTAACTCAAGTTTTCATATCGTCGTCTATCGCGGGAAAATAACTCTGTGTCAACGTCGTATTCTCAACACGGCGGTAACATGCGATAGTTTCCCGATAACGCCTCAAATGTCCGCGATACAACTACCGCGACGGCGATAAAAAAGGAAACCCGAACGTGAAAAAAGTTGCAATGGGCCGAACTGCAATAAAAAATTCCGCTATAAGCAGCGCCAGGCCTGCAAGTCACACAAGTCAAGCCGGAAAAACCACTATAAAAGCGGCAAACAAAAACACAACCAAGACACAAACAACCGAGTAGCCGGAGCAAGTACAGAGGACAACCAGCACCCCACAAGCCCCACGGAGGACCAGCCTGGGACCATCATTGGGGAGACGGTGGCTGGATTTGGGGAGCCGGACACTGCACAACATGACCTGACCCAACTGCAACAGGGTGAGTAACGACCACGGACTGGGGGGACGGGGGGAGATGGGCACAGTGGCACACATGCACAATTAAGTATAGCACATCTGCGGACAAACCATGCCCAAGAGTCACAACTCCGAACAAGAGACCAAATTACCCAAGTCTGCAACATCTCAGCACTGTATAAGCACAGAAGTGAAAGGCACACCGCCTGAAAGGGATATGGGCCAGCCAAATCAGAGCTGAAGGGGCAACTCACCCACAATGCAGCACACACACATAAGAATCAGAGCACCTCAACATTGACAACAATGTGGTACAAACTGCAACATTCACACAACAGAACAGAGGACACAACTGCTGCCACTTGTGTGTAGAAAATGGCCATTCGCATGTGGCATAGCAGGAAACTGTGAGATGATAATGTACAAGTACACCCTCACATCCCTGATGGTGCAGAAATGTCAACTGTCCCGCATCAAATTGGCATCTCCTCACAAACAGTCACAATGTACATTGTCATGCAGTCTGTATGTAAACTTGTATAATGTGTGAGCATACATGTGAACACAATGTCAATCTGCATCTCCCCTACACATTGCAGAGGGAGAATCAACACCTCCTGCAGAGCAGACCCAACAACACAGCACTGATGATGAAGAGGACCACACCAACATCTATACTGACGCCCTCCAACAGCTCATGGACAGCTCCGGCACCCCACCTCCAGCAGCAGGGCAGCCCAGCTGCATCGATGGTACCCCACCCCCTGCACAGACCACACAGCAGGAAGCACCCACCACCACGGCTGTCTCCCAGGACCCCCACGACCAACACATGACATTCCAACACCGTGTGTACGGGTGCCAGGAGAAGATGGCTGACCAGCTGCGGGTGGGGTCCGAACTCATGTCAGCCAAACTAGATGCCATACGTGGGTGTCTAAGTCCCATCAGGGACGACTTACAGTCCCTAACGGACACCCACTCTCTGCTCCATGCTCTCCAACAATCCATGGCTGACATCGCTGGAGTCATGACTCTGAGCCAAGAACAACTGTCCAGTCAGAGTGGCTCCAGCGATGTCAGCCGGGAGTTGGGACACATAAGGAGAATGATGGAAAGCTTGGAGCGGATGCAGGCGGAAAGAATGTTTGCCACGGCTGCACACCAGTCAGATGTAGCTGTGATCCTCCATGCCCTGCAAATCCTCATCATGGCATTGCCACCACAAGGCCTGGCGCGGATGAATGCTGCTGCTACTACTCCATCCACATCTCCGCCCCCTGAAGTGTCAGTGCCACACACTGCGGCAGACATTCCACCTCCGGCCCCTGATGTGTCACTGCCACACAGTGATGCTGACAAAACATCACCACCCGCATGTGAGGCACCAGTCACATCAGAGGACGGAGATGATGATGAATCTGGCTTTGTGGTAAGAATGAAGTGGTAGCATTCATCTCCGCCATATGGCCTGTTTCAGCTTGGTTCTGCCCTCTGCATCATGCCCTTGAATAACACCTTCCACTGTCCCCCGATACACTCAGCGACACTCACCTTGGACCTCGACATGGACTGCCATATTTGGTTTGGTTACCAATGACACAGCAAGCACACTGCGGACTGAAGTCTTCCACTCCCGATGAACTTGTCAATCCCTAAAAGACTCCGGCTGGCCCTCCACGGGGCAACATTGCAAAGTGGGGTTTGCATGGCCCTGTACTGCTCCAGCTTCAACACTCCACTGAATGTGAATAAAACATTCTAATTCACACAGATGTGTCATGGCTAGGCTCAATCAAGTATGAAAGTATGGATGAATGTAGGGACAGTGATTCCACAAAAAGGTACTCCCTGGGTAATGCTATCAGTGTGCATGTATGGCCGTGACCCAGATAGGCAGTGAGAGACACATTGTCATTCAAACCAACACTCATCACAGTTGTTTACTACTGAAGGTGCGTAGACTTTATTAGCATATGCGTGTCAGTACGGGCAAGATTAGTGCCACAACATGCAGACCAATGCAGCAGTATGTCAGAATGAGGAACGTTGCCAAGCGCCGCTGACCAATCCGGGGGAGTGCCTCACCTTTCACAGGTGTGTGTTGTTCGGCGTTGTTGTTCGCTCATGTATTCAGAGTCCAGGCGAATGCACCCATGTCCACTGTTGTCGTGGGATATGTGACCAGATCTCCAAGATGCAACAAGGTCTTGGGACATGTGCAATGGGTTCCAATCTGTTGTGGCTGCAGGTACGTAGTTACTCGTCCATAAAAGCGATTGCAGCTTCGTAGGCTATCATTTCCAACATGAGCTCGTTGTCGACTTCATCAAACAGGACGGCGAGGCCATCCATTAGCAGGTCCGGACAGATGTGCTGCGTCCACCCCCTTTCACCAATTAGCACTACAGCCCAATAGGGGAGAGGTTCAATGTGGTCACTGCACACGAGGAGTTGTGCAATCTCCCAGGTCCAGCTACCAGCATGTATGCCAAGTATCAAGGCATCCCATAAACGGGTATCACTGTGACACTCCTGGTCGTGGGCCAACAGGGGGCGCACACACATGTCAAAATCCAGTTCAGCTACCGTCCTGTTGGATAGGCAGACATCCAGGGACCACTCGAATATGCACGATCGACAATGCAACACAGGCTGAACGCAGGTGACGTTGGCAAGGCGGAGGCTTAGCTGGTACCTGATCCGCAGCACTGCCAATGGCAGTACCCCCAGTAAATGCAGCATACGTGCACGGTACAGTTCCACGTGACAGGGGTTGTGCATGTGTCCGGGATGTTCTGCCATTGCGTTAGTGGCTCTGGTTGAAGCGGCACTGTTCTGACCTGCGCCAGTTCTGTGGATGAAATGCCACAGCTCGGATCAATGAGTTGTTTTAGTGTGCAACAGTTGTACGCCTGGGATGGTGTGGGAGTCAGTGTGAAGGCCATTCCATGCAAGATAACTTCGAGCAAGGACTTCTGTGTGTGGGGTGTGTATACGTTGGTCTTTTGTCAGGCTGTGCGTAGTGTGGGAGTCGACATCAGCTACTATAGTATCTGTCAGGGGGTGCCGGGCACATGCAATTCTGAGGTCGGAGATGCAGATGTGCTTCTGCCTGATAGTTCAGACAGTTATGTTAGTTTCTCATCTGCTTGCATTCAGGAAATGTGAAGTGGCTTGTTGGGGGTGGGTTGGGATGTGTGCGACTTTGGGTTTCATGTTTGACATTTTTTGCATGTGGCAAATGTGTGGCATCACTGTGTGTTACGTTGCCTCACAGCTGAACCTCCCTCCCCGAGCCTATTTACTTGTGCGTGCAGCGCGGTTGCAGCACTCCTACAGCACACCATTGTCATGCCTGTCTGCGCATGTCCACAAGCCTGACAACTACACTGTGATGTTGTCCGTTGAAGGTGGGCGGCCACGTGAGTGTAGGCCTATGGTAAGGATAGGGCGGACACAGATGTAGAGTCCATGCGTGGCTGAACTCGCGCTGCGAGTAGGTCTAGGCATTTGGCTCTTGCTGCGGCATTACAGATACACACAACACTTGGCATTTATGAGCCATGACCCAGAGCGGTCTTGCGCTCCTTCATTTCTCCGTTTGTGCGAGCCCGCACGCTTCATTGCAACATTGTCGATTGCGGGCAGGGTGGTGCCGACACTACAACAGAGACACACGCATTAGTTACATCCTTGTCCAGGCCAGAACCGAACCATGCCCAGGGCCCCGGGCAAATCCTTCACACCCCTACGCTGGCCTGGCATACGCTGGCCCAGCCCACTCTGCTTACGCTTACAGGGGGGGACGACAGAGCTACGTGTCCAAGGTCTTAGACACTGCCTGAGGTGACACGGTTGCGTCCGCAGTCCACAGCACAAGGTAAGGTGGTAGGGCCCTGGCCCATCATGCATACATAATGACCACAAGGACACACTTAGATAGATAGTGGAACTGGCTACGGGCACGTGCGCCCGGCCACTTTGTATTGCCAGGGTCACATGTCCAGTGATGCCTGTGCTGGATGGGTGTGGGGTGAGTGTAGGCCAGCACTCAGGGAGTGGTTGGTGCTGGCAACTACTAGAACAGTGATCTTCATATTACACACACAAAAGATTCAAACATAAAGGGTCCATGACTTGTGGTGCACTGAGGTAGGGGCACCAGAGATGAGCGTGCTCATGTGAAGTGATTGTTAATCATTGTGTCCCTTCGGGATATTCCCGTTGCAGCCGCAGTGGGGTGTGGTACACCTGCCTCATCTTCATCATCATCATCCCAGGTCTTCCCCACTGCCTGAGGCGACATTGTCGCGTCAGCTGTCCACAGCACAAAACTCAATCATAAATGGTACATGTGTTGTGGTGCACTGAGTTGGTGGCACCTGAAGCGCTCAGCGGGTGCACAGCCTGCGATGATGCATCATCCGGGCGGGCCGCACTGATAGCAATGTCTGTTGCCTACTGGACTGCGCCATTAATAATTCAAGACTCAATTTGAATTGTGAGCCCTGCTGACTGCAGTGTAGGCCGGAGGCAGCGGTCAGAAAGGGCCCACAGCCACGTGGCGATGACTTGTGGTGCACTGACTTGGTGGCACCTGAAGCGCTCAGCGGGTGTGCAGCCAGAGATGATGGTGTGTCCTCGCAGGTCAGGATTGAATTTGATTTGAGAGCCCTGCTGACCGCAGTGTAGGCCGGAGGCAGCGGTCAGAAAGGGCCCACAGCCATGTGGCGATGACTTGTGGTGCACTGAGTTGGTGGCACCTGAAGCGCTCAGCGGGTGTGCAGCCAGAGATGATGGCGTGTCCTCGCATGTCAGGATTGGATTTGATTTGAGAGCCCTGCTAACCGCAGTGTAGTCCGGAGGCAGCGGTCAGAAAGGGCCCACAGCCACGTCGCGATGACTTGTGGTGCACTGAGCTGGTGGTACCTGAAGCGCTCAGCGGGTGTGCAGCCAGAGATGATGGCGTGTCCTCGCAGGTCAGGATTGGATTTGATTTGAGCGTCCTGCTGACCGCAGTGTAGGCCACAGACAGTAGTCAGCACACACATAACTCCGCGGTGCTGTGCCGCTGGGTGCGCTGGGGGCTTGTGTCGCGGACGCCAGCGATCGACTGAGGAGGCTGGCGGTAATGGTGGCGGACTCGTGGCAGGGTGAGGGGCGCCTCCCTGGCAGACGCGTTGGCCATCCGGGAAGTGAACCACGCCCAGAGCCCCAGCCTATTTATTCGCACTCCTACGCTGGCCTGGCGTACGCCGGCCCAGCCCACTCCGCTTACGCTTACAGGGGGGGATGACACGGATACATGACCTGGGTCTTCCCCACTGCCTGAGGTAACATGGTTGCGTCCACTGTCCACAACACTACAAACACCAGCAGTATGTGTCCACATGGACGTGTCTGTGCTCTGCATACTGTAGTCTGTCCAGCACATCACCGCCACACTCGGCATTGTGTACATTCTTATTCATGGGTAACTTGCCTCCTTCACACATACTTGGCTCCCACCTCTCCCCACATTCTGCAATTGTGTGGCTGAGGGGCCATGCCGTTTTGGGAAGGTCAGCTGTCTTGTTCTGTGCTGCCTCGGTGGTAGTCCGGGGGGGTCCTGGGGGTGGTGGCGGTGGCTGTTGTGGCCCTCTTGGGTCTCCGAGCTGCATGGTCAGTAGCTCCATCACATGTGTTGGTCTTCAGATGTGGCTCTGGGCTGGGCTCCCTTTCATGCTGCAGGTTGGCGTCCTGCTTTACACCAGTAAAAGGCAGGTGTTTAATCCCTGCTGCTAACGTGCCTTATCGCCTGTTTTTGGGTTGCATCGCGGATCTGGCTGGTCGTTGAGAATATCGCGAAGTGGTGTTTTCGTGTGTTTTTGCATGGGAACGCCTACTCTGCATATCATTATTGTTAGTTGTCGCTCTCATCCGTGGCGAGGATTTGAGGATATCGCTGGGAAACTGGCGATATCGGCAGTTTGCACCAACTTGAGAATAGGGCGATAAGTCTATTGCCACTTTTGCGGCGCTAAAGTGCCGATAAATCGGCGATGACTCCTTGAAAATATGCCCCATAGTGTTATACAACTACCTTAGCTATTTGTGAATATTGCAGGAGGTCTTGGCTTATTTTAATAATCATTCAGAAGCTATCAAGGAGTCTGAATAATATTGTGTGCTGTTTGTAAAACAAATATAGACATATAGGCATGTATGTCAGTTTCTTTGAGATATATTTTTAGGTGTTTTATCCTGCACCCATGTCATCATTTTTTCCATATGTCTTTATTAATTGTTTGCATTAACAAGTCAACAGCACATAAAACATGTCAGTGAAATATAATTCTCTCTGTGGCAGTGATATTCAACAGAATGTGATTCCTTGAGTAGATACACTACGTGCATGATAAGGCAGTTCGCCAGCATGAAAACCGCAGTACTGCTTCTGTATCACGATTTTTGGCTCAATCTGATAATTAAGAAATAAACAGGTGCATTCGAGTTACACAATACTTTTCGTCAGTATAGCAGCCTGGGCACAAGTACAGCACGCTCTGGTACAACAATCTCACACTTGGTGGGGGCGAAGGGGGTCTTCCTAAATGAAGCCGGTTGGGTGAAGGCAAGGAGGAAATGCATCTAGCTCCACACTGCAGTGAATCTCCTGCCAAACATATTACATCCTCCTGTCTAGAAATCATGTGACAGTGCACCGCCTCGCGGAGGTTGGACATCCGACAAGGCTTCCATTTTTTCAATGAGCCCATCCCATTTCTCATACGTCCTCTCACCTCCGACGAGTCCCCACTGTAGTGTTGTGGGCCCTAGGCCCACATGCTGCACGAAATTACCATACTGACTCAGTAGTGCTGTACTGGAACTGGCCCAGGGCACGTGCGCCCGGCCCCTTTTATTAGCAGGGTCACCTGACTGGTGACGCTTGTGATGGGTGGGTGTTAGTGTGGGTGTAACACAGAGCGAAACACTAGAACGTGTCATTTCTTCCAAAGTTTAATGAAAAGAAACAAACAAAAGTCAAACCTATAAGGAAAACAAATAAGCAATACACAGCACCAAATGAGTCTCTTCAGGCCATCTGCCAGGCAGCGCTGGAGCCTTGGGACCGCATGGTCAGGATGCTTTAGTCCACCTTGGCGATGTAGTTCAGACCGGCCTGGTCTCGCGGTGTGGAAGTCTACCTACATAGTTCTAATAGCAGTGCATCTGGAGCGGTGGTGAGTCCACTTTGGAGATCTTGCAGGCGCTCAGGTTCTGGTGGACGACAAACCTACAGCTATTGAGGATGACCTTGGTGGATGAGGCCCTTCCTTGGAGGCGACGTACTTGATCTTTCTAGTTCCCGATAGCCGAGCAGCTTCAGACGTGCCTCTTCTGCCTGGACTCCCCTCTCACAGGAGTTTCCTGGAGGGCCTTCCTGCCGGGCTGCCATGGGACCGTGTGGACTGTGCGGGCTTTGTGTAGGCCGCGTGAAGGCGTAGCTGAGGAACTGCAAACAGGACCACAGCCAAGTCGCTCATGTAGCCGCAGAGGGTGGTGTCCAGTCTGGGTGTTCCCGCCATCAGGGCTCAGGTTCTATGCCTTTCTCAGATGGTCTTTGGGTGACCAGTCTTCATCTGTGACCTCTGTGCTTCCCGGTGCCTGTCGTGGAGTTGCTGCCTACGCATCTCTCCGATCCGGATTCCCCTCTCACAGGAATTCCGTTCAGCCCCTTGCCCTGGATTGCCACGTGACCGTGTGGGCTGTGTGGGCCTTTCATAGGCCACGCCGAGGGGTCGCTGCAGAGCTCCCAACAAGGCCACGGCCAAGCCTCGTGTAATCCCAAGGGTGGATGGTCCAATGGTCGGGAACGCTCTTCTTCGGCAGGCTTCCGGTTTACGTGGTCACACAGAAGGTTCCTGGGTGGCAAGCGTCCCACAGCGCCAGGAATGCCTCGTTGAACTCTGGCTGTCTCGAGTGGTTGGATCCACTCTGGTGGTACAATGCTCCTTTGATGTTCTTGGTGATGATGCACTTTGGATGATGAACATGGTAACTTTCCTTCAGTTGGGCAAACAGGCAGCGATCTCTTGCTTTTGATGACCTCATGCATTGAGGAGTACTGGAGGGACTTCGTGGCCACTTGCAGTTGTCTTCCAGCAGGTGCACTTGCTAGGTGTGGTGCTATCGATGCCATGCAGCCGGTGACAGGTGAGAGGCCGGTCGAACTGTGAAGCGTGGGGCCTGGATGCAGATCGCACTTGCTAGCGGCTTACGGTTGGTCCTCCTGCAAAACTGTCTCAAGTGACGTCTCTGCACCCTGGTGGCTGGCTTGTGATGATGAACATCTTCTCCAGTGCTGGTGCGAGTCCTCTGTCCTGTCGCTCTTCTCCTTCCCTTCTTGTGCGCCTGTGGTGGTTGTTTGCCCTGTGGCGTCGTGCCACTCTCCTTCCTTTCCTCGCGGAGTGGCGTCATACCCCGCTCTTCTCCTTCTTCCGACCAGGTTCGTTACTTGGATGTGGCGTCCTGCCACCCGTCTCATGTTTGCGCCACATGGACATCTCGCTGGTCATGTCCGGTTCTTGGTACGATCTTTACTTTGCTGCTGACCTGTCGCAGGTCTGTCATGTTGGTAGGACGTGCTTCTTCTCCTTGAGGACCTCTTGCAGGCCACATCCCCTCCTCAGGGATTTTTGCGGTGCTCCTCTAGGATTACCTCTTCGCTCGAGGGCGTCGTGCTAGAGCCTCGAGCCTGCGCCATTGCGGAATCTGCTTCTGCCTCCGTTCGGGCATTTTTGGTGGGGTCGGTCACTTCGTGTGACGTGCTCCTTACTTGTGGTGCGACGTGGCATCTGGCCGTGTGTCGCATGTTGTCAGAGCAGATGTTGCGGTGGCAGCTTGCCACGTGGAGTGTGCGACTCCCCTCTTGCCTGCCTGGGGCCACTGGCGACTCCGTCTTGAGGCAGTGTGAGGGATGATACTCGGCTGTCGTTGGCCCACTGTGGGGCTTGGCTGGTGCAGTGAAGATGTGGATGCTCTCCTTGCTGAGTTCAGCAGTGCTTCTCTGGAGATGTCTCTATCTCCCGGGCACCTGCCTGTGCTGTCAAGTTTGCCGGCGTGGCCTTCTGTGCACCTCTGACCTACAGCGCTCCGTCCTCTTCTTGGGCGCCCTCTTCCAGCACTTGGAGTGCCCTTTCTCCTGGCTTGCAGTGGTGTCTGTTCAGCACCAGGGGCATGCAGTGCACTCTTCTCGTTTGCAGTGGCGTCAGACAGCCACTGGGGTTTTCCTGCTCCACACATTCTTCTCGTACCTCGTGTGAGGCTTGCTGCCTTCTTAGGCTTTGCTGCTCTTGGCTAATTGTCGCTTCTCTGTCCAGGCGCAGCTTGGGTATCTTGGCACTCTTTCAGCTGGGGTTTGCAGTCTCTTGCTCTCTAAGGTGACCGGCAGCACCCTCTTGGCTAGTCTTTTGCTGCTTGGAGCTCTTTTTCCTGCGCTCCTTGTGGGGGTTAAAAGTCTCTACACCTCAACGCGCCAGGCAGCCACCGTGGAGGCATGTAGTGCTATCTTGGGGAGTCTCTGCTACAGCGTGGGAGATGGGGAACAGCCCAAATCGTTCAGGGGGGAATGTGGGTGCAATCAAGTTCATGTCCCGGCACTAGAGATTCTGTCCTTTTGGTCTTTTGTCTCTTTGCCTGCTGCCTGGGGCTGTACCACTGCTAGGGGCACTGTGGCTACGTTTCGTGAGGGGGCAGCTTTGCTGGAGCTGGGAGCTACACTGGGGTGGAGATGCAGGTGAAAGGCAGTTTGCGCTCCTAGCACGGCTGCGGTCTTCACTTGCTGCTATTTTGGGTCAAGGTTGCCTCCAGTCCCACGACTTTCCCCAGTAAGTGGTGCCACTCGGTAACTTTAAAAATCATGGTAGTCTGTCTCACACTGCAGGTCGTTTCTTTGTAGGTCGTTTCTTTGTAGGGTGCTTGCTTGGTTAGTTCAGCTGCAGTACCGCCCGTGGCCAGTAGATGGCAGTGCAGCACTTCGGTTTGCAGGTCCCGGCAGTCTTTCCTGAGCTGCGGGCCTTGCACCTCGTACACGCGGAGA
This sequence comes from Calotriton arnoldi, assembly GCA_963921515.1. Classification (NCBI taxonomy): domain Eukaryota; kingdom Metazoa; phylum Chordata; class Amphibia; order Caudata; family Salamandridae; genus Calotriton; species Calotriton arnoldi. The sequence goes on along the minus strand of CAWUFW010003043.1, from coordinate 747,101 downwards.
GGAGAGCCTACCCTCGCTGCTGCGGGTGTTCTGTGGAGGTAGGTGGGGGCACTGTGAGCTATTTCTTGACCATGCTGGGTGGCAGGGTGGCTTGTCTGCCATCTGCTGTTCACCCGGTCGATGCCACTGGGTGTTGCCGCTTTCAATGTGGACCATGCCAGCCTAGGGGCCACAACAGCTTGCTGGTGCTGCGGGTGTGGTGCAAGCCATCCTCTGTAGATGTGGAGGTCGGGCCAGGCAAGTGCAGCCTCCGACGGGTCGCTGGGATTGCTTTCCAGCTCAGTTCCCCTTATTCGAGGGGCGCTCCTCCTTCTTTTCGCTAGGATTTGTAGGTCCACGGCAGACAGTCACGCTACGGGGCATGGACAGGCATAACACAAACTCCAATGTGCAGGAGCTGCAACGGCGCGCTTCGAAGAATGCGTGCGCCTTATGCTGGTGGCAGCACTTTACCACCTTAATCTTGGCACTCACTTCTTTCCGTGCCAGTTGGCATTTTAGTTCACGGTCAGCAGTTGCTGCGGATGTAGGGCCCTTACCGGCAGACTCTGGTGAACATGCTTGATGGCCTCCATCTCGTCCTGCCCGGCCTCCGTCACTGTTGCGCTGGCAGCAGGTGTAGGGGGTGCCCTAGATATGGGCTGCACTTCCCCTCCTGAAGAACAGCAGAGTACCTGCCACTACACATGTGGGGATCGGCCTGCTCGTCGCCATTGTAGTGTTGTGGGCCCTAGGCCCACATGCTGCACAAAATGACCATACTGACACAGAGATGCTGTACTGGAAGTGGCCCAGGGCACGTGCGCCCAGCCCCTTTTATAAGCAGGGTCACCTGACTGGTGACGCCTGTGATGGGTGGGTGTTAGTGTGGGTGTAACACAGAGCGAAACACTAGAACGTGTCCAGCAGGACACTACACCCACATTCCTACTCTGGCTGCTATTTCTGCCTTTGACAGTTTCAATAGATTGGTTTTCCATGTTGTTAACGCCGGGGCTGCCGCAGACTTCCAAGCCAAGGCGATACTGCTCTTAGCCAATCCTAGGACAGACTCACAAATCCGTAGAGTGTTCGTGTTTCATGGAGACAGGTCGCACATCTAGTAGGCACTGAATGGGGGGTCAAGTGGGAAGAGGCTGTTGATGAGTTCCCTCACCCCGTTATCGGAGCAGGTTCTCCCAATACGGGGTAACCACCGGGCATTGCCACACCATGTGAACGAAGTCTGCAACTGGTTCCACACAGTGTGGGTATACGATGAATACCCCAGGAAACATTTGTCCCACGCTTTCTTGTGTAACATATGTGTAGTGTATTATACTATTCATTGATACCCCTTTCACGGACCCCAGGCATTGCCTCCACATGGTTGGTGTAAATTCCTGTTCCACTGTGTGTTCCTACCATTCTTTGAGGTGCTGTACCTTATATTTCAGTTGTTGCCTTAGCGCCCCATAAATACATGTGACAGCTTTTCTCTGGGGCCCATGTCTAAGTAGTATTGTTAAGACCAGGTATGGGTCGGGTACCTCCTGTGCGGCTCCCCACACTTGTCTCGCCACTGTGGTCAAGGCCCCATATAATAAGAATTGTCCCAGGTGCAGCCCATGCACCCAATTCATACTTAACTCCTGTTAAAATTGTGCATTAAGCTATCACGTAACTAAGGCCTTTGTTTGGAATTGACAGGAAACACTGGGCATGATCTTGGCAATCTACGCTGGATCTTGGAAATACCCTACTTGATAGATTAATCATGTCCACAAGTCCCAATACCTCAGATTGTTCTTTATTTTAACCTATGAAATACAGAATGGGGCAGTATTTTTTTGCAGGTTAATATCATACAGTGTCAGCCTTGGATTTACCCAGTTGACATTATCAGCTGCCAAATGTTCCTAATTATCATGAGTCAAATTTATGAGCTGCTAAATCCTAAATCTATTCAGAAATAATTGAAATAGTTTGGCTGGACAGCTGAGCAAGCTTTCCAGGTGGAATAGTGGGAATGTTAAGAGACTTTTTGAAGATGCTCCTATTACACTTGATTGGAGTTCTCCATAGTGAAGGACTCCACAGAAGGGGAATAGACCCTCCTCTGAAAATGCTAATTAAAAAAAACACAAATTGTGAGGAAAAGCTTTTCCTCTTGGAGAAAGCAATTCCTCTATACCCAGGAGTAAATCTGGGGTGAACCGTTCCTCATCACTTCCTGGAAGTGAAGTTATTCCAGTCATTTCTAGGGTGGAAAGGCGACCCAGAGGAATATGGGAATGACCACCAATGTATATGCTTGCGGGTTTTCCTAAAAAGTTCCATGGCAAATCACACCTTGCATCGCCCAATTCACACACCTTGAGTGGGATTTGCTACAGTGGATTTCGCTGCACTCTTGGTGGAGAAATCTACAGTAATAAATGCATATCCGTCTGTCCAGAAACCCTTGTGAACTCCACACAGGTGCAAAAAGGGTACATTTGGTCTTAAACATATGTTTATGACAGAATTCACCTTTAAAAATTATCAGGCACATGCATCAAGGTAGGATTTTGCGAGTCCTTAATTGCGAATATTAAGGAATCGCAATTAAGGACTCGCAAAAGCCTATGCATGTAGGAATCGCTATAAAAATAGCGATTCCTACACATTCCTTATTTGCGACTCGCAAATTGCGAGTCGCAAATAAGGAATGGCTTCCCATTCATTCCTATGGGCCTACAGGCCCATAGGAATGAATGGGAATAGCATGCGCAATTTGCGAGTACCAATGGGTACTCGCAAATTGCGCATGCAATTTTAAGGTGCAAGGGTGTCAAAAGGACACCCTGTTGCACCCCTGAAATTGATCTGTGCACAAATGTTGCGCACCCACATGTCCAAAGGACATGTGTGTGTGTAACCTACTTTTCAAAGTTTTTGCAAATTACCATGAAGTTCAACTTCATGGTAATTTGCGCCCCCTAGTAGCGAAATCGCTACTTCAAAGCGGTTCTTGCATAGCATTTAAGGAATTGCAAAATGCGATTCCTTAAATGCAATCGCAATTTGAGAACTCGCAATTAATTGCGAATTCTCAAATTGCGAGTGCCTTGAACCTTGATGCATCGCAAATGCCATTTTTGCGGGCGCAAACGGCCAATTTTTGTGAATCGCACCGTTTGAGCTCGCAAAAATGGTTTATGCATGTGCCTGAAAGCCCTTTAGTTTTCAAATACAGAAAAAATATTGGACAATTGTTTATTTTGGCTTCATATGGGGATCCACACAGCTTGAAGCTTAGCACCTGGGGCCTCATTTACAAGTTTTTGATGCAGGGTAGCACTGCAAGTCACTTTGCTGCGCTGCCCTGTGTCAGAAGAAAAGGACAGGAATGCACTGTGTCTATGAGATACAGCGCATTCCTCTTTCAATGCGCTGTTGGACATATGGCTGCCTTGTACCAACTCTGGCACCCTTTCACCATGGCACACAGGCACCAGGGCACCATTCCCGCATTGTAGGAATGATTGTAGGAATGCAGCACACATAGAGGAAAAAACGAGGAGAAATAAAGTTATTTCTCCTTGCTACGCCACCCCTAGGGAGGAGCACGATTTTGACACATTCCCAGATTTAGGCTATGTTGTAAATCTGGGAATGTGTCAAAATCCATGGGCGTTGCATGGGAACACCCACCGCAACGCCCATGACAAGCCTACCTATGGCAGTGTGAGGCAATTCAGCAACTTGCGCTGCGTTGCCTTACACCATGGGTACTCATAAACATTTACCCAGGGGCCACAAAGTACTGTGGTGTGACCGAGGGCCGCACTAATTCCAGCAGGGTGGCAGTAGGGGATCTGGGTGGGTCAGGGATTGTGTAAGGAGGACTAAAAACATGTTAAATAAATGGGCAAGCATTTATTTGCAGGTTAATAAATGCTTGCCCGTTTATTTAACAAGTTTTCTGAATGTTAGTGCTGAGCAGCTGGTGCTGCTGTTCACCCAGGAGGCCTCATGTAATGGTCAAGAGGGGTGCTGTCGGCCCCCAGACCATACTTTGAGTATCACTGCCTTACACCATATCAGCAGCGTCACTAGGGTTGGTGTCACCCAGTGCGGTAACTCACCCCATGACACCATCACATGGGGTGACACCTTTCCCAAATAAGACTATTTAGTAAATAGTCTCATTTGGGAAAGGTGTCACCCCAATGTGATGGTGTCACCCGGGACACCATCACATGGGGTGACACCTTTCCCAAATGAGACTATTTAGTAAATAGTCTCATTTGGGAAAGGTGTCACCCCATGTGATGGTGTCACCCGGTGCGGTCCGCACCCCCCGTATCCCCCTAGTGACGCCACTGCACCATATCTACGAGGTCATGAAAAGCCACACAGGGTGGCTTTGCATGGCCTCGTAGATGTGGGTCTGCACTCTGTGCAGCCAGAGTGTCAAAAAAAGTGACACTCCTGTGATGCATGGAGCTTGCAAATAAGCCCCTTAGTATATATGTTTTTTAAACTTCCCCAGCTTTGTGGAGTATGAAACTGGTAAAGTATTTAGATGTGCCCTCTGTTGTACAGGGCTGTAATGACACCAATAAACATCCCTGGCTGACTGGTTCTGATGAGATGCTTACCTCTCTTTCTCCAGTACTGGAGGTTCAGGAGTAGGTATTGCAGCAGAGGTCAAGGTGAAATATGGTATTCAATTCCCACTGAATCTTAACGCTTAATGGCTGCAGGTAATGCAGTTCTGTGCAGTGGCATGCCTTGCAAGTCCTTGGGCAATAGGATCGGTGCAATGTAAAAGGAGCAGCAAGTTTACAGTTTGCATTGCCCTAATTCTATATGTAGAAAGTGGGGTTCTCTGAACTTGATGTTCAACTGTGAGGCAGTGATTGTAAATCTCACTAGAACTCCATGGGCCAGATGTATCAAGCCTTTTTCCCGTTCGCAAACGGGCCGATTCTCAGAATCGGCCCGTTTGCGAACGGGAAAAAGCCTTTTGGGATGTATCATCCCAAAAGGCCATCGCAGAATAGGGAATCGCAAAATTTGCGATTCCCTATTTTGCGAATGCATTTAAGGAATCGCAAATTGCGATTCCTTAAATGCAATTCTGGAAGCACCCAAAAGTTGCAATTTGGCCTTAAGGAATCGCAAATTACCACCAACTTCAAGTTGGTGGTAATTTGCGATTTCCTAGAAAAATTCACTTTTTTGCATTTTTCAAAGTGCCATGTGGTGCTCATACATGCCCTTGGGGCATGTATGTGCGCTACATGTGCACACATGCATATTTCAGGGGTGCAACAGGGTGTCCATTTGGCACCCATGCACCCTTGAAATTGCATTCGCAATTTGCGAATACCTATTGGGTACTCGCAAATTGCGAATGTCTTCCCATTCATTTCTATGGGCCTCTAGGCCCATAGGAATGAATGGGTAGGTATTCCTTAATTGCGAATCGCAATTAAGGTATATGTAGGAATAGCAATTATTATTGCAAAACCTACATACGTTGCATTTTGCGAGTCCTTAATAGCGAATCGGTAAAATTCACTATTAAGGACTCGCAAAATACAATGATGATACATCTGGCCCCATACCTTTATGTTATGTACTTTATATATATCACATGTTTTTGAAACACAAAAAATTTGTTTTCAAAATAGTGCTACATATCACTGCTATAGCATACTATATCATACTACTTTCTGGCCTTAAAATTGGCTGATAATGTACCAGTTACAAATAATGGAAAATAAATGTTTCAACAGTATGACGTTATTCCTGTGAAATATGGGTTTTAAAACGACTGCTGAAAGGACATTTTACTAATGATCCATAACATAAAACACATTGCCTTTCTCAATGTATGGTCAGTCATCGTAACATACCACCTCCACCTTCACAGCCCATGCACTACAGACATGCTCTGTAGCCAAAATAGTCTTTCCTACTGCACTCTCTCGGCACGGCTATGCTTAGCTGGCACAGGGCATAGCTGTTGCCCTTGCCCATCAACAAGTACCATGCCACCAGTACCCAAATTGTCCCTTCCTGCAGTTGTGCCCAGAGGGCAGTAAGCACATGGCCTGATCTGCACACATGCATTAGTACCGCAGCACACAGAACAAACTGGATATGCGAAGGGTCAATGTTCTATTCAATTAGACTAACCAGTAAAGATATACTACATTTACAACTTTCACTTCTTGGACTTGTCTAAATTGGACCTATATTGCCAGAGTTGATTTTTGCCCCACCACACCCGGATTACTGACAGAATATCGAGGGCAAAAATATGTGTGAACAGTATATTGTGTCAAAAATATCGCGGATCAAAATATTGAGAAGGGTAGTATATATAGTAAGCATAGATTTACTATTCTTAACTCCACATCTGTGCACCTTGCAGATATATACAGTGTCATGGTACATATAGGTGAAGTTCAGTATAGTAAAGCTTTGCTTTCCCATAGAAATTTACCTTCACAATATATTCTTGTCCTCAATATTCTTGGCACAATATTTGTCCACATGATATTTTGGACTAAATATTTTGTCCAAACATCTCACATCCAACATGCTATCTTACCCATGTTTCTTCATGGCTCTCCCAGATCATGAATCCTGTACCCCGGCCTGCCAGGCACCCTCCTAAGAACACTTTCTAGACCTGTGAAAGATCAGAAGAGGACTGGAAATGCTGTCTGTGACCTGCGAAAGGCCCTAATAACTGGGCTTGCTCCATCTTGTGCACTATTTTTAAATAAAATTATGTTGCTGTAAAATTACCTTTATTTGTACAAACATCTTTATTCGCCATTTATTATTTGACTCTTTTTGCTTAGACTCAAGATAAAACAAAAAAAAGGTTGCTCCATCAAATGCGAGTTGTCACATTCTGCAAAACACAACATCCTGGTTGATATAAAAAACATGTTTAAGTAAAATTAAAAAATAACCCTTACCAATAGCAAGTAATAAGTGACCTCATTTTTTTGTATACTCTTCTTGTACCTAGGTCAAAGAAGTGGACTTCAAAGGTCAATTGGGTGACCTTCTGTGTGGCTACATGAACACAACAAGCTGCAAGAGACCTTTATCCTGAGGTGCCCAGCTGACCAGTGTCAACTTGACCAGGACTGGACTTTGCTCTTGGCCTCTGCCTGACACAGTGAGAGTCTCTCAGTTTCTTCCCTTGAAGTCCTGTGGCTGTTTGGTTACCAGAAAAAAGTTTGGAAACTTTAGAAAACGTTTCCTCCAGAGCTTCACAGCTTCAATGGGACCCGCTGGAAAAAGTTTGTGACTGGCAGTTCCACAACATCAGACTGGATCTCAGCTTCATCCTGCTTGGAGAATTCCACATCTCTGAAAAAGCGGTATGACTTCGAAGAAATGTCAATGTTTTTCATCAAGAAAGTATAAAGTCTCTGTCTGAAGTGAGACCTAGAAAACTTTCCAAACTTTTTTGACTTCCAGATTTTCATTGGGACCAATAAGCTTGGAGTATCCATCGCGGTCGGCCTGAAATTGCACCTTGGTGCTAGTACTTCTTCCATAGACTATCATTTGTGCTCAGTGTTTTCTGGCACTCTATTTACTTAAAACCTAACAAAATATATGTCTCCGGTTCCTCATATTGGATTTTGTCATCTTGGGGTAATTTTTTTTTTTTTAATTCTACTCTATTTTTCTAATTTGGTTTGGGATTTTTATTGTTTGGTGTTTTGACTTAGTTACTGTTTTGTATTGGTTTTATACAGCATTGAGTGCAGTTAATTTTAGTGACCTTGAGGGCTCTCCATGACAGGAAGTTTTATTATTCCTTGAGTTAGGTAGTAGCTCCACCTCAAATAAAAATCCACTTTCTTACACCCATTTTCTAATTACGTACTGCATCAGAGCCGATGAAGCTATCATATATTACACCCTACCATGAAGCCCAGCATATTTCACAACAATCTTACATCCCTACCCAGTGTAGAAATGCCTATTTAGGTTGAAATGGAGAAGCCACAGCTAAACAAGAAATGATTGGGTATTGATGCATTATATTGCAGGTTCAACCCTCTACCTGAAGCAAATCACCCTATCCTACATTCCATATTCAGCTGTTTCATTCAGTCCACAATTCTCTGAAATCTGATGCTCTGCTACTTCATAATCCTCCAGTATGCACATTGCTAAACTACTTATTTATATATAGGTGTCAAACATAAAATGCGCATTTAAGCATGTCATCATTCATTGCAACATGATAATCAAGTCTGCTGAATATATCCATATTGTTTTGTGTGAATCTAATACTTTGCTTCAGTAAGTATTTAATATAACGTACAAGCATTACAGTACTTTTCTTTCCCTCCTAGGTTTCATGTTTAGTTGTTGTCCTGCTCATGCTGGAAAGAGTTGAGACTGCTTCCTTTGTTCTTTTTAAAAGTACAGAGAGGTACCACGCGGAAAGTGCGTGGAATTTAGGTAATTGGACTATTTATTTCATCTGAGACTAGAATTTATTTCATCTGAGACTAGAATTGTAATCAAGGAAAACTGGGTCTGAGCTGTAGCATTTGAACTCAAAATTAATTATGCCACACATCAGCACAGTAATGAGCATAACTAAATTAAATACAGAGTTGCTATATTGTCTTTCCAAGTTGTGAAATGTTATGCAGGTTTGTGATTATATCTTCTATACCATCCTTATTCTAATCCTTACCCTAGCAGCATTACTTGCCCTCACTAACAGGCATAGAGTGGAATTTGCCAACACTTTGAGGGTCATTAGGATGGCGGTCGGAAAATCACCCCGACCGCCATGTAAGCGGAAAACAACCGCCCGCCGGCACCGTGGAGAAACCGGCGGCCAAATTAGGACCAACCGCCAAAAAACACCGACCGCGGCGGTACGGGGGGAACAAAAACTGCCCGTAGCGTGCGGAGATGGCCAAAACACGTCCGCGGCAGACGGATCCGCTGCGGAAAAACACCAACCCGCCGCAAGGATAGCGGAGACACCGCGCGGCAAATTAGGATATCCCCACTGGTCCCGCGGCACGTTCCGCTCTTTCCGACCGCCACGATCGCTAACAGTGATGAATGGGAGAGCATGCGGAAGAGCTGCAGCAAAGCCACCACCGCGGACGCTCCGTGACAAATTTGGCGGACAAATCAAAAATCACACAATAAGGCCACAAAGTGCCCACACCAAAGTAGCCATGCCACCCAAAAACAGAAAACATACCCCAATGACACAACATTGCACACAAAAAAAAATTACAAGGGCAACCCACAAAACACACCTGAGAGCACTCCCACATGTGGACACACCCACATAGCAGAGCATAAAACCAGCCCCTTCCTTGACCACAATCCTCTGCACTAACCCACAACTGAAGTGCCCAACCCCTGAGAACAAAGGATAGGCAAAGCTACACACCATCACCACTCACACCACACACAGCACCACCACCACTTCCACACCTGCACCCCTAACACCTTTGCACATCACACACCATACACATCACCACCACCACCACCACTTACACCCCTGCACCTACAACACCTCTGCACATCACACACCATGTCAACACATAAAATGCCCAAATTCACAGAGAGTGAGTTGAAGGTAATGGTAGATGAGATAGTCAGAGTGGAACCACAACTGTTTGGTAGCCTGGTCCAACAGACACCATTAGCCACAAGGACTCAAATGTGGGCAAGGATAGTCCAGAAGGTCAATGCAGTAGGGACCATCCCAAGATCCAGAAAGGAAAGCGGTGGCATGACTTGAAGAGGGTTGTCAAAGAGAGGAGGACCAAGAACCATCAGCTGGCTGACAAGACTGGCGGTGGCACTCCCAAACCACCAAAACCATTCACCCCATGGGAGGAGAAGGTGCTTGCCATACTGCATCCAGAGAGTCTCACAGGAGTACCCGGGGGAGTGGAGGCTGGTAAGTACAAACAAATGACTACCACCACACTGCTATGTACTACCTTGCACAACTACAAATATATACCTCCTAGGAACAATTCCATTCATCTGCACCACACACTCACTAAAATATGTCTCACAGATCCAACATCCACCCCCTCCCAAACACCACCAATGTACCTAGCAACATTACCATGGGTGCATGTGCACAGGCAGCCTGCACTGCAACTCCCACCATGCCCCCTTGTCCCACACCTCAGCAGGATGGAGCACTCCCCCACCCAGAAGCATGTGTCACCATTACATCCCCAACAAACAAACTTACAGGTAGGTAGCCATCTTGTCATGGAGGGCTGTATGTGGGAGGGAGGCCTGTACTACTACTCCCAGCATGCCCCCTGTCCCACACCTCAGCAGGATGGGGCACTCCCCCATCCCACTCAGAAGCATGTGTCAGCCATTACATCCCCAACAAACAAACTAACAGGTAGGTAGCCATCTTGTCATGGAGGGCTGTTTGGGGTGGAGGCCTGTACTACTACTCCCACCATGCCCCCTGTCCCACACCTCAGCAGGATGGGGCACTCCCCCACCCAGAAGCATGTGCCAGCCATTACATCCCCAACAAACAAAATTACAGGTAGGTAGCCATCTTGCCATGGAGGGCTGTATGTGGGAGGGAGGCCTGTACTACTACTCCCACCATGCCCCCTGTCCCACACCTCAGCAGGATGTGGCACTCCCCCACCCCACCCAGAAGCATGTGTCAGCCATTACATCCCCAACAAACAAACTTACAGGTAGGTAGCCATCTTGTCATGGAGGGCTGTATGTGGGAGAGAGGCCTGTACTACTACTCCCACCATGCCCCCTGTCCCACACCTCAGCAGGATGGGGCACTCCCCCACCCCACCCAGAAGCATGTGTCACCATTACATCCCCAACAAACAAACTTACAGGTAGGTAGCCATCTTGTCATGGAGGGCTGTTTGGGGTGGAGGCCTGTACTACTACTCCCACCATGCCCCCTGTCCCACACCTAAGCAGGATGGAGCACTCCCCCACCCAGAAGCATGTGTCACCATTACATCCCCAACAAACAAACTTACAGGTAGGTAGCCATCTTGCCATGAAGGGCTGTATGTGGGAGGGAGGCCTGTACTACTACTCCCACCATGCCCCCTGTCCCATACCTCAGCAGGATGGGACACTCCCCCACCCCACCCAGAAGCATGTGTCAGCCATTACATCCCCAACAAACAAACTAACCGGTAGGTAGCCATCTTGTCATGGAGGGCTGTTTGGGGTGGAGGCCTGTACTACTACTCCCACCATGCCCCTTGTCCCACACCTCAGCAGGACGGGGCACTCCCCCACCCCACCCAGATGCATGTGGCATATAATGGATCCCTCCATATAAACAAACAGCTAGCCAGACATATTATCCTGTCTTGTGCCACCACTGAGCAGGATGCAAGCCTCCACCACGCACACACAGATGTGTCACAAAACAAACACAAATGCTAACACACAACAGGCAAGTAGGCAGTACGTGCACCTAGCCATTTGACACAAAAAGAATGGTGCCATATGACAACACCAGTCCTCTCAATGTACAAATATGCACACCGATCATATTGCCACGCACAGTGTGCACACAGCTAAGCAAAGGAAACTGCCACAGCAACGAAAGTGTGACACACCAATGCACATGTAGAGGAAAGACTGGGAACAATCATGCACAGCAATGAATGACAGGTTCAGTGCCATGGGGCCAGAGTAACATCAACCATATGAAGAGTAAGAAAGCATGTTATGTGGTACCAATCCAGATATGCACATGACAAGACAAAGGTATGCAGGAGATGACAATGGCCAGGACATGCCCAGATGTGACGGCTGACAGGTCATAAAAATCCACATACAGTCCGCACAAAAATCATATTTAGCGCAAGGCCCTAGATGTCAACATGTCCCTGTAATCACAAATCATGCACGTGGTGCATGGTACATATTGACACCTCACACCATGGACAAGAAATGCATGTACCACCGCAGCATGTCAGGAGGCACAGTAGTGCACATAGGAAACAATGTGATGATCAGTCAACTGTGTAGTGTACTAACAGTGAATGACACACAGCTAACACAAATCTTACGTGGTGCACCCCAATGACCATTTCCCATCTGATCCACAGGTGACCAAGAATTGACTGCAGAGGAAGACACCAGCAACCTGCAGGGCCAGTCTACCCCCCCGGAACATCGACTCTCGGATGTTGACTTCCAGGAATCTTCGGACGAGGAGACTGAGGCCGGGCCATCTGGTGTTCCAGGGCGCAACAGGTCCCAGGACCCCATCGTCCCCCCACCACACCTGCAGCTACAACAACCAATCTGCAGGCCCCTGCTGTTACGTCCGGTGCGTCCTCCACCACAACCACAACCACCAGTGCTGCCTGCAACACCCTCCCTGTCCCACAGGATGACCACCCCACCCCAGCAACTGAGGAGGGCAGGGAGAGGATGTGTGGTCCGACAGTGGAGAGGCAACCGGTCCATGGCAGCAGAGCAGGTGGGAGGGGCAGGGTTACCCACACACGAACACAGCCTGGGGCCGAATCCCTGGACCACATCCACAGAGTCCTTGGGGCATATGAACGGGCCCAGGGACAAACGGCCCGGTCCGAACAAGATTCACGTGAGCTCCTCCTGCTGATGAGGTCAATGGACACCCGCATGGGACAAATTGTGGACCTCTTGGGCCAACTAGTGGCGGTACTGAGGCACAGGCCTGCGCCACAAACAACACCTCCCCTCCCACTGGTGGTCCGCAGGATGACAGTTCACCATCCTCCCCTGCGGCCACAGAGAGTGGTGAGTCCTCAGACCCCACTGGCCCTATAGCAGAGGCCCCCTGCCAAACGGAAAAGGGGCCGTCCGAAGAAAACCCTGGGAGTATCTTTTGGCAAAGCACCTGCCAAACGCCAGTCATGCAGCCAGCCATGATGGCAACCCTCTGCACCACTGCATTGACTTTTTGGACTGTCCTTCCCCACACTGCCTTGTGAATGGCATCTGTCTGTTGGACTGGATCACCACACCTATGTGGTGACCACTCGATTATCTCATTTACCATGAATGTCAACTCACTGCTCCACTAATCACCTCACTGTCAATGTACCCCCCCTCACATGTCACCTTTGTAAATAAACAAATCCTTACACACACGTTGTTGTACCTGCACCGTCTTTATTCCAGGATGTACAATTTTCAACAGGAATACAATGTACCAGGGGACGGAGTGTATGTATGCAAGGAGAGGTCAAAGGCACCTAGGAAAACACAACAGAACAACATTCACTAGTCTGGGTGTGGCATCACAGACATCACACAACACTTCACAACAAGAACAACCCACATGCACACATAACAATGGGCAACAAGTGCCAACATACACATCCTGTAGATGTTCAGAAATGAACTGTCCCATCAACATTGACAGCAAACACTGAGTCTACAACATCATCAGACAATGGGTACGTTGTACATAGTCACCCACCTTCAAGTGAAGTAGCGGGTGATGAGCTGTTGACGCAGGTCAACACCTTCCTCCTCTCCACTGTCATCATCACTGGACATGGGTTGGTTTGCAGGCGGGGGCCTTGGCTGCTCATCAGCATCCAGGAGCAGGGGAATCTCCTTGCGAATGGCTAGGTTGTGGAGCATGCAGCATGCCACTACAATCTGACACACCTTCCTGGGCGAGTACATCAGTGCCCCTCCGGTCTTGTCCAGGCAGCGGAAACGTGACTTCAGCAGTCCAAAGGTACGCTCCACCACACGACGTGTCCTCCCATGGGCATCATTGTAGCGGACATCAGCTGGTGTCCTGGGGTTCCGCAGTGGGCTCAGCAACCAAGGACGGTTGGGATATGCAGAGTCACCTATGTGTGACACACAAAGAAACATTGCAATGTTGCAGATGCAGAGGACAGCAGGTCACACACACAGCACGCCAAATGACTAGGCATACTCACCCACAATCCATGCACGCTCAGGAAGCAGATTGGCCATCAGCTGGGGTACAATGCTGCTACGCAGGATGTATGAGTCATGGGCCGAGCCTGGAAATTTTGCACACACGTGGGAGATGATCATATCTGCCAGGCATACCACTTGGACATTTATGGAGTGGTAATGTTTACGATTCCTGTAGATGTGCTCACGGACCTGTGGTGGCACTAGCCCAACATGGGTGCAATCAATGGCACCAACTACATGGGGGATGTGTCCAAGGGGATAGAAATCTCCCTTTACAGCTGCCAATTCTGCCCCCTGGGGAAATGGATGTATCTGTCCTTGTAGATCATCATGGCGGACAGAACATCCCGCAGCACCATGCTGAACATGGGTTGTGACATCCCACCTGCCTCGGCCACCGTGTTCTGGAATGATCCAGTCGCAAAAAATGCAGTGCCGCCATCACCTTATACGTTGGGGTGAAAGCTGTTGGATATGTTCGGCGAGGCTGCAGGTGGGGCTCCAACAAATCACAAAGGGTCTTTAGGGTGGCTCTATCCAGACGGCATTTCCGGATGATCGCCTCATCCTCCATGTCTGCCAGCACTGTCAAGTGACGATGCAGATTTGGTCTCCTCCTAGTTGAGATGAGAGTGGACACATTGTAATGCAATACATCATGGGATGTGCACAGCATCTCACATCATGGCTGACACAACGGCAACAAAGAATGTCATATGAATTGAGTCACAGACCAGCTGACATGTAGGGACCCCTTCAACTACACAAATCACACACTTGTCAGATTACACACAGCAAGTCCCCCAAACAACACCTCGGTCAAAGTGAATGGACATTGGGATATGGCCACATTCCCCATGGGCACGCCTGGGAGTCTGTCATCCTGCACATGTGTGACAAGGCAACCCCACGGTATCCTACCTAGCTGCTGTACATGACACACATTCAGGCGTCAATTGAACCTGGCACACCTCAACAACACAATGACCACAGTCTGAGCATCAATGACGAGTGTGTGCATGATCTAACATGAGAGGACATGCTAAAACAAACATCATCAATTGTGGAAACAAATGCTGTGATTGACAATGCACATCAACACATTGACATGTGTGCACATTGTATTGTCCATACCAACACTGTCCTGTAGTGTAGTGTAGTGTAGTGTAGTGTACTGTAGGTGCGGTACTGAGAGACAAGTGATGCCCAAATGGTGGTTGGCATGCTCCGCCACCCAAATGGCGGTGCCTCATGTGTGTCTATGGCACCCAAATTGCGGAAACTTCCACCTGGCACCAGCGGTGTGTGTGCAACACACCCCAATGCACAGGTGCGGTACTGATAGCCCCAGAGACATGGCCAAATGGCGGTTGGCATGCTCCGCCACCCAAATGGCGGTGCCTCATGTGTGTCAATAGCACCCAAATTGCAGAAACTACCGCCTGGCACCAGCGGTGTGTGTGCAACACACCCCAATGCACAGGTGCGGTACTGATAGCCCCAGAGACATGGCCAAATGGCGGTTGGCATGCTCCGCCACCCAAATGGCGGTGCCTCATGTGTGTCAATGGCACCCAAATTGCGGAAACTACCGCCTGGCACCAGCGGTGTGTGTGCAACACACCCCAATGCACAGGTGCGGTACTGATAGCCCCAGAGACATGGCCAAATGGCGGTTGGCATGCTCCGCCACCCAAATGGCGGTGCCTCATGTGTGTCAATGGCACCCAAATTGCGGAAACTACCGCCTGGCACCAGCGATGTGTGTGCAACACACCCCAATGCACAGGTGCGGTACTGATAGCCCCAGAGACATGGCCAAATGGCAGTTGGCATGCTCCGCCACCCAAATGGCTGTGCCTCATGTATGTCTATGGCACCCAAATTGCGGAAACTACCGCCTGGCACCAGCGGTGTGTCCCCGCCATGGTCCATGCCATTACAGCCAATAGGCTCCGCGATCGCGGAAGCTCGATGCAATTTTGAAAATAGCGGTAGGCGTGCTACACCACCACGGTGCCGGTCATTGGATGCAATCAAAAGATGCAATACCGCGGTTCACCTGCCTGGCCCCTGCGGTGTGTCACCGCCATGGTCCATGCCATTACAGCCAATGGGCTCCGCGATCGCGGAAGCTCGATGCAATTTTGAAAATAGCGGTAGGCGTGCTACACCACCACGGTGCCGGTCATTGGATGCAATCAAAAGATGCAATACCGTGGTAGCGCCCGCCTGGCCCCTGCGGTGTGTCACCGCCATGGTCATGCCATTACAGCCAATGGGCTCCGCGATCGCGGAAGCTCGATGCAATTTTG
This sequence comes from Calotriton arnoldi, assembly GCA_963921515.1. Lineage (NCBI taxonomy): Eukaryota > Metazoa > Chordata > Amphibia > Caudata > Salamandridae > Calotriton > Calotriton arnoldi. The sequence goes on along the minus strand of CAWUFW010003043.1, from coordinate 730,809 downwards.
AAAATAGCGGTAGGCATGCTACACCACCGCGGTGCCAGTCATTGGATGCATTTGTAAAAGGCTGACCTGGTAGACCAATTGCAGCAGCCCAGGACTACTGGAACGACACCAGGGGGCTATATATGTATGGGAGAGTGCACAGAATTTCCACTGCTCACAGACCCTCCTGCCTGAGACCCTCACCTGCTGCTGCCTCCAGGGACTGCTGCCTGAGACCCTCACCTGCTGCTGCCTCCAGGGACTGCTGCCTGAGACCCTCACCTGCTGCTGCCTCCAGGGACTGCTGCCTGAGACCCTCACCTGCTGCTGCCTCCAGGGACTGCTGCCTGAGACCCTCACCTGCTGCTGCCGCTGCTGTCTCTAACCAACAGTGATGTCAAGGACAGAGAAGATCCATGCCAGTCCCTTCACCGGCGAGGAGCTTGAGGTCCTGGTGGACGAGGTGCTCACACAGTACCCAAGGCTATATGGTGCCCCAAATGTTGTGGTAAGTCTTCCACAGTGGGTGTGAGAGTGCAGGGGGGCACACATGTAGTCGGTCTGATGCAGCATGTGCATGTGAGTGTGGGTTTGTGTCATGCATTGACTAACTTGCATTCCATTGGGTGAAGGGGTGTGTACCCTACTCCTCAAGTCTCCCTGCCTGCACATCAAGATTTGAGGGACATGTCTTGTCTTGTCAGCCATACAGTGAAGCAGCAAGTTGGTAATGGAGGATTCAGGCCAGTCATTGCTAGTGTGCATGTCTTTGCGTTTCCCTGTTGTCCATCTCAGTGTGAGCCCACCTGGCCTGCACAGTCACCGCCCAATCCAACAAGAACACATCACTGACTGTACAGAGTGTAACATGTTCATTTTCAAATTTGACTCCCCATCAATGTGCCAGGTCAACCCTGTAGATTGCACACGACTGGCACTGTGAGAAAGGAGGTGGGTTTGTGAGATCATGTCCCTCAATGTGATATACATGACACAGTGGGCTACTCACAGTGCATGTTCGTTGACGCATGCGCATTGTCGGACACAGTGGGTCTCGCCACATACACATGTTGTTTTTGTGACGTATGTCTTGCTCTACCTAAAAATGGTTAGTAGATGTGGGCAGAGTACACATGGTCTTCTGTGCTGGCATCCTGCTTGTACATGAGATGTGCAAGTATTGTGTCCCCCCCTTATACATGCATGCATTTACGTGTGATTCTCACATGCAGATGTACCATGTGAAAAGCATTTCTGTCTCTGCATGTGAGATATGTGGATTTGTGATTAATCTGTATCATGCTACTGTCCTGAGTGATTTTGTCACATGACACTGTGTCACTGATGTTTGCCCCCTCTTGTCTCCCATGCCTGCAGCTCAAGGTGCACCAGCGTAAGGCCGTGTGGAGGGGCATAGCGAACAAGGTGCGTGCTCTGGGAGTATCAAACCGATGGCGCACCCACTGCCACAAGAGGTGGGACGACATCTCACGGCTGGCAAAGAACGTTGCGGAGATGACACTGGGGCGGATCCCTCGCACTGGCCGGATGGCACGGCGCAGCATGACACCACTAATGTGCCGCATCTTGGCCGTGACTCACCCTGAGCTGGATGCACGATTGAAGGAGCATCGGCAGGCAATTAGGGGTGAGTGTACTGGGAAGGGTGACTATGGCTGTGTGTGGCTGCATGTGTGCACAGCATGTGCCAGCGCTGGGCAATGTGATGTTGGTAGTGTGATGCAGTGGCCTGTGAGTGTCAGCTTGTGCCGGTGCTGGGTGCAGATGTCATGCATGTGTCCTACCTGTACTTAACACTGGGAAACGGGTATGGGGCATTTAAATGGCATTGTGGGTGGTGTGAGACAGGTATGAGCTATCTGTGTTGCAGTTGTAACGGAGCCACATGCAGGATGTTGTGCTGTGTGGTCATCACATTGCTCACTTTGTCCCGGTTTGATAGTGCACACGCACTGTTGTGATGACAGAGGTGGGTTTGAGCGATGTAATTGCACAGGGTGGCGTGCAACATGTAGATCTAGACATCTTAATGGTTGTCTGTAATGCATATGTTTGTTCTGTTGCTGCCACTGCACTGACCCTACATCTCTCTCTCTCATGCAGCATCTCCCATGGTCACGGAGGAACATGGGACGGACAACCAGTGGTGGGGAAACTAGCACAACAGCTGCAGAGGAGCCCTGTGAGACAGATGTGACCAGCGCCTCGGAGGGGGACAGGAGTCTGCTGGAGGAATCACAGCCCGAGACGCAAAGTACTACGTCATCTGATGCCAGCGGTGATGCAGACATGTTGGCGGGCACAGGGAACGGGGACTCTGCATCATCTTCCACCACACAGCGTGCAGTGCCCACCCTCCCAGCCACTTCCTCTGGTGCCTCCCGTGTTCGCACCGCTAAGAGGGGAAGGGTGTCCTTCACCCCGGCACCGCAGCCCCTGTCCCGGTCCCCCTGCTGCCATCAGTGCTGAGTCTGTGGACCTTTTGCGCCAGCTGTGTGTAGGCCAGACAGCTCTCCTCAATGCATTCATGGACCACGACAGTAAATTGGCTCAGGTGGTTGCATTCATTGAGGGCATACATTCAGACGTGGGTGGGCTGCACCGGACTGTCCAGTCATTGTCCACTGCAGTGACATCAGCCCTTCAACTGGCACAATCTGGGAGTCCAGCGAAAGTCCCTTTGTCCACACTCATGCCAGTGGCCACGTCGGACGACAGTGACCACGCTCCACAGACCTCTAAGTCACGATACGGCACACGTAGCACACAGCAGCAGCAGAAGCCCAAGCGGTCCAGGCCGCAGACACCATCCCCACAGATGACCAAAGCGACCCCAGTGCACACAGACAAGAGCCCATCAGGCAACACCAGGGGACAAAGAGCCAAGAAGCAGGCGTCCGGGTCACGGCAGGCGTCAGGGTCACGTGCCTCAGGGACATCCCCAGCCAAGGATTCTCCTGTCCCGAAAGCGTCTCCCAAAACCAAACATACAATTTCCATGCCCACTGAGAAGGTCGTGAGTGCCAAGGGTAGGCATAAGAAGGGCTGCAAGTCCGATTCACCCACTACCTCCACTCCCATAGCAAGCCCAGTGAAGCAGGGAATGGAGGGCACTGTGGGGGGACCACCTGGTAGGCAGGGGATGGAGGGGCAAAGCCAGGGCCATGCAAAGCGTTGCGCAGGTTCAAGCACGTCACCAGAGGGAGGGCCAGCGTCTGCACCTGCTGCAGCCTTGGTGTTGTGTGAGCCTGATGTGTCCACGCCACTTCCCATTGTTCCCAAGACAGTGAAGCCATTGCGACTCCCCAAGAAGTGGAAAGGCACCCCTCCACAATCTCCCATCCACACTGTGTCTCATGTCTGCATGACTCCACCTCCACGTGCCACTACACCACCTGGTCCAAGCAGCCCTCCGTTTTGCCTAAACACTGATAGGTATACCTCAGCTGTGCCTCCCTCTCCCCAGTCAAGTGCTCCAACTGGGCCTGACACACAGCCAGCTCCCAGTACGACTGACAGCCAAGTCTGAGTGTTGGTCGACCTCACACGCCTGTCTCTCACACAGCGTGGCCTGTGCTGCACATCGTCACACCCCAGACTGTGTTGCTGACCATGGTTAGGGTACAGTTGCAGACATTCCCTGTGCAGCTTCTCATGGATTCACTCTGCACTTTGTCCTGCCCACTGGCCTTGCCGTTCACTGCTGTGTGCCCCCTGCCTGTGCAGCTTCTCATGGACTCACTCTGCACTTTGTTCTGCCCACTGGCCTTGCCGTTCACTGCTGTGTGCCCCCTGCCTGTGCAGCTTCTCATGGACATGCTCTGCACCTTGGACTGGCCACTGGCCTTGCTGTTTTGCCCCTGCCTGTGCAGCTTCTCATGGACATGCTCTGCACCTTGGACTGGCCACTGGCCTTGCTGTTTTGCCCCTGCCTGTGCAGCTTCTCATGGACATGCCCTGCATTTTGTGCCTTGCTATTATCTACTCTTTTTGCCTATCTGTGCATTTTGTGAATAAAGACAGTTGATCCTGTTGTCTGTTTTGTCAGTGTCCTTACTGAATAAAGTTATTTTGCTGTGTGTATATGGTTTACTGTGCCACATGCTGTGTGTGCCACTTCAACATTGCCAATTTCTTTACTCACTTACTCTATTTTTTGCAGGGGTGAGGGACTTCAGTTTTTCCTGACCCTGATACTTGTGTGGGCAATGTATTAGATTTGAGGTGTGATGCAGTTGTCATTGTTTGTTCATGTGGGCTGTGTTGTACACATGTCAAGTTGTGGTGCACTGCCAGCTCAGAATGGGATTCTGTCCAGAGGATTGCTGGCATGCTGGCCAGGCTCATCATGTATGTGTATATGCTGTGGTACTGCTTCACTTCCTGTGTGTGATGTTGTCTTTGTGCTGTGCTGATTGGTGTTGTGTGGGTTCATGTTGTGTCACTCATTTCTATGTGTGGCTGGTATGCTTGTTGTTCAGACACTGCTTGTTGTGCATGCAGTGCTGTGGGGGTATGTTGCCTTGTCATTGGCTGGTATGCATCCACTTACTTCCTGCTGGGTTTGCTATGTGTTCTTTTTTTGGCTGTGCATCTATTGTTTGTTTGCAGTGGCTGTGTTTATCTGTGATTGTACACTTCTTGTCTGTGTTGTGGTATGTTGTGTGTGCATTGTTCCTGACTGATGGGGTTGTGCACTCCTGTTGTGTCTGTGCTCCCATTGCCTTTCCACATTTTTGCTGCACACGGCATGTCTGTTCTTGTTGTGGTTCTGTGTGTGGGTCTGTTGGGTTATGTGTTTGTCTGTTGTTTTTGTGCAGACATTGGTTCTGGCATCCCTGTGTGTATGTGATGTTTGTGGCTACCCCCAGGGAGTGTGACTGTTTGTGTATTGCCGGGACATTATTGCCACCCTTCTGTTTGTTTGACACTGGTGTTGTGTACTGCAGATGTGAGGGTGGTATGTGTGTGGATTCCTACTAGTGTTTGACAGTCATGGAGTGTGTCAATGGGCCCTGTGTGTTGTGCTGCTGGAGTATTCCTGTGAAGTATTTGTATACATATGTGTGGCTGTTCACAGTTTGACTTAAGGGCCTTCATTTCATCCTTGTGCCTCTACATGTGTTGCCTTGCTGTTTCCTTGGGTGTTGCACTGTGCTGTCTGTGGTTTGACTTCAATCACTATGCAAGCAATGTGTGATTAGGTGGGCTGGGGTGTTGTTCTATGTTCCTTGTCTTGCATGTGCTGTACACATGCTTGGTGGTTGTCTCCTTGGCCTTCCATTTGTGTGCACCTCACTTTGGCTTTCCTGTTTTGTGTGCTCCATTGCTGGTGGCATGTGGTGTGTGTATGTGTCTGTGTGTCAGTGTGGGGTATGTGTGTGTGACTTGGCAGGCTGTGTGTCCAGTGAGATGTTTGTTCCTTGTATGTGTCCATTTGATGCTTGTACTGAGTTTACTTGCCATTGGTGTGGTGTTGTTGTGGTGTGTGTGTGTAGCCCTGGCCCTGTGCTACTGTGCTGTGTGTTCCTGTGCAGCAACTCCTGCTGTGGCTGTGTCCCTATTTGTTTTGTGTGTGGTGCAGGGTGTGGTGTCACCTGGCTTGTTGTTGTGCATGGGGGTGCACAGGTGTGGCACATGGCATGTCCCTTCAGTGGGGGCTAGTGTGTGAGGGTGGAGTAGTGGCCCTGTGGTCTTTGTGCCCTGCCCATGCCTGGTGCTGGCCCAGCCTTCTGCATTGTGCGCATGTATTCCCTTGTCTTCACCGCTGCGGTGACGTGGCCGTGACATTGCCGCACGATCGCGGTCGTTGTGTGACCTGGATGCGGAGGGGTGTATTGATGGCAGGTGGGTCATGTGTGTGTGCACTTGGGGATGTGTTCCTATCCCCACCAGGGTATCTGATGTGGTTAGGGACCCTGTGCCAGTCCATGGTTTGTGTTTTGTCGTTGTGTGTGGGGTTGTGTAATTGCGTACCTGCGGCGGCGTCCGCGACGGTCCATGATTTGCTGGTGATGTATCAGGTACAGCACCGGGAAAACGTGGAGTGCTGGGTCCATGGCGGTCGTGTCCGGGCGCTGTGGGCCGGGTCTCTGTGGGCCGGGCGCTGTGGGCCGGGTTTCGCGCTCCGCTGTCGAGTTTCCACCGTGTAGGATTGGCCGGTTTCTCCGCTGCAGTGCGACTGGTTTTTTGGAGCATCCTAATTTGTGGACCGGAGCGGACGTCATTCCGCACGGTGGTGTGTCTCCATTGGCTCCCACCGCCGTGCTTGCGGGCGCACTTTGATGGCGGTTCGCGTCACACGGCAGCGGACGGGAAATGGTCTATGTTTGGCTATTCTAATATGGCGGACGTGATTCCCGCTGCTCGCGGGCAGAAAAATGCATTTTTCCGCACAGCGGTGGTGCCACCGCCCGACATCCTAATAGACCCCTTTGTGTCAGGTTCATGATGAAACCAGCCCAAAGTGTTGTACTGGGGTGTATTATCCAGTGAAAAGCCTGTTTTGTAATGGAAAGTAGCCCTAAATCAACATTCTGACACAAATCGCTATCTCCTCACATTGGTAGCCAAGGATTTGGGTTTTGCATACAAATATTACTCTTCTCCAAGCCAGGCATACCTTTGTAGAAATGTTTTCTTTTCTGCAGACATTTCCAATTTTTCAAGTGTGCTGAACTTTACACTACACATACAAAGCAGGAAAAGTATTAAACATTGCCAAAGCAATGTAATTTGTACTGGAAGCGTACACTTCCAGTATAAAAAGCTATGCTTCATGTCATACACAGACTATTGATCAAGGGTGTGTGTTAGTGCAAGGAAGCCGAGAGTGTGCCAGCACTAGGGGTGAAAGCAGCAGCACCATCTCGGAAGAGACGAGATCAGCCACCAGCTCACCACCATCCTCAACGCCTCCATAACCACAGCCACCTTTCCCGATGTCTAGAAAAACGTAAAGGTGAGACCCTTCCTCAAGAAACCTTCAGCAGACCCTAGCGAGCTCCAGAACTACTTTCTTATCTTCTGCTCCTGTTCCTCACCAAAGTCCTGGTGGAGGCCATCAACCCCCAACTAGCCTAACACCTGGAGAGAAACAACCTACTGGACCCTTCTTAATCAGGTTTCAGAGCCAGCCACAGCACAGAGACAGTCCTGATTGCCGCTACAGGTGACATCCTCACCCTACTCGACAGAGGAGAATCAGCCTCCCTGATCCTACTTGACCTCTCCGCGGCCTTCAACACTGTCTCCCACCACACACTCATTGATCGACTATGCCAGATTGGAGTCACAGACGATATGCTCAGCTGAAGCGCATCCTTTCTCACGGGTCACACCCAGAGTGTCCGCCTCCCTCCTTTCACCACACAACCTAAGCACACAATTTGCAGTGTACCCCAAGACTCATCCTCAGCCCAACAGTCTTCAACATCTACAAGACTCGACTTGCAGACATCGTCAAATTGCAGAACATCAACATCATCTCCTATGCTGAAGATACCCACTCGTCCTCTCGATTTCAGCAGACCACACCTCGACAAAAACTAACTTCCACAACTGTATGAAGAACATCTGGGCTCGGATGAAGGACAAATGCCTGAAGCTCAACATGGACAAAACTGAAGTTCTGATCTTCGGCAGACATACCGCCCTCTGGAATGACTCCTGGTGGCCGGCAGAGCTCAGACCCACCTTCATGCCGAAAGACCACACCTGGAACCTCGGCATCATCCTTGACAGCGAGCTCTCCATGAAACATCAGGTCAACGCTGTCCTCTCAGCCTGCTTCCACACGCTCTGATGTGATGCAAGCCCTAATCACCAGCTGAATGGACTAAAGCAATGCACTGTATGCAGGCACTACACTGAACTCATGCAAAGAGTCCAGACAATCCAGAACACAGCCGCATGACTGATCCTCTACCTGCCCAAGAGGACCCACATAACCCAGCACCTGGATGACCTCCACTGGCTACCTGTCCAAAAGAGATGCTATTTCAAGCTTCTAACTCACGTCTACAAAGCCCTCCACAACCAAGGACCCACCTACATGAACCACCTTCTGCACTTCCACCGATCTCCCAGGATTGTCCGCTCTGCACACCTTGCCCTCGCACAGATACCATGCACCCACTACTGCCCCACTGGAGGACGCTCCTTCTCCCACCCCACCGCCAAAGTCTGGCATGCCCTTCCCCTTTGCATTGCAGCCTCGCTGACCCCCTTCAGGAAGGGGCTCAAGACCTGGATCTTTGACTGAGACATGCAGCACAGTGCCTAGATACCCTCCCAGTTGACAAACCGCACTATACAAGTACGACTTGATTGATTGATTCATATATTAGTAGTTATGGCACTGTTCTGCTCTCTCCCTTTCAAGCAAAATAGCACAGCAGGTTTGGTTGCTGCTCTGGGTCTGCCCCACAGTTTCCAAGATAAAAGCACCTCTTTTAGGATAGGTCCCTATTGTGCGCTGTGATGGAAAAGATCTGCTATTGGCAAGAAGGCTAGGAATGAGCTAGTACATATAAGAAATGTATGGATCATATAGTTTGCCATTTTATTAGCATTTTGAAAGAATAAAATGTCTGAATTGGTCTTTGGAGTTTGTGGTATTTCATGGAGGGTTACTAGGTGTGACCTATCTGTGTATATCCAGGGCTCCATAACAAACACATCAGAACCACTTAGGTTCCACTTTTTTTCTGATGAGACAAAAAATATACCTTTGGATTTCTAGCGACCATAGGCAATTTGTCACTGGCCCAAAAGTGCCCTGCCTCCTCAAAGACCAATACAGAATAAGTCTGAAAAGGTCTAAATCTCAGTAGAAAAAAGTAGGGTTCTTCCCTTACAGCAGTACTTAATTTGAGCAGGTGGTTGCCGGTGGTGGACACCGGCACTCATTTTTGGGGCAGGTGGGGGCCACCAGCACTCATGTTTGGTGACTGGCACTTATTTTTCCTCATCCAACATTTCCTGACAGCAAAAGAGGCAAAATGCACAACAGAGAAAGACAGAAGAACCATCACAAAGAGAGAAAGTAAGACCCCGCAAGAGTGAGATAAAGGGGCAGGGCGTGTCTGGAAGTTGGTTAAAGAGACACGAGGTGGATTCCAGACTATGCGCCTTGGTATTCTGTGCGCTGGTGCCAGCTTCTTAGCAGAGATTTGGGCACCAGCACTTATTCTTCGACAAATTAAGCACTGATGGTATGGTATGAAATTTAATATATTGTCACATCACACATTCAAACTCTGCAAGAGGTTTGGAGCTTGGCTAAACTACTACATCGCAAGTCAAGTGACACCTTATGGAGATATGTTTTCTACTGTGGAAGTGTGCTGATTAAGTTCCCTTGGCTGCTTTGCCACAGAATGTAAAAGGTGTGTTGTCATCCATCCATCATCCAAAAGTGTTTTGTGTCTCTCAGAGATTCATCTCCCCGAGGGATGTCTTACATATATAGTCAGCCTTCGTGCAGCAAATAATCCAGTTTTTAAGTTGGAAGTCGTGGAAATGTGATAAGAATATAAAAAGCCATCATCTCGGTGCCCATGGAACATGGGAGCTTGAGAGTAAATATTCAGGGCCTCATTTACAATCAATTGATGTAGGGCAGCACCACGAGTCTTTTTGCAGCACTACCCTACGCCAATTTGAAAGGGCAGGAATGCACTGTATTTGTAAAATACAGTGCATTCCTGTCCTTTCAGCCTGCTCCTGCACACAATTTGGTGCTTAGTGCCAAAGCAGGCACCCTTGCACCATGGTGCGAGGGTGTCTGCATTATTGGCAGGATTGTTTTTGTACAGGAAGGGGCACCTTCTTGCATAAAAACAATTCATGGAGGCTTTTTCCTCTTTCATCGTGTGCTTCAAAATGCATCACACACCGAACGAAGAAACAACGAGGAGGAATAAAGATATTTCTGCTTGTTACACCTCCCCTGTGGAGTTTTGACGCATTCCCAGGTTTACAGATCCTTGCAAATCTGGGAATGTGTCAAAATCCATGGGTGTTGCATGGGAAAACCCACTGCAACGCAAATGGAACGCCCCCCCCATGCAGTGTAAGGCAGCTCAGTGACTTGCACTGCGTTGCCTTACACTACATCAACGACGCCATGAAAAGTCACGCAGAGTGGCTTTGCGTGGCCTCGGAGATATGGGTCTGCACCCTGCACCGCCAGAGTGTAATAAAAAGTGGTGCACCAGTGTCACAAGAGGCTTGTAAATAAGCCCCTCAATGTCTCTCTTTTTAACCCTGATCTTTTTGGGCATTATTTTTCTGCATGCTGTCCCAAATGAAAAAGGTTTCCGCAAATAGCTAAAAATGAAACACTTTGGGGCATATTTACTAACATTTCAAACATTGGACAGTCAAAATATCGACTTTTTAATATCGATGTACAGAAATATCGAGTTAAGTATATCAACAGTCTTAAATATTGATGTTCTGTATATCGGGGTACCACGCGGGTGGACGGCGTCCCCCCACTTATTTTACCGCAAGCTCGATAACTGGAGCAAATGGACCCACACATTCACTCTTTGGCCTCTCTGGGGCGAGATCGGAGCTGCTGGTGCACGCGCTGGCTTCTCTGATGCAATCGCATATAAGGGGTGAGCGAGGGGAGGCAATGAGTCTGACGGTGCAAGCCACCTTTCGTGATGTCACTTCCTGTCGTGACATCAGCGTCCCCCCACTTCTTTTTTAGGACTCGTGCCCTGCTGTTGTCAGATGTGCCACTTTCCAGGGGGTGGAGAAAGGGTCAGGAATGTCAGCCTGAGATTGGCCCAGTTGAAGGCCCACCTTGACTGGGGAGGACAACCATTGGACAGTCTGGTGTAGCCCACCCACGCGTACATGTAGGCCCTCCATGAACTATGTCACCTGCGGCAAGGTGATGTCATGGGCAATGAAGTTATTGAGGAGAGCTGTCTACCCCACGCAGAGATGCCGCACAAGCTCAACAGACCCAGCACTGAGGGCAGCAGGGGTCACATGTGCAGGGGCAGCTGTGCCTGGTGTGAAGGACACTCTATCCTTCATCCTTGTGCCGACACGTGTTGCACCAGTGGAAGTAGATGGGAGGGCGGGCATTGGCCTCCGCGTGGCTGGAAGAGGAGCCAGAGTCCACGTCCCCTGTGCTAGCAAACATGGATGCATCACCTCTGTCCTCAGATGACGCCGAAATTGCCGTCTCGGCCTGTGATTCATCCAGCACACGTCTGGCCCCTCCGAGGCGCTGGTCACATCTGTCTCACTCAGCTCCTGTGCAGCTGCTTCATCCGATGCCTCACCACTGTTGACCGTCCCCTGTCCCTCAGCACCCACGGGAGATGCTACATGAGAGAGAGCGAGGTGGCCTCACTCATTTGGCATCAATTAAACAGACATGTGCAAGGGAAGCAGCACAGAACATTCCCAAATCCACATGTTGCACGATACCTGTGCAATTGTATACAGCCACCACAATCAACACGTAATGGCTGGCGTATAGAAAATGAAGCCGCTAATAAGTGGCACATGTGTTGTGCACATAGCACAACACCCGGCCTGTGTCACCTCTGCGACCATAGCCACAAATCGCTGTGTGCACACCCACTGTCCTGATGGTGGCAAGGATGACCACTACGTAATTAGGCCAAGGACATACCTGCATGGAGCAGAATGGGACACCACTCACACAGACTGCAACATGACAGTCCACAATGGTCATGAGCCCATGCCATCCACCTGTCGTTCGCACGAGCACAACTACTGTTGCACAGTGTGCCGGATGTGTAAGTACCAGGAATATGAGGTGAGGCATCGCACACATATGTCCGAACAAAATCAGAGTAGGCACAGTGCCTCAAACATACTTGTGAATTGCCACTCCAGCCTACTACAGGTTGTTCCTGAGGGCTACAACTCTGAATGCATTGACAATGCAGAGTGCTCAAATTACATCTTGACCCTCAGGAATCGCATAGGCATGTCAGATGCACCCATCACAGAGTACACTTACAACCCACTGCATCACACAACAAACATCACATTACCCAGATTATGGGTAGGCTGTGGACACATGCTGCCTCTCACAGCAAAAGACACCATCCCACAATACTGTACACTTGCTTGCTGCTGATGCCCCTACAAACGTGCATCCGGCACAGGCTGTGTGACTGTCAAGATGCAGACCATTAGTGGTGAAATGCAGCGCCGTGCTAACCTGACAATACGAGGGGGCATCCCCCAATTCGTCTCCGCCACGTAGTCGCTCATCCGGCAGATGACGTCACACCCTTTGTGGAATTGGCTGCACTGTCGGTTACACATACACAGAGGCATCAACTTGGATGCAATGGCTCATCACAAGGCCTTGGGCTGGAGGACTTCCAACTGCAGGGATGGTACACAAGAGGGTTGGAATATCACTCATACACTTCTCATCATCACCCACATCCACCAATCACAGTGGCATGATGCTGACCCATCCAAAATACTCAGAGATGTGTAACAGAGCCAAGAAGTAATCGGACATGGCATAACAGCATGTGTACACCACACGTGAATGCATGCTGGTGGGAGTGTGTACACAGTACCTGTCCATCCCATTCACATGCAGGATGTCAGCACATTGAGCAATGTGTAGTCTGCCCACATCTACTATCCATTGTCAGGTAGACCAACACATAGATCACAAGGCAACACATCTTTGTGGGTGGACTCACTGTGTCCAACACTGCGCAGCCCTCAACGTTCTCGCCCTGTGAATGGCTCATCCCGCAATGGAGGTCACATTCAGTGCCACTATCTCTCACACACATCCCTATCACAAGGCCTGGAGTGTTCAATCGACAGGGCTGAGTTTGCGCATTTCCGGAGAGTTGTGAACAAAAGACACATGTAACCCACTGTACAGTCAGGGTTGTTTCCTTCTAGGATTGGGCAGTCAATGTGCAGCCCAGGTCTGCTGAGACTGAGAAGGCCAGCAGGGACCCAGCCAGCCATTCACACAAGCAATAACTGCCCTGAGTCCTGCATTGCCAAGTGGCTGCGTCACTGGATGTCTGACATGAAAATGCCATGTACCACCACTCGGGAGGGACATGCTTGGGAAAACGTCAGAGAGCCTACATACCCCTTCCACCTGTAGTAAGCATGGTAAGCAGTGCATGTTGGAACCCCACAGGCTCAGACTCATAGTGCTGCGGATCAACGACATGTGTGTCCCCCACATGCACTCCCACACACACTGTAGTTGTCTTACACACACAACTTTTGCAAGAAATAGCCTTGGGCAGTGTGCGTGGAGCTCGGAATCCAGGATCTCCAGCTCCTCGCTGGTGAGTGGACCTGGACATATCTTCAGAGTCGTCGACATGAAGGTGGACAGGTGGCAGCAGCAGCAGGTGTTGTTGAGGGATGCCAGGCAGCAGTCCCTGGAAGCTGTGGTAATGCCGGTCTCCCTCCCACACTCATATAGCCCCCTGGGGCTGTTTCAGTGGGTCCAAGCTGCTGCAATTGGTGTACCATGTCTGCCTACTTCAAATGCACACAATGGCCTGCTCCGAGCTGTCCCGGTACGCTTACCTCTATAGTCGAACACGCAGGATGCAACCGCGAGGGCCATTAGAGTTGGCCTCAAGGGCCTGGTCCATGCGGGTACAGTCCGCTGGTGCCATGTGGAATCCACAGTTTAATGTGCACCATGCATTTGCAGGTGTGGCCATGATTTGTGTGTGGGAGCATGTCCACACTAGACAGGGCCACTTCATGCTGTGTGCATAGGCATTGACGGCCAGTGCTCAGCCTCCACATGTCTGTTGGCACATCATCATGTACACATTAGCATGGGAGCATGGGATGTGCATATGCACACACATGCCATATTTCTCAATGTACATCTCCCACTTGGCATGTGCAACGTTACGTGTCACTTGTGATGTGTATTTGCATTCACACAGCTGTGTTGTCATGGAGTTGTCAATGTGTACACCTGTCAATGTGTGTTGGAGGTGTGATACGTACAGTGCTGTACATTGGGTGAACTAGGGACATCATTGACTGTCTCATATCCCGTTGTGCAACAGGACCCACTTGTTTGGGCCGCTCAGCCTGTGTACATTGTGTTGTTGGTGTGTGCCATACTCACCCAGCCTCGGAAGCTGTGTCAGGCACAGCAGCTAGGTATATTGCCGTGGTGTTGCCGCTTCCCACATATGCAGTCTGAAATCATCATCATGCCTTTCAAGCTATTATGGCCTAAATCCCCATGTGCATGCTCATAGCAATGGTTTGTGTCAGTGGTCATTCCTATTGGTAAGGGTGCCTGTGTAAGAGTATTGTAGCTGTGCTGTCCCTACTTGTCAGCTGTTCTGTGATTCTATTGCTTTGTCAGTAATTTTAATTTTGTGTATGTGAAAATGCCATGTGGTGTGTTGCTTTGACATGTGTCCACTTCCATCTGTCCTAGGAGGAGACCAAACATACATCGCCCCTACCAATTGCTGGCAGACATGGAGGATGTGGAGGTTATACGGAAATTCCGTCTGGACCGACCCACCCTGCATCACCTATATGCAATGTTGGAAGCCCACCTTCGTCCTCGCAGGGTGTATCCTACAGCATTCACCCCCACGGTTAAGGTGATGGCTGCACTGCATTTTTTCGCAACCGGATCTTTCCAACACACGGTGGGCAGTGGAGGTGTGATGTCCCAGCCCATGTTCAGCATGGTGCTACGGGAAGTCCTGTCAGCTATGATGCTCTACAGGAACCGGTACATCCGATTCCCCAGGGCTCGTGATTTGGCGGCAGTGAAGGGTGCTTTCTATGCCCTTGGACGCATCCCCCACGTTGTTGGTGCAATTGATTGCACCCATGTTGGCCTTGTTGCACCACAGGCCATAGAGCACATCTATAGGAACCGGAAACATTTCCACTCCCTGAATGCGCAAGTGGTGTGCCTGGCAGACATGATTATCACACATGTGTGGGCAAAGTTTCCCGGATCCGCCCATGACTCGCACATCATGCGCCACAGCATCCTCCCATGAATGATGACCAATCTTCAACCGGACCGTGCATGGATTGTTGGTGAGTATGCATACTCGTGTAGCGTGCGGGTGTGACATGCTGTCTTGTATCCTGTTGGAATTGCAACGATTCTCTGTGTTTCTCACACCCAGGTGACTCTGCATATCCTAACGGGCCTTGGCTGCTGAGCCCATTACGTAATCCTAGGACACCAGCTGATGTCAGATACAATGAGGCACATGGGAGGACCAGACGTGTGGTGGAGCGGACTTTTGGACTCCTGAAGTCCAGATTCAGATGCCTGGACCGCACCGGGGGTGCACTGGCATACTCCCCACAGAAGGTGTGCCAGATAGTTGTGGCATGCTGCATGCCGCACAATCTCACGATTCGCAGGCAGATCCCCCTGATAGTGGATGACGGTGATCAGCCAGGGCCCCCGCCTGCAGACCAAGCCGTGTCCAGTGACGAGGACAGTGGAGAGGAGGAAGCAGTGAATGAGCGTCAGCAGCTCATCGCCCGCTACTTCACTTGACGGTGAGTGACCATATACGACGGCTGATGTTGCTGTAGTTGTGTAGGTGTATGTGTGCATTGTCACGGCGGCCTATTGTTCACTGAGTGCTGTGTGGCAATGGTCCATGTCCAGGGTAGTATGCCACTGACAGTGGCTGTAGCATTGTGCCCTGTTGCTCTGTGAGATGTGTGTACATTGCTTAAACTTGATGACAAGTACTGTGTGATGAGTGTGTGACACACACATTCAATGGACTCTTGTTCTGTTTTTCACCCCTAGGTCCCTACAGCCTCTCCTGGCCTATCAACATACCACACTCCAGATGCATTTCTGATCATGGTGACAGTTGCACATCCTTGATTAAACACAGAGCAGATAAAACAGAATGTGATCCAGGTGTATTTATTTTAAGCAGTGACGTGATTGTGCGCAAGGTGATCACAAAAGTGGTGCATGCTGAAACAATGAGTTGACGGACATGTCCGCGTGATGGTCAAGGTGTACCCATGTTGTTCTGGGTCCACAGTCCGACAGACACATGCCATTCACATGGCAGTGTGGGGTAGGATAGTAGTCCAAGTGAATGCAGTAGATGGCCACCATGGCTGGCTGACTCACTGGCGTTTGGAGCGTGCGAAGTCATCTCTGGACACCTGTTTCCTCTTCGGACGACCCCTTCCACGTTTGAGAGGGGGGGGTTGTGTTTGTGGGCTGCTGGTGGTGGCTGAGGATTGCCCACTCGCTGTGGACGCAGGGGAACTGGATGTTGCACGACCCTGTGCCCCAGCAGCAGGTGGCGGAGGTGGTGTGGTTGGCCTTGATTGGGCCCTCACCACCACCACTAGCTGGCCCATGAGGTCGACAAGTTTGCCCATACGGGTGACGAATTGTCCCATATGGGCGTCCATGGACCTCAACACCCCAAGGACTTCCCGCGTATCGGCAGCTGACCGGGCCCATTGTCCCTGGGCCTCTTCATAGGCCCCAAGGACTCTGGCGATTTGCGGCAGGGCTTGGCTCCCAGGCTCTGATGGCGTTGGCCTGACCCTGCTCCTCCCACCTGAACTGCTGCCACCGACCTGCCCACTCACCACATTGGTCACCCGGGGCCTCGTTCTGGCTCCCAGGGTCGATGTCGACGTGCGTACCACCCCTTGCGCAGGGTGAGTGGTCAGGGAGGCCCTGGTGGTGGTGGTGGTGGTTGCGGCGGTAGTGGTGGCCGCAATGACCGTGGCAGCAGGGGCCTGGGACTGGTCACCAGCCCTGGGAGATGGGTTGATGGGTGGGAGGGGTCCTGGGGAGCGGTTGCGCCCTGCCACACCAGATGTGCCTGGTCAGGAGTCCTCGTCCGAAGAGGTGTCCAGGTCTTCCACATCCGTGAGTCCGGGTGGAGGGCTTGTGGACTGGCTGTGATGGCTGCTGTCTCCCTCTCCAGCATCATGCTGTTCGTCACCTGTGGGGCGGAGACGAAAGGTTATTGTGTTGCACCTTGCAAGGTTTGTGTTAGATGTCTGACATTCACAGTTTGTGAACAGTTTTGCACTGATTTCCCAGATGCGTGTGTATGGCTCTACAATGTGTGTGCTTGATCAAGGCAATGGAATAGTGTGATGGGTGCATATGGCATGGGACGGATTTGGAATGCCAATCGGTGTGTGTTGCAGTACCCCTACATTTTGTGGCTTTGGTGAAAACGGGGTACAGCCCCATGAACGCTTTTGAGATGAAATATGGTTTTGGGGTTCAAATGAAACGCTTAGAAACGCAGATGGGAAAAGGAGTACAGCTCCATCAACGCTTTTGATATGAAATATGGTTTTGTGGTACATACTGTGACATATGGGTGCAGAAGGGGACATGTGTTTTGGCCACACGACACTACAGAGACAACGGTGTGTGTATGTCTGACATACCCAGCATATCTGCTCACTGTTGTCATTTAGGGACATTACACTGCAAGCATTGTAGTGAGTGAGTAATGGTTGTGTGCCACACAACGTATTGCAGATGGGACAATTCCTTGGTGTGCGTGCTACCCTCAGCCATGTGCAGCAATGCAGTGCTCTTGGGGTGTTGACTATATTAGGTATGTTGTAAATCACAGTGTGACGTGCGCTTCAGGCACTGCAGACACATTTTTGGTCATCGGCAGGAATCTTTGCTGAACTACTGTATATGGGACAACTGTTTAGATGATATACCTTTCATGACACTGGGGCTGAAAGATGAGATGGATGAGATTTTGAATGTGCATTGTGTAGCTGTGTGGTTCATGGGTCCAGTGGTGTATGTGACATTACTGGGGTTCCACTCTGTTACATTGAGACAAGATAGACTTACATGGGTGATGTTGTACAATGTCAACGGAACAAGCAGACACGACTACATGGACAAGACTTCGATGGTGTTGCTGATGTGTGTGATGACTGGCACAGTGCACGCCATGTGGGTCAGTACTCCAGTGAGACTTGTGCATGCAGACGTGAGTCCTTACGTGTTACTGTATTTGAGATGGCTCATGTGGGCTATGACTCTGTAATTCATGTCCGTGTGCACATTAGTCACATGATTATGACAGGGAGCAGTGCTACCTGTTCCTCTGCTACGTGACATGTCCCAAATGTTAGTCGTAGTACAGTCCTCATGCATACAGACACCCCGCCCTGTACAGTAGTCTACCTACTTGTTGGTTTGGAGGGAGCAATGCAATGTCTACCACATGGTTATGAGAGGGAGGGGTGCTCCATCTTGCTGGTCTGTGGGAGTGGGGGCCGTGTTGTGAGTTGTGGTGATGGCTTACCACCCACAGACACCCCTCCATGTAGGGAAATATATCTACCTGTCGGGTGAAGGTGTGCACTGCAATGGCTGACACATGGGTGTGGGGAGTGCTCCATCTTGCTGCGCTGTAGGACTAGGGGCCTGGTGGGGGTTGTACTTCTGCAGTCCCCCCTCCGATACACAGACTTTGTGGTAAGGCTACCTGTTACTTGTTGGTTAGTGCAGCTATGGCTGACACATGAGTGTGGGTGTGGGGAGTGCTCCTTCCGGCGCATCTGGGGTACAAGGGGACCTGGTGGGAGTTGTGGTGCTGGCTGACTGTACACATGCCCCCATGGTTTTGTTTGTTGGTACCTTTGGGCTGAGTGTGTGGGAGTCAGGGCCGGACTGGCTACCGGGCGTTTTGGCATGCTGCCGAGCTGGGGGCTGATGTCACTGTGGTGGGGACTAATTTCGTTGATGGAGACCTGTGTGTGCTTTGAAATAAACAAAGCAAAACGAATTTCGTTCAGCACACGCAGGTCCCCATCAACGAAATCAGCCCCCAGCTCGGCAGCATGCCAAAACACCCGGTAGCCAGTCCGGCCCTGGTGGGAGTGTCTGTTGCATGTGTGAGAGATGTCTTGTGTATTGTGTACTGAACATGGGGGTGTTTGGCCCTCGGAGCTATGGCATTCTGGTAGTGCATGACAGTACATAGCGGTGTGCTGGTATACATTTGTTTGTACTTACCAGCCTCCACTCCCCCTGGTATTCCGGTGAGACTCTCCGGATGTAGAATGCCTCGCACCTTCTCCTCCCACGCCTTGAAGGTCTTGAATGGCGCGGGATTTCCGCCGCCAGTCCTGTCAGCCAGCTCACGATTCTTGGCCTCCTTCTTCCTGACCACGCTTTTCAGGTCGTGCCACCTCTTTGTAATTTCACCCTGGTTGCGTGGCACGTTCCCAACTGCATTCACCTGGTCTACGATCCTGCTCCACATTCTGTTTCTGGTGGCTACTGGTGTCTGTTGGACCTGGTTCCCATAGATTTGTGGGTGCACCTTGATGATCTCGTCGACCATGACCGTCAACTCAGAGGCAGTGTACTTAGGCATTCTTTGTGTTGCCATGGTGTGTGGTTTGGTATTTGTGGTGCTGGTGTGGTGGGTGTGTGGTGTGTGGTGTGTGATGTGCAGGGGGTTAGTGGTGCCGGTGTTTCAGTGGTGATGGTGGTGGTGTTGTTGGTGATGAGTGTGATGTGTGCGTGCGTGTGGTATGCTGCTTTCCTTTGTGGCTCTCTGGGTTCTCTGCTGTCGTCTTCACTTTGTAGTAGTGCAAGGGATTGTGGTCTGTGAAGGGGCTGCTTTTGTACTCACTTATGTGGGTGTGTCATGATGGGCTGTCGTTTTCAGGTGTGTTGTGCCTGGTGTCCTGGTATTTGTAGTTTTTTTGTTTTGCCAGGGGGGATGTGTCTTTGGGATGTGTTCTGTGTTTGGGTATTTTGGCGTAGTTTGCTGTGTGGACTTGATGGCCCTGTTGTGTGTATTTCTTTGGTCCGCAAATGATTTCCGTGCACGGACGTGGCCGCCAGGCCTTCCGCCGTGTCAGTTATTCATCTATGTTGTTAACCGTGGCGGGCGGGAAATATGTAGATTTTCCGCGCTCATGTCGGGGAGATCATGATTTCACGGCCGGTGTCTCGGTCGTCAGAGCGGGCGGATTTGGGTTGTCGGGCGGGATTGCGTCCGTGGCGGACGGATAATCTTCTACTCTGACATGGACGGGTGGAATTTTGTGTGTTTTTACCGCCGCGACATCATAATTGCTCGGTCGGTATTCCCATGGTGCAGGCGGGCGGTTTTTTCAGGCTATAGTAGATGGCGGATTTTTTACCGCCGGTTATCGTAATGGGCCCCATAGATTTGAATTATTATTAAATAATAAAAAAATAAAAAATGTAATTTAAAATTGTAATTAGAATTTAGAAATATATTTTTTAGGATCGGGATGTTGGGTTCATAGGGGATAAGGGTGGGGAGTGTTTTAAAAAATATTGTTTACATTTGTCATAATTTTAAAATGTAAAATATTAATTTAAAATTTAATTTCCAATTTCCAAAATTTTTTTAGGAGCGGGATGTTGGGTTTATAGGGGATAAGGGTGGGGAGTGTTTTAAAAAATATTGTTTAAATTGTAATAATTTTCAAATTTTCAATATTAATTTAAAATTTAATTTCGAATTTCAAATAAAATTTTAGGAGCGGGATGTTGGGTTTATAGGGGATAAGGGTGGGGAGTGTTTTAAAAAATATTGTTTAAATTGTAATAATTTTAAAATTTAAAATATTAATTTAAAATTTAATTTTGAATTTAAAATAAAATTTTAGGAGCGGGATGTTGGGTTTATAGGGGATAAGGGTGGGGAGTGTTTTAAAAAATATTGTTTTAATTTGTAATAATTTTAAAATTTAAAATATTAATTTAAAATTTAATTTCGAATTTCAAATAAAAATTTAGGAGTGGGATGTTGGATTTATAGGGGATAAGGGTGGGAAGTGTTTTAAAAACTATTATTTTAATTTGTAATAATTTAAAAAAAATTAAATATTAATTTAAAATTTAATTTCGAATTTCAAATAAAAATTTAGGAGTGGGATGTTGGGGTTATAGGGGATAAGGGTGGTGAGTGTTTTAAAAAATATTGTTTCAATTTGTAATAAATTAAAACATTTAAATATTAATTTAAAAATAAAAATTCGAATTAAAAAAAAAACTTTAGGAGTGGGATGTTGGGGTTATAGGGGATAAGGGTGGTGAGTGTTTTAAAAAATATTGTTTCAATTTGTAATCATTTAAACATTTTAAATATTAATTTAAAAATAAAAATTCGAATTAAAAAAAAAACTTTAGGAGTGGGATGTTGGGTTTATAGGAGATAATGGTGGTGATTTAAAAAAAAAATAGTTTTTAGGAGTAGGATGTTTATAGGGGACAAGTGTGGTGAGTTTTTTAAAAATTAATGTTAAATTTATAATAAATTAGAAATGAGAAAATATTAATAAAAAAAAATTATAATGTTTGAAAATAAATGTAGTAGTGGGATGTTGGTTTTATAGGGGCTAATGGTGTGGATTTAAAAAAATATATATATGATAAAATAAAATTAATTAATAATTTAAAAATAAAATGGTAAAATTGAAGTAATAAATTATTTACGTGATTTTGTGTTGATAGGGGATAAGGTTGTGTATTTGTTGTAAATATTTTAATTCATTTTTATAAAATGCAATAAATATAATAAATATTTATTATTATATTAAGAAAATGTAACATTTAAATTTTGAGTTTGTTGTTGAGTTGATAGGTGATAGTGTTAGGTGGTGTATTTTAATTTTATATATAAATTATTTCTATCAACAACAAAAAAAAATATAAAAATAATAAAGTTATAGTGAGGATAGTGTAATAATTAAGTTTAATTTTCAGTATCTACTTTAAATTAATTTTTACTGGAGTGGGAATAGTAAATTAATTAAGTATAATGTCCAGCACATATCCTAATTAAATAGTAATTGGAGTGGTAATAGTAAATTAAATAGGTTTAGTGTCCAGCACCTCCCCTAATTAAATACTGACTCGAGTAGGAATAGTAATTAAATTAAGTTTAGTGACCAGCACCTACCCCAATTAAATACTGACTGGAGTAGGAATAGTACATTAATTAAGTTTAGTATCCAGCACCTACCCCAATTAAATACTGACTGGAGTGGGAATAGTAAATTAATTAGGTTTAGTGTCCAGCACCTACTCCAATTAAATACTGAATGGAGTGGGAAGAGTACATTAATTAAGTTTAGTGTCCAGCACCTACCCCGATTAAATACTGACTGGAGTGGGAATAGTAAATTAATTAAGTTTACTATCCCGCACCTACCCCAATTAAATACTGACTGGAGTGGGAATAGTAAATTAATTAAGTTTAGTGACCAGCACCTACCCCAATTAAATACTGACTGGAGTAGGAATAGTACATTAATTAAGTTTAGTATCTAGCACCTACCCCAATTCAATAATCATTGGAGTGGGAATAGTACATTTATTAAGTTTAGTGTCCAGCACATACTCTAATTAAATAGTGACTGGAGTGGGAATAGCAAATTAAATAAGTTTAGTGTCCAGCACCTACCCCTATTAAATAGTGACTGGAGTGGGAATAGTAAATTAATTAAGTTTAGTGTCCAGCATCTATCCCAATTAAATAGTGACTGGAGTGGGAATAGTAAATGAAATAGGTTTAGTGTCCAGCACCTACCCTAATTAAATACTGACTGGAGTGGGAATAGTAAATTAATTAAGTTTATTGTCCAGCACCTATCCCAATTAAATAGTGACTGGAGTGGGAATAGTAAATTAAATAGGTTTAGTGTCCAGCACCTACCCTAATTAAATACTGACTGGAGTGGGAATAGTAAATTAATTAAGTTTAGTGTCCAGCACCTACCCCAATTAAATACTGACTGGAGTGGGAATAGTAAATTAATTATGTTTAGTGACCAGCACCTACCCCAATTAAATACTGACTGGAGTGGGATAGTAAATTAATTAAGTTTAGTATTCAGCACCTACCCCAATTAAATACTGACTGGAGTGGGAATAGTAAATTAATTAAGTTTAGTGTCCAGCACCTACTCCAATTAAATACTGACTGGAGTGGGAATAGTAAATTAATTAAGTTTAGTGTCCAGCACCTACTCCAATTAAATACTGACTGGAGTGGGAATTTTAAATTAATTAAGTAAAGTGTCCAGCACCTATCCCAATTAAATAATCATTGGAGTGGGAATAGTAAATTTATTAAGTTTAGTGTCCAGCACATACTCGAATTAAATACTGACTGGAGTGGGAATAGCAAGTTAATTAAGTTTAGTGTCCAGCACCTACCCCAATTAAATATTGACTGGAGTAGGAATAGTAATTAAATTAAGTTTAGTGTCCAGCACCTACCCCAATTAAATACTCACTGGAGTGGGAAGAGTAAAATAAGTAATTTTAATGTTAATTAAGTATTGGATATTTATGTTGAGTGGAGTAGTAAGAATAATTTAGGTGAGTGGCTTTTAAAATATAGGAACATATTATTATTATAGTTAAACATAGTATAAACACATTATGTATATTTAAAAAAAACAACATTATATATCTTTTTAATAAAAATATTTGCATTTTATAACAAACAATTTAATAAACTATATTTAATAACAAAAATTAAATGTAATAGCAATGAAAAGGTAGGCCAAAAATTACAATTTTTATTTTTATTAGTAATTTTTATTAATTTCAAAAATAAAATGTCAGGTAAATGCAAAGTGTATTTTTTATTACAAATTGAAAAAAACAACAATACATATATATATACAGGAGAGTACATTTATTACAGAAAAAAATACAGTTTACCAATATGTATATTTTAACATGTAAAAAATAAACAAATATTTTTACAAATATAAATAATTGTATTTCACATTTGTTTATATATTAGAAATATAACATGATGGTTTTGCATATTTTTTCATGCACATTTTAGATATTAATATATATTCTTAACAATTGCTAATTATTGTTTGATATTTGTAACATTTTTACAATTGTTACATATGTTGGTAAGTATTTATTAACATTATATTGAAAATATTTGTACTATATATTTGAGGAAAAAAACATAGTTTAATTTTTAAATACAAACATAATACATTTTAATTATTAATATTAATATTAAAATATTAATATTAATAATTATTACATTTATTAAGAGTTGTACAATTTATTTACAAAGTAGATATTTTTTGAAGAAAAAACAAAATTATTATAATTTTTCAGTAATTGTTCTTTGACATGTATACATTTTCCTAATTATATTAAATATTATTAATTCATAATATTTATTATTATAAATTTACATAATATAAAAAACAGATAATACATATAAATAAATCAAATATATTTTGTAGTATTTTATTAGAATTTAACAGTAATTTTAATACCATTTTATAATATAAAAAAAAATTAAGACATTTATTTAATAAGTTTACAGTTGCCATATTTGTTTGGGGCTTTAATTTAGTAACCGCTCGCTGTTGTTTTGGGTCATTTGGGAAGGAAGAAGCTCGCGGTTGGGAGCTGCTTCACGTCGAAGAAGGTAATAGTAATTTTCTTACATATTAGACTATTTTTAGTGTATTTTAAATGTAGTAAGGTTGTAGTTAGTGTACGTCGAGTTATGTTTAACAAGTTATGGTGTGTTTAGTGTTTTATTTATGTATTAATGATTAACGTTGTGTTCCGTATTTGCGGCCTAGTTAGATTTTTTACAGTTAAGTACTTTTTAGGTTACTATTGTGTGTATAATGTATGTAATAATGTTATTAAGTGTATTATGTGTCTATTTGTGTGGGTGGGAATGTTTGTTTTTTATTTCTAGGTTTTGCGAAAAAGAAGTTTGAAATTAAGGAACATTGCGATTTTATTTTTTAAGGAAGTGTGTATTAGTTAAATTAACTAATAATTAGTTAACACTTCCTTAATTTTTCGGATTTCACGGAGCGGTTCTTATTTTAATCTATTTTTTGGGTTTTTTATGGCTACCGGATTGCCGAGTTATAAATGGAGGATTACATTTTGATACAGTTGTATTTTTACATTTTTTGGGGTTACTTTTTAATATCTATGGATTATGTACTACCTGGATTACTTTAGAAGATGTGCCATTTTTCGATTACAACTACGGGAATGGTAAGTGTTTTTAAACTTTTTAATTGTGGGAGGGAAATGATTTTAATTTAATTGCAGTTGCTGTTTATTTGCTTTAATGTTTATTTAATTTGTCTATATATATGTAAATATTAATTTATAAAATATATTACACAAATTAATTAATTTTATTATGAAAAAATGCACTGTTTTTATTCTAATAATTTTATTGTTTAGAATAGTATATTTACATTGTTTGTATGTTTTAGAGTAGGCTTTTGGCTATCATATTTAAGTATTCTAGGCCTCTTGTGGAAGGGTATAGCTGAACTTGCTGTTGAAGGTACTGATACATTTGATTAGTTTGTCTTGAAAGCTTTGGCTTTAGTTGGGTGACAGATTGTTGCATTCTGAGTTCTTGGAAGCTTTGTTCTTTTTGTATGGCAAGTAATAGTTTATGTAGGGTAGGAGTGCCTCGTCCTGTAGAAGATAGGAAGGCATTATGCCAACCTTCAACTGCGTTATTGGTTTTAGCTTGTTGGTTAAGTGTAGTTAGGTACACGTTCCACCAAGGAATTTGAAATTTGGGTTGTCTCCTATGTCCTGATCTATGTAATCTCCCCACCCAGGTATCCTCAAAATAGTCTAGGAGGGGAGATAATTTCTGTTCATTTTGTTGGTAAAAAGGACTTTCAATTAAAAGGGTATAATGCTCAGCCACATCTGTTACTGGCACATAGGCCTGGGCAATTAGATTTTTAATTTGGTATGCAAAGGTAATATTTGTTGCATATTCTACACTAAGAGGGTCATTACGATGGCGGGCGGACAAAGTCCGCCCGCCACCGCAACGGCAAATGGGCTCGCCCGCCAGAAGTGCGGCGGTCCCGCCATGTGTATTAGGATGCCACCGCCACGGTGGCGGTGGCATCCCGCATCATTTACATTGCGGCGGGCGGTGCTGTGAGCAGCACCCGCCGCAATGTAAATAAAGCATGTTGCGCATTGGCATGCACAACGTGACAGGCACCGCGCAGTGCCTTCCACCCTGTGCATGCCAATGTAGGGGGGTACCATAGGTACCCCCCAAGTGCACCCCCCTCCCCCGGGGGCCCACAACGGGCCCCCATTGTAAAAGACCATATGCCTTTCCATGGCGGCGTTGCCGCCATGGAAAGGCACATCTCTGCCTGCATCATAATATGGATGGCGGTGTCTTGCAGACACTGCCACCATGTTATGCCCCTTTTCCGCCCAGTCGACGAGTCAACCGGCGGAATAGCGGCGGACGGTCTTTCCGTCTGCCTGGGTCCCCACCGCCATCGTAATATGGC
Organism: Calotriton arnoldi; assembly: GCA_963921515.1. Classification (NCBI taxonomy): domain Eukaryota; kingdom Metazoa; phylum Chordata; class Amphibia; order Caudata; family Salamandridae; genus Calotriton; species Calotriton arnoldi. The sequence goes on along the minus strand of CAWUFW010003043.1, from coordinate 704,415 downwards.
GGGGGGGAAATGTTAGGCGGGCGGACGAAAATGGCGGGCGGATCGCCACCGCCATACGGGTGGTGGCGATCCGCCCGCTATCATAATGACCCCCTAAGTGAAGATTTTTGTAGATGTCTCAATAAACATTGATTAAAATGGAAGTAACATCCTTGTATTGATGTGTGGGGATAAAATTTAAGGATAGAATTTATCATAGCTTTCTCAAAGTCTATGATTATTCTTTGAGGAAAAAAATCGTTTGTTTCTTGCTTTACTTTACCTAATATTTCAGTATATGTTGCATTCTGTTTATTTGGTAACAAGGCATAAATAAAGGGGATGCAACTGTTATGATATTGGCCATGGATACTGTAAAGTTGGTAGAATGGTTTGGGACATATTGTAAAGGTACCAACTATCATCCATGTTTGGCATTGTTGAAGTTTAGTTCTATTGTTTGCTGTAATTCTTTTTTCTTTGTTTTTATTATCGTAGAAAATAAAGGGTTCGTCACTGTGTGTTATAGCTAGCTCTGGGGGAATTATTACATCTTCAAAACTTTTAGGAGTAGGTATTGTGGTTGTTGTTGCTTTTTTAGTTCTTGCTATGGTTCTTTTCATTGAAGCAATGGATGGATATTGACCGGTTGCTTCTTTGGGTACTTTAGCCAAAATTTCTTTAAGTATAACACTTGTAGGAGTTTGTGAGTTAGTACTTAATTCTTTTATATTATCAAGGGTTGCTCTAACTTCTATTTCAGAAACATTAGGCGGATGGTTATGTTCCCTAGTATATAAAACAGTTGTTTCCCTGATAGTAGCACAACCATAACATTTATTAGAATAATATTTTGAACATTTCCAATTCACTTTAAGGCCAGTTTGCTTTTCTTGGGTGTAGACGTACCCCATGTAACACAATAAAAATGTCCCTTTCTGAGATGTTATAAATTGGGCGCCTTCAGTCATTGTGATGTGGAAAATTCTATAAAAAATGCATATGAATATATATGAAAAAGCATAATATACATGTTTATATGGTAAAAAAAGAGAACTTTTTTTCATATACTTACAAAGTGTGATTTAGTTGTCTTTCAATGGAGATGTTCTTTTTTAATAAATGTTGTTTGGTCGTTTGTTTCTGTGAAAGGAAAATAAAGCATGTTGTTTTACAATTGTATATGGGGTGGTATTGGGGTTTAGGATAGATTAGGGGTTTAGTTGCATTTTTGTGAGATTTTAGAAAGGCTTTTTAAAGTATACTTACTTTTGGGGCCCATTACGGGAAAACCGCCGGCCGGATTACGATGCCCGCGGTAGAAATCTGACCGCGGCGGTCGGATTGCAGGCATCAACATTGCGGCGGTAGCTGTTGCCAGCAGCACCGCTGCGATGCCAAAAGGAGCATGTCCTGCATGTCCCTGCACGCGTGGCAGGCACTGCACAGTGCCTGCCACCTGGTAAAGGGAAATGTAGGGGGGCCCACGGGTACCCCCCCAGTGCACCCACCCCCCCACAAAACATAGGGGGGCCGCAATGGGCCCCCGGTAGACAATCACCGCTTGCCTTCCAATGGCGGTCTGACCGCTGAGGAAAAGCTGGCGGCATCATAATCCTGCCGGCGGAGCCTGCTCTGCACCGCCGACATTATCCCGGTCCTGATCCGCCCGCCAGGCGGGAGTGCGGAAGGCAACCGGCGGAAATACGGCGGACGGAATTTCCCACCGCCACGGTCTCCACCGCCATCCTAATTTGACCGTCGGTTTTCTGGCTCGCGGTTGCGGGCGGATGTCCACCGCTGGCACGGCGGTCCCACCGCCGCCCGGGCGGTGGCCATCTGACCACCATCGTAATGACCCCCTTTGTTAGTTAGATGTTTTTGCGAGGTAAATTCTTTTTTCTCGTTCTTGGAGTAATATCTGTAGTGGAAACATAAATAGATAAAATACATAAGTTAGTAATTTTAGTTAGCAATTTAAAACTCTGTTACATTTTAATTTAACAGTTTATTTAGAAATGGTAATTTACTTACTTTTTGAAAAGTGTAGTAGGCCTGAATTTGATGTAGTCTTTGCTTGTGGTGAAAATCCGGCAGAGTTTCGCCTTCCTTAATTCTTTTGGTTTAAGGTGTAAAATAAGAATCATTTTTCTTTGCTTATATAGTGTATTTTTAATTATTTGTTTAATTTCATTGGTTTATTTCGATCTTCTGTATTTCTATTGGTTAATTTTTATTGTGTTTCTTGAAGGCCCATTACGATACCGGGCGTAAAAAAATCCGCCACCCATGAAAGCGGCAAAAATCCGCCCGCCTACACCTTTTGAATACCGACCCAGCAATTATGATGCCTCGAACCGAAAACCGCCAGCGGCGGAAAAAACACACAAAATACCGCCCGCCCATGCCCGAGTCGGAGTCAAACCGCCCGCCACGGACGGAAAGACGCACGACAACACAAAACCGCCCGCCCTCACGGTCGAGACACCGCACGTGAAATTACGATCGCACCGACATGAGCGCGGAAAAACAACAAATACACCGCCCGCCAGCGGAAACAACACTGAAGAAAATGGACACGGCAGAAGCCATGGCGGCCACGTCCCTGCACAGAAACAGCCCCGGACTCAAACAAACACACACAACAAGGCAAACAAGTCCACACAGCAATCCACGCACAAATACACAGACAAAGTACACATCCCGAAAACACACCACCCCTGGACAAACAAATAAACACAAAGCCCAGAACACCGGCCACAACACACCTGAAAACAACAGACCATCAGGACACACCCAAACAGGTAAGTACAAAAGCAGCCCCTCCACAGACCACAACCCCTTGCAACATTGCAAAGCAGAGAGGAGAGGAGAGGACACAGTGACACAGCAAGGACAGCAGCACACCACAGATACGCACACATCACACCCACCACCACCACCACCACCACCAAACACCGGCACCACAAACCCCTGCACATCACACATCACACACCGCACCAGCACCACAAACACCATGGCATCACACAGAATGCCCAAGTTCACTTCCACTGAGCTGACGGTCATGGTCGACGAGATCGTCAAGGTGCACACACAAATCTATGGCAACCAGGTCCAGCACACACCACTAGCCACCAGAAACAGAATGTGGAACAGAATTGTAGACCAGGTCAATGCAGTCGGGACCGTACCCAGAAACAGAGGAGAGATAAACAAACGGTGGAACGACATCAAAAGCCTGGTCAAGAAGAAGGAGAGCAAAAACCGAGAGCTGGCTGCCACGACTGGCGGAGGGAATCCCGCGCATTACAAGACCTTCAAAGCGTGGGAGGAGAAGGTGCGAGTCATCATCCATCCGGAGATCCTCACCGGATTACCAGGGGGAGTGGAGGCCGGTAAGTACAAACAAATGTATACCAGCACACCGCTATGTACTCACATGCACTACCACCATGCCATAGCTCCGAGGGACAAACACCCCCATGTCCAGTACACAATACACAACACATTACTCACACATGCAACAGGCACCACCACCCACACACAGCCCAAACATATCAACTAACAAAACCATGGGGGCATGTGTACACCCAGCCAGCCACGTAACTACCAACAGGTCCCCTAGTACTCCAGAAGCGCCACAACGAGCCCCCCCCCACCAGACATGGTGAAGGTAGCTAAAAATTTAGGAGTCCACTTTGACACTGCTCTATCCTTTCACCCACATGTAACGGCAGTAGCAGGGACCTGCTTTAGCCTTATTAAATCTTTGAAAAAATTATTTGATTTAATACCACTCTCTGCTAGGAAATCAGTGACAGTGGCTTTAATCCTCTCGCGTTTGGATTATTGCAACAGCCTTTTAGCAGGAACAAAAAATCAATTTTGAAAAGACTACAAATAGTACAAAATGCGGCAGCGCGTTTAGTGCTAAAGCTGCCTCGTAGGTCCTCGGCATCGGGAGCGTTGAAAGCCCTCCATTGGCTCCCTCTCCACAAAAGAATACTTTTTAAAATCCTTTTAATTACCTTTAGAGCCTCGCTTAGGTTAGGACCCAAGTATCTCTATGAGAGATTTACTCCTTATATTACATCCAGAACTCTCAGGTCCTCGTCAGCTAACTTCCTCAAACCACCTATATTTAGGTGTAAAACCAAAGGGGGAAAGACAGTAGCAGCTCTGGGAACAAAAGCATGGAATAAGCTGCCAACTCATCTGAGATTACAAAATAATGAAACTCAATTCAGGAGATTGCTGAAAACATGGATATTCAGCTCCACAGACGAACTATGCCTTTCCCTTATTTAATCTCTTTGGGACCCTCCCTCACCTCTAACTAGCGCCAGGATGCTCCTTTCGGAGTGGCAGATTGCGCTTTATAAATAACCCATTACATTACATTACATTACATGTGGCAGCCGTAGCTGCACTAACCGACAAGTAACAGGTAAGTAGCAGCAACACAAAGCGCAGTGGGTGGGAGGGGGGACAGCTGAAGTACAACACCCACCAGGCCCCTAGTCCTACATCACAGCAAGGCGGAGCACCCCCCACACCCATGTGGCAGCCGTAGCTGCACTAACCGACAAGTAACAGGTAAGTAGCAGCAACACAAAGCGCTGTGGGTGGGAGGGGGGACAGCTGAAGTACAACACCCACCAGGCCCCTAGTCCTACAGCACAGCAAGGCGGAGCACCCCCACACCCATGTGGCAGCCGTAGCTGCACTAACCGACAAGTAACAGGTAAGTAGCAGCAACACAAAGCGCAGTGGGTGGGAGGGGGACAGCTGAAGTACAACACACACCAGGCCCCTAGTCCTACAGCACAGCAAGGCGGAGCACCCCCACACCCATGTGGCAGCCGTAGCTGCACTAACCGACAAGTAACAGGTAAGTAGCAGCAACACAAAGCGCAGTGGGTGGGAGGGGGACAGCTGAAGTACAACACACACCAGGCCCCTAGTCCTACAGCACAGCAAGGCGGAGCACCCCCCACACCCATGTGGCAGCCGTAGCTGCACTAACCGACAAGTAACAGGTAAGTAGCAGCAACACAAAGCGCAGTGGGTGGGAGGGGGACAGCTGAAGTACAACACACACCAGGCCCCTAGTTCCACAGCACAGCAAGGAGGAGCACAGCCCACAGCCCACACCCACGTAGCAGCCACTGCAGTGCACACCGGCAGCCGACAGGTAGACATCCCGCCCCAGGACAAACGGTGTCAGTGGGTGTCCAGCCATCACCACGACCCATGACACCGCCCCCACCCCCACAGACCTGCAACATGGAGCACCCCCCGCCCATAACCATGTTGCATCCAGTCCAGTGCACGCTCAAAAACAACCTGCAGGTGGGAAACTGGACAGGGCGGGGTGACTGGAGGCATGAGGACTGAATTACGACTAACACATGGGACATGCAAAGTAGCAGAGGAACACGCAGCACTGCTCCCTGCCACAACCATGTGAACAATGTGCACACGGACATGAACCACAGAGTCACACCCCACATGACCCATCACAGACACAGCAACACCCAAGGAGCCACGTCTGCATGCACAAGTCACACTGATAACAGAACCACACGGCAGGCACAGTGCAATCCATCACACACAACTGCAACACCATCGAAGTCCTGTCCATGTAGCCCCCACTGCCTGTCAACCACACATCCAACAACTATGCCCATGTAAGACATACCACACTAGACGCAACAGCGTGGAACAACAGAAATGCACACAAACACCACTGGACCCATCAAACACACAGACACACAATGCACATACAACATACCATCCATCTCATCCGTCAGCCCCAGTCACATGAAAGGTATGTCATCCGAACAGCTGGTCCACATACAGTAGTCACGCAAAGAAACATGCCCATGATAACTCATGTGCCAGAAGTGAATGAAGCGCACGTCACATTGTGAGCAACTACACACATAACATGGGCCACACACCCCCGAGCACTGCAGTGATGCACATGGCACAGGGCAGCACGCACACCAAGGAATTGGACCATCTGCAATACGTCGTGTGGCACACAACCATCACTCACTCATAACAATGCGTCCAATTACATGGCCAGAAATCACAACAGACAGCAAATATGCAGGGTATGTCAGACATACACACACCTCAGACCATGCACTGTCATGTTGCCACAACACATGTCACGTTCTGCACCCATGGCACACAGTATGTACCCCAAAAGCATAGTACATCTCAAATGCGTTTCAGGGGGCTGACCCCCATTATGCCATCTGCGTTTCTAAGCGTTCCATATGAACCCCCAAAGCATAGTTCATCTCAAATGCGTTTCAGGGGGCTGACCCCATTATGCCATCTGCGTTTCTAAGCGTTCCATATGAACCCCCAAAGCATAGTTCATCTCAAATGCGTTTCAGGGGGCTGACCCCCATTATGCCATCTGCGTTTCTAAGCGTTCCATATGTACCCCAAGAGCATAGTACAAACCAACCTCCACGATGGGTCTGGAGTCCGCATACACCAGAGCCACAAAAAGCAGGAGCACAGCAACACACCCATCGGCATTGCCAATCCGTCCCATGCCACATGTCCACAGCACACAGTCCCATTGGCATGCCCACACAACAACAAATAGCACAGCCACACACACGGCTCCAGGAAACCTGTGCACGACTGTGCACGAACTGTGGATGTCAGACAACCTATACATACTTTGTCATGTGCAACACAATAACATATCTCATTCCCCCCACAGGTGACGAACTGCTGGATGCTGGAGATGGAGACAGCAGCCAGCACAGCCAGCCTGCAAGCCCCCAACAAGGACTCACGGATGTGGAGGATCTGTCCTCCGATCCGGACACGGACCACCCAGCAGGCCCATCTGGTGTGGCAGGGCCCAAGCGCACCCCAGGCACCCTCCCACCCACCAACCCATCATCCAGGGCTGATGACCACTCACAGCCCCCTGCTGCCACTGTCGTAGCGGCCACTACCACTGTTGTGGCTGCCACCCCCATGCTCGTTGCGGCCACTCCCACCTCCGCAACCACCACCACGTCATCACTGGCCCCAGCCCCAGCGCAAGTGGTGGTCCGGCCGACTGGGTCCACCCTGGGAGCCACAGCGAGGCCCGTGGTGAGCAATGTGGCTAGTGGGCAGGTCGGTGGCAGCAGTACTGGTAGGAGGAGCAGGGCCAGGCCAACGCCAACTGTGCCTGGGAGCCAAGCCCTGCCGCCAATAGACAGAGTCCTTGGGCCTATGAGGAGGCCCAAGGTGAATGGGCCAGGTCGGCAAGTGACACGCGTGAGGTCCTTGCGGTGTTGAGGTCCATGGACGCCCACATGGCCCGAATCGCGGACCTCATGGGCCAGCTGGTGGTGGGGGGGAGGGCACAAGCAAGGCCAGCAACACCACCTCCGCCACCACCTGCTGTGGCGCTGGGTCGTGCAGCATCACGTTCCCCTGCGTCCACAGCGAGTGAGCACTCCTCAGCCACCACCAGCGGAACATCAACACCCCCCCCTCCCAAACGTGGAAGGGGCCGTCCTAAGTGGAAACAGGTGTCCAGAGAGGACTTCGCCCGTACCAAACGCCAGTGAGTCAGCAAGCCACCTTGACCACCTACTGCATTGACTTGGAATACGATCCTAGCCCACACTGCCATGTGAATGGCATGTGTCTGTTGGACTGTGGACATAGAACTCCATGGGTACACCTTGACCATCACGCAGCCATGACCGTCAACTCATTGTCACAGCATGCACCACATTTGTCATCACCTTGCACACAATCACATGTCACCGCTGTTAATAAATACACCTTGATCACAATCGGCTTAATGTGTCCTGTGTTTATTCCACGATGTGCAATCGCCACCATGAGCAGAATAGCATCTGCTGTGTGGCATGTCGATGGGACAGGAGAGGCTGCAGGGACCTAGGGGTGAAAAACAGAACAAGAGTACATTCAATGAGTGTGTCACACACTCATCACACAGTACTTGTCACCAACTACAAGCAATGCACACACATCTCTGAGAGCAACAGGGCACAATGCTACAGCCACTGACAGTGGCATACCTACCTGGACATGGACCATTGACACACAGCACTCAGTGAACAAAAGGCCCCAGTAACAGAGCACACATACACCTGCACAACTACAGCCACATCAGCCGTCGTACATGGTCACTCACCGTCAAGTGAAGTAGCGGGCGATGAGCTGCTGACGCACATTCACAGCTTCATCCTCTCCACTGTCCTCTTCACTGGAGCTGTCCTGGTGTGCAGGCTGGGGCCCTGGTTGATCTCCGTCATCCACAATTAGGGGGATCTGCTTTCGAATGGCCAGATTGTGCAGCATGCAGCAAGCCACCACTATCTGGCACACCTTCTGTGGGGAGTACGCCAGCGCCCCCGGTGCGGTCCAGGCATCTGAACCTGGACTTGAGGAGGCCAAAGGTACGCTCGACCACACGTCTGGTCCTCCCATGTGCCTCATTGTAGCGGTCATCTGCTGGGGTCCGAGGATTTCGTAATGGACTGAGCAGCCAGGGCCCATTCGGGTAAGCCGAGTCACCTGGGCGTGGGGGACACAGAGAACCATTGCAATTCAAACAGGACAGTAGACAGCATCCTTAAGCCAGCACGCTACACAACTCCACATACTCACCGACAATCCAGCCACGGTCCTGTTGCAGATTGGTCATCAGTCGTGGTAATATGCTGTTTCGCATGATGTGCGCGTCATGGGCCGAGCCTGGGAACTTTGCACACACGTGGGAGATGACCATGTCCGCAAGGCACACCACTTGCACATTCAGGGAGTGCGTGTGCTTCCGGTTGCGGAAGAGCTGCTCAGTGGCCTGTGGTGGGACAAGGCCAACATGGGTGCAGTCAATGGCACCAACGACGTGTGGGATCCGTCCAAGGGCATAGAATGCACCCTTCACTGCCGCCAACTCACGTGCCCTGGGGAATCTGATGTACCTGTTCCTGTACAGCATCATGGCTGCCAGTACATCCCTCAGCACCATGCTGAACATGGGCTGGGACATCCCACCTCCACTGCCCACTGTGTGCTGGAATGACCCAGTGGCGAAAAATGCAGTGCAGCCATCACCTTAGCCGTGGGGGTGAATGCTGTCGGATACACCCTGCGAGGACGGAGGTGGGGTTCCAACATGGCACATAGTCGATGCAGGGTTGGTCGATCCAGACGAAATTTCCGGATGAGCTCAGAATCCTCCATGTCCGCCAACAATTGGTAAGGGCGGTAAATGTTTGGTCTCCGCCTAGGAAAGATGGAAGTGGACACATGTCAAAGCAACACGCCACATGGCATTTTCACATACGCATCACTGATATGACAGAGCAAGAACATGAGTCACAGAACAGCTGTCATGCAGGGACAGCACAGCCACAATACACTTACACAGGTCTCCCACCAATAGCAATGGGCAGTGACACAAACCATTGCTATGTGCATGCACATGGGGATCCAGGCCTCAATGACCTGTGAGGCGTGCTGATGGGGACTGACTGCATATCCGGCAAGCGACAACACCACGGCAACATGACTGGCTGCTGTGCATCACACTGCTTCCGAGGCTGGATGAGTATGGCACACACCAACGACGATGTGGGCACAGGCTGAGCGGCCAAGACAAGTGGGACCTGTGGCACGAGGGGATATGAGACAGTCATTGGTGTCACCACTGCACCCTATGTGCAGCACTGTACGGATCACACCTCCAGAAGCATTGTCAGGTGTACACATTGACAGCCCCATGCCAACACGGCTGTGTGCTTGCAAATACACATCACATGTGACACGTAACCTTGCACGTGCCAAGTGGCAGATGTACATAGTGAGAGATGACATGCGTGTGCATATGCGTATACCATGCACCCATGCCAATGTGCAGATGATGACATGCTAACAGACATGTGGGGGCCGGCCACTGGCCGTCCCTGCCTATGCACACGGCATGTTGTGGCCCCGTCCATTGTGCACCTGCACCCACACGCACATCATGGCCACACCTGCAGATGCAGTGCGCACATCATACTGTGTGGTGCACATGGCATCAGCGGACTGTCACCAACATGGGCCAGGCCATTACGGCCAACTCCGATGACCCTCGCGGTTGCACCCTGCGTGTTCCACTATGGAGGTAGGCGTCCCGGGCCAGCTGGGTGCAGGCCAACGTCTGCAATTGCCAGTGCAGGTCTCAGTGCACTTGTTGCTCGTGTGAATGTCAGGCTGGGCCATGCTGCCCCTCTCAGTCCCAGCAAGCCTGGCCTGCACATTGACTGCACAATGCCAGTAGGTGACAGCACCGACTGCCTAGTGGGTTACATGTGTCTCCTGTTCAGGACACCCCGGATGAGCGCTTACTCTGCACTGTCTATTGGACACACCATGACTCGTGATAGGGATGTGTGTGAGAGATAGTGGCACTGAATGTGACCTTCGTTGCGGGGTGGGCCATGCACAGGGCGAGTACGCTGATGGTTGCGCAGTGTTGGTCACAGTGGGTACACCCACACAGATGTGTTGCCTTGTGATCTTCTTCTAGGTCAGCCTGACAATGGACAGTAGATGTGGGCAGGCTACACATTGCTCGATGTGCTGTCTATGTGCATGTGCATTCACACCAGGCACAACTGCCCCTGCACATGTGACCCCTGCTGCACTCTGTGCTGGGCCTGTTGAGCTGATGCACCGTCTGTGCGTGGGGCAGACAGCTCTGCTCAGTTCCGTCATTGCCCATGACATCACTTTGCCGCAGGTGACATGGTTCATGGAGGGCCCACATGTACCCGTGGGTGGACTACACAAGACTGTCCAATGGTTATCACCCCCAGTCAGTGCTTCGAATGGGAAGTATGTGGTGCTGGTACTCATTTCGCTGTGTCGAGTGTGCGGGGCTAGGTGCGGGGCTACATGCAAGACATGGGTTGGTCATCAGCTTATCTACTAGTTGCAATGCACACGAGACATGTCTTTTTCTGACCACATCAGGGGCATTCCTTAAACTAACTGAAAGTCAAACAGTTATCTTTTGCACTGTCCTCATGGCCTCCCCTCGCTCACACCTATATGCATTTGCACATGAGAAGCTAGCGCATGCACAAGCAGCTCCAAGCTCGCCCCAGAGAGGCCAAGGAGTGTATGTGTGGGTCCAGTTGTACATGTGGTCTGTCTCACGGTATGATTAGTGGCGTTACGCCGTCCACATGCGTGGTGCCCCGACTCGAGACCCGGGCAACCTAGACAATGCAGAGGCTGTAGCTGCCCTAGCGGCCCATGCCGCGTCCATCTGGGGGTGATGGACCCACACATTCACTCTTTTGCCTCACTGGGGCGGGCTCGGAGGTGCTTGCGCACGCGCTGGCTTCTCTGTTGCAACGGCATGTGACGTGTGTGGGGATGTAGGCAATGGGTGGGATGGTGCGAGCCACCTTCTGTGACGTCACTCCTGCTCGTGATGTGTGCGTCCCCCAATACTTCCATATGACTTGAGCCATGCTGCACATTGAGGATGTTTTGCCTGCGTGATGTGTCCCGGAGAAGCGCGCCGAGTCCTCTCCCCCACCATGCTCCACTGCCATCCCGTGCCCTGGATTGCCTGTGCAGGTTGACAATGTTGGGGATACACCTGGTCGGCAGGGGCTGTGTGTGCCTTGTCAAGGGCCTGGCGGGCGCACAACAGGATCCAGCTTGTCCACAGAGGGTGGGCTGATGTGTACGCCTGATACCGCATTGTTCGTGTGCCCGGCTGCTGTGCACACACGTGTTCACATCCCCCCGACGGGTGGCCTTTAACATTGCCCATGGAAGCGGTAATGTGCAGTTACGGACCCTCCCGACACAGCGTGTTTCAACTGTGCATGTGCGCATCTACCCGTCACACCCACCCACCTGAGCGAAGCGTCACTCCCGCTTCACACGACACATGTGTGTCTTCCACAGTTGTGCTACTCATTTGCGTTGACATCGAATGACAGTGGACTACATAGTCATGTCACGACTGCCGTATACATCACACACTCTCATCATCTCACATTCGTACTTGTGAAAGGAATCAGCAGAGACAGTTTCTTTCTTCAAACCATGTATTGTGACTTATGTCCTCTGTGATGCAGTATAGTGGACACTACTGGCAGCGGTATGCATGTGGAGGATATACTGAGCATGATTACACATAGCTAAGGGTGTAGGGGTACATGTGATTAGCTGTTGCATGTGGGATGTGGGCTTCAGAGTTACATCTGCTTGGCCGTTGCTGTACTAATGTTCATTTGCAAGTAGCTGCGGTGCTGCGGACTTTGACACAGACGGTATACATTTAGCCTACCAGACCGCTTGGCATCAAGGGCACAGTCCATCTCAGTTCCATGTGACAGGTGTGCTGCTGTTGTTACTCATGCACGCGTGCGTGTGAGTTGACATCAGGGCATGGGCTTACGTGCATGCAACGGCGTCCCACTTGTTGTTGCCATATGGTGGATACTGGACATGTCACAGTCACTGGGGTCGTGTTGTTGTTGTATGCACTTGTCGTCCATGCAAAGGTCCTGTTACGGGAATTCCGGGGAGGGGGAGAAGGGGTGCAGCTCTCACATACTCCAGCCGGGCAATTCCTGTCCACTGTGCGGTGCATATGTCCATGGGCGCAGGATCCATGTCATGGCATAGTTGTACGTGCAGTTCTGTCCATGTGGGTGCGATACACATATCCCATGCCACTGCCTCCCCGGATACATGCAGAGTTCCTGGATGTGATGGGGAACGGAGTGCATGTCCCGGACACATCCAATGTCATGGCAGTGTCGTTGATGGTGTGGTAAAAGTTGCAGGTCATTTGGTATGGCTGTTGTGGTGGTTACTGGCCAGTCCGTGCGGAAGCTAAGCATGGGTACAGTTTCGGACATCATGGCTCATTTGGGGGATTGCGTCGGGGTCCTACGAATTGACAGGTTGACAGGTATGCGATGGCTTCCTGCAGGGCTTCCATTTCATTGGTGGTATACATGTTTGCCAGCCAATGTAGCGGATGGTGGCTGTCACGGTGTTGTCCGTAAGTTGTCCCTTGTAGGAGCATGATGGGGCATGCTGGGTGACATTCGATGTAGCTGTGATCCATGATCCGTCGTGTGGAGGCACAGTGGTCCCATTGCAGTGTGGGTCCGATGTACGCCACATACGCCATGCCCCCATAGGCTGAACAGACCCTGTCGTGTGCGTCCAGAGGGTGGAATAGTGGTAGCAGGTCCGCCCTTGGACATGCCGGGTTGGAGAGGCACAACTCCACAGGATGGTGGAAGGGACACCTCCGACAGTAGAAGACGGGTATGACGCAGCTGAACAATGCGATGCGGTAAGTCAGTCGGTAACTTACGTTCAGCAGGGATAGGGGTTCGCATCCCAGTAGCTGTATCAGGTTGTGTTTGTACAGCTTGACCTGTCTGGCATAGTTGGGTATGTGTGTTGTAGGTGCCATTTTGCTGCGGGGCGATGTGGTGGCGTGCTCCGGCTGTGTGTGCAGTCTGCAGTGTGCAAGCTCCGAGGTTGCTGTGAGGTCTGTGATGGTCGTAGGGGGGCAGGACTTGTGTTCTGTTAGCTTGTGCGGAGGACACGGGCCCTCATCCCACGTGCTTCTCTGAATGTTCAAGGTCAGTGGTGTGTGACTCCTTCCAGATAACTTGCATGGGAACGGCATGGGGGAGTTTTATACTTTCTTCTTTCCCGTTCGGTATGTTCTTAGGTGATATGCGCTATCTGCCCTGTGGTCGGTTTCCTCTGCATGCCTGTGTTGGTCTTTTTTGGGACAATGGCTGTATTCTCCGGCTTGTTTAGTCGGGATGTGGTTTCGGAGTTGGAATGGAAGGTCATTCAGTGCTGTCTGCTCTCCCGTGTGTGGGCGGCAGGCTGTGTTTCCGCTATGCGTTGGGCCTTGTGTGTGGGTGTCATTCTTGAGTCCACCTGTTGTCGGTCCCCGGGCTCTTTGGAGTTCCGTTTTGTATGTCTGGTTCATGGGTGCAGGGTGGTATGGGTGTTTCTGTGTGGTACTGGCGTACCTCTTCCCGACGGGGCCCATGTTCTACTGGGTGGTGTTGCCGCCGCTGTGTGCTTCGCCATGTTTGTCACACAGGGGTGTGTCCTGATGTTGCGTGACTTCACTGACATGTGGGCGTCGGTTGTGTGACGTTGGGTGTTGTCCGTGAATTGGGCGTTGGGGACATGACTGTGGCAGGCCTGTCACGTGTCATGTGCATTCTGGGTGTGGCTGGTGTGTGTGGTGCTTGGTTGTGTCCCTGTGTTGTTTGTGTGCGACGCATAGATGGCATTATGGTTGGGCGCTGAGTTGTGCGTATGTGTGGCTGCGTCATCGCCGCTGTGCTGCGGTGCCGTGACGGGGTCGTTAGTTCCTGGTCCCAGGTGGTGTGCCCATGATAGTTGCGAGATGTTGCACTTTGCCCTGTGTTACATTTGTGGGTGCAGTGGTGGATGTGTCTTGTCCACACAGGGGTGTTGGGGGGGTGCCATGTCCTCCTTTTCCGCCCTTGCACTGTGTGCGCTGTTTGCGTGCCCCTGTTGTGTGTCTGCCTACCTGTGTCGCCGCGGTGCGTTGACTCCTGGGTGCTGCATCAGGTAGAGCATGGGGAGGGCCTGCAGTGCTGGATTCATGCTCGGGGGGTCGCCTCTTCGGTGTCTGTGCTCGGCGTTCGGGTTTCCGCCTCACTTTCACGTGCGGTGTCTCTTAGCCGTGGGAGCTGTTTGTTTGCGGCATCGTAATTTGTACGCCGGGCGGTACGTGGTTTCGTCTGGCGGTGTGTCTCCATTGGGCTGCGCCGCTACGTGAGCGGGCGCACTTTGATGGCGGACGGCGTCGCTGGCTTGCCGGCGGTGTTTGGCTGCCTTTTCACATCGTAATTTGGCGGGCGTGTGGGCTGCGGCATGCGGGCGGTAACTGGTGGTTTTTGCATCCGCCAGCACGGCGGTGGTGCTACCGCCCGCCATCCTAATGGGCCCCTAGGTTTGTTAATTGTTTTCCTTATATGGAAAACGCTAATTAAGAGTCATTTTATTTTTTGGGTGAGGAAGGAGACGTTGAACTAATTATATTTTAATCAAATATATATGAGATGTATTAAAATGTTTTTATATGTTGCAAATTACATATTTTAAATTGTTATTATAAGTGTGTTTATTATTTTTTAAGTTCCAAAAGAATTTTATTAAGAGAATACAGGTGTCAAAATACAATGAATAAAACTAAGCATAGGTCATCACAGTACAAAGAAGCTCTTAAAAGAAATACATGAATTGGATTGATATACTATAAAAATAAAGTACAATAAAGTGGAAAAAAGACACATATGATATCAAAATAAAACAAAGGAATAATCAAGGAAGTTAAGGCGGTTTGAGGACTTCTTGCTGGTGTGGTTGAAGCATACAGGAGCGCTTGGCACTTGCGTCTATAAACAGCGTAACAGGTGACCATAAATGCAGACGTTTTGGTGCCAGAGACAAAGAGGTATCTAACCTATGATTATGGCAAACTGCATACCACCAAGATTGAAAAGAGATCTTGGTGAAGTCCTTCCAATTCCTAGTGATTTGCTGGAAAGCAACTGCTATCAACAAATCAATAATATTGACCTTGGATGGGTAATTATTCCAGATAGGGGAAAGACTTCCCAAAAACACATGAGTAAATGAAAAAGTGAAGTTTGTGCCAAAAATTAAGTTAATTTGGGACCATACACGTCTCCAAAAACTATGCACAAACGAGCAGGAGAACAACATGTGAAACAAATCAGCATTCGGGGATGAGTATGTCCAACAAATATCTTCCACCAAGGGATATTGCTTGCTTAAGGAAATTGGACATAACAGAAGCCTATTGTAAATAAAAAACAATGTTTGCGTTATATTGGCAGCTCTTGAGGATTTGCGTATCTTGGTCCAAATCCTTCCCCAAACAGACACAGGCCATAATGACCCTAAATCCTGCTCGCATGCGGTCTCTACTTTAGATTGCTGTCTAGTGTCACTAGGGTAACATAAGTGAGTGTAAAGGGTAGAGGCCTTAGGTCTGGTGCGCAGTAAAGTGTGAAGACTATCAGGTGAAGCTGAGGGATGAGCAACCTCTGTTATAATAGAGAGTTGAGTACAAGTGTCAAGCACTGCCTTTCTGAGGAGATTATATTTGGGAAGGAAAGAAGTAGGTAAGTTAAATACTTGACTAAGCAAAGGGAATGGTATAAATTGTGAATGAGAAAATAACTGATGCACCCAAACCAAACCTTTCTGTCTCCACGTCTTCCAATAGAAAGGCTTGTTACGGATTAGCAACGAGTTATTATGCCAAATTGTGGAGTTGAGGAGGGACTCAGAGGTAACATGAGATGGAGAGGGATCTGATCTCAAAAGCAGAGAGGTAAGTTTTATTATGGGAGTGGAGAGAGATTGCGGCTTGCGAGAAAAAGAGAGATACTCTTGAAAAGAGAACGGAGATAAGAATAGGCTCTCGACTAGGGTCCATAAAGGACAATCATCAGTGGAGTTACTTAGCCAATAAGCAGATTGGCGGAGGAGGAAAGACTTATGATATATGGAAAAGTTGGGGAAATTGACCCCTCCCTCAGTTTTAGGGCGCGTTAATTTGGATAATGACATGCGAGATTTTTTGTTATTCCATAGAAAGGAGGAGAGGATGGAGTTAATCTTTTTAAACATTTTGGCAGGTATAGAGACAGGAATGTTGGAAATAGTGAATAAGACTATAGGGGAAAGCATCATCTTTATCGTATCAAGGCGGCCCCACCAAGACAAGTAAAGAGGATGCCACTTAGTAGTTAGCTCGGAAATCTTTTGGGTACATTTACTCATGCATAAAGAAACTGTATCGGAAATCAAAGGAGTGAAATATAATCCTAAATATTTAATGTGTTTCGGATTCCACGCGAATTGAGAAGGTGTAAAATCATCTTTAAACGTGTATTTGGTAAGAGGGAGGATCTCACATTTATCGGTATTTAATTTGTACCCAGAGATGGAAGAGAAAGCTTGCACCTCCGTTAAAAAAGCAGGTATAGAGATATTAGGCTGGGACATGAAAAGCAAAATGTCGTCGGCGTATGCTGCAAGTTTGATGTGAGAATCCTTAAACTCAAACCCATGTATATCCTCATTCTGACGGATTTTTGAAAGGAAAGGTTCCAGAGCCAAATTAAATAGGAAAGGGGATAAAGGGCAACCCTGGCGTACACCCCTTTCCAAGTCAAAAAATGGAGAAATTAAACCATTGGCGCAAACAGCCGCTCGGGGGTTCGAATAAAGGATAGAGATTAAAGATATAAACCTAGGGCCGAAACCAAACCATCTAAGGGCATAAAAAAGATAAGGCCATTCGACTCTGTCGAATGCCTTTTCCGCATCTAGCGCTATTGCTGCAAGGGACTGTGTTAGATGGGAAGATTTGGATAAAATATCAAAGAATAGTCGTGTATTGTCTGTAATAAGTCGGCCTTTGATGAAACCAGATTGTACTTTACCTAATAAATTTGGTAAAAAAGACTCTAAGCGAAGAGCCAAGGCCTTGGAAAAAATCTTGTAATCAATATTAACCAGGGAGATAGGCCTATAGTTCTTACAAAATTTTGGATCTTTACCCTCCTTAGGGATGAGACATATATGTGCCTCAGAAAACGAACCCGTGGAATTGATTGGGGAAGAAAAAGAATGCACTAAAGAATACAATTTGGGAAGTAATAATTTGGAAAAAAAGAGAAAAAACTCGACCGTAAATCCATCCGGTCCAGGTGCCTTATCTTTTTTAAGGTGCGTTAGGGCATCAATAAGTTCTAGTTGTGTGAGATCTGGTTCTAAAGAAGATAAATCCGGAGTGGTATGTGCCAATTTCGTAATGGTGGAGAAAAACTGAGCTAACATATGATCTGTTGGTTGAGACTCTGCAGTGTATAATGATTTATAGAAGAGGGAGAATGCAGTTGATATGTCACTGTCTTTGTATTTTAAAATGGAGTTTTCGTCATATATGGAATCAATAGTTAACCTGTTCTGTTTGATTTTCAAATAATTGGCTAGAACTTTTCCTGCTTTATTTTGGCCACCATAAAATTTCGCACTAGATTTTAATATATACAAGGAAGCATTATCAGTGGATTCCTTATTAAACTGAAGTTTTGCTTTTATAAGAGCAGATAAAGACTCCTGCGAATGAGAAGAGTAATAGGATTGCTCCAGTCTCTTTATTTCGTAGAAGAGGTTAGTGGTGTGCTTACGAGCAATTTTACGTTTCTTAGCAACGTAACCAATTATAAAATCTCTGGCAGAAGCTTTAAAAGCATCCCAGATAGTTGAGAAGGGAATGGAATCGTTCTTATTAAAATGAAAATATTCGTTAAAAAAAGTAATAAAGGAGGAAGTAAACACCGGGTCTAAGAGAAGGGTATTATTAAAACGCCATCTCCTGGGAGCATTAACTTTTGGTAAAATATCAAGTTGAATTGAAATAGGGGCATGATCTGATAATAAAATAGAGCCAATCTCTGCATTCATGAGGCCTTGAGATACATTATGGGACACAAAAAAATAGTCAATTCTTGATTGGGTATGATGGACAGGAGAGTAAAAAGTATACTCGCGAGTAGTGGGGTTACATAGTCTCCAAGCATCCAGGAGTCTATGTTGGGTAATTGTGTGAACAAAGGACTTATGAGATTTATTAGGGAAGAAGGTAACCTTAGAATTCCTATCCAAAAACAGATCGAAAACCTGGTTACAATCACCAGCTAATATAAAGTTATCCTCTAT
This sequence comes from Calotriton arnoldi, assembly GCA_963921515.1. Taxonomy (NCBI): domain Eukaryota; kingdom Metazoa; phylum Chordata; class Amphibia; order Caudata; family Salamandridae; genus Calotriton; species Calotriton arnoldi. The sequence continues at coordinate 685,587 of CAWUFW010003043.1, read as the reverse complement.
ACATAAAGTAATTTGCTGGGTTAGTGATGACCAAAAAGAAGAGTCACCACCAGTGGGGGCATAAACAATGAGAAAAGAGACTGGAGCACCTCCCAACATTAACTTGACATGTAACCAGCGTCCATCTGCATCAGAGTCTTGCGAAATAAGTTTAATAGGAAGCGATTTTCGGCAGAGTAACATGACACTGTTACGTTTACCATCTCCTGGAGAAAAGAAAACCTCACCTACCCAACCCCTTTTCAGTTTCAATGACTCAACAGCTGTCAGATGAGATTCCTGAAGACATGCTATATCTGCATTCAGCTTGGCAAGATGACTCAAAACCCTCTGCCTTTTAATGGGAGAGTTTAACCCCCTGACATTCCAAGAAATTACTTTCAGTGCCATAAAATAGTAGAGAAGAAAACAAAAAAGAAATAATCAGAAAATCCAACCAATTCATTAACAAAATTAAAGTAAGAAGGAGAGTAAGAGAGCAAGAACATGACCATGTGTACTATTAAGCAAAGTGAAAAAGAAAGAAAGGTTAATAAAAGCGACCAGTACGTTTGATTACAACAATAGTCAAAATGAGTTGAGATATTGAAAGTGAGAAAAAAGAGAGATAAGACAGGAAATAACATATAAGAAATATTAGGAAGATACAAGAAGAAATGGAGAAGACAAAAGGAAAGAGTATTGACGACACCTGAAGAGGAAATATGAAAATGGGACTGGAGGGAGACCGAAAAGAGAGGGTAAAACATAAAAAGGAAGGTGTAAGAGAATAACATACCTACAAAAAAGAAGTTTCAGGAAGATGGGGGGGGGGGGTGAAACCACATGGAACAGACGAAACATCCGGAATCGACCAAACGGAGGACTGGGGAACGTACACGCCATGCGGGTGGGATATCTGTGTAGGCGAAGAATAACAAGCGTAAAGATAATTAACAAAACAAGCATTGAACAAGAAAACAGTGAAAACAAACAGTGCAGTCTAACATGCAAAAAGCTAGAACAAAACAATTTACGAATCCTATATGTAACACTAGTTACTGAACCTTGCTATAGAGGAAAAAAAAAACAAAGTATGAAAAAAACCTGTAAAGAAAATACATGAAGTCAAATGTTGCCTGAAGAGGAAGGCCCCGAAGAATCCATAGCAACTGTTTTGCAAGAGTTTATGAAGCTCTGCAGGCGCAGCGGGTCTTCATATGTTGTTGTTCTGTTGTTGTACGTGACCTTGAAGAGACAAGGATGGAAAAGGCCATAACGAGCTCCCATTGACCGAAGATCAGATCTCATATTGAGAAATGCGTTACGTCTGTTAGCAGTGGCCTTAGCGTAATCTTGTGCGAAAAATAAGGTCGAGCCCGACCAGGTCATCCGTTGAGAGGACTTGACTGCTGACAAAACCTTTAACAAGTCCGTGTACTCTAAAAAGTACAGAATGACCCCTCTCGGTCGTTGTGAAGAGGAGGTACTTGATGAAATGCGGCCCAGTCTATGTGCTCGTTGAATGTTGAGTACAGTGCTCTCTGGCATATGCAGAACTTTGGGAAGGAATGACTGGAAAAATATAAGTGGATCTGACCCTTCAATTCCTTCCACCAGACCATAAATACGCAAGTTATTCCGTCTATTGCGATTTTCAAGGTCTTCAACCTGACGCTGGAGCGCAGAGACTTGAGATTGAAGTTGAGAGACATTGGCATTAGTTTCCCTAAAAGAGGACATGCTGTGTTCAACTGCAGTGACTCTTGTGTCGAGTTGAGACCAGTTGTCAGCAAGTACTTGTAGCTTTGTATTTGTTTCTTCCACAAACGGCCGAAGGGCCCTGATTTCTTCCAACAACAGCTCCATCGAGACTGGCGGAGCTGATTTAGGTGGAGAAGGGGGGTCCTTCTTGAAGCGCTTAGTGATGGATTTCCCCGGTGGGACAGGAGGGGGCTCCATGTTTGATGCAGAATCTTGAGAAGAGGATAGCAAAGAGTCTTCAAGCTTGGAAAACTCAGTGAAAATTTTTGAATTCTTAACAAAAATATGCTTTGGTTTTTGAGTTAGTAAAGAGAATTCCTTTCGTTCTGCCCATAAATCGCTAGTCAAGCACAGCTTCCAGACAGGAATATGCGTATGTTTATTTAAAAAAATAAAGTATGATTCACATATAGGAGAAATAAGAAATTATGAAAAACTCATGCATCACAAGAAAGTACAGCATCCAGGGTCACTTACATAGCAACTCGTGTACTTGGGGGAAAAAAAAAGTGCTAACATCAGAAAAATCAGGGCATAGTGAAGCAAAGAGTGGACAACTGAGAATAGCTGCATCGATAGTCTCTCACCTCAGCAAAAAGGAGAGTGAAAACATCATCATAGCCTTCATCACAGTATGTCATTAGGTGATATAAGAGGTAATTCCAATATCTCTACCAGATGTAATAAATCATCTGGGCATGCGTCGCGCAAAATTCGGACCATTTATGAGGAAATGTAGTGAAGCTTTTGATGTGAAGAAAAGACGGGCTCCACAAAATGGCTGCCGCAATTATCCTCTGTCAGCCAGTTCACCACACCACTAGGAAACAATTGAATGCGTCACCATCGAGGTTCCCAAAAGAGTGGCAATAAACAAGAAAAGGCTGGAGCACACTGAGGAAGAAACCAGGCAGTCGCACTTCAAACTGTCTTTATGCGGATAGAATTCCCCAAATCAGGCGATGTCGCAAAATGGCGGCCGCGATATCACGTCGGCATTTGAAGAAACCCACTGCACTGAAAAGAGCTCTCTCACCGCCATTGACAGAGACGGCTAGGGTCGCATGCTGTTCTGAAGATCCCCGGACACCTCCCGAGGTGCAGGGGCTTCGCTGGAGACAGCTGGGTAGCGCGCAACATCCAGTCGCACCGGAGAGCCTCAGCCGGACGCCGCCATATCCCTCGGGCGTCAAGCCACGCCCCAAGTGTGTTTATTATGTTATTATTTATTTATGTTGTAATAATTTTGAAAGTTATGTTTTTGGTTTAATTTAATTTGATATGTATGTTTATGTATTTAACAGTATTTATGGTGTTTAAATTTATAGTTTTAATGTATTATTGAGTTGTCGATATATTCTAAAAAACGATAATATTGATGTCTATATTTTTGTAGTCGATATTTTTGACATGTCCTATATTTATTTAGAAACGTCGATATTGTGAATAGCGATATTTATGACTGCGATATTTGTGTTGTCGATATTTTTTTAATTAAGTATACAACATCGATATTTTTGTGAACGATATTTTTGTGTCGAAAAATTTGTAGTTCGATAATGTGTCTTTCGATATTATGTCAGTGATTCATTTCAAACAACTCAGAGCAGCAAGCAAAGTTGCTGTGCTGCATTGGGTGAAAGGCAGACAGCAGAAATGAGAAATAGCTACTGAGATATGCCGAATTTCTGCTGTCCCCTAACACTGGCACTCTGTGTGCAGCCTAGCGGCCAACGTAGGCGCCCTTGCACCCTGATGCAAGTATTGCTGCATTATAGGCTGGAATGTTTCCTGCACAATAGCTATCCTTAAAAGCAATTTCCTCTTTCTACGTGTGCTGAAGAATGCAGCACACATGGAAAGAGTAGAAAGGAGAAATCAAGACAGTTCTCCTTGTTATGCCTGCTTCAGGGAGGGGGTAGCTTTTTGGTGCAATCCCAGGTTTACTCACCTTAGTAAATATGGGATTGCATCAAAAACCCATGGGTGGCTGCATGGGAACACCCTTGGAACACCTTCCTGACACAAAGTAACATCTACGGTGCCTTGCATTACTTTTTTATTTACTAAACCACACAAAGCCATGCAAAGTGGCTTTGTGTGGTTTAGTAAATCCCAAAAAGATTTTGCATTGGGACTGCACCACAGAAGTGACGCAACCCCTACACAAAACCTTAGTAAATTTGGGTCTTCATATTTATTAAGAGGATGTAGTAGACTGTAATAAACATTACAACTACAGAAGTCTTGACAGCTTGTGGGCTCCTCAGTGAACAGAAAATACACCGAGTATGGCTCTCACAAACCCCGGAAAGCTGCAACCTCCAATTAGACTAGATCACATGTGTCCTTTCCATAATTTCGCTATCCCAGTTCCAAGACCATGCACGAACAAGGAGTCTAAACATTAGCTTTGTCAGGGGCACGTTTTCCGTTCAGGACTCATGTTGATCTTTCAGATTCCACTCTGCTTAGCACTGAAGACAGGTGGGAGTAGCAATCATTAGTGTAGCATAAAGCATCATACATCTGCTGCACATGGTACAAATCTGCTCTAAAGTTGACAAGTGGAAAACTCCTTCTTGCGCCTTAGGCAGTAGAAAATCAACTTGAAAAACAAGAAAAATGCACTCCTCTCAGATGTACTGGGACTTGGGTGCCAAATGCAAATATCCAGTGTCACTGGCAGCCGTCATTGATTCATTATTGTCTTAAACTTTCATGGAATCCTTGATATTTACATTTTTACATGTGTGATTTGTGGTGCTTTTATCTCTGTGATGTTGAAAGCTTAACCCAATTGCTTTATTAGGGCCCTCTAAAGTATTCTTTCAGGGACTGGTGTGGGTTTGTCATTGGAGCGTTAGAGTTCCAATTATTTGGAACAGAGCTAATTATGTAGCATGCAGCTGCAGCCTTGCAACCTCACTGTGTATTACCTCTCCCTGTCAGTCAATAAGCTATTATTGTGTGATTGCTATGTGAGCTAAAATCTAGTGATTCCTTTCACTGGTTAATGAGTTGGTTAGATTAAACAAGTGAAAGGATTTCAAACACACCTCAATTATGTCCCCTCTTCAATCTACTTCTACTGGAAATTCATACCTAGAGCGTGAGAGGAAAACAAATAAAATAAGCATTGTTCAACGATTCATGATTATTTCGGTGTCTGCACACGTATTTATGAAAATATGTGCTTGGGCATCTAAATTGCAGTCTTTTATGTGATGACTTAATTGAACGTGTACTAATGAATGCTTCCTTAGCTATAAATCAAAAGATAGTGCATTATAAAACAGTGAAGCAGAGAGAATCCAGGGTGGGCGTGATGAGAGTTTGATTTCAAACCAAGAGTGTTAGCGGGTTGTAGGAAGTGGCTTGATTCAGCCAAGAATCAGAAATGTTCCTACAAGAACAGCAACATCAGAGTGACAACTTCAAACAGACGCAAGAAGTGAGAGCAAGGCACATGAAATGGAGGCAGTGCTTAATTTTTAGCTGGTGGATGTAGATGGGGCCTATCAACACTCATTTTTGGTAACTTTGCACATTAGACTTAAACCCAGAGTAAGAAAGTGGAAACATACAAGGGGGAAAGAAGAAGGAAGAGAAAGAGTGAAAAAACTTGACAAAGGTAGAAGTCAAGGACCTGCAAGAGTGAGATAAAAGGACAGAGAGTGTTTGGTGGTACATTAAAGAGGCATGAGTTGGAATTCGCTATCCGGCCTTGCTATTCGGCACACCGACATTCAATAGCACCGGCTGCGGGCTTCTGAGCAAAACGTTTTGGGCCTGGCACATGTTCTTTTACAAATGAATCATTGTACTGAGGGGTTGGGGCTGACGATGGAGAAGAGACTACCAGAGTAAATGTAGACTGCTGCTACATTTTTCATTGTCATGCAGAAAAGGCAACGTATTAAACTGTTCAACAAAGCAGCCAACTGACTTAGCGTACTTGTGGTACAGATCATTGTGACTTGCAGCTCTCTGATTCGAAATGAGAGGGGTGTGATTCAGCCACTCATTCCTCTGAAGTTAAAAAAGTCAGTAACGTGTGTTGTCAAATCAACGCCTATTATTAAAAATGACTAGATGGTTTTGGTGTCAAACTGTTTTGAGACAATGAGTAGCCCACTAGACATAGATTAAAATCTATCTGAGATCACTCCAGCTTCCTGTTGAAAGTAGTTTTCCTCAATGTAAAGAAAAGAACCATAAAATATATTTATGTAGTTTACTTGATGAATTCCCCAGAGCAGCGTTTTTTATCAAGGCCTCCCATCCAACTGCCCTGGTACAAATGATAATATTCTGAAAGCATCTCAAGTGTTCTAGCAAGGAATATAACTTGCTGAACATTCCTTACAACAACAGTTTCCTCTCTCTGAAGTAGATGAAATGAATACCATTAAGATTAGTAATATTAACACTGGTGGAGCAGGGACTTTAAATAAATATTTGGTTTAGGGTATCAATTATATTACTCATCTGGAGGAAGGTCCCTGCTCATTACAGGGCCCAGGGCCGAAATACATTGGACGTAAGAAGAGAAGTTATCAAAAGCTGCAAATCAAAAATTAGAGCTTCTATACATCAGATTTCAAATATTATTTCTTGGGAGTCAATGATGAGATTTGGTGTGAGGTTTCAAAGTTTTATTGAGTCTTTTAGTAATTCTTTATTCTCAAACAGGTAATCAATTCATTATTAATACAATACAGAACAGTTGTATAAAGTGTGTTCCATACAAGTAAATCTCTACGTCTAAGCCTAGAAAATGAGAGAAAAGCTATCTTTAGAACCCATAAAGAGTTCCAAATCCAGAGGTGAAAGCATTGAGCTTTAAACAATCATTAATCACTTAGCACTTCCCATAAAGAGAAGGTCACGAAAATCAGGCAAGGGAAATGAAATGAAATGAAATGAATGAAATGAAAATGATATTTATAAAGCGCATAGTTACCCGCGGGCATCCCAGCGCTGTGGGCAAGTCGAATCAGCTGTGACACGATCAATTGGGGAAAAGCCAAGTTTTAAGCATCTTACGGAATGACATGTAGTTGGGTTCCTTTCGGAGCTGCAGAGGAAGTGAGTTCCATAGCTTAGCGGCGTTGTAAGAAAAAAGACGTCCGCCGCTTCGGGCCTTCTTAATTCTAGGCACAGATGCCAAATGAAGATTATTTGAGCGAAGGTCCCTAGTAGCTAAATAGGGCAGGATCAAAGATGAGATAATAGGAGGTCCATTCCCTCCTATCAGCCTGTGAGTGATACACAAAGCTTTAAAATGGACTCTTTCCAAAACTGGAAGCCAATGGAGAGCCTTTAGGGCAGGCCTTGCTGTTTGGCGACTATGAATTCCCATAAGAATCCTAGCGGCACAGTTCTGCACAGTTTGAAGTTTGGCCAACACCAGGCTAGGGGCAGCAAGGTACAGTGCATTTCCGTAGTCCAAACGAGATAAAATAAGCGATTGGACTACAAGCTTTCTAACCTGGTGGGGTAGCAGAGGAAGCACTTTGCGCAGCATTCTTAAAATGCCAAAACAAGAGACAACAACCTTTCTGGCTTGGGTTTTAAAACCGAGCTCAGAGTCAAGCCAAACCCCAAGGCTCTTTATCTCTGATTTAGGGGCCGGCATGGGGCCCATACAAGTAGGCCAAGTAGAAGCTATTTCAGAGAGAGAAGGTTTGCCAAGGAGCATAAGCTCAGTCTTGTCCCCATTAAGTTTAAGATGGGAATGTTTCATCCATCTCATCACTTCCTCGAGACAAGGGCCAAGACAAGTAGATGCTTTATTGGTGTGGTTCAAAGCGACGACCAATTGAGTGTCGTCGGCATAAGTGACAATTTGCACCCCAAATGGAAGAACAATGTCAGCAAGAGGAGCCATGTAAACATTAAAAAGAGTGGGGCTCAAGGACGACCCCTGAGGAACCCCACAATGAAGAGGTCGAGGAGTGGATGTAGCCTCACCCTCGACTACTTGGAAATATCTGTTCTCCAGAAAAGATCGCAGCCAATCCAGAGCACTTCCAGTAATACCCAAATCCTGAAGCCGTTGGATTAAAATATGGTGATTAACCGTATCGAAGGCCGCGCTAAGATCTAAAAGAAGCACGGCCAGGGAGCCTCCTGCATCGAGGATCCTTCTGGAATCCTCGACGACTGCTAGTAAGGCGGTTTCTGTCCCATGTCCTGGGCGAAACCCAGTTTGGGACGCATGGAGAAGGTTCTCCCTTTCTAGGTATCTGGAGAGTGATCGATTTACGTACTTTTCTGCGATTTTGCTCACCCCAGAAAGGAGCGAGATGGGACGATAGTTACCAAGACAGTCGGGATCTAAGTTCGGTTTTTTCAATAAAGCCTTTACCAAGGCTTTTTTCCAAAGGAGAGGGACCACCCCAGAGGAAAGCGAGGCGTTCATCAGTTCCATAATAGTGGGGCCTACTAAGACAGATACAGATTTCAAGATGTTAAAGGAGCCGGATCACTAGGTGATCCACTCTTAACCGATGCGAACATGATTTTGAAAGTTTCGATGTCCAGTGGAGGAAACACTTCAAGAGAGTGTTCTTTACTCCATACCTTTATTTCCTCTAAGGGAGGAACAGGCAGGGGGTTGGGAAATAAGCAGCTACTGGTTAAAATTTTATTGTGAAAAAAATCTGCAAAGTCATTGCATCGGTCATCTGTTGCTTCATAAGAGACCAAGGGAGTGGGTGCATTGAGGAGTTTGTTTACAATGCGAAACGTCTCCCGAGGGGAGTTAACGGCAGCAGAAATTTTTTCGCTAAAATAGTATGCTTGCGCCTTTTTGATTTCACTTTTGTATATACTAATGGTGTCCCTATATTGCTTTTTCTTGGAAAGGGAAAAATCTTTCCTCCAGCTTCTCTCTGCCCTCTTACACACTTGCTTTAACTCGCGAAGTTTAGGCGTGTACCAGGCTGCTTTATTGGGTCCTATGTTTATCTGGATGTTCTTTTTAGGAAGAACCTGATCTAAAGTCCCTTCGATCCAGTTATTAAAATGGTCATTCCCTACTACCGGATCAAAGATTATAGATGGTTTGGAAAGATCCAGAGCAGAGGTCCATTTTTCTAAGCTAAGTGTAGGCCAGCCGCGGACTAATTTCCCTAATGGTTGAACGGTAGGGATAGCCAACTTAGGCGACCAATGTAAAGGGATCAAATGATGGTCTGACCAAGGAATGGGAATAGGGTCCAAACAAAATAGCTCTTGTAAGTTAGAAAAAACAGGGTCAAGAAGGTGACCTTTAGTGTGAGTAGCCAATGGCACCTTCTGGAAGAGTTGAAGGGCGGCGAGGTCCGAAGAGAGTTCTGACGCACCTATTGACGCATGATCGTCAATATGGACATTTAGATCGCCTAGAACAGTAAAATTAGAAGCACAACTAGCCAACTTAGTGACTGTTTCAGATAGAGAGTTAGAAAACTGACCCATCGATCCAGGCGGTCGATAGATTAAAATGCCCAAAAAGGAAAGCAAGGGGGAGAGTCTTATAGAAAAATGAAAATTCTCGCAATCACTTAAAGGACTCCCGAGGTTGCGACACTTAAAAGAGTTTTTAAAAATAATAGCAACCCCACCGCCTTTCCCTGTAGGTCTATCAAGTCTCTGAATTAAATAATCAGAGGGAAGGGCTTGGACAATATCAGGTTCCGAGTAGAGGTTGGTCCATGTTTCAGTAAGAAACAAAATGTCCGGACTTTCCTCTGACAACAGCATAAATAATTCCGATGAGTGTTTAGGAAGTGATCTACAATTGAGCAGGAACAATTTGTAGGTTCTCCCCTGCGGTTCTTCCAAAGAAGAAAAGGAAGATTGAGTTTGTAGCCTAAAGGAACAATGCCTACAACACGTCTCTAAGCAGCTAGGGTTAATTTTATGAATACATCCTATAACAGGAATTTTATTTAAGTTTTTTAGCTGCTCAGGGCTGTAAGAGTGTCTCTTTGGTTGAGAGGGGGCAGGACTCCCGACCCCTGGCCCCTGCCGGCCGCGGACGGGCGCAGACGGGCTTGCCTTAGGCGCGCCTTCGGCGCGCCAGCGGCGCGCCCGCTGCGCGCGTCCGCTGCGCGGTCGCATCAAGTGAGTTTAAATTCCCTAACAGGGTCCAGCGACTAGAGCGCTGACCCAAAATGGCTGCCAATTGCGGAGTATGAAGAGGAGACGACCGTAATCTCCTTTGAGCTTTAACACAGCTCACAATGCATCACCAACACAGTAAAATCATCAAATCACAGCAATAACTAAAATCACCTTTAAAAGAGAGTTTAGAACAGATTTTTAAAAAAAGCCCCCCTCGCGCTGCAGGCTCGTAGCGACTAATGCCTGCTGCGCGGTCGCATCAAGTGAGTTTAAATTCCCTAACAGGGTCCAGCGACTAGAGCGCTGACCCAAAATGGCTGCCAATTGCGGAGTATGACGAGGAGACGAACGTAATCTCCTTTGAGCTTTAACACAGCTCACAATGCATCACCAACACAGTAAAATCATCAAATCACAGCAATAACTAAAATCACCTTTAAAAGAGAATTTAGAACAGATTTTTTTTAAAAAGCCCCCCTCGCGCTGCAGGCTCGTAGCGACTAATGCCTGCTGCGCGGTCGCATCAAGTGAGTTTTAATTCCCTAACAGGGTCCAGCGACTAGAGCGCTGACCCAAAATGGCTGCCAATTGCGGAGTATGAAGAGGAGACGAACGTAATCTCCTTTGAGCTTTAACACAGCTCACAATGCATCACCAACACAGTAAAATCATTAAATCACAGCAATAACTAAAATCACCTTTAAAAGAGAATTTAGAACAGATTTTAAAAAAAGCCCCCCTCGCGCTGCAGGCTCGTAGCGACTAATGCCTCGGTGAATGGTTTCTCTAAGTAAATCAGAGAAAATCTCAGCAAAGGGCTCTGCAGAGAGTTTCGAAAGGGTTTGAAGAATATCCATACACTACTCAAGGAACACGCTCTAATATAACATTTTGATATCTATCACTAATGTAAAATGTTGGATTCTTCAGTCTTCTCAGCAAATCAACATGCGGTGTCATCATGGAAGCAGGAAAGCTTCTGTCGTCTAATCAGTTCAGGACAAAAGGCTTCCAGATATTAAGTACTAAAGCAAAACATTTCATAAACAGTGTGCAAGTCGAGGTTTGGTTCCCACTGTTCATTTCTACTACAAGACAAAACAGTTCATGGTTAAGTCTCTACATCACACAGATGAAATCATGCAACTCTCACACATTCTAACTTGCGACTTTTACTCAAGAAGAAATATTTTACGTAAATTAAACTACACAATTGAATACATTATTGTATTCTATTAAATATCTCTATGGGAAGGTTGAAATCTAACTGTTTCTATTAGTTCATGTTCAGTTCAGCATTTTTGTATCATTGAAAGTTTTGTATCTTTCATTACTGACAAAAGGAAAAGAGATAAAATGCATTCAGAAGTCTTTCTAACTTAACTTATGCAGCTATGAAAGCCTAGTGCTCTCACATGCCTTTTATGTGAGACTTTTCATTTTGAGGCCTACACATTATTTCTTCATGTTAAGTACATTAATTTTAATTTATTAAAAATGCTCTAGTAGGGGGCAAGATGGCGGCTGCTTAGAACGCTGTCGTACTCACCCTAAACTGCTCCTGTGATACGGTCTCTGTTGGATAGGTTGAGAGGGATGTTCGTGCGGCGGAGTCAGGGGCAGGGGGTGGGGGTTGGGGACATGGGAGGGGGATGGTGGGGGAGTTGGGAAAGGAGGTTAGAGGGGGTGGGGACCCAAGCAGACAAAGATGTAAATATGAGCAAAGTAAAAGGAATGAGAACCGGTTAGGAATAAGATTTCTTGATATGCTTTGGTCAGGCTTATCATTTGGAATTGCTCTTTTTTTCTGCTTAAATTAATATAATTAGCATTGCTTCTGTAAAGATCTGTGGACTTAATGATAGTCGGAAGAGGCAAAGGGTTGCTTTTGATTTAAAGATTCTGAAATCAGACATATTATGCCTACAAGAGACACATATAGAGAATTCCCGGAGAAACGTACTTAGTGACTTTGGGTTTCAGTTGGTATTCTGTACTACACAGGGGACCCGTACCAAGGGGGCTGCTATTTTGTCCAAAAAGGGGTCTGTGACTTACCCCGATCCCGCTCAGATAGCTTGGTCCAATGGGTCATTTTCCAGTGCTGTTTTGGCTCCAGTTCCTTCACGATATGCTCTATATATGGCCCGGTACTAGACGACCCAGCATTGTTTTGCTGGATAAACAGTGAGCTGGGATCCTGGCCTCTACCCCTTATAGTCTGTGGCAATCTTAACATTAATTTGCCTTGTACTGAGTCCAGAAAAGGGAGTAGGAGCTACTGTGGTAGGAAACCAAAAGTATACAGAGTGCTTGCTGATTTGCAGAATACCCATTGATTGGTCGATGTAGGGAGGGAGACCGTGGAAGCGGACCCTGGATTTACATTTTTTTCGGCCCCTCACAAGGTCCATGTTAGACTAGACTATTTTCTGGTCTCCAAAGGGCTGGTCACACATTCGTGTAATTCAAAATTCCCAAGGGTCATGTCCGATCACAATCACAATCCTCTTGTTTTAGAGATTGAAATGTCCCAGCTCCCGAGAGTGGACCGCTTCTGGTCATTTGAAAGGGCTCGCCTTTTAGACCCGCAATTTGTGAGCCATATCCAAGCATGGATTCCTCAGTTCATGCTTGATAACCATGGTAGTGCCTCAGTCAGCAATATTTGGGACACTTTTAAGGCTTGTCTGCGGGGGGAGACACTGAGATATAGCCTAGCGCATCAAAAATGGAGAAAATACTAATGGAGGGGTTATACTCAGATCTAATCAAGGCTGAATTAAAATTGGTTGTGATCATCTCCTCAGGGGACTGATCCGACATGGCTCTCTTGGAAGTAGCTACTGCCAGAGCAAGGATTGTTGAGTTATCCGTGAAGAAAGCGGCGGATAAATACTTGGTTTCGGACATGGCTCTCTTTGAAGTAGCTACCGCCAGAGCAAAGATTGTTGAGTTATCCGTGAAGAAAGCGGCGGATAAATACTTGGTATGGCGGGAGAAAGTATATGAATTCAATGAGAAGATGGGTCAACATTTGGCCGTTAGAACAAGGCAGATGATTGCGGGGGCCAGATAAGGGAATGAAGGGACCCTCAGCTTGGTATAAAATCTGATCCGGCTGGGATCAGGGCTGCATTTCAGCAGTTCTATCAACATCTATATTCCAAGGTGATAAATGAGGATACTACGGCCATGGGGGAATATCTCTCTGCTGTCTGTGAAGAGATCCTTGAGGTAGAGGACAGGGAGGCGCTGGATCAGCCCATCTCTATAGAAGAGATAGGATCAGCTACCGGTAGCTTAAACTCATGGAAGGCCACTGGTATGGACTTAATTCCTGGAGAAATTGATCAAATATTTGCAGGGGCACTCAAAGGGTATTTAGCCGAATTATTTCAGGAGGTTCAGAAAGGGACTACCCCTCCTGATAGTTGGTCTATGGCCAAGATAGCAGTATTTTTAAAATAAAAAAAAAAAACACCCAAGGAGTTGGGTTCATATTGACCCATTACGCTTCTTAATAGCGACTCCAAGACCTACGCCAAAATCTTGGCTACTCGCCTATCGGCGGTTATCAGTCGGCTTACGTCCCTGCACAGCATTGCTTCATTTCTGGAAAGGGAACCACCAATCACATCCATCGGGTCATCACCCTCTTTGATGCAGCCGGGGTTACGCAAGATCCCATGGATCTAATTTTACTGGACGCCGAAAAAGCGTTCAACAGGGTCTCATGGCTGTATCTCTGGGCGGCAATGTCTTATAAAGGGATTGGACAGGGATTTATTAGATCAGTGAAAGCCCTCTATCACCACCCTAGAGCTAGGATCTCTCTAATGGGAGGCCTGTCTGAAGAGGTGATTATCGAAAGGGGCACCAGGCCAGGTTGTCCCTGCTCCCCCCTTTTATTTGCACTTTACATTGACCCCCTCATTAGGCAACTCCATGGTAATTATGTAATTCAGCCAATTAAGACACCAGGGGGGGAGACTAAAATTCTGGCGTATGCCAACGATCTTGCCCTTGTTACTCCAGAAGCTAGTGGTGCACTATTTGAGATCGAGGAGGAGGCCAAGAGATTTGGCTAATTCTCTGGATATTTGCTGAACAGGGAAAAAACCCAGGTTATAATTAAAAAAGAGGAACTTCTTTCAGATGGGCGGGTTACTAAAGAGGCAGTTTACCTTAGTGTGATTATTAGATCGGAGGTTGGAAAGATTGTGGAGGCTAACTTAACCCCTTTAATCCAGAAGGCTAAACAGGATTTTGGGAGATGGAACAATTTGAGATTGTCCTTGATTGGGCAGAGCAATCTGATCAAAATAATATTCCTACCCAAGATACTTTATCTCTTCCATGCTATCCCGCTAGAGATAGGCAATAACTGGTTTAAATTTCTTGACGGGATGCTGACTCAATTCCTTTGGGCATATGCTAATCCCAGGCGAGCGTTTAGATTTATGGCTCTGCCAAAGGAACATGGAGGGCTAGCAGTGCCCAACCTTAAACTGGATTAGTGGGCTGCTGGATTGCAACAACTGGTAGTCCTCCGAGGTAAGGAGGTAGATATCTCAGGGCAGGATGACATGACTCCATCTATATACGAGCTCCTAATAGGGGATAAAAGCAGGGGATGCTTATTTCACCAAACTGAATTTGGCTACTCAAAAAAGTCTGTTTCAAAGTTTTAATGGAGGCCTAACATATTTGGGGAAAAGCTCGTAAAAGATTAGGGGGCCGATTCCGATTCGGGCCGGAAAACATACCGACCGACTCGGTACGGGAATATAGTCCGACCGACACGTACCGGCGCTGCCCGACCTGCGTAGTACGATGAAATGCATGTAAATCACGACCGACTCGTACGGAACACAAGCCGAACGACCGAACCGCACGGAAACCAGCTATCCGGCTGGGAATCCACGCGAATCGAACCGACCGACACACACCAGGAATGAACTTGACCGAAACGTACCCGCGAACTCCGACCCGCGCAGTACATGCAATGCGTGGAAAACCAGACCGAGTCGCACGGAGCCCAAGCCGTACGACCGACACGCATACAAAACCCAGCCGAAGCAACCCAATACTCCGCACATGAAACCTAGCAGAAACACAGTGTGAACGACTCGGAGAAGCTCGCACGAGACAACTGCAGCGTCCTACTCGGTCAGAAGAACGTCTCCTACATGCACCAAAAATACAAAGGAAAAAATACAAAAAAAGGGCCAAACAAGCAATTACAGAGCCAATAAATACTGGGGAGGAAAACATGGAACAAAGACACACCCACAACTCCACCCATATAAAGGCCACAAATCCCTACCATGATCCTTTGCAAATTCAACTGACCTGCCAGCACAGAACACCATCAGACAGCAACCACAGACACACTCACAGCTCATCCATCACACAAGCCACACACCATTAGCACCTCAACAAATAGCACCCTCACATACACCCAGCAAAACCTACACTCACACACCCTCACTTGCACACACACACACATCAATCACCACCACCACCCATCACCATGCCCCCAAAGAAGAAACCAAAGTTCCTAGACAGTGAATTGGAAGTCCTGGTAGATGAGATCCTCAGGGTAGAGCCACAGTTGTTTGGTACATTGGTCCAACAGACCCCCATGTCGCAGAAAACCAAGATGTGGGAGAGGATCGTCGACAGGGTGAACGCACAATCACCATGTTTGCGCACAAAAGAAGACATCCAGAACAGGTGGTATGATGTGCGCAGGAGGGTCAAGGACCTACTAAAGAAGGATTACATCTTGAGTCAGCGCACCGGCAGTGGCCCTCCTGCCAAACCACTATACCTCAGGACCTGGGAGGAGAAGGTGCGGGCCATCCTACCACCAGTGAGCGTATATGGACTATCAAACATCCCAGAGCCTGGTGTGTACACAACAAATATACACAATATTGTGTGACAACACACACACATCACTGTCAAGGGGATAGTCAAACCATGCACCCTTAGCAAATCCACAGCAACCAAAAGATAATCACCCCAAGATGTGTCTGTCAGTCAGATAAACACAATACATGCCATCTCATAGTGATATGTAACTGTGTCATGACATGTATAAACCTAACAACAAATACAGCAAGGCAGTGGCACAAATCTAACCAACAAACACAGTCAGATATTTTGCCACCACTAGAACACCACCTCACAGGGAAGCTCACTGAAAGGAAGGAATTCTGTGTATGCTGGTGAAGTCAGTGTAGCCAATAGCATGATGGGAGTTGTAGTCACAGATATTGGTCACCCTCACAATTGGCCCATCAACACCACCCTGAACCATGCTCACATCACAGGGAGTGGAAAAGAAATGACGAGATGGCTGACACTGGGTACTGCTGTGGGGAGCACAAGGCCCTGCTGGGAACTGTGCACCAACAAACAGCAGGACACCACTGTCAGCCATCTTGCCATTGCTGTCACACTCACACACAGTGAAGTCGACTCAAAAGGAAGGAAGTATGGGCATGCTGGGAAGGGGGGTGTAGGCAATAGCATGATGGGAGTTGTAGTCACAGATATTGGTCACCCTCACAATTGGCCCATCAACACCACTCTGAACCATGCTCACATCACAGGGAGTGGAAAAGAACTGACAAGATGGCTGAAACTGGGTACTGCTGTGGGGAGCACAAGGCCCTGCTGGGAACTGTGCAACAACCAACAGCAGGACACCACTGACTGCCATCCTGAAAGCCAACTTGCACTCCCTGCAATGGAAGCACTTTCCATGGTGGGATATCTGGCAGGGTGGGAAGGAGGACTGACAGCTCTGACCATAGTCACCAGCAGCTTTTCTCACACACACCCTTAACACAAACTCCACACAACTCACCTGGGAGAATGCAATGCCTCACACTCTAATTAAATATCCCACAAAGAACAACCACACTGGGTTGTGCCGTGTGAAGCACAGGGACACTTTTGGGACTTGTAGCCAAACAAACGCCAGGACAACACTGTCAGCCATCCTGTCAGCACAGGCACACTACCCCACAGGGAAGCAGAGTCAAAAGGAAGGAAGTATGGGGATGTTGGGAAGGGGGGTGTAGGCAATAGCATGATGGGAGTGGTAGTCACAGCTCAACATCCACCACCCGCATGGCCCAGCAAGCTCACACTGAAGCATGCACACCTCACAGGGAGTGAAAAGCGACTTCAAAGATGTCTGACACTGGCCACAGCTGTGGGGAGCACAAGGCCCTGCTGGGAACTGGGCACCAACAAACAACAGGACCACACTGTCAGCCATCTTGCCATTGCTGTCACACTCACACACAGTGAAGTCCACTCAAAAGGAAGGAAGTATGGGCAAGCTGGGAAGGGGGGTGTAGGCAATAGCATGATGGGAGTGGTAGTCACAGCTCAATATCCCCCACCCACATGGCCCAGCAAGCTCACACTGAAGCATGTACACCTCACAGGGAGTGAAAAGCCACTTCAAAGATGTCTGACACTGGCCTCAGCTGAGGGGAGCACAAGGCCCTGCTGGGAACTGGGCACCAACAAACAACAGGACCACACTGTCAGCCATCTTGCCATTGCTGTCACACACACACACAGTGAAGTCCACTCAAAAGGAAGGAAGTATGGGCATGCTGGGAAGGGGGGTGTAGGCAATAGCATGATGGGAGTTGTAGTCACAGATATTGGTCACCCTCACAATTGGCCCATCAACACCACTCTGAACCATGCTCACATCACAGGGAGTGGAAAAGAACTGACAAGATGGCTGACACTGGGTACTGCTGTGGGGAGCACAAGGCCCTGCTGGGAACTGTACAACAACCAACAGCAGGACACCACTGACTGACATCCTGAAAGCCAACTTGCACTCCCTGCAATGGAAGCACGTTCCATGGTGGGATATCTGGCTGGGTGGGAAGGAGGACTGACAGCTCTGACCATAGTTACAAGCAGCTTTTCTCACACACACCCTTAACACAAACTCCACATAACCCACCTGGGAGAATGCAATGCCTCACACTCTAATTAAATATCCCACAAAGAACCACCACCCTGGGTTATGCTGTGTGAAGCACAGGGACACTCTTGGGACTTGTAGCCAAACAAACACCAGGACAACACTGTCAGCCATCCTGTCAGCACAGGCACACTCCCCCACAGGGAAGCAGAGTCAAAAGGAAGGAAGTATGGGCATGTTGGGAAGGGGGGTGTATGCAATAGCATGATGGGAGTAGTAGTCACAGCTCAACATCCCCCACCCGCATGGCCCAGCAAGCTCAACTGAAGCATGCACACCTCACAGGGAGTGAAAAGCCACTTCAAAGATGTCTGACACTGGCCACAGCTGTGGGGAGCACAAGGCCCTGCTGGGAACTGGGCACCAACAAACAACAGGACCACACTGTCAGCCATCTTGCCATTGCTGTCACACTCACACACAGTGAAGTCCACTCAAAAGGAAGGAAGTATGGACATGCTGGGAAGGGGGGTGTAGGCAATAGCATGATGGGAGTAGTAGTCACAGCTCAACATCCCCCACCCGCATGGCCCAGCAAGCTCACACTGAAGCATGCACACCTCACAGGGAGTGAAAAGCCACTTCAAAGATGTCTGACACTGGCCTCAGCTGTGGGGAGCACAAGGCCCTGCTGGGAACTGGGCACCAACCAACAGCAGGACACCACTGACTAACATCCTGAAAGCCAACTTGCACTCCCTGCAATGGAAGCACGTTTCATGGTGGGATGTCTGGCCTGGGGGGAGGAGGAGTGCCAGCTCCGACTACAGCTACCAGCAGGCCCTTACACACACACCACTTCCACTAACTCCAAACAACACACCTGGGACCGTGCCCTACAAGAGAGTGAGTGAAAAGCCACTTCCAAGATGTCTGACAATGGTGCTCTGTTGTGGGGAGCACAAGGCCCTGCTGGGAACTGTGCACCAACCAACAGCAGGACACCACTGACTGACATCCTGAGAGTCAACCTGCACCCACTGCAAGTGTGGCATGCTTCATGGTGGGACAACTGGGCTGGGGGAGAAGGAGGTCCGGATGTCAACCAAATACCACCAATGCTGGTCATGCACACACCTCAACATCCACATAGAAATGCATCAGGTTGGCAGGACAATGAGCCACACCAATATCAACCTCTGACTGTGACAACTTAGGACAATGCAATGTACAGGGCCGCATCCAGAGGTACAGTCACAACTGTCATGTGTTTGAACCAGTGATGCCTGCAGAAACATAACATACATTGTGTGTCTCTTCCAAAAACAGGTGATGATGGGGACACAGCAGCAGATGAGGAGGATCCCTGTCCCAGGCTCCGGGGGACCCTGAACTAGGTGTGGAACAGCCTCTGCCCTCATCGGATGGCGAAGACCAACCTGGCACCTCCGGTGGGAGTCATCATGCAGCACCAGCAGGACCACCATCTGCACCCCCTGCACCCATTCCTCCAACATCTGCCAACACACAGACCACCCCCGCCGACACAGACAGACCAAGGACACTCAATGACAACAGCACAGGGACCACAGCCCAACGTGAAGCAATGGACAACAACCCCAGTACCAACCCCCAAGGGGGCCGAGGGTCACCTGTGCGTGCCACGGCAGCTCCCGCACGTGTGTCCAGGGGTGGTGGTAGGGGTGGTAGGCAGAGGTCGCTGTTTGCAGAGGGGTCTGGACTGCATGATGACCCACAACTGGCACGCATTGCTGAGGCGTACCAGAATAGCACCGGAGAGGTCAGCCAGGTAGTGGGGATCCTCAAGGACATTCAACAGCAGCAGGCTGCCCATCATGCCCGCTTGGACTCCCACATGTCCCGTGTGGAGACACACATGTCCCGTGTGGAGACACACATGTCTGGCATGGAGTCCAAGTGGGACACATTGGAAGAACTGACAGCGGTGCAGAGGGACATATTGACATGCCTCCGCCAGATTAGCACCAACATGTCCACACCTCCCTGTGTGCCCACAACATCTGGTGCCGCAACAACTGCAACTGCCACAGGGAGGGAGGATGACTCTGGTGGAGAGTCCTCTGCACCGCAGCGGCCTGCACGTGAGGGTCCCCCAGAAAGAAGAGGGGTCGTCCGAGGAAGGACAACTGAGAGGCCGATGGCCATGTACATCCCCCAGGAACCCAACACCTGTTCTGGAAATTCTCCTTTGGGTGCAAACTGTCCACCCTGTCGAATGCAACACAACTCTCCCACATGACATGGGGAGTTTAAGTTGGACTAATGTATCAGATGACTGCGGACTTTACTCAGGACATTTCTGCTACCAACACTTCCAACTCATCTGGGAACTTTGGATTTCAATACCAATGTACAGCACCCACCATCCTGTGCACTATCCTCACACATGTATGTAATAAACTCACTAATACACCATACTTGCCTCTGTTGTGATTCCAACGTTGTTTTTGTCATGGAGATGATGATCTGCTAAATGACACTGTGCATGTTAACTTCCACAGCAAGTTCAACACCGTCATGTGAGTCATGGCGACGTGACACATATGAGGGAGACACACCACTAGGGCTACACAACACATAGACACCAGGGCCATCAGACTCATCGCCTACACTGATGTTGCCAGGAAATACAGTGGAATGCACAGACACCACACCTATTCAGAGTCTGTGTTAACTAGCCCACAGGTGCAGTAAGCAAATGTCAGTCAGATGTGTGACCACAGACAACGCACATCCCAAAGTGAAGCACAGGTTTATTACACATTTGCAACATGTTGTTTCCACTACAAATGCAAGGTAATCCCATGTGGCAGTGGCCACACAGTCAAAAAGTGTTGAAGAAATAAAGTCCAGGGGTGTGTGGCACATCACCTGTAGGGAAACGACTGCTGCCACCCTGAAAGCTGAATCATGGTGTCGGGGGATCCAAGTTGACCAAACAACTCTGTAAGCACCCTGTGAAGGACAGACATGACACACAGTCAAAAGCACTGAAGAACAGGACAGAACTGCAATACTCATGCCCAATACATGTCACAAGATACCTACACAAAACCAAGTTAGCATGTCAACACTGTTGGGGAGTACAAGACTACCTGTAAGGACACATCGCTGCACGCATCCAGTCAAGTAGCACATGGCCACACTCAAACAGCACCAGAGCACCACCCACACATATCATGCAAACTCACATCATTGACATGACAACTCTCTGGATACTCACATTCAGCTGAAGAAGTTGGTGATGAGCTGTGTGCGGACATCACCCTCATCATCATCATCATCACTGGCATCGTGGCCCAGGCCAGGATCCTCCACAGGTGGCGGATGTTGGTCATCGTCATCCAGGATGAGAGGCAACTCCTTCTGCACTGCCAGGTTGTGTAGCATGCAGCAGACGATGACAATCTTGCACACCTTTGCTGGGGCATATGGGAGGGCCCCTCCTGTCTTGTCCAGGCAGCGGAAGCGGCTCTTCAGGAGACCAAATGTCCGCTCGATCACTCTCCTGGTCCGACCATGTGCCTCATTGTAGCGCATCTGGGCTGGTGTCACAGGGTTCCTGAGGGGTGTCAGCAACCACAGCATGTTGGGGTATCCGGAGTCACCTACAGACAGACAATTGCACATTAGCTGAGTTGGAAAAGAGGGCGGAATACAACATAGCAGAACACACACAATGGTACAAAGTCAGTACACACCGACAAGCCAGGCACGCTGGTTCTGCATCTGTGACATCATCCTCGGGATGCGACTACTCCTCATCACGTAGGCATCGTGTGCCGAACCGGGGAAACGGGCACACACATGTGTGATGCTCATATCTGCAAGACATACCACCAGAGCATTGATCGAATGATAATGTTTCCTGTTCCTGTATGCCTGCTCATGTGCCTGTGGTGGTACCAAAGCCACATGTGTCCCATCAATGGAGCCAATGACATGTGGCATCCTCCCCAGGGCATAGAAGTCACTCTTGACGTCAGTGAGTTGTTGACGTTTAGGGAAATAGATGTACTGGTTCAGGTATCTCAACATTGCCTCTAAAACATCGCGTAGCACACGGCTGAACATAGTCTGTGACATCCCACCAGCAGACGCCACAGTGTGTTGAAAGGTACCGGTGGCAAAGAAGTGTAGGGCTGCCATCACCTTCACCTTGGGGGTCAGCGCTGTAGGGTATGGCCGGCCAGGTTGCAAATGTGGGGCCAACCGCACCGCCAATTCCTCAATCAGCGCCCTGTTGAAGCGGTACCGTCGGATGCAGTCACGTTCCACCATCGTTGCAAGGTCAGGGAATGGTCTATGGACAGCTGGTGCCCTGCAGTGCATAGGTGAAGAAAGAAAAATTGTCAGTCACCCCACATATGTGCCATTGACCATACTCAATATCACATGATACATCATTACGAAACACATGTACCTGATGTGTGTGCCGTTCTGTATGGACATATATGGCACCTACATGGCCAACATCTAACATCACAGTTCAACATGTGTTGACAACAAGTTCCAGGTTGTGCTATGGGAAATCATTAGGCTGTGTCACAGTACCCATTTACTGCTGTCACGTTCCAAACACACACCACAGTGACATGTCAGGACAGATGTGCCACAGGCATCACAGCTCATTGACAGGAAGATTCCCAGGGACCCTGTATTGCCACATGGACACTGGCATGACATGGCATATCATGTACACGTCAGCAAAACAACCATGACTCCCACAGGTAGTGGCCCCTGTTGCCTCTGCAGGACAGACATGGACGTCTGTGACACACACACGCACAACATCAAAGTCCATGCACAAACAACGTGGATGTGGAGACTGTCTCCCATTGTGCACATGGAATCAGAGACATTGGAAACACAACATGCACACAGACTGTGGAGGGCCATCACTATTGTGGCAATGGGTCACGCTGTGACGTACATACCTTCCCACATAGGACTCAGGGGGTATGTGACATGACATACACATACACAACCTGGAAATGTGACCATGCCACATGCTCTGAAATGAACAGTTGCACATCACAGTGGTCATGTGCACAACACACAAAGGATTCTGTCCCCATGAACACGTGCACAGCCTGGGAGTGGCTGCCCCCAAGTGCCACCTAAAAAACCACATGTTGACCCCCATACACAGAAAAGGTAATGCAGCCTTACATGCCTTAGGATACAGTGTGGACAGGCTGTGGTGTTGTAGGTGTGCCCCTGAGTCCCTGGCAAGTAAATGTGGCTGGCATACGTTCACCAGTGACAAGCATGGTGACATATGCGAGTGACTTGTACAGGGACGCGTCGTACAGCAATGGACCGATCCGTGTGCACGCATTGGCCATTGCATATGATGTGAGCGGGTCCGCGTCGTACAGCAATGGACCGATCGGTGCGCACGCATTGGCCATTGCATATGATGTGAGCGGGTACGCGTTGTACAGCAATGGACCGATCGGTGCGCACGCATTGGACATTGCATATGATGTGAGCGGGTACGCGTTGTACAGCAATGGACTGATCCGTGTGCACGCATTGGCCATTGCATATGATGTGAGCGGGTACGCGTTGTACAGCAATGGACCGATCGGTGCGCACGCATTGGCCATTGCATATGATGTGAGCGGGTACGCGTTGTACAGCAATGGACCGATCGGTGTGCACGCATTGGCCATTGCATATGATGTGAGCGGGTACGCGTTGTACAGCAATGGACCGATCGGTGCGCACGCATTGGCCATTGCATATGATGTGAGCGGGTACGCGTTGTACAGCAATGGACCGATCGGTGCGCACGCATTGGACATTGCATATGATGTGAGCGGGTACACGTTGTACAGCAATGGACCGATCGGTGCCCACGCATTGGACATTGCATATGATGTGAGCGGGTACGCGTTGTACAGCAATGGACCGATCGGTGCGCACACATTGGCCATTGCATATGATGTGAGCGGGTACGCGTTGTACAGCAATGGACCGATCGGTGCGCACACATTGGACATTGCATATGATGTGAGCGGGTACGCGTTGTACAGCAATGGACCGATCCGTGCGCATGCATTGTCCATTGCATATGATGTGAGCGGGTACGCGTTGTACTGCAATGGACCGATCGGTGCGCACGCATTGGCTAGGGCCTGGCATGGCAACGGACGCGTTTTCGAAGCTTTAACGAGTCTGATGCAGTGAATTCAGTTGGCCAGCCACAACAATGTTGCAAATTCATGGGTGTCATGAAGTTTAACTTTTGAAGGATGCTGTGGGCATGTATAAGTGGTACAATTCCATGGATTGGCCAGATTCAGAAGATGCAAACGACTTGGACCTATCACTTTGGACACATGGGACAGTATCTGCCTCTGCAGCACACATATAATGCTGGCTGTTCCCCTGAGAGCTCACTTGCCTGCACTACATGCTCCAGGACGACATCTGCCACCAACACTGCTGCTGTCTCTGCATCCTCTGGCTACTGCAATGGCACATACTGTGGAGAGAGCCCCAGCCTTCACCACTGAGAAAACCAGGCCCTGCTGGACAGTCTCCTTCCACAGTACAGCAAGCTGTATGGGAAACCAGGGGAGCAGGTGAGTGTGCTGTCCACTGCCTTACTAAATGTGCATGTTGTCTGACTAGCAAGACTTACAGTGTGCACACCACTGGCTAGCATGCTCACTGAGTAGTTCTCACCCCCCAAAGTGTGTAGTTACATGCACTGAACAGGTATTGTGCAGTAACAGTGCATTCCAACAAGGTTTTACTTCCCAGGCAATGATACCATGTAGTAACTGCTGGCAAACTGTTCATAGCCATCGTTGCACTGCCTGTGTACATCATATGCCCCTGTGATTGAGACATGTATATCCAACTGTGTGATGCACGGATATGTTGCATGTGTAGTAATGGCCTTTTCACTTTGTCATCCTCACAGGTTGATGCCCACCAGAAGCAGGAAATCTGGCTGACCATCGCCCGGGCAGTAAGATCCGTGGGGGACTACAAGCGCCGGATCCGCAACTGCCAGAAGAGGTGGCAGGACCTTCAGGGCTGGACCCGGAGGATCGCAAGGGTCCAGCTGAAGCTGTTGCCTCCTCGCAGGAGGGGCGGACACCGGACCCTGACCCCCCACATGCTCAGGATCCTGGCGGTGGTCTTCCCTGACCTGGATGGGCAGCTGAAGGCCAGACAGCAGCAAGGAGGGGGTGAGTCCATGACTGCACTGTGAACTTTGTCTGACATGCTATGTGCCCTCCTCTGGCCTGGTTAAACTTCCACAGTACATCAGTCTTGTGGTCCAGGACCCATGTCCCTCAATTGTGACATGCCCACTCCTCATCTGATACCCAGGTGTGGCCCTTACAGTCAGGAAATTGTGTCACTTGGGTACTGTGTCCTTGCATTTTGCTTCGCTCAAGGTGGGGGACAGCATTTGTTCCCGTAACTTTGCAGTGGGCTTCATGGGTGGGTCAATTGCTTACACAATGCCTGAGTTCTGACATGTAATCTGCGTGTAACTTTGATATGTGTTCCAATTGCTGATCTGAATCACCACATGTCCCTGGGGTATTTGGCACACCCCCATGCTGCGGGTGGGAACAATGTTTGGGCCTCAGGAGTATGTATATCAAGTGTGTCACACATGCTTAGCCACCTGCCTACTGTCCAGGGCTCATCCCTCTTTCACGTGGAGCAGGACAGTCATGCCTACTCCAGGGCATACAATACACTCTGTACTCCCACTCCCGTGTATCAGCTGACACGTTGTGCTCAGTGAAATGTTCCCTCAGGTGTCTGCCTCTGTGTCATTGTGCTGTGGCTTCGTTGTCAGGACTACTGGGGTGTTTATCGGTTAGGGCTCAGCATGCCATCTGAGATGTGACCATGAGAGACGATACTTCTGTGACATATAGGTGTTTGATCACTTGACTGTGCAGACTGGTGTATAGCGACTGTGAAGTTCAGGCAGCTGTTTTTCATTCACAGCAGACTGTGAGGTGCTCAGGTTCAGAGAGTTGTGTTTCATGTCTCCCATATGTCCAATTGGTATGACGTGGACAAATAAGAGTTCAGATGATGTGGTTTGTGGGGGATGGACATGTGCACTTGTCAGCTACAGAACTTGCATTCCCCATGACCTAGGATTGTGACACAGTGCAGACTGTTGTTGGCTGGCTGCCCTGCCCATGTGACTGGAGACAGTGATGTATGACTTTGCAGGCATGCCTGTGCCATGGCATTAAACTTCCTAAGAGTGATCCTGCAGGGGAGTGACATGTGCAACATGCACCCCATTGTGGCATTGACTATCTGGACATGGGTGCATCATGGTGTCTGGTGCTGGTATGCATCACATGCATTTCAAATTAGACTCTGGCCATCCCTTTATCTGGACACCTGTACTGACTCAGTGTCAAGAGATGTGATGTGTGCATGTTCACATACTTCACCGTGTTCTCTGCAATGTCCAACAACTGTGTAGGTGGTGCATGTGTCCACACTGGGGTATTACCATCCAACAGGCACCAGACAGATGGGTGCAAGGCCAGGAAGGGTGTGAGTGCCATGGTTGACCATCAGACTGACAATTGGCTTCTCCTAATCTGTGTGAGCACTTTTGGCAATGTTCAACTAAGGATGCCAGGGCTTGCTCTGTAATGTGCTGTACTTACTGTGGTGTCTGCGGTCAGTGCAGCTGACTGATGTTTGTCTGTTTCCCTAATTGTTTGCAGATACATCCACGGCCACAGGAGGGGACAGCTCCATGGACCAGGAGGAGCTGCAGAGCCAGACTGGGTCAGCAGCCGATGAGTGGTCGGAGGGACCCAGTGGCACGGAGGGCGAGGGGAGCCACACCGAGGAGTCCTCAGCACAATCCACCTCAGCTGAGGACCTCCACCACCATCACCACCGCCACTGCCCTCCCATTGGCTCCCATTCCAGAGGTCGGTGGAGGCTCCAGTGTTCGGGAGCGTGTCTCCTTCGTGCCAGGCACCGCACCCCCTGCCCCTGTGTCCCCTGCTGCCCTGAGTGAGGAGTCTGTGTACTTACTTCACCAGCTCCATGTAGGGCAGACAGCAATGCTGAGTGTCCTCCATGCACACACCACTCTGTTGACACAGCTGGTGTCGTTCATGGAGAGCATCTCATCGGGCATGTCTGCCCTACAGAGGAGCAATAAGTCCATGGACTCCTCCCTGACGGCAGCAGTGTCCCTCCTCCAACAGTCCCTCACCCCTCCTACCTCTGCCCCATCCACACTTCCTGGCACCCTACCTGTCCCAAGCACATGCACACCTGCACAATCACCCAAACACACAGACACGAGCAGCACAGAAACACCCACAACAAAGTCAAAACGTGCATGCAAGCATCCTCAGGGGACTGATACCACACCCACAGGGGATGGGGAACAGACACACACACAGGCATCCACAGTCACTCTGCAGTCCTCCAAATCCTCTCCCTCCAAGACCCCTTACCTTGCCTCACCTGCAACCCCACCTAAAAAGCAGCTCTTCCTCTGTGACCTCGGCCTCTTCCCCTCCGATCCAGCTGATCCAGCATACAGGGGGAAGAGGAAGTCCACCCACACAGAGGGGAGTGCCCCTCACCCCCGGACACCCTCCCCCAGGCACAGACAAACTGAGTCCCCCACCCGCAAGTCCCCCCGGGCCCGGAAGAGCAAGACCCCGCCACCGCCCTGCAGCTCAACCACACAGTCTCCTTCCTCCATCCCTCAGGCCCCCACAACACAGGTTCCCCCACCACACCCTGCCCCAGGTTCCCCCACCCACAGATACACCATCCCCAAAATGATCCGGCCTTCTCCACCTACCACTTGCTCTTCCAGCCCCACACCCCCCGCTGCACATGTTTGTGCCACTGGTGTGGAGACCGTGTCCTCCCCTCTGTCCTGCCCACCTTACCTGAACCCCATTCTACTCCCCTGGAGATAGGCACTGCAGTGGAGTCCACTACCACCCCGTCTGACTTGGGCACTGCAGTGGGGAACCTGTCCACTCCATCTGGCCAGCCCACTGCAGTCGTGCCGGCACCCACACCATCTGACTCATGCCCCCCAGTTGTGCCGGCACACACCATGTCAGACACCTCCACTGCAGTTGTCAGTGACTCTCCAGCACCAGCCACCCCTTCCCTGCCTCCTTCTGGTGAGCCCTGATCCTGTCCCTGCGGTGCCTGGCCTGCCCCCCCATATGCCCCTCCGAGGGGAATGTCCCTGGTCCGTAGCAGTGCAGGCAAGCAAAGGGTGACATCTGCCACTGTCACCCTGTTCGGACTTTAGTGATGGACTGGCCATTGGCCTTTGTGTTTTTTCAGGACTTTCTATTTTACACACACATATGCTGAATAAAGCTACTTTCAGTTCTCTAGTGGTTTTGCTTCAGATGTAAATGATGTTGATGATGCTAACCATGCCCTTGCTGCAGTGATGGTGATTTTTGATATCAGGAAAATGAAGTGTTACTGTGCAGGACCCCATGTGGTCCAGGGGGAATGTGTCCTATCCTGGTGTGTAGCCATTTCATCCTTTGCAGCAATATGAGGGTGTCATGTTTTCAATATTTGCCAATGGGATTTCCTACATTTATTTGCAATATCACATCTGTGGCTTACACCCCTGCACATCAGATGTGCTTGCCATTGTTCAATTTGTCTATTTCCCTGACCGTGTGACCATCTCCACTGGACATGCAAGTTTGGGCATCAATGGGGAAGGACTCATCTGTGTTATCAGTGCAACTTGCTATACATGTGTGTTGGATCTGTGCAGATGATTTTGGTGACACTCCCATGACCAGGCTGATGTGACGAGAACCTTCATTTTGTGCTAATTGTTGACTGAGTGACCAAGTGTTCTGCTGACATGATAGAGCCCTGCAGAGACAACGTATGGCACAGCTTTCCTTACACAGGAGTGGAGTCCCCTCATGGCAATGTGTAATTCCGTGACATTGCCTGAGCCCAAGGTGTGTGTTGTGTGAGCATGTCTGTGTGTGTTCACTTCCATTTTGCTACGCAGGCTGGGATCCCTAGTGATGTTCCTGTTTGTGATGCTTGCTGAGTTGACCTATGTTCCCCCCAAATCTTCGCCCTGGGTTCTCTGTGAAGTGGGTGCATGGCACATTACTGGTCATCAGTGTGTCATCCATAGGTGTGTTTGCTGTCAGGGCTGAGTTTGTGGGCAAACGCAGATGAGACACAGTCAGGATTCCCCTTGGCACTTGTTGGTTACACAAGTCATGTAATTTACAGTTTGTGTTAGCTTTCAGTGATTGTGACACGTTGTGTGTGTGACTGCTGCCACTCCTCAGGGTCAGAGCTGCAATGTTGGAAGTTGTCTATGTGTGTTCTTTGTGGGTGACCTTGGCTTCTTCATTGGTGTGTGACTGTGGCCGGGATCCCATTGGTTGGTGTGGATTTGACGTCATGCCCATGTACAGTGTACTGTGCAGTGTGTCAGACATTCACGAGTCTTGTTGACTGGCCATGTGTGATGGGTTTCTGCACCTTAGTTCCCACCACCACCCCTGGGATTGTCATGGGTGCATGTGCAATGTCACCAGTCCATGTGAGCTTCACTGCTGCACATTGGTGGAGATCAAGGTGTGTGGTGTTGAGTGTGTGCAAATGAGAGTTGTTGCACGGCTAGACCCCTACCACCATGTTGGCCTTGGCTGACAGGCCGTGCTGATTGATTTGTGCTTGTGTAGGTGTGATGGTAGTTTGTTGCTCAGGACACATGACTGTGGTTCACAGTGTGAACGACATCTAGCTTTGTCATCACAGTGGGATTATCATGCAGGCCAGGGTCACCACAATGTGGGGTCCCTGGGGGTAGTGCTGTGGTGGGTCTGTCTCTTGCTGTGTTAGTTGCTATTCCTACAAGCTTGTGTGACATGTGTAATTTGGGCTCCCTCTCATCTAACAATGCCTGATTGCCCACATAGGGGAATCCTATCCATGAGTTACTTTTGTGTGGCACTGTATACACATCTGTGTAATTGGGATTCAGGCCTCCTCATGTGTTGTGTGGTTGCCTGGGGACACTGGCACACCCCCCCATCACCTGTTGTGTTTGATATGCAGTGTGAGGCTGCCTGTTTGTGTTTGTGCATCTGCACCACTGCATTGGCATATCTTTAGTGTGCCATTGGCTGTATGTTAATTGGTGGCTTTCCCCTGCTGTCCCTGGGACTCCTAGGTCATCAGTCAGCACAATGATCATGGTTTGTATGTCCCATTGCTGACATGGTATGGTATTTGTTCACCTCACATCTACAGTCTCCACAGGATATCTACATTTGTGTGTCCATTGGTGCAGATATGTGGGTCTGCATTATGATGGTCATTTCTGTCATTGTGTTATTGATGAATGTTGACAATGTGAGCCCCCATGGGTGATGTTTGTCTGCACATGGCCAAAGGTATGTCTTATTTGCACTGCACTGTTTGCCTCACCCAATCTATGTTGCTATGGGACACAAGCACTACTATGTCACAGATGTGTTTGTTGTTCTGTGACCAGGAATCATCCATGCTGTTTGGCAGTTGCAGCTTTTCCCATGACAACACTTACATTTTGCTCACTGTGATGATGGGGTTTTAGACCCCATTGCCACAATGTTCAAAATGTGCTTCAGCTATGGACCCCACACTTACATTTTGGTCACTGTGATGATGGGGTTTAGACCCCATTGCCACAATGTTCAAAATGTGCTTCAGCTATGGACCCCACACTTACATTTTGGTCACTGTGGTGATGGGTGTTTAGACCCCATTGCCACAATGTTCAAAATGTGCTTCAGCTATGGACCCAACACTTACATTTTGGTCACTGTGATGATGGGGTTTAGACCCCATTGCCACAATGTTCAAAATGTGCTTCAGCTATGGACCCCACACTTACATTTTGGTCACTGTGGTGATGGGGGTTTAGACCCCATTGCCACAATGTTCAAAATGTGCTTCAGCTATGGACCCCACACTTACATTTTGGTCACTGTGATGATGGGGTTTAGACCCCATTGCCACAATGTTCAAAATGTGCTTCAGCTATGGACCCCACACTTACATTTTGGTCACTGTGGTGATGGGTGTTTAGACCCCATTGCCACAATGTTCAAAATGTGCTTCAGCTATGGACCCAACACTTACATTTTGGTCACTGTGATGATGGGGTTTAGACCCCATTGCCACAATGTTCAAAATGTGCTTCAGCTATGGACCCCACACTTACATTTTGGTCACTGTGGTGATGGGGGTTTAGACCCCATTGCCACAATGTTCAAAATGTGCTTCAGCTATGGACCCCACACTTACCTTTTGGTCACTGTGATGATGGGGTGTTAGACCCCATTGCCACAGTGGTCATGGTCTGCTTGCATTGTGGAGGCCACACACATTTATGTGTGACACATGTGTTAGGGGGTCACATTGTATGTTAAATGTCATGTTCAGTGTTGTAGGCATTTGACACAGACTACACACGCTTGTCATGGTGTTGGGGGGATGTATTTTTCAGACATTCCTTATGTTGGAGTATGCTGGTTGTGTCATGCATTACCCGTCCTATGAGTAGGGGTGGTGTGGGTGGTAGGCATCCAGCACCCATAATTAGGGGTGGTGGTAGTGGTAGGCATCCATCCCCCTATGAGTGGGGATGGTAGTAGTGGCAGGCATCCAGGCCCCCATGAGTAGGGGTGGTGTTAGTGGTAGGCATCCATCCCCCTATGAGTGGGGATGGTAGTAGTGGCAGGCATCCAGCGCCCCATGAGTAGGGGTGGAGGTAGTGGTAGGCATCCATCCCCCTATGAGTGGGGATGGTAGTAGTGACAGGCATCCAGGTCCCCATGAGTAGGGGTGGTGGTAGTGGTGGGCATCCATCCCCCTATGAGTGGGGATGGTAGTGGTGACAGGCATCCAGGCCCCCATGAGTAGGGGTGGTGGTAGTGGCAGGAATCCAGGCCCCCATGAGTAGTGGTGGTGGTAGTGGCAGGCATCCAGCCCCCCAGGAGTAGGGGTGGTGTTAGTGGTAGGCATCCATCCCCCTATGAGTGGGGATGGTAGTAGTGGCAGGCATCCAGCCCCCCATGAGTAGGGGTGGTGGTAGAGGTAGGCATCCATCCCCCTATGAGTGGGGATGGTAGTAGAGACAGGCATCCAGGCCCCCATGAGTAGGGGTGGTGGTAGTGGTGGGCATCCATCCCCCTATGAGTGGGGATGGTAGTGGTGACAGGCATCCAGGCCCCCATGAGTAGGGTGGTGATAGTGGCAGGCATCCAGCCCCCCATGAGTAGGGGTGGTGTTAGTGGTAGGCATCCATCCCCCTATGAGTGGGGATGGTAGTGGTGACAGGCATCCAGGCCCCCATGAGTAGGGGTGGTGGTAGTGGCAGGCATCCAAGCCCCCATGAGTAGGGGTGGTGGTAGTGGCAGGCATCCAGCCCCCAATGAGTAGGGGTGGTGTTAGTGGTAGGCATCCATCCCCCTATGAGTGGGGATGGTAGTAGTGGCAGGCATCCAGGCCCCCATGAGTAGGGGTGGTGTTAGTGGTAGGCATCCATCCCCCTATGAGTGGGGATGGTAGTAGTGGCAGGCATCCAGCCCTCCATGGGTAGGGGTGGTGGTAGTGGTAGGCATCCATCCCCCTATGAGTGGGGATGGTAATAGTGACAGGCATTCAGGCCCCCATGAGTAGGGGTGGTGGTAGTGGTGGGCATCCATCCCCCTATGAGTGGGGATAGTAGTGGTGACAGGCATCCAGGCCCCCATGAGTAGGGGTGGTGGTAGTGGCAGGCATCCAGGCCCCCATGAGTAGGGGTGGTGGTAGTGGTAGGCATCCATCCCCCTATGAGTGGGGATGGTAGTAGTGACAGGCATCCAGGCCCCCATGAGTAGGGGTGGTGGTAGTGGTGGGCATCCATCCCCCTAAGAGTGGGGATGGTAGTGGTGACAGGCATCCAGGTCCCCATGAGTAGGGGTGGTGGTAGTGGCAGGCATCCAGCCCCCCATGAGTAGGGGTGGTGTTAGTGGTAGGCATCCATCCCCCTATGAGTGGGGATGGTAGTAGTGACAGGCATCCAGGCCCCCATGAGTAGGGGTGGTGGTAGTGGTGGGCATCCATCCCCCTATGAGTGGGGATGGTAGTGGTGACAGGCATCCAGGCCCCCATGAGTAGGGGTGGTGGTAGTGGCAGGCATCCAGCCCCCCATGAGTTGGGGTGGTGTTAGTGGTAGGCATCCATCCCCCTATGGGTGTGTATGGCATTGGTGATAGCCATCCCGCCCCTATGGTTCTGCTGTTGCTAGTGTACGTCATTTCTGCATCCCTATGTGTGTGTGACATATTTCGGGTACGTGTCGTTTGTTTGTGTTGTGGGTGTTTGACTTACCGTCTGCGCCGTACACGTCCGTACCGGTCCCGGTAATTGATGTAGAGTATTGGTAGGACCTGCACGATGGGATTCATGGTTGGTTCGTCTCGTTCGGGTTTCTCGTGGCTTCGACTAGTACTCGTCGCTGGCTTGTTCGTCTTGTCGCCGTGGATCGTCTTGTGGCGCGAATCGGAGCTTATGTACAGCTCTCCCGGATGCTCTGACGTGCCGGACGTAGCGACGGGTTCGGCGCGTACGGAAGGCGCATTGTACTAGTCCGGCCGGAAGGTGCTGTATATTTACTTCCGTGCGACTCGATTCGGCGTTTACAGATCCGGCTCGGGCGGGGAACAGGAGCTGGAATGGGTAAGTACGGCTCGCTCGGAATCTGTGCTGTTATGCGCATCGTACTTGCTCGTTCGGACAACTGTTCGAATCGGTCGGGAAACACGCGCTCGGCTTGGTTTTTTTACGGACGAATACTGTTAGGTGCGCTTCCGGCCGAGATCGGAATCGACCCCTAGGTCTGGGGAGATTTAATTATTATACCCCAATACAGGACAACACACTGTTACCAGAAATGTTTCAGGATATGTATGTGGATAAATGGGTGACACATTGATTACGTATACTAGGAGATTTTTTTCCACTGAATTCTTTTAAGACTTTTGATATGTTGTGACAAATTTTCAAGCTTGACCATAGGGATTTCTTTAAATACCTATAAATCAGGGATTTTTTAAGGAAGAAAGGCAGTGGGATGACGGGTTTCAATAAGGCAGAGGCTGTTGAATTGATTATGCCTGATGACACTAGGATAGGGGCCCTATACAGAGTTTTAAATTATACAAGGCAGGATGACAAGGCTAAACATTCAAAGGGCTGGGAAGACAAGATTAATGCTCAATCCAGCAACCTGTCAAGGTCACTGGAAGGTGCACAGATGTTTTTAATATCAGCCAATCTACAGGCTCAGCATTTTAAGACCTGTTTTAATCTTTATATTACACCCGGGAAGATAGCCAAATGGGGAGGAGCTACAGGGACAAGTTGTCCCAGATGTAAGGAGTATGGAGTAGAACTACTACATATGTTGGCCACCTGCCCTGTGCTAGATAGTCTTAAAACAGGGATCAATGAATTTCTTGCAGACAAATTGGGGATAGATATTACCCTTTCTCCTTGGTGGATCCTATTAGGGGTTCATGACGAGACAGTTCCACCTAATATTGAACCTTTTATGTTTGTCGCTATGGCTCTTTACAGGATTTGTCTGGCAACTGCTTGGCTTGATCGGTCTCCCCCAGTGTTTCATCAATAGTTTTCACGCCTATTGTCAATCTACCACCTGGAAAATGCAATCTATTCCCGGAAAAGCAAGAAGATACAGGAAAAAATATTCAGAGTATGGCTTCCCTTTAGCAACTGGGAATCACTAAGTATTATTGGGAATGGTGATTGAGCCCTTACTTGATTATGTGGGGGTGGGATGTTTGTTTAGAAGTGTGTCTTCTCTCCTTTTTCCTCTTTTGTCTCCCTGTATTTTAGTGTTTAGGTGTTTTTCTGCTTAAAAGTTCTCTTCCCCGCCTTTCGGTTACCTGATGTCTTATGTACTTGTCGCAGTTCTGTATTTTTCTCCTTATTTTGTATTGTTAAATGTTGAATTAATTTGCTATCTCAAGGGAAATTGTCTGCTTGGAGGTTTGGGGGGTTATTATATATTATGGTGCAAAATCAAATAAAAAAGTTTAAAACAAAATGCTCTAGTAACCTCCCCAATGTGATGGGTACCAACCATCACAAAACATTCGCAGATCAACTCACAACTTGCTTTTGTCTTCAATTGATCTTTTATTTTTTAGTTTTAGGCTTCCCCTCTTATTTAATTTGTTGTATTCTTTGTTAATGTGGTCACTTAGTTCTAAATCTTTCTTAACTGTTTATTTCTTTCACTATTCATTTGCAATATTATCTTGATATCCTTAAATACTCCTAGTGAAGTCACGAAACAAATAACTCTAATTAATACAGGTACTAATATAGCCCTGAGGATTCCTCCTCTTGCTGTTGCAATCCAATTGCCTATTGCAGAAACTCCCCTTGTTAAGCTTTTGACTATACTAGTGGTTTCTAATGGTTCCATGTCAAGTTTGATGTCTGAAATGTTCTTTGCGTGTTGTTTGATTTTCTTACTCTTGTCAGGTATGTATGTGCAACAGTGTTCTGACTTTAAAATTTTCATACTCCGCCTCTTCATGCAAGCACAATGTCTAAAGCATATCTATTGTTTAAAACCATTGCTCTAACTGCCATTAATTCTGTGTTTGTAACTAGCAAAGCTCCAGATGTACTTGTTGCAAGCCTGTCCAGTACTGTTGACAGCTTTCTAATCTTCTCATCATTCAGTATCACTCCCACAGCTGGAATATTAGCACCAAAATGTCTCCCACCAATTGTGTTCCTTCATTTATGCTTCTAACATGTCTTTGTGCAGATGTCATTGTTAAAGCATTTAAACTATGCATGCAATACATTTTAGGAAACAATAAGCCTAAATAGCAAATACTCTCCCGGGGAGCTGGTAATTTTGAAATATGCATCCTGTCCACAAATTAAATAAACTTCAGGTATTGCTGGATCGTCACCCTGTAAAATCTGCCATATTCATCCTGATAACTCAAATGTATGTTAACTGTCACTTTCCCCTACATGTCTCTTTCCATTTTGAAATGTTCTCTTAAAAACACATACTGCCAATTTTTTCTTTTGTTCAGTCTTATCCTTGGATACAAATGAGAAAAAACAAGGACCCCCTGAACAATGGATAGTTCAATTCCTAGGACAGGGACTTAAATGGTAGTAACAAAAACTCCTAGGCAATGTCAATAAAGCAAACAATATACACAGTATCTGTAACATTAAGAAAACCAAGGAAGACAGAAAAAATATGTTCAAAGTTGTTACCATTTTAATAATTTCTTCTCATATTGTCTAAACAAATGATATTTATACAAAACATTTAAAAAATGAAACACAATATGTAACACATCACTTTTAATCAATAGATTAGATTGATTCTAATAAATGGCTGATAAAAATGCGGTGCACCGATTGTGCAACAATGTCTTATTAATATTAAAATCAACGATTTCACGAAAAAGTCAGATGTCTCGTGTAGGTATATTTGAAAAGCGACCTGGTCTCGCTAAATGTTAAAATCAGTAATATGGTATTCTGGAAAGCCTCTTGCGATGGAAGAGATTCAACGAAGAAACTGGAACAAGCGCTAGATATGCGATAGTGTTCCAAATATGTAGCTCAATAGGCATGCACAGTAAAGGACTTGTCTGATAAAAGGAGGCTCCAGGTAGGACCAGGCTGAGGATGGCTGCCGATGATGCCTTCGGAAAAGAGTATCCCATTTATTAGAATCAAGAACATCCACCAACTATGGAGTTGCAGGTTTTAATCACTAGGAACTAATTTGCAACAGGATCTATAATTGTGTGGCTTTCCTGAAGAAGGCGTTGTATACGCTGAAACGCGCGTCGAGTTAATAAAGATATTGCCACTTTTTAACCCTTTATTTATATCAATTGATTAAAAGTGATGTGTTACATATTGTGTTTCATTTTTTAAATGTTTTGTATAAATATAATTTGTTTAGACAATATGAGAAGAAATTATTAAAATGGTAACAACTTTGAACATATTTTTTCTGTCTTCCTTGGTTTTCTTAATGATACTGTGTATATTGTTTGCTTTATTATCCTTGGATACGACATTTTCTTTATATAGTCATCTTCTTCCTTTTTTCATGCGTCCTTTGGAACATCTTCATTTGGATTTTTACTATGTGCAATGTGTGCCCTTCTTTCTTCTAACATCATGATACTTGTCTTCTCTAATGGTCTCATTAAGCAAGTAAAATTATTTTCATAAGCCTTAACACTGTAGATAGGAAGGTAAAGTCTAAAATAATGCCAAGGAGTGTCCATCTCTTTTGCTTGTGGGTGTAAGTTCATGCTTTTCTGTAAAGGTACTTTCGAAAGGATAATGTCATGGTTAGAGTCAAAGTGATAGTGCCTATAAACTAAACCAAGCAATATGCTGCATGGAATTGTGTATGACTAAGGAATGTGATGGTATGTCACATTCTCCTCAGCCGGGGTAGGCATGTGCACTCACAGATAACAACCCTTACCATTCATAGCATGTGCATATTCTTGAACTAATCTAGAATAAACATTAGTTGAATAATCTTCTTTCAAGTAATCATGTGGAAGTTTCATATTAGTAAATGAAAATGCAGAATTCAAATTCTCTGGTGTAAAATGTATAACTAATAATAATGCTTTAGCCACTAATACTACTACTAAGAATGTAATTCCCATAATAATCTTGCATCTAGCTCTAGTTGAAATACACATGTTTATCTGAAGTCAAATCTCTTAAAATGATGAGTGTAGCAGCAAGTTCGTATCTTTTTTTCATTACACAAACAGTCTTTACTTTCTCCATTTTCTCTGGAATTCTGTTAGTTTCTTTATTCGTATGGTCTTCCTTAGCCCTACTCCGTGTTCTTCTAAAATGTTATCCCTACTCTTCTAGTGCTACCTCGGGCCTACATAATCTTCTTAATTCTTCTTAGCAACTTACCAGTCTTCATTCCAGTCTCTTTGTACAGTTCATTCTATGAGTTTGTCAACAACTGATTTGTCTTTCTCAAACGCCTTTTCAAATTTAAAAGTCAATTGTTTCAAGGGGGTTCAGGCAGTTCTCTGCTTCAGTCAAGCAAATCTGATATTGGGACATTTAGCACTTTGTGCTCGTAATAGATCCATTCAGGTGCAGAATATCTTCAGCAAGGCACTCTTAAGCTTTTGAATCTCCTTTGTACCTAATCACTTTCTGTGTCACTGTTAGACCTGGCATCCTTGGCGTGGGTCTCCCTTCCATTTTTTCGTAATGCCTCCACTGTTGCCGATATGTTTTTGCTGGACTAGATGCTCATGGGCACTTTGCCGCTGCTAATCAGTGCCAAAGTGCAAGTGCTCCCTATCGTTAATTGATATATGTATTAGTGACTCCATGATTGGATGATTGGTTTACTTGTCAGTCCCTAGTACAGTGCACTCAGTGTGCCCAGGGCTTGTAAATCCAATGCCGCTGGTGGGCTTGCAGCACTGGTTGTGCCACCCACAGAAGCGGCTTGTAAAATGTGTCTCAGGCCTGCCATCGCAGAGCCTGTGTGCAGCCTCGGGCTGCCATGTCGACTTGGTGAGTACACCCACTTACCAGTCCCTAAACCTTCCCTGTACTGCATGTTGGTCACCCCTAAAGTAGGCCCTAGGGCAGGGTGCATTGTAAGTATAAGGTAGGACATGCCCTGGTGTGTGTGGCATGTCCTAATAGTGAATTACAGCCATTTTCGTTCTTCACTATTGCAAGGCTACCTGCTCCCCATAGGCCAGAATGGGCAGACTGACTATTACACCTTATAATCAGAACTGACCCAGGGAACATGGTAGAAAAACGAATTTAGTATGCCTGAACTCAGGATGATAAAATACATCTTTTAGTGAAGTTGGTTTTAACATTCTGTGTTCGAAAATACCACTTTTAGAAAGTGGGTATTTTCTTGCCTAACTATCCAAGCCTGCCTCTGCTAGGTTGTGTATTCCTTGTCTGGAGATTGAGTGACAGGGGCTGGGGGTGGCTACCGGAGACAGGGTGAGTCAGCGCAGGGCTGAATAGAAAGATTTGCATCCAGAGTGGAGGGAGGAGTTGCACCTGGGTCTGAATAGGGCTGTGCCTGCCTTCCACAATGCTGGCTCCACCTCCTGCCGGGCGGCTGAGCACTCTGCCCCACATTCTGAAAGGAAAGAAGGAGTCAGAAAAACAAAGTGCTCCAGAACTGACCAGAACTGGTTTTGGACTAGGCAGAGGCCTCTCTGCCTCCAGAGAACAAAGAGAATCAGGGTATAAGAGGGGCACCCAGACCCCAGGAAGATTAGATCACTTTTGGGAACAAGAAGAAACCTTTACTGAGGAGCGGAACCAAGAAGAAACTGAGGAGAAACTATCCCTAAGCCTGAAGTGCTGCTTGGGGGATTGGCCTGCAGTGGTTTGCCTGACTGCCAAAGAGAGGAGAAAGGAACTTTTGCTTTGCTGTGACTTTCATCAACTTGTGAAGGATCTCCAAGGGCTTGGAAGAGAGCTTGCCCCCTGACCGAAGTCCCAGGACCATTGGACTTCACCCCCTTTGTGAATTGCTGCTGGAAACTCTGTTTCAGTGGCTACAGAGGTAGGGAGCTGTGACCGACTCTCACGACCGACTCGGTGTCCTGCAAGCACCGCATCGAAGCACCGTCTCGCCCTGCAACGCACGGCCCTGGTCTCACCGACTCCGTCAACGAGCCGCTGCCTGCACCGCATCGAGGGACAACGCGTCCTGCAACGCTTCGCTACGCCGAATCGAACTGGTCCGACCGACACGGTCACTGCTGCTGAGTTCGAGTCCTGTGACCGCACCGGAGTTGGGCACCGCTCGCACGCTTTGCGACGCACCGCCCGACTCGCACCGCTGTCCGGACTGATCGACGCCAGCTCCTGAATCCGGCTCCGCCGCCGCACCGCAACCTGCCAGCACCGCATCGAAGCACCGTCTCGCCCTGCAACGCACGGCCCTGGTCTCACCGACTCCGTCTCGACGACGTCAACGAGCCGCTGCCTGCACCGCATCGAGGGACAACGCGTCCTGCAACGCTTCCATTTTTGCATCGCGACCGCGACGAACAGCCATCCGGCTCGCACGCCCGTGCCTGCCGCTTCAAGTAAAAGGTACTGTGACCGAGTCTGTCTACGCTGTGTTGGCCCGTCTCGACGCGGTCAGCTGGATTTGTTAGACTCTGTTTTGTTCTCGACATCGCCGTAGCCGGAGGAGGCTACCGACTCGCACAGAACCTTGAATTAAGCCTTTTTGATCAGAACTAAGTATTCTTAACAGTATTGTGGATTATTTTTGTCGTTTATGGTCTTGTGATAAATCTATATAAAGTATACCTATTTTTATAAATATATAACCGGTGTGGTGTCCATTTGTAGTGTTGTCACTTGATTACTGTATGTGTTCACAAATGCTTTACACACTGCCTCTGAACTAAGCCTGTCTGCTCGTGCCAAGCTACCAAGAGGGTGAGCAGGGGTTATTTCGGGAGTGTACCTACTTTCCCTGACTAGACTCAAGGGTCCCTATTTGGACAAAGGTACATACCTCTGCCAACTAGAGACCCCCAAATCTAACATTGGTGGTCAGCGGTGAGGATTCTGGACTTGCATTTGTGACTCATGTACAGTGATTGGTGAACACTACTTAGTGAGTGCAGACCAAAACGCAACCACATACTTTAATAGCATTTTTTCTGGGATTTCCTATTTTTGCAAATGCCAAGTTCAGTCACTATGGAGAAACCAGCATCAGTAGCCTCTGTTGAATGTGATTGGGAAGAAGAGAGGCTAGAATGCTACACCCTTAAGCAGCTCAAGCAATTCTGCAAAAAGTTTAAAGTGTCCATGACCGGGATCTCCAGGAAGGAGGACCTCCAAAAGGCGCTGAGGGCCTGGGTCGAATCAAGGAGTGCCCCTGTGGAGGGGGCTGAGAATGCAGAAGGGCAGCTGGAGGGGCTATTGGGTCTAGGGGCTAGAAGACCACCTTCCCCAGTAGGTAGCAGTGTTTCTGCCAGAGGACTGTCTCCAGAGGAGTTGGAGGACAGGAAAGAGAGTAGGGTGCACGAAATGGA
This sequence comes from Calotriton arnoldi, assembly GCA_963921515.1. Taxonomy (NCBI): domain Eukaryota; kingdom Metazoa; phylum Chordata; class Amphibia; order Caudata; family Salamandridae; genus Calotriton; species Calotriton arnoldi. Next base: position 644,517 of record CAWUFW010003043.1, on the reverse strand, counting down.
GCTGACCAAACTCAAGCTGAATAAGCAGTTAGAATTCGAAATGCAAACAAGGAAATTAGCCCTAGAGGAAAAGAAAATGCAGTTTGAACATGAGAAAGTTTTGAGGGAGTTGGAATTGAAGGCCAAGAGCTTAGAGATTACTCCCTCTGGTGGCAGTGTACCGCCTGTGCCTGTTGAAGCTAGGGTGTATATTCCCAAAGATGTGGTGAAGGAGTTTTTAAAAATGACGACATAGGGCAGTGGTTCAAAGCCTATGAGGTAGCCATGTCTTCCCACCGGGTCCCTGAGAAGGATTGGGGAGCGGGGTTGTGGGGACGGTTCCTCAGTGAAGGGCGGGATACCTTGTTGGATTTGCCCTCTGAAGTCTATAATTCGTACAGCCACATGAAGGATGCCTTAATGACTAGATATGGTTTGACCCCTGAGCTTTATAGGCAAAGGTTCAGGAACTGTAGTAAGATTGAAAGCAGTACCTGGGTTGAATATGTGACCTTCTTTTGCAGAGCCTTGGATGGTTGGGTAAAGGGTAGCAAAGCGACTGATTTTCAGGCGCTCTTTGATTTGATTGCCTGGGAGCACTTGTCCGGTAATTGTTTTCCTGAGCTACGCCAGCACCTGATTGATAGTAAGCTGACTAACCCTAGGCAGCTTGCTGAGGAGGCGGACCGCTGGGTGAGTACCCGGGTCCACAAGGGTCACGTGGGAGACTCCGCCAAGGGTGGGCAGGGTCCCCAGCAGAAGAGTGGGGGGACAAGGGTAAACAGAAGGAGTTCCATAAAGGGCCCCAAAGTAGACCCCCAGGGAACCAAGGGAAAGGTTCCCAGCCTCCCCCTGAGAAGAAGCCAGTGGCCCTGACAGGCCCCCCTGTTCACCAGGGACCACTGGTATGTTACAAGTGTGGCGCCCCTGGCCACAAGGCAAACGATCCTCGTTGCCCTTTGCATGGAAAACCAGCACCCACCAGTGCAGTCCCCCGGCAGTTGGCTAGTGTAGCCCTGGGGGAGGAGTTGGGTGCCCAAGGTGGGGGGATCCCACAGTGTTTTCCCTTGTCTCATTAGGAGACTCTGAGATGGTCCCTAGGACCCCGCTGCCTGAGAACACTAAGAAATACAGGCAGTGGGTGACCATCAATGGCCATAGGGTGGAGGCTCTGAGAGACACAGGAGCCAGTGTGACAGCTGTCAAGTGTCACCTGGTGTCTAAAGAGCAGGTTATCCCTGATGCATTCTATCCGGTTGTTGCCGCTGACAACACAGAGAGTCACTGCAAGGTGGCTCAGGTTCCCTTTGAGTGGGGGGGGTCTCGGGTACTCTTCAAGTAGCTGTGAGGCCAGCCATGCCTGTTGACTGTTTGTTAGGGAACGATTTGGAGAGCTCACCTTGGGCTAAGGTGGAGCGGAGTGCGCATTTAGAAATGTTGGGCTTGCCTGATTGGGCATGTGTGACCACCCGGTCAATGGCAGCTAAAGGTGTTCAAGAGGACCTGGAGCCTGAGAGGGAGGCCCAGGTGCCTGCCGGAGAGAGAGGAGGCAGGGGGCGCGGGAAACCGGCCCCCGAGGTTCCCACGGTCCAGGAGGAGGCAGACCCTGAGGGGGATGCCCTGGAGCCTACAGGGGAACAGGTAGCTGAACTGGGGGACCTACCTGAGCTGACCCATTGGCAGCAAGAAGGAGGACCCTCCAGGGAAGAGTTCTGCAAGGAGCAGAACACATGCCCTTCTCTCGTGGGTCTGAGGCAACAGGCCACAGACCAGGCAGCAGGTGATCAGTCTGGATCACATTGGGTTTACTGGGAGAATGGTCTCCTGTATTCAGAGCCTAAGGTTGCTGAGCCTGGGTCAGCCCGTGTGCTGGTGGTACCCCAGCGCTTCAGAGCCTTCCTACTGGGGTTGGCTCATGATGTACCATTAGCGGGACATCTGGGGCAGGACAAGACCTTTGACAGGCTTGTTACCCATTTCTATTGGCCCCAGATGCGCAGGAGTGCCGCCACTCACTGCAGGACATGCCAGACTTGCCAGGCAAGTGGAAAAAGTGGGAGGAAGCACAAGGCTCCTCTCCAGCCATTCCCTGTGGTCAGCACCCCCTTTGAACGGGTGGGTATTGACATTGTGGGGCCACTGGACCCCAAGACAGCCATGGGCAACAGGTTTATCCTGGTCTTGGTGGACCATGCCACCCGGTACCCTGAAGCCATCCCTCTGAGGACAGTGACGGCCCCCGTGGTGGGACGGGCACTGATGGGAATTTTCTCACGTGTGGGATTCCCTCAAGAGGTGGTGTCTGACAGAGGTACCAACTTCGTGTCCAAGTACATGAAGTCCCTGTGGCAGGAGTGCGGTGTAACTTACAAGTTCACCACTCCTTACCACCCTCAAGGAAATGGTCTGGTTGAGAGATTCAACCGGACCCTCAAGGGCATGATTATGGGTCTGGAAGAACCCATGAGGCGTAAATGGGACGTCCTCTTACCATGCCTGTTGTTTGCATACCGGGAGGTGCCACAGAAATCTCTAGGGTTCAGTCCCTTTGAGCTCCTCTATGGACACCCGGTGCGAGGACCTCTGAGTTTGGTCAAGGAAGGCTGGGAGCAATCTCCCAGGAAACCTCCCCAGGATGTATACAGTTACATGCTGGCCTTCAGGAACCAGACTAGGCGTTTCAGAGAGCTTGCTGAGGCAAATCTGGAAGCCAGCCAGGAGGAGATGAAGCGGTGGTACGACCAGAATGCCACTCTGGTAGAGCTTCAGCCTGGTCAGAAAGTGTGGGTCATGGCCCCTGTGGAGCCCTGTGCGCTCCAGGACAGGTGGACCGGCCCTTTTACGGTGGTGGAGCGCAAGAGTCCAGTTACCTATTTGGTGGACTTGCAGTCTCCCAGGAACCCCTTGCGGGTCCTGCATGTGAACCGCCTGAAGCCCCACTTGGAGAGGTCCCAAGTGGGCATGCTCTTAGCGACAGATGATGGAATGGAGGAGGAGACCGAGCCTCTTCCTGACCTCCTGTCAGCCCGAGAGCAAGATGGATCAGTGGAGGGAGTAAACCTCTCTACCTCCCTGACACCTGAGCAGCAGGGTGACTGTCGCCACTTGTTGGGACAGTTCCCTGACCTGTTCTCCCTGGTTCCCAGTGTCACTCATTGGTGCGTCCATGATGTGGACACTGGGGACAGTCTTCCTGTGAAGCACAAGGCTTACAGGGTGACTGACAGGGTCAGAGCCTGCATCAAGGAGGAGGTCTCCAAGATGTTTGCGCTAGGGGTGATTGAGTCCTCTAACAGCCCTTGGGCCAGCCCCGTGGTCTTGGTTCCAAAAGCTGCCGCGCCTGGTGCCACACCAGAACTCCGGTTCTGTGTGGACTACAGGGGACTCAATTCCGTCACCAGGACTGACGCCCACCCCATCCCCAGAGCTGATGAGCTCATAGATCGGTTAGGGGCTGCGCGGTACCTCAGCACGTTTGACTTAACGTCTGGATACTGGCAGATCGCCTTGACTGATGGGGCAAAGAGAGGTCAGCATTCTCCACACCAGATGGGCACTACCAGTTCCGGGTGATGCCCTTTGGGATGAAGAATGCCCCTGCCACCTTTCAGAGGTTGGTCAACCAGGTGTTGGTTGGACTGGAGGATTTCAGTGCCGCCTACCTGGATGACATCGCAGTGTTCAGTGCCCGTTGGGAAGAGCATCTGCGCCACCTCTGGGAAGTGTTGATGGCGCTGCGGAGGGCAGGCCTCACAATCAAGGCGAGTAAGTGCCAGATTGGGCAGGGTTCTGTGGTGTACTTGGGACACCAGGTTGGGAGCGGCCAGGTGGCGCCCCTCCAACCGAAAATTGATACCATTCTGGCTTGGGAGCCCCCAAGACCCAGACAGAGGTGAGAGCCTTCCTAGGACTCACCGGGTATTACCGGAGATTCGTCAAGGGGTATGGCAGCATTGTTGCCCCCTTGACCGAGCTGACTTCCAAGAAGCAGCCCAGGAAAGTGATTTGGACTGACGCCTGTCAAAAAGCTTTTGACACCTTGAAGACTGCCATGTGCACGGCGCCTGTGCTCCAGGCACCCAACTTCTCCAATGAGTTCATTGTTCAGACCGACGCTTCAGAGCATGGTGTAGGGGCTGTTCTATCACAGATCAATGAGGAGGGCCTAGACCAACCTGTAGCCTTCATCAGTAGGAGGTTACTTCCCCGGGAACAGAGATGGAGTGCTATTGAGCGTGAGGCATTTGCTGTGGTCTGGGCACTGAAGAAGCTGAGACCATACCTGTTTGGGACTCACTTCCGGGTTCAGACAGACCACAGGCCCCTCAGATGGTTGATGCAGATGAGGGGTGAGAATCCAAAGCTGTTGAGGTGGTCCATTTCCCTACAGGGGATGGACTTTACGGTGGAACACCGCCCTGGTACAGAACACGCCAATGCTGATGGACTGTCCAGATTTTTCCGCCTTAGCGATGAGAACTCCCTAGGGGTAGGATAGTTCTCCCCACATTTCAGCTGGAGGGGACACGTGTTAGACCTGGCATCCTTGGCGTGGGTCTCCCTTCCATTTTTTCGTAATGCCTCCACTGTTGCCGATATGTTTTTGCTGGACTAGATGCTCATGGGCACTTTGCCGCTGCTAATCAGTGCCAAAGTGCAAGTGCTCCCTATCGTTAATTGATATATGTATTAGTGACTCCATGATTGGATGATTGGTTTACTTGTCAGTCCCTAGTACAGTGCACTCAGTGTGCCCAGGGCTTGTAAATCCAATGCCGCTGGTGGGCTTGCAGCACTGGTTGTGCCACCCACAGAAGCGGCTTGTAAAATGTGTCTCAGGCCTGCCATCGCAGAGCCTGTGTGCAGCCTCGGGCTGCCATGTCGACTTGGTGAGTACACCCACTTACCAGTCCCTAAACCTTCCCTGTACTGCATGTTGGTCACCCCTAAAGTAGGCCCTAGGGCAGGGTGCATTGTAAGTATAAGGTAGGACATGCCCTGGTGTGTGTGGCATGTCCTAATAGTGAATTACAGCCATTTTCGTTCTTCACTATTGCAAGGCTACCTGCTCCCCATAGGCCAGAATGGGCAGACTGACTATTACACCTTATAATCAGAACTGACCCAGGGAACATGGTAGAAAAACGAATTTAGTATGCCTGAACTCAGGATGATAAAATACATCTTTTAGTGAAGTTGGTTTTAACATTCTGTGTTCGAAAATACCACTTTTAGAAAGTGGGTATTTTCTTGCCTAACTATCCAAGCCTGCCTCTGCTAGGTTGTGTATTCCTTGTCTGGAGATTGAGTGACAGGGGCTGGGGGTGGCTACCGGAGACAGGGTGAGTCAGCGCAGGGCTGAATAGAAAGATTTGCATCCAGAGTGGAGGGAGGAGTTGCACCTGGGTCTGAATAGGGCTGTGCCTGCCTTCCACAATGCTGGCTCCACCTCCTGCCGGGCGGCTGAGCACTCTGCCCCACATTCTGAAAGGAAAGAAGGAGTCAGAAAAACAAAGTGCTCCAGAACTGACCAGAACTGGTTTTGGACTAGGCAGAGGCCTCTCTGCCTCCAGAGAACAAAGAGAATCAGGGTATAAGAGGGGCACCCAGACCCCAGGAAGATTAGATCACTTTTGGGAACAAGAAGAAACCTTTACTGAGGAGCGGAACCAAGAAGAAACTGAGGAGAAACTATCCCTAAGCCTGAAGTGCTGCTTGGGGGATTGGCCTGCAGTGGTTTGCCTGACTGCCAAAGAGAGGAGAAAGGAACTTTTGCTTTGCTGTGACTTTCATCAACTTGTGAAGGATCTCCAAGGGCTTGGAAGAGAGCTTGCCCCCTGACCGAAGTCCCAGGACCATTGGACTTCACCCCCTTTGTGAATTGCTGCTGGAAACTCTGTTTCAGTGGCTACAGAGGTAGGGAGCTGTGACCGACTCTCACGACCGACTCGGTGTCCTGCAAGCACCGCATCGAAGCACCGTCTCGCCCTGCAACGCACGGCCCTGGTCTCACCGACTCCGTCAACGAGCCGCTGCCTGCACCGCATCGAGGGACAACGCGTCCTGCAACGCTTCGCTACGCCGAATCGAACTGGTCCGACCGACACGGTCACTGCTGCTGAGTTCGAGTCCTGTGACCGCACCGGAGTTGGGCACCGCTCGCACGCTTTGCGACGCACCGCCCGACTCGCACCGCTGTCCGGACTGATCGACGCCAGCTCCTGAATCCGGCTCCGCCGCCGCACCGCAACCTGCCAGCACCGCATCGAAGCACCGTCTCGCCCTGCAACGCACGGCCCTGGTCTCACCGACTCCGTCTCGACGACGTCAACGAGCCGCTGCCTGCACCGCATCGAGGGACAACGCGTCCTGCAACGCTTCCATTTTTGCATCGCGACCGCGACGAACAGCCATCCGGCTCGCACGCCCGTGCCTGCCGCTTCAAGTAAAAGGTACTGTGACCGAGTCTGTCTACGCTGTGTTGGCCCGTCTCGACGCGGTCAGCTGGATTTGTTAGACTCTGTTTTGTTCTCGACATCGCCGTAGCCGGAGGAGGCTACCGACTCGCACAGAACCTTGAATTAAGCCTTTTTGATCAGAACTAAGTATTCTTAACAGTATTGTGGATTATTTTTGTCGTTTATGGTCTTGTGATAAATCTATATAAAGTATACCTATTTTTATAAATATATAACCGGTGTGGTGTCCATTTGTAGTGTTGTCACTTGATTACTGTATGTGTTCACAAATGCTTTACACACTGCCTCTGAACTAAGCCTGTCTGCTCGTGCCAAGCTACCAAGAGGGTGAGCAGGGGTTATTTCGGGAGTGTACCTACTTTCCCTGACTAGACTCAAGGGTCCCTATTTGGACAAAGGTACATACCTCTGCCAACTAGAGACCCCCAAATCTAACAGTCACTTATACCACTCAACTCTGTTTCTTCAGTGATTTTAAGTGGTATCGATCCAAATGGCACACTTGATTTCAACTTCTTTCGATCGTAGATTTTTGGACATTCAGCATTGAGAGTTCTTTCTGGTCTTGATATGGTGCTTGCTCCTTCTCCTGGATTTGCCTGTTGCTCTGGAAGCATTTTGACTGTCACATATGATGGAGTATTTCCTCCTTCTTCTACTCCAAGAGCTTCAATGCTATTCTGTGTGATATTCGGGAGACATTTTTTCACCTGTCTGTGGTTCTTCACCCCTTTTTCCTTGCTGTTGGCCACTTGCAGTATGTGTACAATCTGCTCACCTTGCAGTGGTGAATTCACCAGTGTTCTCGGTTCTGGCTCATAGAACACTATTTCCTTGATGTTGTCCTTTTGCGCATGTGACATTGAAAAATTAGATTTTTGGTATAATCTTGAACTTTTTTCTTTTAGAGGGAATTCTGTGATAAGAATTGCGCTATTGGTCTTCCGCAAAATGGGCTTTCACACAGCGCTCACTGCTTTTGTATGTAACATGAAAGTCACTTTGGAGGCACAGGGTGATCTGTTCTGTGTACAGAATATATTGTTGAGGGTATACCAGTGAGGTTATTTTGTTTGGAGTTTTAGCCCTGATGAAGTCGGTAATATGACGAAACACGTGTTGGTTAAAAGGCTGAACTGAAAAGATTCAAGACAATAAAGTATTCATAACTGTCAAGATTGAAAAGAATGATTGAAGATTGATTTCATTTGTTTTGTTTACACTCTTGCGTGAGCTAAAGGTTGTGTAATTTCTCAATAAAATCTGTTCGCATCCTGTTAAAAGGACCACCTGATCTCCCTATGTGACTCAATGAACTAGTGTTTGTTTCCCTACATTCATCTGTTGGCATGTTACACAATGATGACATAGATCCTCTGCAAGTATCCTGAATCTGGGGTTCATCCAATTCTGTCTGAAAGAACTAACCATAGCATTCCTAACAAAATGTGTGGGACCATGGAAAAGTCATGCCTTGAGAGCTAGCAAACTGTCTAGTCACACTGGCCTAACATCTTCTGAAATTCAAATGCCAACCCTGCTGGTGTGCCTCAGTGACATTTTCTTGCAAGTTCTTGAGTTCTTCCCATATGTCAACTACAGAGATTCATCTGTGAATGTTCCATTAAATGTGCAGGCCACTATGGCACAATATTCTGATACCTCATCAGCATATCTCTTGCCGACTGTGATTTAACCATTGTCACTTCTATGTGCTGCACATTTAACAACAGCAATTTCAGTGGGGAGTTGTAACGCATCATATAATCTCTTTACTTTTTCATCGTTTCTAGTCGGTCAACCAGATGATGTCATGAAACATCTTTATGACCATAACTATTCAAAGTCGTGGACAACACCAAAGCCATACATTAATAATCTGTAAACATAGTCACTCTCATTAGGCTGTTAGATTGCCGGCTCGGGTAAGGGCAAGAAATTCTACAACTTGTGCTGAGGTTACCTCGAAGCCAGGAAGCTTCAACAATGTCTTGGATTGTGCAAACAGCATAAGCTGCTCAAAGGAAACCATCATTTGTTTCAAGCATGAGCCATCCACAAACAGTACATAATTGGGTCTTATTAAAGGCTTGTCTTTTATGTCAGGTCGTGACTTGGTGCATAACTCAATGACATCTAAACAGTCATGTTCAAAATCACCAGAATTTCTAAGATATTCTGGAAGGGGCATCAAGGTGCTAGGATTTAAAATCTGATACTTCACGTTGTCAGATGCAAGGATCTGATGCTCGTATTTAGTAAGACGAGGATTTGTCATTGTTAGACCTGGCATCATTGGCAGGGTTCCCTCTGACCTTTTGCCTTTTGACCTCCTGGTTTTACTGTTTTGCTGACTTTATTTTGCTGGCTTTGGGAATCTGAGCACTTTACCACTGCGAATCAGTGCTAAGGTGCATGTGCTCTTTACTGAAAACATGGTAGCATTTGCTTATCCACAATTGGCATATTTAATTTACTTCTAAGCCCATAGTAAAGTGCAGTACATGTACCCAGGGCCTTTAACATATATACTACTAGTGGGCCTGCAGCACTGATTGTGCCACTCACTTAAATAGCACTTTAAATACTTCTCAGGCCTGCCACTGCAGAACCTGTGTGTGTAGGTTTAAACTGTCATGGCAACCTGGCAAGTTAACCTACTTGCCCGGCCCAACCATCCTTTTTTTTTTTACATATAGGACAGCCCAGGGGCAGGGTGCAGTATATTTAAAAAATAGGACATGTGCTTTTAAGTTTCCCATGTCCTGTTTTTTTACTACTGCAAGGCCTATTTCTCCCACTGGACAGCATTGGGATTGCCTTATTACAATTTGTAAGTGTAATTTTCATTTGGGAAGAGATGGGACCCTGACATTTATTGTCTCTGGAATCACAATTTAAAAATCCAACTTATGGTGAAGTTAATTTTTATAATGAAATGCAGAAAATGCCACTTTAAAAAAGTTGGCATTTTCTTACTGTAACCATCTGCTGCCTTCTGCCTGTCTCTGGAATACATGTCTGGGGTGGGTGACAGTTGGACTCCTGCATTCCCTCTAGATAGCCACACAAATAAGGAAGGGTAGGCATGACTGAGTGGCCATCTGCAGGCTGATGGTTCATCTTCAGCAGGATGGAAGGGAGGAGCTGACTCACCTGAAAGGACTGTGTACTATCCCCACACAAAGGGTTGCATACCCCCCCCTGTAGTGAGTCTGGAGCCAGGGCAGAATAGAAAGGGACCCTGTTCACTTCAAAGCATCTCTTTGAAGTATCATCCACTTCAAAGGCCCAACTGAGTATACATATACTGGACCTCTGACTCCACCAAATCCTAACACTTCTGGAAATTAGGACATTCTACCAGGTAGAAGGACTGCAGTGCTACTGGAGGAACTTTCACTTTGCTGTACTGCTTTGCTGTGCTTGCCTTCTGCCTGCTGCTTTTTACATGGGAGTGAGAAGGACTGGACCCACATCACTAAATACTAGAAACAAAGAATTGCCAAGGGATTGTTGGCTTGCCTCCTGTTTCTGAAGTCGAATGGATATCAAAGGCTTCTCTCTTCAACCTGCAAACAGCACCTGGACTCTGTCTGCTGTGAAACCTGCCCTGACAAGTGGTGCCAATACAGTCCTGGGCCCGTGGAAGTGAGCTCAAAGTGCTGTATATGCCATGCATCGACCTAGTTGTGCCAATAGAAATTGCCGCATCCCTGCCATTGTGGGAACCAGATTGACACATCACCCTTGGAACCGCTGCATCGCCTCTGGAACTGATGCATCGAAACCAACGCATCACTGCCACTGTGTGGAGAAGATCGGCGTGGAGAAAACCCATCACATCACATTCGGAACCGCCACACCTCAGAACCGGTGCATTGCTCACAGACCCGACGCATCACCGCAGTTGCATGGAGAAATCCGGCGCATCACTCCAACTGCATGTGGATCACCAATGCATCTCGTTTCTTGCGACCAGGATCAAGGTACTTTTGCTCAGCGGGCCCTGCGTGGGTCCTGTATCCAGCTCGCACTCCATCACGGCCAGTGTGAACTCTTGACTTTGTCTCGGTCCAGCGCGACCAATTCACTCTTTAAGCGCTCACTGCCTCTAGGCGCAATTTTTTCCTTTAATGTTTACAATGTATATCTCGACTTTTACTGAATAGGTTATTGTCATTTTGGTCTTGTTTTATTTATAAAATTATTCTCGATTTTTCTAAAATGGTGTGGAGTCTTTTTGTGGTATTTTCAGTGTGTTACTGTTTGATGTGTTGCACAAATACTTTACACATTGTCTCTTAAGTGAAGCATGACTGCACTGTGCCAAGCTACCAGAGGGTGAGCACAGGTTAATTTAAAGTTTGTTTCTGACTTACCCTGACTAGGATTGTGGTTTCTGCTTGGTCAGGGAGCATACCTGTGCCAGCCTGAAACCCAATTTCTAACAGTCATGTATTGGGATTTTATTCAGGTAAGCAAAATCTCCACTGAATGTGGGACCATAACAGTTAAAGTATGTCCCATCACTATACGTCTCAGGCCTGAGACTCAGCCCAGCTACCAATTTCAGCCAACCAGACAACCCTGCAGTGATGGGATCATGGGTCATTTAAAAGTATGCCACGGGCCATGTAGCCTCACCCTTCATCTGTGTAATCACTGAGGGAGCGCAGCCCTCCTTCTCACTGCAAAACAAGGTAAATCTCTTCGCATATTCTGGCATTCCTAGTGTCGGAGCATGAAAGAGACTTCCTCTCAGCTCTAGGAAAGCTTTCATGCATTTGTTGTCCCATAGAAGCGGATCAAGCAGATCTTTGTGCGTCAGCATTAACAAAGGATTAGCCACAAGGGAAAAGTTTGGTATCCACTGTCTACAGTAGCCAACCATTGCGAGAAACATCCTGACTTCTTTCTGCATTTTAGGAGGACCCATTCTTAAAATTGCCTCCACTCTCTCGTGTGACAATTTTCTCATTCCCTTGTCAATGAAATATCCTGGAGATTGAACTTCTTTTAGGCAGTATTGCAATTTGCTTGGGGATACTTTATGTCCATTTTCAGCAAGATGTTTTAAGAGTTCAATGCTGTTTTGCTTAAAGGCTTCTTTTGCTTCTGATGCCACAAATAGGTTGTCAGTGTACTGTACATGGCCTGAGGTACAAGGCATTTGCAATGTCTCCAGATTTTCTTTAATATCTGATTAAATATTGATGAACTTTCAGTATACCCTTGTAGAACTCAGCACCATGCCAAAACTCTCTCAATCGAAATACAAATGAGAACCGAAACTGGCTGTCCTCATGTAAAGGAATCAAGCAGTAAGCTTGACAAAGGTCCACAACAGTGAACACGGGATTACAATTTCAATACTTTTTCTCAAATCTTGAGCTATTCTAAATCTACCATTGGGCTTCTGTAATCCCATAATCAGTGAGTTGCACGAACACCCGATTATTTCTCTCAAAATCCGTTTCTGCAACATGTCTTCAATTATTCGTGTAATTCTTGCTATTATCTCTAGGGTCATGTGATAAGGTAGTGTTCTTGGTAAAATTGCATCGGGCTTGACTGTGAGATGCACTGATTCTATACCTTTGATTAGTCCTACAGAATCTTTCAGTTCAAATCCCACGTCCTCATCGTGTGTTTGAAATTCAGCTCCCTTAGAGATACAATGAATTGTGCAACTTAACATGGACAACAAATTACGTCCCAATAGGTTTGCAGGACTCGAATCACCCACACAAAATTGGTGATTTGCTTCAAATAAACCTATTTTTATAGGTACTTCACTTGAAACAGGATTTGAACCTGCTTGTTTATAATTCCTACAACTTGGATCTTCTTTCCCGAGAGGGGTAGGTCTGGGACTTCCGCTGTTATAAAAGTGGAATGGATAGCACAGGTGTCAATAAGAAAAGACACTTGGTGGCCATGTACCTCACCTTCTACAAATGGTCCACTCTGGTATACTTCTAAGACTGCACCAAATGTGTGCAATCTGCCTCCCCTCTCAGGCACCATCATTGAAAATCATCTGTCTCAAAATTCTCACTTTCGATCATAGGGAATTGCTGATATGTATTCTGGTTCTGTGTCTGTAATGTACTTCTGTTTATTCTGGGCATCTGTTTGAGGTTCATGTTCATTTGTGCATTATGCTCATTCTGTTGACCATAGGGGCTTGTGGGACTGGCATTGTTGAGATTTTTGTCTGCATAGCTACTTGCACTTGTTGAACAGGAACATTCTGAATTTGTACCAGATCCCCTCCTTGCATTTGATTATTAGCATTTATTCTATCTGCATTAAGTCTACACTTGTGCTTCCAATGCCCGATTTTGTTACAAACATGACAAGGAATAACTTTCTTCAGCGTTGAAATATCTACTTTGTACTTGAATCAATCAGAACTATTCGAGCTCTTCCCTGAATGCCAACCAAACCTCCTTGAACACCCTGATGACCAACTGATGAATCTCATTCTGGAAACCAACATTCTGCATCGCACCGACATTTCTTGCAAAAGACTGATTCTGAAAACCTTTCTGTGCCAGCTTCATCTGTGCCATCATGAATTTCTCTTTAGTTTTTCTCTGCTGCATCTCTAATTTATTACTACCATACATACTTCATAAACTCATCTAATGACTGGAATCAAACCAAGCACAAACTGTAAAAAAAAGAATCCCATATAAGTGGGCTCAAGATGTGTTTGACCTGTACGCTACTGAAATACCTTTAACAATAATACTCATGCACTGCCTCTTTCACTTCCTGCTCAGTTATATTCAGTCTCACATATTCAAAATCTTTTGGAGGAACTCTGACCTTCAGGAAAGTAATTGCCTCATTGTATTTATCCATCACAGTAGGTGAGGGTGCATTGGTACGAGAATCTCTTGGTGGCTCTGTATCTGGCCAATGAACAAAGTGTTTTCACTCAGCCCACAAATCATTCGGGACGACTTTGTCAAAGAATGTATTCAGATCAATCCACAGCCCCTTTTAAATCTTAACAAAACATTCAACCTGGGTATACATTGCATAGGACTTTCTCTCAAATTTGAAAAATTGTTCCATAAATGATGCAAGTTCTCCCCTACTCCAAGGCATGTGTACATACCCTCAATGTGGTATTCCTCTCAGTGTGTAAATCCTACCTCTCTCGTCATCTGGAGGACCGATAGGTGGCTTTTGCTGAACATCAGCTGCCTCTGCCTGACTCCTTTTATTTTCATGTTTCCTTGCCCTTTTGTTTTCTCATTTCTCAAACTCACTCAATCTGCGAACACTCCTCACTAATTCAATAATGTGTATTCGCATTCGCATTCCTGAAGAACGAATTGTCTCGATTGATTCATTATCCAAATGTACCCTGAAACTTCATTGCAATGGGATGCTTTTTGAAAGAGTGACTTCATATTTGTTTGCTACTTCAGTCAGTTAGTCATATACAGTCGCTCCTCTCCTAGTAATTTCTTTGCAACGGACGTGTGACTGCACCAAGCGTTGTTTTTGGCTTGGTAAGTATCAAGAGTATGTCATCAGAGTAGAGACAAAGTTTCTGATGTTCTCCCCCAAATTGAAGTCCATGTACCTCCGGGTCCTCTCTCAACCTTGCTGCTAAAGGCTCTGTGGAGAGCACAACGAGGAGCAGTGACAGGGGATAGCCCTACTTGGTTTCCCTCCTCAACTCTACTGTGTTAAATTTGTTCCAGTCTATTGTAATGTGTGCTGTATGTGCTCTATAATTTTCCAGAGACCAATTAGACATCTGGGCCCCAAAGTCTAGATTTTCTAAGATTCTGGCCAGGAAGTGCAAGCTACCATGATTAAATGTTTTTTCTGTGTTACATCACTGGGATCTCTTTCCTAGTAGCTTTTTCTATTAGATGGGTGACTCGTCTAATGCTGTCATGAGTTTATCTACCCTTCATGAATCAGGATTAGCCCAGCAAGATATTTTTCAAATCAACTTCCCAGGACCTTAGTAAAGATCTTGGCATCAAGATAGATGTAGCAATGCAATGGGTCTATAGTACTTGCATTCTGTGGGATCTTTCCCTGGCTTGAGGATCACCGTCACATCTGCTTCACACATGGTATGGGTGACCCCCCAGACCTTCACCAAATCTGTTGAAAATCTCTGTTAAATACTGTTTTGTATTAGACAGTAGTGAATCCTTCAGAGCAGGGTGATTTCCATATTTTAAGTGTCATAATTGCTGCTAAGACTTCATCAGTTCCTATCAGTCTGTCTAGATATCCTTTTTGTGTAACTGTCAGCTTGGAGAGGTTACATTCCCTTAAGTATTTTTCCCCTTCTTCTTCATTTTCATCCCCTCTAACTTACAACCCTTGATAGAACTCCCTGGAAATTACCATCATGACCTTCTCATCATTTAGAAGCTGGGCGTGGGAGTTCCGTATCGTTCATAGGACCCTATTGTTAATTCTAGTGTTAATCTGGTGTGCTAGAAGATTTCCCATTTTATTGCCTGTAGGGTGGAATATCTGCTGTGTTTTTAAGAGCATTTAATATTTAACTGCCCCTTAAGACTGTTTATTTTCTAATTCTTCCTGATTTTGTATGCTTTTTGTGAAGTAGGTCTCCCTTTTGCAACTTCGCTTTAATCTTTTCTGTTTCTAATCTTGCTTTCAGCACATCCCATTTACTGGACAGTAATCTTATGTCATTTGTGTAATTCTCCATAAAAAGTTGTAAAGCATCTCACAATTCCTTGAGGTTAGCAGGATTTTGCATAAGATAGTCGCCATCGTCCCTGGGGCTGCTTCCAAATTACCATCTCCCATTGTATCATCAAATCAGCATGGTCAGAGAGTGTAATGTCTCCAGTTTCTACCTTCACCACTAACCCTAGCATTTGGTTATGTATTAGCAGGGGATCTGTCCTAGTGTATATCCTATAGGTAGATGAAAAAGGTATAGTTCCTCTGGACTACTGCAGTGGGTATTGTCTATGTTTCAATCTTTTTTGGTCCGCTCCCAGGCGATTAGTCTTCTGTAGCAGAATCTCTAATGTGTAGCTATAGTTTCTCTCAGGTGGAGGGGAATGTCAACATCTTTTCAATGTATTAATTATTGAGACTCTAACATATTTATCAAGTCATGCTCCAATAATTCTCTATGTGTAGTGGTACCTTTTGTGCCCCCTTCCCACCCCTCTTCCAAAATCCAACCATTAACTTAATAAACTAGTGCTAACTCTCCCCTCTTTGCTCCACCCCTTCTGTGCCTCATCACCATTGTCCTGTGGTATAAATGATACAGGATACTCTCCTAGATTTCTCTAGAAGCCCCACTGTGCCTCTTGGTACCACCTTCGTATTGGGGAGTTGTTCACATTCTCACAGGTCTGCAATGATGTGTCTGCATGTTCCTTTCACTTGTATCTACCACAAGGCTTATCTTTAAAATGTGTTTAGTACAGCCAAGGAAAATTTCACTAAAGGGTCACTGTCTGTTCTCATTGATCAAAGGCTCCATAATTATGTATTCCTTGTTGATCTCTATTTGTTTTAATAACCTCAGGTTTTGAATAGTGCACCTTATTTTGTAGGTACATTGAGGAGTTGACAGCATTAAATAGCTTATTTTTTTTATATTGCGTTCTGTGCACATCCACCATTTTTTACTACAATTTCCTTGTCATTTCATTTAAACATTATTCCTTCAGGGAATGTTCAGTGGCATTACACTCTCTTTGCCTTGAGGATCTGTACCATTCATTTATAAGATCTTCTTTTCATAAGAGTTACTGGTGGCAAGTCTTGGAATATCAAGACTTTGCTGTTACCACGTTTTTTGTTTATAGCCCTCACTATGATTAATTCTTACAGGTGGTGAGCAGACATGTTTGGCAGAATGTCACATGGTTGAGCACTGGCATCGAGGGTTTTCTTCCCCACACAGTGAGTACCCTATCTGTGCATATGGGAAAGTCTTATCCTTCACCTAAGCTCTGTCTAAAAAATTCTCTCAAGCACCCTTCAATATTATTGCCTTCTTCCCCTTCTTCCAAATTGTGGATTTTAAGGTTGTCTCTCCTGGACCTATTTTCCAGATCTTCACATCTGTTCATAAATTGTTTAACTTGAGTTTCATTATTAATGTGGTGGCCACTTGACTCATTTCAGAGAGAGCTTGTATTGGCTATTTTATTGATGGGATTCTTAAGTTCATGGTTTGTAAATCCAATTTTACCACCACTATGTTGGATCCCAAATTTTGTTTCTGAGTTTGCTAAGCTCATCAGTCAATGTCTTAGGTCCTTTTTTAAATTCTTCCATGCAGTTTTGGAAGTCCTTCTTAGATAGAGCAGGTCCAGATTTCACTGCCATTTCACCAGGGCTGTCATTCTCCTTTCTCCAGTGAGGCGATGCATTTGTATTTGTTGGTAAAGCAACAAAAGAGTAAAGCTCTGTTTGCTTGGCTGCTTTTCCATGACTTTACATCAGAGGGTTACGGTCTCATATTCTGAGGTTGTAGAGGGATTTATCTGGTTAGCTGTAGCCTTGGGCATGCAACTAAGAATTGCAAGAATGCCTGGCAGTTTGCCTTATGGCCCAGGGAGTTTTGCTGTCCCTCTCAATCATTCTTCTTTTACTCATTTCATCATCTTCTTTGTGCCCTCATTGTATCGCATTGTAGCCAATCTTTACATTTTTATCTCTATTTCATAAGCGCTTTTCATTATGTGTTGTCTTTACTATGCCCCATACATTGGGTACTTTTACATCACGAGGAATGCGGCACTTGTACCTTCCACTGTGATATGGGGGTGTTGTCCTTCTGATGGGATCCAAAGCCTAGGGCCTATTCATGGGCTCCCTGCAGCGCTCCCTCTGTTATCTTCACATAGCAGATCATAATTGTGCAACCTACCTAGTCTCTGCAGCCGCTACAGTGCCCCATGGCCTTTCTTTAGCTGGGTTCAGAGGACACAGTGGTGGCTGCACTTCCCCTCCGGCATCCTCTGTAACCACCCAGGTTCTCCAATCGGCAGTTGCTCCACCTCACTGCAGTCACAGGCGCAGCCTCACCTTTCTCGCTCCTTCCCAGCTTTGGCCGCTGGGCTCCACACACCTCTCTCACATCGCTCCAGCGAGCAAACTGCTCTCTTCAGGTCGTCTTCGGCCACGATTCATTTCAATTCAGCTTTCTCTGATATCAGAAAGCCACAATCACTGCCACCTTTTGTATTTTCCCTGCAGCCGCCACGCACTGTAATCCCTTCCCATCTACCTTTATTTTGTGGATGATTTAGAGTTTCGTAGCTGTTCAGTGGAGTTGCCAGTCATTGCTCCGTGATTTGAGATATTTTGCACGTTCTAGGATGCTTGGATCATCTATAGGCACATGGAGTGACAGGGTGCAGGGTGGAGCTGCTACTCCACCACCATCTTGACTCCTCCCTATTTTTTTTTTTTTATTAAAACAAATCACCCTCATGAATTTAGTTTCTAAGGTGAAGCAACTCTAAGAAAAGAACAAGTGGCCTGCATGAAATTCAAAAGTATTCGTAAAACATAAATATTCAGATCCATTGTGTTTAGGCAACTGGTTTCCTCCAAAGAACATACCATGCCCCTTCAGCCACTAATGCCAGAATCTGGGCACATGGAATATGTTATTCCCATTCATTACATAAGATGTAAACTTTCTATGAGACCTCCGAATTACAGTTGATGTCATACGTTGTCCTTTATTTTGTGCAGGGTAATATTGGGAACCCTTCTATGCTTTTCTCTTTAAATGCACAACAACAATTAATGTATATATTTATGAATTGCACATTTCTAAAATGATGATTGCCTCTGTTGATCCACCTTATTTCATTTCAGGGAGGAGCGAAACCTGGCTCTGTACGATGGATTAACATTGGTCATTTGCCATATGCTTTTTGGGGTATACTCACAAGAACGTGCGCTAAACATCTCCAAAAAATGTTAATGCAACTTCACACATCGCAGTCTATCGCGGGAAAATAACCCTGTGTTAACGTGGAACTCACAACATGGCGGTACCATACGATAGCCTCCCGAAACCGCGGCCAATGTCCGCCACACAACCACCGCAACGGCGATAAAAACACAAACCCCAACGCGTAAAAAGACGTGATGGGCCCAAACGCGATAAGAAAACAGTGATAACCAGCGAGAGGCCAGCAATACCCACGCGTAATGCGGGAAAAAGCACAAGAACAGCATACGGAAAATGCCACTAAAAAGGAAATGAACTGCGGAGTACCACGGATGCACCCTGACCGACTGCAGAGGACAACATGAACCCCACAATCCCCACGGAGGAACACCCAGGAATCCAGGGGTCATGGAAGGGCAATGAGAAGAGGAAGAGAAAGATGGGGTACAGTCTGCAGGAAAACACGATTATCGTCACGGATGAGATAGAACACCACCACCAACTGTACGTCACCTCCAACGTGTCATTGGCAGCAAAGAGGCAAAGATGGCACACCATCTCGGACCATGTGAATGCCGTCGCAGCGCCGAGGAGGACAATGGAAGAGGACAAGAGGCGCTGAATTGATGTGAATGGCAAAACCAAGCAGAAACTCGCTGCCAACACGAAAGCAGCAACGCACTTCGGAGGAGGGGGGCCAGCAGAACACCAGGAGCTGAATGACATGGAGAAGATGGTGGCCACAGTCATCAGTTGGGAGACGGTGACAGGAGTTGGGGATCCGGACACTGCTCAACATGACCTGACACCACATCAACAGGGTGCGTACCGACCAGGGAGTGGGGAGATGGGGGGAGGTGGGCACAATGGCACACATGCACAATTAAGCAGAGCACACTGCACACCCACAATGACTCAGGATCATGCCCCTGATCCCACGGGAACACTACAGCACACACACAAACACCAAGTAGTCCCACGTACACCATGTGCCCAAAGGGGCACCCACCCAACACACCAACAATCACACAACCAACACATGCACATGTGCGAAACACAGCAAACATGCATATACGTCAGCCACACTGACAATGCAAGAGACACCACATGACGAGTAGCATGGCTGCAGTCCAATCGTCATGACAATGTTCAAGGAACGACACTGAGGTGGCTGAGTGCGGACCACATACGGAAAGGAGCAGGTCACACTCGGACACAACCACCTGCACAAACAACCCCTGACGTCAATGACACATCTGCAGACAAACCATGCCCAAGAGTCACAACTCGACAAAGAGCACAAGTTACCCAAGTCTGCAACATCTCAGCACTGTGGAAGCACAGAACTGAAAGGCACACCGCATGAAAGGGATAAGTGGCAGCCAAATCAGAGCCGCAGGGAGCGACTCACCCACCGTGCAGCATACGCACATAACAATAAGTGCACCTCGACATTGACAACATCCTGGTACAAACAGCAACACCTCCACAACAGAACACAGGACACAACTGGTGCCGCATATGTGCACAACATGGCCAATCACATCTGGCACAGCAGGAAACTGTGACATGACAATGTACAAGTACAACCTGTAACCTGCAAATATTTTTTATTCACACATGCTGTGCTTGTGGACATTTTGTACTGTCCCATGATTGCCAGGGATGGCCACAATGTGATGTGCTCATGTGAAGAAATTGGCAATGAGGGTGTCCCTACGGGCTATTCCTGCCGCAGCTGCAGTGGGATGTGGGCCACCTGCCCTATCGTCCTCATCATCGTCCGGTACTTCTGGAACTTGGATCCATGGGGCATTGGTGCGTACACAGATGCTGTGCAATACACAACATGCAACGATCATCTTGCATACGATGTCTGGGCTGTACAGGAGCCTTCCACCTGTGACGTCCAGGCACCTGAAACGTGACTTCAACATGCCAAATGTGCATTCCACGATGCCCCTGTTGCGTATGTGGGCCACATTGTACTGACTCTGGGCGGGTGTGTTCGGGTCTCGGAGGGGTGTCATCATCCAAGGGCAGAGTGCATATCCTTGATCACCTGTGACAGTGCAGAGAGAAAAGAGTCAATACTTGGTTCGGCATGATGTGTTGGCAGGCCCACTAGTCCAGTGATGCCTGTGCTGGCTGTGTGTGGGGTGAGTGTAAGCCAGCCCTCAGGGAGCAGCTCGTGCTGGCAACAACTTCAACAGTCATCAGGCACTCAGGAATGCAATGTTCGAACAGCAAGGGAGCATGACTTGAGTTGCACAGAGTTAGTGGCCCCGGATGCACAGCGGCTGACACAGGCCTACCGCCATGGTACGCTGACTTGCGGGACACTGGGGTAGGGTCATGAGGGCAGAGCAGGGTCTTGTATGTATCAAAGGTGGTTTTCGCGGAGCATCTCGGGGGAGAGTGGGAGGTGTACCCCCAGGGCATGATGCAGAGGGCACATTCCAGCTGTGTCCGGCAACATGGCGGATATGAATGCCACAGACTCATGCCAAACACCAAGTCCGTAACTGCCAGTTGCTGATGACAACCCCCAGGCCACAGGCTTAGACACCAACAATGTTCTGCCGGAGGCTGACGGTGACTCACGGCGCACAAGGTTAGTGGCACCAGGTCAGTCCTTGCTAGTGGTCGACCTCCTCCGTAACGGTGATCCGAGTTTCCACCGGACTGAAACGCATCTTTCTCTCACTCCTCTCCCTGCATTCACTGGCATGAACTCTGCCATTGATTAATGAAGACTCAGTTCTAGATGTGTGACATACTGGACTGCAGTGTAGATGGCTGCAGCGGTGGGGTATGTCAACGAATGAGGACTCCTGGGGGCCTGTGTCGATGGTCTGAGGAGGCTGCCAAGGTCGCGGGCTTGGGTCTTGGAGCTAGCACCGGCAAGTGGTGGGCCCTCTTTGACACACGATGGTGTCAGCAGGTGAGCAGTGCGGCCTTGGAGAGCTGGGGCGGGCAAGCCGGGTCTGGGTATCAGTGGCCTGGGGTGCAGCAGGCGCACAGGCTCACAGGCCCCATTGCTCACGGCGTCGGCCTCGTGGCGGGCTGAGAGGCACCACCCTGGCAGTGACGTTGGCCATTCCGGGAGAGCACCACGCTCAGCGCCACGGTGTTTTATCCACACCCTTGCGCAGGCCTGGCGTAAGCCGGGCCAACCCACTACGCTCATGCACACAGGGGGGGACGCAGCGAGCGACATTTCCACGATCTAACCCACAGCCTGGGGTGACATGGTTGCGTCCACTGTTCACTACTCTCCAGACACCAGCAGTTAATGTCTGCATGGACATATCTGTGGTTTGCATACCCAGGTCTGTCCTGCACATTCACGCCACACTTGTCGTTGTGTACATTCCCATTCATGGGTCACTTGCATCCTTTGCACATGCCTGCTTTCTGCCTCTCCACACGTTCAGCTGTTGTGTGGCTGTGGTTCCATGATATAGCTGGCTTGTGTACATGGGAAGCCCAGGATCCCAATGGAGTTGTGTTGTCGTGTCTGGTGGGTGGGCATGTTGATTGACATGTATGTGGTTTGGTCACGTGTGCATTCCCACAGTTGTGCGTTGTGTGATGGTGGCTTTGAGGTGTGTGGTGTGTTGATTTGGTACTTACCAACGAGCAGTCCAGTTCCATAGGTGCCATCCTGGAAGCGCTGGTTGATGATGGACTGTCGGAAGATGTAGGAATCGTGCACACTGCCTGGGTAGTTTGCGACAACATTGGTGAACATTCCCCGGTGGTCCACTATTGCCTGCACATTGATGGAATGCGTGTGCTTTCTGTTGCGGTAGATGTGTGCAGTGTCTGCAGGGGGCACAAGTAGGACACGTGTGCAGTCAATGGCCCCCAACACGTGTGGGAATCTAGCAATGGCGTAGAGGCCTTGCTTGCTCTCCAGCTGTTCCTGCACAGTGAAGGTACTGGGGTATGAAGCTGATGATGACATCCAGGACAGGTGTGAGGAACTTTGGGAGGGCTGGCTGTGAGACTCCTCCGACTCTGGCCGTTATTGGTTGGAAGGTACCAGAGGCCAACATGTGCAGCACAGCCAGCAGCTTTGTCTGCGGAGGGATGTTGGTTGTCCGCTGTGTTGGGACCGTCAGCCTGTGGCCGATGTGGGTCATGATACGGAGGATCGTTGTCCTTTTGAGCCTGTAGTGGGCAATGACTTCCTCGGGCGTTAGGTCTGTGAGACTAGTGCGTTTTTGGTAGGTCCTCTGTCTTACTCTGCGCTGCCTCTGTGGTGGTCCGGGGGGGTGCCGGTCCGGGTCCTGGGGGTGGTGGCAGTCCTGGGGGTGGTGGCGGTGGGTGTTGTGGCCCTGTTGGGGCTCCAAGCTGCATGATCAGTAGCTCCATGGCGTCGGTTGTTCTTCGGGTGTGGCTGTGTGAGGGGCTCCGTTGCCTACTGCAGGTAGTCGTCCTGCTTAACACCAGCAAGAGGCAGGTGTTAAATAGCTGCTGCTACCGCGGCTTATCGCGTGGTTTTAACTCGCATCGCGGATCTGGCAGTTCGTTGTGAAAGTGGTGTAGTGGTGTTTTCGTGGGTTTTTGCACGGGAACGCCTACTCTGCATCTCATTAGGGTTAGTTGGTGGTGTCACCCGTGGGGATAAAATTTGCGGCAGTTATCGCGGGTATACTGGCGATGTCTGCAGTTTGCACCCGCTTGTGAATGGGGCGATAAATCTGTCTCCACTTTTGATGTGCTAAGGTGGCGATAACTCGGCGATAAGTCCTTGTGAATATGCCCCTTTGATTCTAATTCGCTGTGATCACTTAGAGGCCAATCATGGTGGAAACTATGAAATTATGAGATAAAGTAATCAATGTTAATTAATTTAATAGTACGTTACCTGCACACTATACATAATCCATGGATTTATAGCTTTGGTTTTAAGTGCTTCTCCTTGAAGGACCCTTGAAAGGTTTGTGTATGGACCCTTCTGAGAGAGCTATGCCTAGTTCTGCTGCAGGGATGCAGGCACTGCTCCCCTTACTCCATTGAAATTAAAGCAATCAATTAGCAGATGCATCCCGCGCGCCACTAGCAGTTACTGTTTTGGACTTTTCAAACGGATCTAGCCTATTTTAGAATTTAATGGGTGCTAATCACTATTGATGGCAAGTTAAGAGGATGAGGCTCGTGCCCAGGACCACTGAAAGATGGACGCCCGGCTTTGTTGTGAATTTTGTAAATATCACAGGAGAGATGCAGAGTGGGAGAGGATGTCTACATCAGAAGTTCAAGGCTCAATGATACCATTTATAGATAAAGGCCCAAAGCAAAGTTATAGAGGATAGCTAAAATGTGACTGCAAGCCACAAGAAAAAGAAAGGAAAAGTGAAGTTAATTGCATTAAAATATATACTTTTTGAGAAAACTAATACAAGAGAAGCTGAATAAAATTGTTTTTGGATGCATTACGAGCCGTTCTTTCAACCGCTATATTTATATAAAGAATAGATATATTTGCATCAAAACTTCCCTTTTAAGAAAAATGCCCACTAGAGAGGCTCAGCAAGCAAAGAAAACCCAGCGAGTTTGGAGTATTAATAGGTGCACATCACTCCTTTGTGGTCTTGTGAACTTTCTCCTCTGATCATAGTTTTAAATGCTTGAAGCTGATTATCATGCTAAGTCCAGCCCCCTTCCATAGACTTGCTATACCGTTCTGTGCTACTAGCTTGTGACCCAGTTCTGTCTTGAAGAGATGCATGCTTAAGGCAAAGTGACTGCAGTTCGGTCTCTTGTCTTAATAGTGTGGAAGAACTTAGTAAAGATGTAGATATCCACACTTTCTTATCCCAAAAGATGCTGATTCAAAATCATATCACCATAACAACTGGCTTATTGCATCTTCTGGACTATAATTATTACTCAGTGACTTCCATAACTCATTTAAGTGTCTCAATCTGTGCGTCTTATAAAGGTGCTTGACTTCTCACATTAGCTTTTAAATGTTTGCTTTAGGCTGCACGCCATACTGGACGACGTTTATTGACTATAGGACACTCTAAAAGATTATCTGCAGCCACTCTAAAATCTATTCATCCTCAGCACTGCAATGTGGGGTGATAAGGGGCTGTTTCCCTGACCATTAAAGTCCTGCATTCAGACTTCTACCTATCTGCAAGCGCATAATGCTTTCTATGGAATCTGATGCACAGCATTCATACATATTTTTCAACTTCCTCTATCAAGAATAGCAAGACCCATAATGTTAGACTTACCTCTTCAAATTTATCAATCCATGTTACAGGTATTACTTTGTGGCGTTCACTATAATAACTCACTTTCTATGTCTACATAGGGCCAGATGTACGACCATTCCATTTTGCGAGTCACAAATAGCGTCGAATTGCGACCCGCAATTTGCGACTCGCAAAATGGAATGTACAACAGTGTCTCAGACGTTGTTTGCGATTCCCAATGGGGTCGCAAATTGCATGCCTCATTAATATTCATGAGGCAAGCGCAATTTGCGACCCCATTGGGAATGGCTAGCACTCCCAGGGATGGTGGCCTGCTGGGGTCAGCAGACCACCATATCTGGGACTGCTTTTTAAATAAAGGAGTTTTTATTTTTTTATTTTTAATGCAGCCCGTTTTCCTTAAAGGGAAACGGGCTGCATTTAAAAAAGAAAAATGAAACTTTTCAGTTTCATTTTTCAAGGGCAGGCAGTGGTCCCTGGGACCAAAGCCTGCTCTTAAAAAAAAATATTTTCAAACACACTTACAAAGATGAAGGGGTCCCCTTGGGACACCCCTTCCTAATAGCGAGAGTCGCAAATGCTATTTTGCGAGTCAGTGCCTCGCAAAATAGCGTTTGTACATACCAGGACCCTTTTTTGTGGTCGCAAACAGGCCGATCTCCTGTTTGCGACCGCAAAAAACAGTTGTACATCTGGCCCTTACTCTTTGGGGTTTTCAGGCAGCCCTCTTTATTGATTATTTTGCTATTGCGCCATTCAGATATTTCTTCCTCCTGCTGCAGCATGGGGCAGTGGGTCAGTCCACCTCAGCCATTGGCTAACTACAGTGTGAGTGAACACATTCTACCCTTTCACAAGGAACACATTCAAACATAAAGTATTTCCATTCAGCGCTTGTGGACTATTATGACAATGTGTGCCTTTTTAGATGAAAAACATATTATGCTGTTAGCCATTGTTTCAAATTGTCAAAGGTCCCAGCAGCTTCCCCAACAGTAACGTTTGTCAAAAATAAATGCAAAACAAGCATTGACAAAGCCAAAAGGCAGCCAGGCAACCCCAAACCTATTGCATTTGCCAATGCTTGTTTTTGAATATGGTTGTTGATGTAAATCAGGAAAAACTGTTCATCCATCAGTATGGAAATATATTTTCCTAGTTCAATCCATAAGCAGTAGAAGTATTTAGTAAATACTTGCTAAAAAATAGGGCTCTACCAATACTCAAAACTAACATACTAGTCTGGGCGTTTGTTTGTTTTTCAATAAGACAAGATAACATAAATCACGTACTAATCAGCCCAAAGGATGTAATTCAAGTATACATGTATGTAGTCCTTCTACTCATTTAATCATTTCCCCTTTGGCAGGCATAACTTTAAACATAATAGCGTGTCAGTGACACACTTCTGAGAAGAAGACATCAGAACCATACCATCCACAACACAAGATATGCTTCCACTATGCCACTTATCCTCATTTCACTCATAAAGAATGTTACCACTTCACCTGTCTACCCTGTCAAAGTCCTAACAACATGAGTAAGTTCCTCCTCCTAGAGAAAGGTACCCTTTTCAAGAAAACAAACACGCCTAGAGTATTTCTGTTTTTTATGTATATACTTCTACCCTTCCCTATATCCTCCCTCCTTCCTCTATCAACATCCTGCTTTGTTCTGTCTATGGGAGACAGCATACCATTAAGAGTTCTGAAAGGTTCCGAGATGCGGTGAGGCTGTGTTGAAAGGTCCTGCTTCAGCGTCTAGGATCCTGTTGACGTGGGCTTCTGATGCGAAGTCCAGTGTCAAGGATGTGTCTCACAGACGGGGCTGTGCACCAGTTACGAGGAGCTGTGAGGCTGCGATGTGGAGTCTGACAACTTCGTCGAGGCTGCCATCGATGAGGGCTCTGAGGGTCTGTATCACGGATGCATCATGGATGCGTCGTGCAGCAGTGGTTCCGATGCAGCAGTGGGATGCGGGTCTTTGCGATGGTTCGTGTCCACGTAGTAGTAGTGATGCATCAGTTCTGCTTGGGGTTGTAACCCGAAGCAGAGGAGATGCCTCGCTTCCACTGGGTCCAATGAGGCTAGCTGACTACCTTAGTCCCACTTCCATGCGTCCAGGACTGGGGTGGAACCACTTGGCAGGATGGACTCACAGATGGCAGAGTCCAGTTGATGTGTTCAAGGTTGTTCTGTCCATGAGGCTATAGTAGGAGAGCAGCCAACCAGCCCTTGGAGCCACTTTGGGGTCCTGGGTTCCATAGATCCAGTCCTTCTCACCCAGGTAAGGGGGCAGCAGGTCAGCACAGCATGGCTGCAGCCTTTTGAAGCAGCAGTCCAGCAGAGTGGCAGTCCTTTCAGCAGCACAGCGTCCTTCTTCATGGCAGAGTATCCACAGTACAGAAGTGCACTGAAGAATTGGTGTCTGAGGTCCAGTATTTTTACCCAGTTTTGCTTTTGAAGCGGTTCTGGAGGTTCCCCTTTGAAGTCCCCAGGCATCTTGCCTTCCCTGTCCTGGCTCGAGACTAACAAAAGAGGGTATGCAGCCCTTTGTGTGGAGGCAGGACACAGCATATTCAAGTGTAAGTAGGGCTGTGTTCAGCTCCACCCTCCCATCCGCGAGTGATGCCTCATCGAGGCACACCTAAGCTCTCTATTATGTGTGGCTGTCTAGGAGGAATACACAAAGCCCAACTGTCAGGTACACCCAGTCATGTGACCCAGAGACAGGCTGTAGGCACTAAATGGCTAAGGCAGGAATATGCTAACTTTCTAAAAGTTAAGAAACAGGAGGGGGTTGGGCCAATTTTTTTGTCAGCAAGGCTAGGCCACTGAATAATTATACAACAACATAGAAAAAGCCAGTACTGACATTACTTCTAGAGAAAGCAACTACAGCTTTAGCTATGACAATCCAAAGTGCACATGGGCCGACTGAGATTAGAAGTCTTTCTTCCAAGACGGCAACTTTTCTTTTCACCTGAGTCAATCTTTCTTTTCCTTCTGCATCCGTAGTGATCATGCCATCACAATGGCTCCTGTGATGACGTGATTACCACGAATGCAAAAGGAAAACGGTTGTTGCTTTCTCTCAAAAAATTACAAATATTTTGACAACTGACAAGTTCATCGTTTAGAATCCAGCCAGTGATGATGGAATAAAAAGGAAAAAATCTGGTAGGGGTCGAAACACGTCGATAATTATCAAATCACCAGGGTGTTGTCTTTCAAAAGCTACTCTGGCTTATAGGGAACCCTCTTTTTTTGTAATTTTGAGAGACTTGGTTAGGTCCCCCTCTATTTTTAAGCCAACAATTGCATATGTTTTCAAAGTGAGCCCACACTATTAGCTTAATCAATTGAGGCTTGTTGGGTCTACTAAATGTCAAAACTTTGACATATTGATGTATTTTTCAGTTTTTATTGTTTATGTTATTGTTCAATTTTTTTGCAGTGTTGTTAAAAATGTATTTTGTGTCATAGTGCATCTTGTGCAAAAACGATTTAATCATTTCCTTGATGCTTTTTGTCTTTGATGTTGAATTCATATGGCAGTACCTTAAAAAGAGTTGAATAAATGTTTTGTTCTATCAGTGAAAAATAAAAACTTGATCATGCTGATTGAGCTTTGTGACCACATTATCGCAAATTATTTCTTGTCAGCACTGGCTTTTGCTTTGTTGTTCTATAACTATCTAAAATTGGCATTTTCAAAATTGTAATTTAAAATCCGACTTCATCATAAGTTAGGATTTTTCATTACAATTCCAAAGATGCCAAATAAGATCTGGATACCTGATCCCATTTGGAAATGACAGCTTATTAAATGTAATAAGGTAACTCCAATGCTATCCTATGGGAGAGGTAGACCTTACGGTAGTGAAAAATAAACTTGAGAGTTTCTCACTACCAGATAATGTACAAATTAAAAGTACATATCCAACTTTTTAAAGACACTGCACCCTGCCCTCTGGGCTTTCCAGGGCCTACCCTAAGTAATAATAACCCGGTATTTGTAAAGAACGAAGTAATCAGCCCTAGGGGTCTTGAGGCGCTGGGGGCCATCGGGGAGATTGAGTGAGCTATTGCCCAGAGTCAAATGGTGCTGAGCTGAGCTGCCGCAGGCACCGGGAATCGAACCATGACCCCCGTGCTCTGAAGTCAGCTGCCCTGGCCGATGCACCACACCTCTCCCTAGGGATGACATATGTATTAAAAAGAAGGTTTGGGCCTGGCAAGAGGCTTATTTTGCAGGTTAAAATGGCAGTTAAAAACTGCACATACAGGCTGCAAATGGCAGGCTTGAGACATGTTTAAAGGGCTACTTAAATGGGTGGCACAATAAGTGCTGCAGGCCCACTTGTAGCATTTAATTTTCAGGTCAGGGATACATATAGTGCCACTGTACTAGGTACTTATAAGGAAATGAAATATGCCAACTGGGTATAACCAATGTCATCATGTTTTGGAGAAGTGAGCACATGCACTTTAGCACTGGCCAGCAGTAGTAAAGTGCGCAGAGTCCCAAGGCCAGCAAAAATGTGATCAGCAAAAATGGAGGAGGAAGGCAAAAAGGTCTAACACTTAACACCTGTGCATTACCTTCAGTTGTGGGATATGTCTAGGTTCTCTCAATGCTTTTGAAGAAGTGCACATGAGGTAGATGAAGGCACATTTTCTGCTATGTTATGATCTTGCAAGATGAGACTTCGGTCCTGTAGCAATCCAGCAAAGCAGCCCCAAAAGTGCATCATCCACAGGATACAGTAGGTATGTTTTTCTTTTGGAATCAATACAGCAACAATAGTCACCAAGAGCATGACTATCAGTACTTAGCAGTAGGGGGAAATATGATGAATTTCTATATGCAATGGATACTTCTGATAAATGGCAGATGGGTACAGTCTGCCATCCAAAATGGCTATTTTATAGAGTTAAAAAAACTTCCTCAAAACCATTCTTTCAGGAAACTCCTTTACTGAAAGTCCAAAGTAAAGAAAGAAGTGCTACTCATGCGTATCAATAATCGTCTTAAGAAAGAAGCAATTTTTGAAGTCCTTATCCACAGAGACATCTGAGAATATACTCCATACTATTTGTATTAGCAAAGAGAGGTGGAAAATTTAATTTAGACCTGGATCTGAAAACTCTGAATCAGTAGGTTCTCCCTCTAATATTCAAGAAGAAATGTTGTAGTTACATTGGATCTACGGGGTGTCTACATTCAGGTATTTGTTTATCAACAAGGCACTTTTGTCTGTTTTGCAGTCAACGGCCTGCACTACCAATTCAATGCTCTTTCTTTTGGTTCCATGTCAGCACCAGCAGTGTTTACCAAGGTACTGGCTCTAACTTACTACATTTAGAACGAATTCAGATATTTTCCTACTTAAATGATCAGCTAACCTCTTCATTCCTTAAGTCGGAGGCCAATGTCAGAAGAGTTTTCCAGTATTTCCAAGAATTGGGGTGTGTGCTAAATCTCCAGAAGTCAAATCTTCATCCACCTCAAAAAGAACTGTTTGTTGGGGCATACTTTGACCCAAGGAAGGGTTATATTTATCTCCTGGAATTAAGAAAAATTGTGTTACAGAACAACATGTTGCATCTTCTGCCTCTTCCCCAAGCATAAGCGAGGTCATGACTTACTAAGCCATTGTTCTTGAGACTCTCAGAATTATGAGACAATGATGCCAATATCAGAAAGCATATCCCAGGAAATGCAGTTGTGGTTAGTCCCAGAAAAGTTACAGAAAGGTGTCACAATATTTTCTTAAATACCCCTGTATAAACAAAACATCCAAGTCAGTGGGGGTAGGGGAGCTACTCCAGAGAGCATGGAGATGTAGGAAAACTGTTCCTAGTCACAGACTTTAAGGAAAGGTCACTCCTCAATATTTAGACTGATGCTGCTGTTGTATGGACGTTTTCAATACTGGGGAGCTGCCATACAGCACTCAGTCTATGTGCTCTGACCCCTGAAAACATGTAGATTTAGCTAATCCCTGATTGTCATATTTAACCTACCGATAGGACCCTAGTATATGATACTCTGTTTACCCGGGGTGTCAGTTAAATGCCTCTAGTAGACTGTGCACCTATTGTGCCGCCACTAAAGTGACCTCAGTAAAAGCACGTCTTAAGTCCTGCCATTGCAGCCCGAGTGTACAGTTTAAAACGACAAATTCGACCTGCAAAATAAATCCTTTTCCAGGCCTTAACCTTCCTTTTTAATACCAATAGTTCCCTCTTATGGAGAAACCTGAGTGCCTAGAGGGCAGGTTGGTTTGTATTCAAGAAGTAGGTCGTGCACTTCTAAGTTGTACATATCCTGGTAGTGAAAAATCTCCAAAGTCGATTTTCACTGTGGCTGACTCTCCCATAGAAAAGGACTGAGCTACATTATAACATCTTATAATGTATAACTTCAGTTTGGAAATAGCTAGAATTATTATCCAAGAACTGAGATTAATAAAAATTGAAATCCAATCTGATGGTTAAGTCAGATTTAAAATTACTATTTTGACAATGCCACTTTTAGAAAGTTGGACTTTTCCTGCCTAAAGCCTTTAATAGACCTTTCAGAGGAAATCCTCAGCAGTCACCTGGCTGCCTGCTGGGAGGTGTAAATCCCTCTCAAGAAAGAGAACAAAAGGGCGTTGGCTGGAAGGAAGTGTGACCTCCTCCTGAGAAGATGGCCTAGGACATGTGCCCACAACTGTACAAGCTTCAAAGAGACAGCCCCTGTCCCAGGCAGTTGTAACTCACACCTATCAATCAATCTATACTTGTAAAGCGTGACTTATCACCTGAGAGGGAACCAGGTGCATAGTTGCTGGACTTAGTCAAAGAGCCAGGTCTTGAGTCTCTTCTTGAAGTCTGTAAGAAAGTAGGATCTGCTTCTTATGGTTGCCCCCACTTTTTGCTTCATATTATACTGTTTTTGTCTAGTCTGACTGGGATCCTGCTGATCAGGACCCCAGTCTATCTGCCTTCTCCCTACACTGTTATGTCATGTACTTAGGTACACTCCAGATTGGATACTGGGGTACCCTTGTCAGTCCCTAGTATATGGTACCCATGTACTCAGGGCATAGGTACCCCAGAGGCCTCCCGTGGGCTGAAGCACGTATTATGCCATCCATGAGAGGCCATGCAAAATGGATCTACAGGCCTGCCATTGCAGCCTGTGTAAGTTGGTACATGCACCACTTACTAAAGATATAGGTTTACTATATCTAAGGGTCACTACACTTAAAACCTATAAGTCACCCCATAGCAGCCCTTGACAATCCTGAAGGCAGGGTGCTTGGTTCTAAGTGAGAGGGTGCCACTGCATGAGCAGGACACCCCTGCAGCCTACGGACTCCATTCTCCCGGGCTGTTAGTGCTGCAGCCATTTACGACATATAGAGTGGCATTATGCGACCGCGTGATGACCAACTCTAAAACAGCTGAAAGTAACAATATCATGTTTGGTGTCAAACATTATGGAATCATACCTCCCACACCGGTAACCAGTGTGGGAGGTATGATTACACCCCTCAGAAATGAGCTTTGTGAGGTCCCTGGTGTTCCCGGTACCAGCCTTCTAGTCTCGGGCAGCCCAAAAGGGTTGCTGCCAACCAGAGACACGTTTCTGCCCTCCTGCTGCTGAGCTAAGCTCAAACAGGAGAAGGCAGAACAATAGGCATCCTGTCACAGGGAGGTGTCACCACCTCCCAGACAGGATTTAGTGTATTAGGCCTGGGTGGGTGCGCTTGCCAGCGACCGAAAGTCTGCACGAGGGGCACATTTGGTGTCCCTGTGCAAAGTCCAGTTCAAACAAGTCCTGGGAGCCGTTGGCTCCTGCTCTGGTGCGTAACTGGACAAAGGACATGGGAGTAACCTCCCCACTGTCAAGACCCTCCCCTGTAGGACCCTAGATTCCACGTGGACAAGATTCTGATCAAGAAACCACTGACCTTCGACCGTCTGGGCACTCTGGACTTCGCTGGACTTCGTTTGGGCCCGACTTCCACTCCCACTCTGTCCAAAGCATCGTCTGTGCCCGTGCACCGAGTAGGACCTGTGGAGCATCAAGGACAACTGAAGATATCTCCCTTGGAGTGAAGGAGTCACTCCCCTGCAACCGCAGGCACCACATCATGATTGAACGGTCTGCTGCTCCTGAGCTCCTATGGACTCTGAAGGCTCCAGCAACACAAGAGGTGGGTTTCCAAGTCCCTCGAGGTTCGAGCTGCCCTCTTACCAAGTTTGAGGTCAGAATCCCTTGTGGGGGCTGCAATACCTGTACCCATGTGCACCGTGTACTTTTGCAAGTGCATATGCTTGTTGGCGTTACCAAAACAAGTGCACTGGGCTCCGAGTAGCCCCAACCTCTGGCACCATTTCCTACAAAGAACTTTAGCCTCCTCACACCGAGTGGTGCGTGGGCTGGTGCTTTGGGAAACTGCTTGAGGTCCCCTCGCGACGCCTGTGCCTCCGGCCTGTGGGTCCTCTTCAGGGTCATGTTTGCTTTTCTTGGGCTCCCCTGGTTGTTCCAGGCTTGCCCTGACTCCCCTGTGTTTAGTGAGTCTCCTGGACCTTGCTGGTCCGAACCGTAACCTTCTTCAACCTTCTGCATGGGTTACCGTTGCCAAGGCTTGTTGGTGCTTCCGCCGGACACCGACCCCTCAGCACTCGACATCCTTTGTGGAACAGCTCGTATTAGGCTCCTGGTTGTCCTTGACATCTCCTGGTCCCAGTGGCTGCAGAGTCAAGAACCCCCTCAACGCACCTGAAGCTCCCGACATCGGTGGGCATTCATCTATCGAGCCCCTGGTTACCCCTGAGTGACCCAGACTCTGTCCCCTCTGCTTTCAGGTACTCTTCATCAAGAATCCACCTTTGGATTCTGACGGACACTTTTCTTCCTTCCAGCAGTGGCTCTTCTTTGAAGTCCTCCATTGATTTTGACGGCGGTTTCCGAGGCCACTTCAGCCCTATGCACCCGGCTTCCCTAGGATAGGTAACTCTGGTACTACGGTATCCTCGGGTGGGGTTGCTCTCCAACCTCCTAAGTTCCACGGGGTTTCTTCGAAGTCCACTTGGAAGGCTTATTAAACTTTAAAACTGCAACCGCGAATCTCCCATTGAATTGTACGGCGCACGCGGTCGTGTTCCCACACTGCACCCGTCCTCCGTGGGGTCCCTACTTACTAACCTTGGGTGGTTCCTTGGTGTCCCAGCGATTCTACATCCTCTAGACACTGTCTTGCCTCGAGTCGTAGTTCTTATACCACTATTTTAGTATATGGTTTGGTCTCCCCCTGGAGCCCACTGTGTATTAGTGCTACTTAAGATTGTTTCTGTGCTACAGTATTGTGTGCTTTGTGAGTATCTTCGTGCAGAAGATACTGTGTCATACTTTTAGTGTGTTATATTAATAAATACATATTTTTATAACTACTGTGTGGATCTCCTTTCATTTAATCAATATTAAATGGTTGCATTCTGGTAAAACAAGCTGCTTAACATTCCTTCAAGACTAAGCCTGAAGGCTGCTCTCCAAGCTACCACTTGGATAGCTTTCTAAGGTTATCTTAGACCTCTTAAATCACCATAAGGGTTGTTTGGACTGGTACAAGGTGCCCCCTTTAATTAGTGGACAGCATATACCAGGCCAACTTCTCACAAAGTCCATCAGAGATGTTGATGTTCTTAGGTGGAGAGGGGGCGTTGCAGGACTTGGCAATGAGCTGGGAGAAGGAGCAGCATCCACTGTGGCTAGGGCGGATGTCCGAAGTCTGTGCAGGGGCAAGGTGGTGTGGATTGAAGGTTTCTGGATGGTTGGTGGAAGTTCAGGTGGTGGTTTTTGTATGCTCATCCTTGGTCATGAAGGGCTTTGTAGGTGTGTGTCAGTAACTTGAATCGGCTTCTTTTCTGGACGGGGAGCCAGTGGAGGTTCCTCAGGTGTTGGGTGATGTGGGTCCATTTGGGCAGGTTGAGCACCAGTCTGGCTGCAGAGTTTTGTATCATCTGGAGCCTTCTCATCAGTTCGGTGGTGGCTCTTGTGTACAGTGTGTTTCCGTAGTTCAGCCGGCTGGTTATGAAGGCTTGCATGACTGTTTTCCTCCTGCTTATGGGAATTCATTTGAAGCTTCTTCAGAGCATACAGAGAGTGTGGAAGTAGGCGGAGGAGACTGCATTTATCTGAGGTTTCATGGTGAGTTTTCTGTCCAGGGTGATGCTCAAGTTGCGGGCATGGTCTTTTGGTGTGGGAGTGTGTAGGAAAGTAGGATCTGCTTCTTATGGTTACCCCCACTTTTTGGCCCGGTGTGATGTTATTTTTGACTTGTCTGACTGGGATCCTACTAATCAGGACCCCAGTCTATCTGCTTTCTCCCTAAATTGTTGTCCCTAAATAGCAGGCCTTTATAATCCTGAGGGCAGGGTGCTTGTTTCTAAGTGAGAGGGTGCCCCTGCACGAGCAGGACACCCCTGCAGACTACGGAGTCCATTCTCCCGGGTTGTCAGTTAAGCAGCCATATACTACATAGAGGGGCATCGCGTAATTGTGCGATGACCATCTCGAAAATGGCTGCAACGAATCCTCTCATGTTTGGTATCAAACATGTTGGAATCATACCCCCACACCGTAAACAGTGTGGGAGGTATGATTCCAAGCACCGGGGAGCCCTCTGTTAGGCTCTCAGTGTTTCAGGTACCAGCCTTCTAGCCCCGGACAGCACAAAATGGTTGCTGCTGACCAAAGACACATTTCTGCCCTCCTGCTGCTGAGCCAAGCTCGAGCAGGGGAAGGCAGAACAATAGGCATCTTGTCACAGGGAGGTGTGACCACCTCCCAGACAGGATTTAGTGTATTAGGGCTGGGTGGGAGCGCTTGCCAGCGCCTGAAAGTCTGCATGAGGGGCACATTTGGTGTCCCTGTGCATAGTCCAGTTCAAACCAGTCCTGGGAGCCGTTGGCTCCTGCTCTGGCGCGAAACTGGACAAAGGACATGGGAGTAACCTCCCCCTGTCCAGACCCTCCCATGGGAGGGTTCCCTGAATCTTCCCAACCATTTCCTTAGGGTACTTACGGGCTTACCTGGGTGTAGGTCCCTAGATTCGTCGTGGACAAGATTCAGAACTGAAACCACTGCACTTCTACCGTCTGGGCACTCTGGACTTCGCTGGACTTTGTTTTGGCCTTACTTCGTCTCCCTTTCAGTCTGCTGCATCGTCTGTGCCTGTGCACCATACAGGATTGGTGCAGGACCTGTGAAGCATCCAAGACACCTGAAGATAATCTCCTTTGAAGTGAAGGAGTTACTTCCCTGCTTTTGCAGGCACCTCAACACTGCTGACCGGTCTGCTGATCCCAAGCTCCTGAATACTCCGAAGGGTTGAACAACACAGGTGGTAGTTATCTATGTTTTCCAAGGCCTAAGCTGTCCTCTCACCGAGTTTGAGGTCAGAATCCCTCGTGGGGGCTGCATTAACCGAACCCCTGTGCACCGTGTACTTTTGCAAGTGCATATGCTTGTTGGCAACCTTGCGACAAGTGCATTGGGATCCAAGTAGCCCCAACCCATGGCAACTACTTCCACCATGATCTTCAGCCACACCACCTCGTGGGCACCGTGGCCTGCTCCTGTTGGTGAGCTGCTCGAGGTCCTCTCACGACTCCTGTGCCTCCGGCCTGTGGGTTCATTGGAGGGTCACCTTTGTTTTCCTTGGGCTCCCCTGATTGCTCAGGGCCTGCCCTGACTCACCTGCTTATGGTGAGTCTCCTGGACCTTCCTGGTCCCAACCGTCCTTCTTGACTTCCTACATGGGTTGCATTTACCAAGGCTTGTTGGTGCCCCCGCCGGACACCGACCCCTCAGCACTCGACATCCTTTGTGGGGCAGCTTGTATCCGGGTCCTGGTTGTCCTCAGCATCGCCTGTTCCTTGCAGCTGCAGAGTCAAGGTCACCGTCTTCCTTCCTGAAGCACCCAACATCGGAGGGCATTCGTCTTCCAAGTCTCCTGGTCACCCCTGAGTGACATAGACTCTGTCCCCTCTGCTTTCAGGTACTCCTTGTCAAGAATCCACATTTGTAATCCTCCGGACACTTTCTCCTCTTCCAGCAGCGGCACTTTCCTGAAGTCCTCCTTTGGGTTCGACAGCGTTTTCCGATGTCACTTCAACCCTATGCACCCGGCTTCCCTGGGATAGGTATCTTGGGTACCATGGTATCCACGGGTGGTGTTGCTCTACAACCGTCTGTCTTCCACAGGGTTTCTTCAGGGTCCAACGGGAAGGGTCCCTAATCTTTAAAATTCCAACTGCGACTTGCACATAGACTTGTTCGGAGCACGTGTTCGTGTTCACACACTGCACACGCTCTCTGTGGGGTCCCTATCTACTTACTTGGGTGGTTCTGTGGGTCCCCAGCAATTCTATGTCCTCTCGACATTGTTCTGACTCAAGTTGTGGTTCTTATACCACTTTCTTAGTATATGGTTTGATCCCCTCCTGGGGCCCACTGTGGATTAGTGCTATTTACTTTGATTTCTTTGCTAAGGTATTGTGTGCTTTGTGTCTATCTCCGTGTAGGAGATACTGTAACGTACTAGAGAGTGTTCTATAATAAATACATATTTTTATACATACTTTGTGTGGTTCCTTTTCATTTAATCTATACTATAAGATTGCATTCTGGTAAAACAAGCTGCTTTACACTCCTTCAAGACTAAGCCTGAAGGCTGCTCTCCTCAGCTACCACTTGGATAGCTTTCTAAGGTTGCCTGAGACCTCTTAATTACCATAACGGTTGTCTGGACTGGTGCAAGGTGCCCACTTTAATTAGTGGACAGCATATACCAGGCCAAGTTATCAGACTACCAGGTGTTGTTCCAGAAGAAGGCATGGCTGCCAATGATCAGCACTTCGGCCTTGTCAGTGTTGAGTTTCAAACACCTGTCCTTCATCTAGCCTGCAATGATCTTCATGCAGTTTTGGAGTTGGTCTTAGTGGTGATGGGGTCTGCTGAAAGCGAGAGGATGAGCTGGGTATTGTCAGCATAGCATATGATATTTAGATTGTGGGCTCTGACAATGTTGGCTAGAGGCGTCATGCAGGAGTTGAAGAGGGTGGGGCTGAGGGATGACCCTTGAAGGATGCCACAGATTGTGCTTGTGTGTACCGAGGTAAAGAAGGTAGGCGGATTGTCTGCATTCGTCCCGTGAGGAATGAAGCAATGCGCGTGAGTGCATCTCCCTTGATCCCGATCTGGTGCAGACTCTTTATGAGTGTGTGGTGGGATACGGTGTTGAAGGCTGCAGAGAGGTAGAGGACTATCAGGGCCGCCAATTTTCCCTGTTGAGTAGGGTGCGGATGTCGTCTATGGCAGCAATCATGGCAGTCTTGGTCCTGTGATGGCAAGGAAACCAGATTGGGAGGCGTCTAGCAGGTTGTTTCTCTTCAGATGTTCGGAGATCTGGTTGATGGCCTTCTCCAGGACTTTGGCGGGAAAGGGGGCAG
Organism: Calotriton arnoldi; assembly: GCA_963921515.1. Taxonomy (NCBI): domain Eukaryota; kingdom Metazoa; phylum Chordata; class Amphibia; order Caudata; family Salamandridae; genus Calotriton; species Calotriton arnoldi. Next base: position 606,356 of record CAWUFW010003043.1, on the reverse strand, counting down.
CTAGATGGGGAGGTAGTTCTGGAGTTTGCTTGGGTCGGTGGAGGGTTTCTTCAGGAGAATTCTAACCACTGCGCGTTTCCATGCTTTGAGAAAGGTGGCTGTGGCGATGGATGCATTGAGGATGGTTGTAAGTTGGTGGCTGATCTCGTTGCCTTGTAGGTTGAAGAGGCTGTGGCAGAAGGGGTTCGTGGGAGCTCCAGAGTGGATGGAGTTCACTATGGCTGTGGTGTTTGGTGTGTTGAGCTGTTCCCATGCGATAAGATGGGAGGCTTTCATTGGAGTAGGGAGGCTGGTAAAGTCGATGAGTTGGGGCTCGAAGTTACTGTAGATGGTGGATATCTTGTTGTGGAAGTAATTCGCTTGGGCATTGAAGAGTTCCTGTGAAGGATGAATTGTTTTCTCGGTGGCTGTAGAGCACGAGAGCTCTTTGACGATCGCGAAGAGTTCCTTGGCGTAGTTGGTGCTTGTCCCGATGCGGTCTGCAAGGGCGTCCTTTTTTGCGCCTTTGAGGAATTGGTGGTATTCATTGAGGACTGACTTGAAGGTGGCTCGGTCTGAAGCATCGCTGCTGGTGAGCCATCTTCTCTCCAGTGGTTTACAGCTGTGTTTCATTGTACTGAGTTCTAGTGTGTACAAGCTGGCTTGTTTGGTTGATCTGCAGGTTTTGGCTGGTTTGATGTGGGCGACTATGTCTGTGGCGTTGGTGATCCAGGTGCTGAAGTTCTGGACAGCTTTTTCCAAGTTGGTTGCGGCATTGAGCTGTGTGGGGTTGAGGGCATCCAGCCATTGGGTTTGTGTCACGTTGCTCCAGCTGCGGAAGGAGGTGTTTGGGAAGTTGGTGGCATTGCGCAGTGATCATGCGATGGTGAAGTCGACGATGGAGAGGTCTGTCCAGGTGAGTTCTATGGCATGGCTGCATTTGACTCTGTTGTTGGATGTGAATATAGTGTGTGTCCTGCTTTGTGTGTGGGGTCTGTAACCAGCTGGATGAGGCCAATGTTGTCCATTCGTTCCAGGAGTTTGGCGGAGTTAGTGTCTGTGAGGTTGTTCAGGTGGAAGTTGAGGTCTCTAAAGGTAGATGTAGTGCCTAGGCCTACCCCGGCCATTGTCTAAGTAGCCAGATCGGCACTAGTTGCGGGGGGCTGTCCAAGAACTGATTTTGCAGGGGGTGTTCCTCATTTCCATGGACACACCTCAGTGGTATGGATTGAGCTCTGAACCAAGGCAAGAACGCATCTGCAATATTGGATTATGGCAGAGCAGGGCACTGTGGGATTGTTTAGGGCCACACTCCCAGGAAATTATGCCAAAGTGGGTAGGTTTGCCCCTAGGAACCTGTCCCCTTTGGTTAAAAGTAGCCCCCACCCACAGCTTAGTGATAGACATAAAAGTGGCACCCTCTAAACATATTCTTCAGAACACTTCTGGGCCTGAGGAACGCAGAAGGAGAAATGCAACTGCTGAACCCTGACTTCAGAAAGGGGACTGAACCTACTGTAATATGTGGAGAGTAATCCTAAGGCCTGGTCCTGCTACCACTGGAACACAAGAAAGAAGAGTGGTCTCTAAATTTTAGTTGTCTGGTAGTCTCCTGTTAAGTTAAAGGGTCACAAAAAGCAGTAAGGCATTCACCTTGTTGAATGCCCCAGCTGGTCACTTCCAACTCAACGTGCTCTGGCCCCTGCTGGTGGCTTCCCCTGTAGTGAGTCCTGATCCCAAAAAGGGGTCTCTATGGTCCTGAGGCCCTTGGATAACTGTCTGGGTGTACTCCTCCTGCATAACTCTAAAATCTGGGACTTAAAAACTTTTCCAAGGACTTTTGCTAAAAGAACACAAGGCTACCATCGGACCGCCACACTGAGTTGCAACAGCTGGCCTCACATCATGTCGGATTCAATTTGGTTGTTTGTCCCACTGCAAGAACTTTGAATTCTAAGTCAAGAAGGTAGAAATCATCACTGGGAGAATGTGCTGAAAGTATCTGGCCATTGGGGGACCTTGCCTGGGTGACAATTTTGAAATTCTGCCGCTCTAAGCTTGTCCACCAAAAGTCAATGGCTTCACCGGGACCTCGTCCTATAGCTATCCAGCCTCGTGCTGCCTTGCACCACTGAAGATCTTCAACTTGTGGAAATAAAATTCAATCAGAAGGTAAAACTTTCCATTAGACTGAACCTGTTTCCTGTATCTAACACGGATACAGGGAACAACCTTCAAAGTTGGTCATAACTTTTGACTAGTGCAATCATAAACCCATGGTTAGAGTTTTGTGATTATTGGTGCCAGAAACACCTAAAACGTTTTGGTACGGAAAAATACCTTACACATTTTTCCTAAGTTCAGCCTGTCTACTCTGTGCTATAGCTACCAAGGATTGAGTTCAGGTTTAAATTATTATGATCTAACTGAACTTAGTAAGAAACAGTGCCATTATTAATTGAGGAGAAGAGAACTTCCATCCACTTCAACTAATAATCCACTTTCTCACATTGGTGTTCAGCGATGGGGTCCAGAACTCGTGTTTAGCAGTACCACTCAGCTATTAAGCTTGAAAATTAAAAATCCCTAAATTCACTGAAAGCAAAATTTGTTTTTTAATTGGGTTTGAATCTCTAATTGGGCCATTTTGATTTTTCAAAACTATTTTTTTATCCAATTTTTGCGCCTCTTAAAAGTCTAAAAGGGAACATGGAGTTGGATCTAGTCAGCATACCCACTCTTAAATTGGCCCTCCTGAAATTAGGCCAAAATGCCAAAAAGGTGGACTGAGAAAAGGCCCTCTATGCATGGGAAGGTGCTTGCTTGACCTAGATTACCTCTGGCATAGAGTAAACTCCTGAGGAGAAGATTTAGACTACTCTAGAGAGTGGTAAAGAGAAGGTCAACTTGTCCCAAAATACTTTGTTGAGAGTACTTCCCAGGGCTGGAAGTGAAAAGAGACCAGCCAGCTCCAATAGTTCAGAGTTGGCCCTCTGACAAAGGGAGTTGGGGACCCAGCTGTCTCTCACAGCCCTAGAAGTGAAGAAGTTGGCTATTGCAGAGAAGAAACTGACCTTGGGGAAAAAGAAAGCTAGACTGGATGTAAGACCCAGAAATGATGGTGGAAGCGAAAGTGAGAAGGTATCTACAATGATGTCACACAGCCCTCGTATGCCCAAAGGTATTTGCCTGATTTTGTGATGGGGAATAACATAGACACATGGTTTGCCTCCTTTTAAAGAGTACTAAAGATGAGGAAGGTGATCACCTAATAGTAGGAATCCTTATAGTAGGAGTCGGTTCCAGTAGCTGGGAGGGATAGGCTCCTGACGATACAGGGTTTTCTATATCTCAATATTTGGGTGTTATCATTAAAGAACCCCCGACACTGGTCTTATGGACTTTTGTCCATCGACAAGGAGAAATAAAAAGGAGTAAGCATCTACATCAATCCAATAACATGTTAAATCATTAATGGCTTTTAGTGCAATCAAGAAAGATAATTTGTGTGAGTTTTATTCTCATTTCTTTTAATGTGTAATCATTTATTCAGTAAGAATTAGTCTCTTAAGCATCAGCCTTAAAAAATGTATATAATCCAATAATTGATATTTCAATATAAGGTGAAATAGAATTTTAGTCAGGATTATAGAAAACATTGTAATAATACAGCAAACATGTTTCATAAAGGAAATTCCCTATTATAGATATATTGGAATACTGTAAAAATATGGTGCTATATCATACACTCAACAAAGAGCTCTGGTGACAGAATCAGTGCATAAGCATAAATTCTTTGCATGTCAAGCTGGAAAGAATTCTCAGCTATAAATCAGCAGACATCGAAGAAACAGGCTAAACAATCTCCCACAAAGATCGACATAAGAAACTCAGAGATGAGTGCTCAGCCAGAAGCTCAAAGGAAAAAGCCCTCCTGAGTAGAAGGCATTTGGAAAAAATATTGTGACACAAAAATATCACTATGCAGAAATATCGCTGTCAGAAAAACCATTTTTTCCAGGTAAGTAACATTGTTGTTAAGAACACTGTTGTTGTTAATATCGTTTTCAATAATACAGTTGTAAAAAATTGAGATTTTGAATTATTTTAATGCGTTTTAGTTCATATAGTAATTTTATGTGTCATTGTTTGTATCATTGTTAATAATATTTTTAAATATAGTTTGTAATTTTAAATGATATTTAAATTTTAATTTAATTGCTAATGGTAACTTATAGTGTCTTAGTGGGTTGCTAGGTTTGTAGGGGTATAGGGTGGGAAGTTATTAAAGTAGTAATGAATTAACTGCTGCTTTATAATTAATTATTTAATGAATTCTTAATTATGCAAATTGTGTAATAATTATATTTTTTAGTTATATTTTAGGTGCGGGCTGCTGGGTTTCAAGGGATTTCGGGTGGAAATTTAATTAAGATATATTTAATTAACAATTAATTATGAATGTATTCTTTATTATGTAATTGATTCTTAATTATGTAAATTGTGTAATAACTTTATATTTGAGTTACATTTTAGGTGTCGGCTGTTTTGTTTGTAGGGTTATAGAATGGAAAGTTAAGTAATAATGAATTAACAATTAGTTGTTTATTGTTAATTATTTAATTGATAATTATGTAATACTGAGTTATTTTAGTTATATTTGAGTTGTGGGTTGCTAGGTTTTCAGGGGTATAGGGTAGAACAGTAATTAAGTAATAATTAACAAATAATTATTAATTGTTATTTAAGTAGTTGATTGATTATTAATTATGTAAATTGTGTTACACTTATTTATTTTAGTTATAGTTAGTGGGGACTACTATGTTTGAAGGGCTATAGTGTGGGAAATTAATTAAGTAATAAATAAATCAAAAAATGTAAATTGATAATTAATTTTTACATTGTTCAATAATCATGTACACTGTTTACTTGTTTTTATATTATTTTATATATATATTTGTTTAATTAATAATGATCATATTAATAATTTTAAATTTGTTATAAATTAATACGGTTGTTCTAATATCTTATGTGTTTGAAGTGAAGTACTTTCCCTACTATTGCTTAGACTGGAGTGGGAATTATAAATTTAACGCTTCCAAAGTCCAACACTTTCTCATCTGTTGCACAGATTGGAGTGGCAATAGTAAATCTTACCCTTCGCAGTTCAATGCTTTCCTTACTGTTGCACAGACTGGAGTGGGAATAGGAAATTTAAACTCTCTGAAGTCCAACGCTTTCACTACTGTTGCACAGACTGAAGTAGGAATAATACATTTAACCCCTCCAAAGTCCAATGCTTTTCTTACTGTTGCACAAACTGGAGTGGGAACAGTAAATCTCACCCCTTCGAAGTCCAACACTTTCACTATTGTTGCACAGATTGGAGTGGGAATAGTAAATCTTACCCCTCCTAAGTCCAATTCTTTTCCTACTGTTGACCTATTTGGAGTGGGAATGTTAAATGTAACCCTTCTGAAAGCCTATGCTTCCCCTACTGTTGCATGAACTGGAGTGGTAATAGTATATTTACTATTCCTAGACTCCCCAACTTAATGTTGTTTATATCTATTATTAATATTTGTTTATTTTTTTATTTTATATTATTTGTTTATATATATATATATATATTTCAAACAAAGGCCCAAAGCATTTCTGGATGCACTCGACATGCTGTTGAAAACCTCATGGTTTATTAAAACGTGGCAACCAACAAAGTCATGCCGGTTCTTTAAAATTTCAATTGCCGACGCGTTTCGAAGTAATAACTTCTTCTTCATGGGCAGCTGATAGAAAGTCTCCCAGAGCGCTCTTGCATGCTTATGTATAGTACCTGCCCCCAGTGGGCGTTGCTTAGTGCATTGTCCATTTTGATGCATGCTGGGATATATAGTCCAATTATCGAGCATTTCAGACCCTTGGTGGGTTCTGTAGACTGTCATTGCAGCTTAATTTTCTTCCCTTTGTAGGGCTCCGGAATGATTGCTGGTTAGGTTATGCCTCAACAGCCGTGCTGAACCGGTACGGAATAGTTTCCACCGCAGCCTCTCCATTCTCTCCTGAGATGGTGCACCCAGCGCGGCAGGGCTGCCGCGTAATTAGATTTCAAACAAAGGCCCAAAGCATTTCTGGATGCACTCAACATGCTGTTGAAAACCTCATGGTTTATTAAAACGTGGCAACCAGCAAAGTCATTGCGGTTCTTTAAAATTTCAGTTGCCGACGCGTTTCGAAGTAATAACTTCTTCTTCATGGGCAGCTGATAGAAAGTCTCCCAGAGTGCTCTTGCATGCTTATGTATAGTACCTGCCCCCAGTGGGCGTTGCTTAGTGCATTGTCCATTTTGATGCATGCTGGGATATATAGTCCAATTATCGAGCATTTCAGACCCTTGGTGGGTTCTGTAGACTGTCATTGCAGCTTAATTTTCTTCCCTTTGTACGGCTCCGGAATGATTGCTGGTTAGGTTATGCCTCAACAGCCGTGCTGAACCGGTACGGAATAGTTTCCACCGCAGCCTCTCCATTCTCTCCTGAGATGGTGCACCCAGCGCGGCAGGGCTGCCGCGTAATTAGATTTCAAACAAAGGCCCAAAGCATTTCTGGATGCACTCGACATGCTGTTGAAAACTTCATGGTTTATTAAAACGTGACAACCAACAAAGTCATGCCGGTTCTTTAAAATTTCAATTGCCGACGCGTTTCGAAGTAATAACTTCTTCTTCATGGGCAGCTGATAGAAAGTCTCCCAGAGCGCTCTTGCATGCTTATGTATAGTACCTGCCCCCAGTGGGCGTTGCTTAGTGCATTGTCCATTTTGATGCATGCTGGGATATATAGTCCAATTATCGAGCATTTCAGACCCTTGGTGGGTTCTGTAGACTGTCACTGCAGCTTAATTTTCTATATATATATTTATATATATATGTTTTTTGTAAATGTATTTTGGGGGATTTAAAATTGTTATATTTTATTTATTTGGTAATGTTTTTAATGTTTTGCAGTTGATTTGTTAATATTGTTTATGTTATATATGTATCCTCTCCTTCCATATGTCTAGCCAAGCTGTAGTTCCTTAACTATTACAGCAACTTCTGTTCAGGAACAGATGACGTGCACTCGTGGGACTTTCAGTATCCGCTTTATTGTCACTAACAAAACAACAGACACATTTCAGCACTGGGCCTTTGTCAATGTCAGTGTACCAAAAGCCATTTGTACTTTTAACTGAATCACGTGATACAGAATTCATTGAAATAAACAAAGTAAATACAAACTGATAGTATATTTTCCACTGTGTTCACTTCTCTGGCTATAGTGAATGGGGCGGCCATCTTAACACATCTCAGTCTGATTGGAACGGTAACTATCTTGCTACACTTCACATTTCATATTCTAGGATTATAAAATTCATCATCACCTGTTATCTATTTCACAAATACTCACTTTATATTGAAAATGTCTAATTCCTAAGAATAATCACATTTCAAATTTCATTTTTATAGGAAATCTTAATTTCTTTTAATTATGAGTGAAAGATAACATGTTTCTGGCACCTTCTGAAATATTTTCTTACATAAACACCTGGTGATCATTTCAGTGAAGTGGTACCGTATTTCATTAGCACCATACTATATGCAAATGAATAAACCTACTTCTTAAAAATACACATAGGGTAACTCTCATTAAAACAATCATGCCATGGATGGGCTAATGTCAGGGTTAGCCTATTTTCTTATTTTACAACTCATAGATGTTATTCAGCTTGAAATCGCATGCCCTTTTGGCCTTAACCTCTGTTACCTATACCTTGTTCCAACCTGATAATACCTCAGTTTAACCAAATTAGTATTTCCAACCTCTGTCTAATGTATCTCTGTGAAAATAACAAAATAATAAAATAAAATAAAAATAAAAATGTATCCACTTATTGTTGCAACTAGTCAGCATTTGAGTAACATATCACTGTGAAAGAATCCCCTATATGAGCCTAAAGCTCCTTGTCACTGCTCAGCCCTCTTGGCATTTTTGTTTGCATATTGATTATAAAACTTAATTCCAGATGCTATAGCTTACAAAATCTATTGCCTCCTGCCTCTCCTCTCATTACTTGGTCCAAGCAAAAGAATCTAAGTTTGTTGTGATCGCTTTGATAAATCAGTTCAAAGTGTCTTGTGACAGGGTAAGCAGGATCTTTTTTAGCTATTGCTCTCATGTGCTCGAGCACACGTTTCTTGGTGGGATGTGTGGTGCCCCCTATGTATTTCTTTTCACAGGGACGCACCAATTAATATATGGAATATTCCAAATTGCAGTTCACAAATTTGTTGATCTTACTTTTATGATTGGATCCTGGAGCCTCATATTTCTTGATTTTGGTGCTCATCCTACAGGCTTTGCATTTAGTCCAGGGGAAAAAGCCTACAGTCATGCTCTTATGTCTATCAACATTTGTGGAATGGCTTTTCACCAAATGGACTTTGAGTGCCAGTTTCTTTTCAGAACATTTATGATGAACTGATGGAAAAACTTGTGATCATTTTAACCTGATTAGCTTCTTTACTTTCTCTATTTTTATCAGTCAGCAGCTGATGACATGCCTGTGTTTGTACCTTTTCTTTCGCCTTCTAGAGATCATCTGAACAATAGCCTAGTTTTTTATTCCTATCCAAAGTCTGATTTTGTGCTGTCTGGTAATGCATTTCAGATGAACAGTTGTGTTTAATCCACAGTAAATCACAGTTATGGTATACTGTTTTTTAAGCTGCACGGATAATGGCTCTTAGCATGTAGCAGAGAGTTGTCTGCAGTGGACATACTATATAAGGAAGTATTCAGTTTGTTATCTTCAACAAATACTATTTGGTCAAGGAAGCATACTTCAGTCTGGCTGATATTGCTGGTGAAATGTAAATTTAACGTGTTGGAATTTAGAATAGAGATATACTTTTCAGCTGCCTGGCTAGTACTTTTCCACACAATAAATAAGTCATTGACATATCGTGCCCATAGGGCAAAGCTATTTGCCTGTTCCTCATACTCTTCTGTCCAGGCCACACGCTTCTCCCACCAGCCCACAAATAAATATGCATAACTGGGGACGCAGCACATGCCCATTGCAGTCCCCTGCTTTCGCCAGTACAGTTGACCTGCAAATGAAAAAATATTGTTGGTAAGACAGAATTCAATCAAATGTAGAACCATGATGTTAAGCTCGAAATATTTCAAGGATCTACTCTTCAAAAAAGATTCCACTGCAATCAACCCAGCTGCATGCGAGATACAAGTATATAGGCTAGTTATATCCAAAGTAATTAGCCAGAAATTCTCCTCCGACTCTATTCCATCAATGGGGCTCAAGAAGTCTTTAGTGTCTTTAACATAAGACTTAATTTTTTCACAAAAGGAAACAAATAGAGCTCCTCATAAATGGAGACATTTTCTAGCAAGCTACATTTTGACAGAACAGTAGGATGCCCTTGTGGTCTACTGGCATGCTTTTGTACCTTAGGAATATGGTAAAAGATGAGAACTTGGGGGAATTCACATTTCAAGAACTAATATTTTTCATAAACTAATGTGCCCCTATTCCGCCAATCATCCAAAAATTCATATAACATTTTCACACTGCATGTGTAATCCTCTTTAGAGATGGGTTCATTACAGTGGATGTCCCCGAGTTGCTTCCATTTTGTAATATTGTTTAGTTAGTAACACAACGTTTCACCCCTTGTCAGAGGGTTTGATGATCACACTGCTTTTGTTCCTATGAGTCTTGACTGATTGCTACTATTGTTTTGTCATATTATTGTTCTTGTTGTTATTCCCCTTCAATCATAACTTCTCTAATACCTTGCTTACAGGTGTCAACTGCATCATGCTGTGTTTGTGGGTGAAAGATAATTTTGATTTGAAATTGCTGCTTCCACTTTTTTGTTCTATCGGTGATTATATCTTCCGAATCCATATTAGGACCTGCTGGGGATAGATCCTCGAGATTTTGCAATGTAATTAGAGCCTGTAAATCTTCACCCATCAATATGTCAGTTGCCCATGACAGTTCAACATCCCTGCCCTTATTCCTTCTGGGATTGAGAATGTGTAATTTTAGTAGGTTGGGTTTCCTCACAAACCTAAAGTCAATTCCAGTTTGCGTCTAATCATACTTTGCACTCGGGCTGAATGTCAGGCCCAACTTGAGTACTTCCATTCCAGCTCGTTAAAATTTGATCAGTTAGTTTGATTACAGTGAGATCCGTTATGTCTTTTATTAACGTTTGCCTCTGCGGTTGCTCTGAGTTACACTTTAGGGTAGAGATTCTGTAGATTATTATCCTGCCCCTTCTTGTTTTTCTCCGCTGTGTTCCGCTGTGTTCTGGTTAGCATGGGCAGGTGCACTGTGGTGTTTTCTGCCACCCTTGTGGTAACAAATAGTATTCTTGAAAAAGTGATTTTGCTGTTGGATGGATCAAAGATACCTCCTGCAGTTTTTCCTTTGGAGAGATCTGTGCCAGTCTCTAATTCAGATTCTTATGTTTCTCTGTGGTGTTGGGCACTGAGATTGCAAGTTTAATTGATTGCTCTCCTTGGGATATGAACTATTTTCCACAAATGTCAGCACCTTCCCTGTTTTGTAGTCATGTTTATCTCTTAATATTTTCTTCATAGACGATTAATCTTGTCTTGATCTGTTGCCGTAGTTCTTCCCTTAAAAGCTTCCTCATCTTGCGCTATTTGCTCCTCAAGTTTGTTGATTTGCTCAAGAAGATTTGCTCTATCACTCCATACATACTATACAAGAATTGCGACCATTCCCTTGGCCAATTCTGCTGTATATTGTGCCCATTGTGCCCATTCCTGTAGGATATGGGGGTTGGAAGTCTCAAATACTGGAATGGTATAAATTCTCGAATCTTTTGGTGTTCTGTCAGCATCTAAAAAGTTTTGGAGCGAGGTGGCCTCCCACCATTTCCTGATTTCTTGTTTGTAAGTTCTCTCCAATTGTAAAAGTAGTCCTTTAATCGTGTTTAATGATGCTCCAGCTTTAGTTACTCCACTGAAATTGCCTGGAGGCTCTGGTGATGAGGTTCCAAATATATAAGCTGCCGCCTCCTGGCATGCGGTGCCACGGAACATCCTATTCTTAAAGCGGCAAAAAAAGGCTGCAATCGACCCTCAATTGTTTGTGTACCTCGCTACTGCCGCATCAGTGTGCTACAGTCAATATTATGAGATAAACTCACTGTGAGAGTCTGCCCACCTGAAGTGGGTCCTCCTACTCTGATTCACTGAGTGCTCTGCTAACTGGCACCCGACTCTCTCAAAGATTTCAGAATTGTGGTATTCTTAGGCTGCACTGTTCTGCAGTCACGATATTACTTGTTGCAGCGGGGCAGACAGCGTGCAACCAACATCCTCTCCATATTTCTACTCAAGTTGTCACTTCTCAACGTAGCTGGTGCTCCAACTCTAAGAGCAGACTCATGTAACTATTAGAGCAACTTCTGTTCAGTAACAGATGACAGGCACTTGTGGGACATTCAGCATCCACTTTATTGTCACCAACAAAACAACAGACACATTTCTGCACTGGGCCTTTGTCAATGTCAGTATACTGAATGCCATATTTTCTTTTAACCAAATCACATGGTCCGTAACTAATTGAAATAAACAAAGGAAAAACAAACTAACAGCATACACTCCACTATGTTTGCTTCTCTGGCTATAGTGAATGTGACGGCCATCTTAACACCTCTCAGTTTGATTGGAAGGGTAACAATCTGGTTACACTTCACATTTCTTTTTCTTTGTAATAGCACACGTGTTCTAACATGCATTTATGTACAGGATGTCTTGTACTCCCCACATATGTAAGTCCACTAGTTCATTTTAACACATAGATTACAAAATTGTTGATACAAGTTATAAATTGTGTTATTTTTCTGTTATTTTTGGAATTAGGGATCAGAAATTCCTTGCAACTAGAGGAATTTTAGCATGCTTTGCAGAAATGCATGCTATTACAAACTGGGACCAACACTATACGGTGGCTAGATACTCCCCACACCTACACTACAGTGATTGGAGTTACTCACATTTTTCAGTTTTGAAAAGGTGGAATTAAACCTAAGAGGAGGTGACAGGGTACTAGAACTAAGAACAGAATCCTGCTACATAATCAAGTTAGATGCCAAAGCTCCAAAGGGTGTTAATGTCAATGAGGAACTCTAAATTTACCTAGATTGCATCATTATATTTAATGTAAAGTTGGTTTCCTGTATTTGCCCTCTGTTTTGAATGTGCCTTCATTTTAACTTGTTATATACTGTGTTACATTATTTTCTGAAGAGCAGTGGTTTTAACTTTTCTTCTCTCTTTTTTATGTCACATGAGGAGTGAAAGGGACTCTCTAACCCTTGTTGGGTAAAGAAAGGCTTCCCCGGATGGGGCAACCTACCCAACTCTTCCGCAGATGAAGAACGTCCACGGGTTTGCATCTCTAACTTGTTTAATTTTGTTCTATTATCTCTTTATCACCACTTTAGACTGTCGTTGTTTCTAAGCCCAACTGGAAACTATTGAATAACGTGGAATAGTGTTTTTAAGCAAGAACTTGATTTTGATTTTTTATCATGTTCTACTACTTTATTTCGTTTTTTGAAATTTCACTTTTGGGCTTTGAAAGCCCACTTGGGCCTGATTGTTGATTTTAACCTATGGACACTTAGCATCCAATTTGAGTAATTTGTGACTGATATCATGCATATTTCCTGTTTAATGTATCATTATGCCTACACTGTTACCTAGGACATGTTAATTTACTAGTGAAAGCTTTTTTTAATGTCCTCATATATGACAAAAGGCGGGAGGTGGAATCCGGGAGCCACCTGATAAAAAACAAAAAACAATATGGGTTTAGCCTCCTTTATTTAACCTCCTTCAACCAATTATTAGAGGAGTTTTGCTGGAGCCACTTCTCTACTCCTCCACTGTTGATCTTTAATACTTGGACTGCCATGGTTAAATTAAGCCAGTACTTGTGTTCTATTATCCCGTCCGTGCTATGAACACCGTTATCCTGAGATAGAGAAAAGGTGTTCCCACATTTTAATTCTCTTAGCTGAACCATTTACACAATCCAACCTGCCAATATGTTTTTCAGAATCCACCCAATCTCAACAGGAAGGCATAATGTTGGAAATCCATTAATGCAAATTTCTCTGCGTGCTATAATTACTAGTGTAAAAACCAGCTGAGCTTGTGTCTTCTCCAATTTTTGAGCAAACCCTCCACCTTCTAAAATTCCCCCAAAAAACAAAGGGAGGTTTACCTCTATATCTTATCACAAAATTTCTGTTATCACCTTACCCACTTCTTGCAAGAAGAGCAAAATGCCCGGACACTACGATAGGCGATGAACATCGTCTGCGTTTTCCAAGGCGCATTTTGATTAGCATCTCTTCTCCCATTCTCCCAACTTCCAAAGTTTTTTGGGAGACCAGCAAGCCCTGTACATGGTGAATAAATGGTTTCTCCTTAGGGGTGAAGATCTTACCGTTACCCATAGTGTAGACATAGATACTTGCCATAGGTGTAGAATTTCTGACGACTGCAGATCCAACTTCTATATCTCCTCTGGCAATGTGGGAGGGCCATCTTCACCTTGTACCAAAGCCCAATACCACTTGGACACATCCTTTTTGTTTGTCTGAACATTCTTAAGTTCTTCTTCCCATTTTGTTCTGCTCCCTATGTTGTTCTTGAGACAGCTTACAAGTTGATATTTTTTAAAACTAGAAAGCCTGTTCTTAGTGCTTTATAATAAGGAGTCCCACAAAATTAGAGATCTGTCTTCAAATAACTGGCCCCATCTTACTACGCCTGCAATCAGCAATGGCGTGGCTAGAACATCTTGTAGACATGGAGGGAGCCCCGGAGATTTCCATATCTGAGCCGAGCTGCTGTAGTACAGGATTTCCCAAATTCTTCTAACTTGGATCCACACTTTACATGCTGAGGTTAAGACTCTAAATGTTTGTTGTTAGCACTCTATTCTTCAGATAAAAATCTCAAATAATACAATTGGAAATCCAGAAATGGTATGTCGCCAGCTATCTTCTTCATGCAGAGTTTTTTCCAGGCTATTTGTATATTGTTATTCATTTGTGTAAAACTACTTAATTCTCCTTGCAGTTTTTAAACCAATCGGTTTTGAAGTGAAGAGGGAGTGCATTAAATATAAAGGTAAATTTGGGGAGGATGATCATTTTAATTTGGTTTGTACTCCCTAGAATGGAAATGGGAAGGTATGCTCATAATCGCAAGACCTTATTAGTTTCCAGGATAAGCCTGCTGGTGTTTATGTGGATAAACAGCGTTTACTTCGCATGCGATACTTCGCATGCCATTACAACACGGTCGTTACAACGACCGCATTGTTAGTTCGCATACCTTTACTACGCAAGACGGAACAACGACTTGTGTTAGGGGGAAGAAGGTGTTGGATTTAAAATACAACACCTTCCCTAGTGTCCGCACAGACTGGAGCGCCCCCTACTGCAATTCGTTGTTCCGAATTGCGTAGTAAAGGTATGTGAACTAACAACGTGGTCGTTCTAACGACCGCGTTGTAATGGCATGCGTGGTAAACGCATGCTAAGTAACAAGTGCTATTCGTTTATGTGTGCTATTCTATCCAAGTCTTTCACCACATGTACTCCAAGGTATCGAATTTCTGACTTTTCTAATGGACTATCCATTTGCCCATTCCAGGCCATGATCTCAGTTTTTTACTCAATAACAAAGTAACCAGAAACTCTCCAAAAATCACTGAATAGTTCTATTATTATGGGTAAGGAAGTTGTAAAATCTTGTGTGTAGATCATCTGCGTATAGAGCTTCTTTTTTAACCCAGTTGAGGCATTGGAAGGGTAAGATTTTGTGTTCAGGCCTGATTCTTCTAGCCAAAGGCTCAATATCAAGGTTAAATAGTAATGGGGACAGTGGGCACACTTCCAATTTGAAATTGTGTGGTGACAGAACTGTTGACCAATATCCTAGCTATTGGGGTGTTATATTTAGATCGTATTGCTTCGAGAAAGTTTCTCCTAAGGCATTTTCTTTGATCACTTCATATAGGAAAGGCCAGCTGACTACATCAAAGGCCTTAGCGGCATCTACCGTTATGATAGTCAAAGGAGGCTTTGTTACCATGGCCACATCGATCACGCTTACCAAAATGTGAGTGAGCTCATAGAGCTGCCTACGTTTCATGAAGCCTTTTTGATTTTCATGTGCAATGTCTCCTAGTACCCCTGTCTAGTCTTTTAGCTAGTATTTGCGTGTATATCTTGTAATCATTAATAAGCAGGGATTCACATTTTATTAGACTTTAAGATTAGTGTTATTATTGCCTTATTCCATGCTGTCAGGTGTTCTTTGTAAATGGTGTTCATTAACCTGGTCAAAACAGGAGTGAGTTCCTCCTTTAGGATCTTGTATAACTCATTTGGTATGCCATCAGGGCCTGGTGCCTTTTCTTTTTTTAACCCTCTTAATGCTTTATCTACTTCCAACATAGTTATTTTTTGGTTGAAAAATAGTTGTTTTTCCTGATCTGAGGACGGAGAGTATCCTGCTTCAACCAACCCTCAATTTCTTCTTTTAGATCCTTCGAGTCATTGCTATATAGATCTTGAAAGAACACCATGAAAGCCCTCCCAATATCGGGGTCTTCCAAGCATCGTTCTTTATATCGTTAACTTCTACTTCCTTGCTCACATTCCAAACGCTGTCTTGCCTTGTTTTCCAGGCCAGAAGTTTCCTGCACCCTTCCCCATACTCATAGTGTGTTTACTTACTGGCATTCCACTTATTCTGCACCACTCCTTCTAAGTATTCTGCTAGGTGTCCCTTGGCCTCCTTAAATTTGCCATGAAGCTATATTTTTGCGCAAGGGTGAAAACAGCATGCCAGTTCTTTCTGAATTTCACCTATTCTCAGATCATAATCTCTGAGCTTGTTTTTACTTTCTCTCCTTCTATATGCCACAAAACTAAACAATTTCCCTCGAGTAAAAGCTTTATATGCATCCCACACTGTGTGCATGGTAGCAGAGTCTTTACTTATCAAAAAACTCTACAGTATCTTTTTTCAGGGTGCTTATAATTACCTGCTCCCCTAGAAGGCTTCTATTTAAGGTCCATCTAGCCAGGGTTTGGAGACTTTCCAAGGAGAGCTCCAATCTTACCACAGCATGGTCCGAAAGGTGCTCTGGTTGATGTATTATATATCCTTCTTATGTTGTTCCCTATCTTTATATCTCTTGAGACGAAGTCTGTTCTAGAAGTGTGAGCATATTATTTTGCTCTGGTAAGTATATTCTTTCCTCAGAGCCGCCCTCTGCCTCCAATTATCTACCAAAAACAGATTTTTCATCCGCTGCTGTGTACATTTACTCATTTTTGGTGAGTTTACTGTTGGTCTGACGGAGGATTTATCTAATACTGGGTCTAGTAGTGTATTAAAGTCCCCACCCATGACTATATAATTCTTTGTGTCAATTAAGTGTTTGGATAATTCCATCTGCGGCGACTGATCATCTACATTGGGGACATAATATTCAACAAATGAATAACCTATGCTGTGGATCTTAGTATTAACAATTAGCCATTTCCCCCTGAATCTGGTGTGAAGCTCTCTAACCTAGCTTGCATGGAGCTTTTAAAAAGGATTGCCACCCCTTTTAAATTACAGGATTGATTAGTGCAGGCAAAATGATTAATTCATTTGATTCATTAATTAATCCATTTATGCCTCTTTAGAATTTCCCCCCCATTCTTCTCGCCGTAAATGCATTTCCTGTATTATTGTGTGGTTATTGGCAATAATGACAATCTTGGTTTTGGTGTTTTGAAGGCTGTGATGAATTGATTTAAATTATTTTCTTTACCTCTATAAATATTACATCACAGAGATTATAGCAGGACTTTTTCTGGGGTTCCTGTAGAAATGTGTAGCTTGGTTATATCCTTTTGTTGGTAGGACTTGGATGAGGACAACAGGCAGAGGGGTAATGTTCTTATTATTTACACATAATCTTCATTTCCCTGAACCCTAAACTTCAATATCATAGTCCTCTTTTATACAGCTTGGTATTTGCAGCATGCTGATAAAGGGAGAAGGGAGAATATAGAGAAGAGATAGTGTCTGTGCATAAAAATAAAAGAAACACTGTAAGAATGCTTTGTTTTCTGGAAAGGGTAGCTGTCTCAAAGTGGGCACGCCACGTCATGTTGTATGACTGTGAGGTGAAGACTAAGAATCGGTGTAATAAAGGTTACCGGTAAGTAATAGGATCATGATCTAATAGGTGCAGTGTTTTTATGAAGCAAAGCTCATCTTTTGGAGTGACAAAGATAATATGCTTCAAACAGGCTAGCCCACTTATCACACAAATGGCTGAGTGTTTCCCTAGTATATTTGACAATAATAATGGTTATTTCTTTTTGCTACTTTTTCATAACAACTGCACTTTTTCCTCTTGTACAGAAATCCAATTACACAGACCTTTTATGTGTCTGCAAACTCATCGTATTTCATTTTCTGCTCCTTAAACATTTTGCACGTGGGTCACCTATAGGATCTGGTCTAAATGTGAGTAGTTTTTAACATACAGCACAAACTTAATATTGTGTACACAGTACTCTGTGTTTCTTCTCTGCATAGACACATCTAGAGGTTTTCTCAATGTCGCTTTTTACTTGACACTGGAGGTAGATGTTCACAGAATATTGAATATTTACTGGGAGCAAAGCTTCTTTTTTTCTGACAAAGAGTTGGCACTAAACTAGAATTCATGTTTCTGATTCACTTTACTCTACAACCATGATAAATCTCGGTGTCCCACTACAGTTACAGAATGAAACTTATTGGCTGTCAAAACCACTGGCTCTTTGAACCCAAGGTTGAAACACAACTCGTGGCGTACCAAAAAGGCCCACAATGAGCATGAGATAATATATTCCTTGAAGTATTCCTAATATACAGAATTATTGTGTTACCCCCTAAAGCAAAATGTATCAAATTTAAAGAATTAAGAGTGCATATGTAGGGAGGCACACGGCGGTGGCGACGCAAGATGGCTGCCCCTTGAGAAGCTCTGCGACATCGAGCTACGCTCGGCACAGAAGGGCTTCTATTTTGCCAGCGGTCCCGCTCGTAAATCATGTTTTCGTGCACCGGAAGTAGCCAGGAGTGCTGAGGCAAGTTTTCAGGCCTGAAATGGTCTGCATCATACCTTTTTAATTCGTTCCTGCTTTTCCTCAGTGCTCCCTCTCAGCGCGACCGCCATTTTGTGCGTCTTTCGCACAAATTTCGTCCCCACAGCAAGACAATTTGAAAATCGTCTTGGGACTTACAACAATTCTTTATTAAGGCACTCCATTTTTTTTAAATAGCCTACCTCACAGGCATCACCCTATTTTATGTTTTTGGTGGATGTGTCATACTGCATATGGTAATGTGGACAAGCCTTTCATGACGGTGTGCATACACATGTAACCTCCATTTCCAGCTTATTTGGATTTTCCTCCTTCCGTCTCAAAATATGCTTCTTTAAATTACTTCTGCTGGTCATTTTTTGCCACGCCTTTACTTGAAGTTTCTGCGCAATCTTTGGTCACTGTGTATTGAAGCTACGAATTTACGCACCTTGCGAGAACTATTTCCTTCTCTAGTTTTTGTAGCCATTTAATCCTTAAATATGGACTCCTCGCTTCCTACCAAGTCCCAAGGAGCATCTGGTTCTAACATTAATAGTCACAAGGACTCTTCCAGTAATGCTAATAAACGTGTCAAGAAAGATCCGTCCTCTCCAACGAAATCAGCCCTCCAGCTAACTTTAGAGGATATCATGGACAAACTACGTAATATATTCGACCTTTTCTGACGGAAACCACTGCAACACTTCAAAGAATTGAGGAGAAATGGTCTGGTCTAGACTCACGGCTCTCGGATATTGAGCAACGGATAGGTGACGCACAAGACGTTGTTGCTAAAGTAGATTCTCTTTCTCGTGATGTGGAACAACTGAAGAAAACTACAGAGGATTTAGAAAATCTAAATAGGCGCAACAACCTACGTGTTTATGGTATTCCGGAGGGCTCCGAAGGTTCGAATATGATCTCCTTCTTGAAGATTCATATTCCCCAGATTGTCGGTCTGCCGAAATCCACTGACCTCAACATTCAAAGGGCTCACAGGATCGGCCCCCAAAACTCATCTTCCTCCAGTAAACCACGAGGAATCATTGCTTAGTTTCTATTATATTCTGAACTTATGGCGACTCTTAATGCAGCTCGACAACACAAACAGGTGCTCTGGTCAGGTCAAAAAATCTTTTTCAGTCAGGATGTTTCCAAACCCACTGCCAACCTTCGTAAGGAGTTTTTTGACCTCAGACCGGCTCTGCGCTCCATGAATGCCTGCTATGGACTTATTCATCCCTGCTTCTTTAAAGTTACTTACAAAGACAGATCTTA
This sequence comes from Calotriton arnoldi, assembly GCA_963921515.1. NCBI lineage: Eukaryota > Metazoa > Chordata > Amphibia > Caudata > Salamandridae > Calotriton > Calotriton arnoldi. The sequence goes on along the minus strand of CAWUFW010003043.1, from coordinate 586,837 downwards.
CTCTTTTGAAGATCCAGCTGAACTTAGGAAATTCATTCATACTCACAGGGGAGAAGCTATGGAATTGAGCAAAACTTGAATGTTTTCTTACATGTTCTCTCTTTTATTCCACAGGCTTCCCCTTCGTGTCTTGTTGGGTGATGCTGTTCGTACCCGTGCTGTTCATCTGTTTTGTTTTGTATGCTCCATTTGTTGTATTATCCCCTTCACTTTTCGGTAAGTTCTCTTCTTTTATGTATGTTTACGTTCACGATTACAGTTTTCTGTAAACTTTTGTGGTTTTTATAGTTACCCTCCTCATGTCCCTCTTGGGGTTGCCTCTGTTCTCCTCGCCCCCCCCACCTACTTCAATGTCCTTTCTTTTTATGGTCATTATGACTGAAGTCCTCCGGCTTCTTGTCATCTTCTCTCTGGCTATCCCTCTGAGGAGACCGTGTTCTCCTTGTACTTTCTTTCTCTTTCCCTTTCATCCTTCCCTTACTCCTTTATCCTCAATTTTCTGCAGCTTTTTTCTTGCATTACGTTTCTTCTATTCCTGCGGTGGCTCATTACTCCCTCTCTTATATACTTACTTGGTTCCTTCAGTCTAGCTGTTTCTTTCTTTTACTTCCTTCTCAGCTCTCATTTTCCATTATTTTTCGGTCTACTTCTCTTTCTCTCTTTTTTACATTTGTTTCCATTCAGGGCTTGCACTGTTTACTTTTATTCTGCCTCTTGCTTTTCTTTTATTCTCTTCCTTTTAACTTTTCTACTTTTTTGTGTTTAACTTGGAATAAGCTTTTTCAATGAATGGCTTACGTATTATCTCTTGGAATGTCAAAGGTATACGCAATCCAATTAAAAAACAGCGTGTCTTGTCTCACCTTGCTAAATTGAAATGTCATGTAGCGTTACTGCAAGAAACGCACCTTAAAGAACAGGATATATCTTCTTTACGTAAATTATGAGTTGGTCAAGTCTTTTGCTCCCCAGCAGTTAATAACAAAAATGGTGTAGTAATCCTGTTCCATAAATCATTAACGGTTTGTTTGCAAAATGAGGTCAAAGACACTAATGGTAGATGGCTTCTATTGAATGCTAAAGTTAATAATACTCAACTTTCTTTTTGTAATGTATATGATCCCAATGGTATTGATGTAACATTTTGGAATGATTTCTCCACTCTTCTTTTTTCTCATGCCTCTGATAATTTGATTTTGGGTGGTGATTGCAACCAATTGATGGATCCCTTTTTAGATCGAAAATCCCAATCTCAATTTATCCCTAATAAAATGCAAAAGACCTTCCCAAAGCCATTACCTCTAGAGGGTTGTTGGACGCATGGAGAATTGCACATCCTGATGTTTTGGAATTTTCTTTCTTCTCCCCTGTTCATAAATCTCATTCCCGAATCGATTAGATATTTCTTACCCAATCATCCCTTCAATGTATGACGAATATTGAGATTGGCTCTATCCTCATCTCTGATCATGCCCCTGTTATATTAGATATGGAATACCCCACACACACACCTACTTCACGCAGATGGCGTTTCAATAATGCTCTTCTGTTGGATACTCATTTTGTTGAACAATTCACACGGTTCATGCAGGAATTCTTTGATAATAACTTATCCTCTGTTTCACATTTTCACCTTATCTGGGACGCTTTTAAAGCCACTGCTAGAGAGTTTATAATAGAGTTTGTCTCCCGGAAAAAGAAGATGGCTCTTAAGGCTACAACTTCACTTCTAAAACAAATCAAGACCCTAGAACACGAATATTTTACTACAAATTGTGCCACTACACTGTCCACTCTCATTAAAGCTAAAATGCAATATAATAAACTATCCTGGGACAATGCCTGCAACAATCTGCTTACATTTAATGCAAAAATGTATGGTGGCCGGAACAAAGCTGGCAAATCTCTAGCCAATTATCTTAAAATTAAAAAACTAAAATCCAAGATTGCTGCTATCACTGATAGTAACGGAATTAGACACATTACTGACATTAACATTCTTGAATATTTCACTGACTACTATTCCTCTCTCTATACCCCTGAATCTACTCCTTCTGCTGATCAAATGAATTCCTTCTTTCAATCCATTCCTAAATCCTCTGACAACCACACAGATCTCACATCCCTTGATGGCCCTATCTCAGAACAAGAAATCACACATGCCATAATCCAACTTCCTAAAGATAAAATGCCCAGACGGTTTCACGGTACGTTTTTTCCTTCATTTCAAACAATTCCTGGTCCCTCAGTTGTTGTCCCTCATAAATCATTTCTTAGCTTCTGGTTCTTCACAACGCTCTTTCACTCAAGCTATGCTGTGTTTAATCCCTAAAAAGGAAAAAGGTCCCTCTTTATGTAAAAATTACTGACCCATCTCCTTAATTAATACTGATTGTAAGATTTTTGCCAAATTATTAGCCCTTTGTATCAATTTGGTAATTCCAGATCTAATCAATATATATCAATCAGGATTTGTTAAAGGACGGTCCATTACAGATAACTCAAGGACTCTCCTCAACATTATTTATTTGGCCTCCAAGGTGACTTCACCAATTGCTGCAATCGCGTTGGATGCTGAAAAAGCTTTCGACAGGGTAAACTGGGAGTTCATTTTTGGTGCATTGAAATGGCATGGTTTTAGCCCCTCCATTCTCAGATACATCCAGCTGTTATACTCTGCACCTTCCACTTCCATCTGGGTAAACGGTTGCCAATCCACAGAGGAACCAGACAAGGCTGCCCCTTATCCCCTCTTTTATTTATTTTGGCATTAGAACCCTTTTTTGAAAAATTGCGTCGCTCTCCACTCTATACAGGTTTTCAATTTAAACACACAGAAATTAAGTTTACTGCTTATCCGGACGACATTTTATTATATCTCTCCAATCCCACTACCTCCTTGCCAACGTTTTTCTCTCTTTTAAAAGAGTATTCTCTAGTATCTGGTTATAAACTCAATCTGGACAAATCTGAGGTTATGCCATTGAACAAACCCTGCTTTTCCTGAAGGTGTCAAGATACAGGTTTTAAATGGAACCCCAAGAATATTAAATGTTTAGGTGTCCTTTATACTAATAGCATTAAAGAAACCATTAAAATCAACCTTGCAGATATACTTAAAAAACTCTCCGTACTCACTGACAGCTGGTCTCCACTATTTTTGTCTTGGTGGGGCAGACTTGCTACAATCAAAATGATGTTGCTTCCGATCATAAATTTGTATCTCTCTATGCTCCCAGTCATTCTCCCACTCTCTTTTTTTAATATCATTAACCATTCTCTGACCAAATTTCTCTGGAATAATCGTAAAACTAGGATCTCACTTATCCGACTTCAACAACCCAAAGATTTAGGAGGGGTTAATTTTCCTAACATTAGACGCTATCACTCTGCATTCACCCTTAAACAAGTCTGGACTTTATTCTCTGACTCTACACATACACCTTTCACGGCTTGGAGTTCGCTGGAACAATCCCAATATGCACCATTCTCCTTTCCTGTTGTTTCCCGATTCTCTCAACCTCCCAGACGTTTTTTATCTCCCATTCTCGCACATTCTACTGCCGTTGTGAATTCCCTGCTTAGGACCCACCCCTCTCATTCGGACAATTTCATACTCACTCCTATTTGGTATAATAAACACTTAAAGATTAACAATAGTGCCCTGTTCTGGAAAGAATGGATTGATAAAGGTATTATTACATTTGAACACTTGATGAGTAATGGATCCTTCATGGACTTCACGGAGGTCCAATGTAAATACGACATATCCCCCTTACATTCTCCTCATTATTCTACCCTCCAATCATCCATGATTCACCTCCTTTCCCAATACTCTTCCTCCACCACACATAATCTTTCACCCTCTCTTTCCCTAGACTTCTCGACTCAACTCAAAGCCTCCCATATTTACAAGTTATTATCCCACCCCTCTGTTCTTAGAACCAAATCCAGTATTGAACTTTTATGGGAGAAAGATCTTGCAATAGAATTTTCTTTTTCAACCTGGGGCTCCATTTGGGCAAAAATTCATACCTCCTCATGCTCAGCAAGCACCACGCAGACTCTCTACTACTTTTACAATAGGCTTTTCCTCACCCCTACAGAACTTCATAGGTTTAAATTATTGGCTGATACAAAATGCTGGTCCTGTCCTCATACTTCTAGTGATTTTCTTCATATGTTCTTTTTCTGCCCTAGGGTTAAAAGTTTCTGGTCACTTACCTGGAAGAAGTTAAATGAGATTTTATCCACCAGTGTTCCTTTTGAAATTGTACACGTTTTTCTGGGCGGCTCCTCCCCTATTTGGAACGCTCAGAGAAACGTAGGTAAGTTTATTGACTTCTTTTTAGCTATTACTTTCCAGATTATCACCGCCAATTGGAAGGACACTTCTAAAATTTCATATCAAGCTTGGAGGAACCTGCTATGCCATCATCACAGATTAGATCGTGCATTTGCCACCTCTACATCCCTAATGATTAAAAAAGATGTACTTTGGTCAGCACTCACCATATTTCTTTCCAGGTTACCCGTCTAACTTACTTTTCATTTATATTGTTAGGAACCGTTTCAATAACTTTAATAACATGTTGTTCACTGACTCTGAAAGACCCTGTGCTCTGCCTAACCAGGCCCAGGGCCAGTTCTATGCTCAAGACACACTTAGAATACAGTGAAAACACACACATACACTAGGGTAAACTATGGGTTAGGGTACCCCTAGGATTGGCATGTCCTCCCTATAAGGCCCTAGTAGATAATAGGGCAGGGGGATTGAAACTACCTTTAAGTCCCTAGTATATAATAGGGCAGGTCAGTATAGAGTAGCCAGCCAGCAACCCTTTCTGCACTTGCATGTGTGCAGTGCCGGAGCCTGAGGTCAGTTTAAAAGCAGCCCTGTGTTGCATGACTGCTTTTAAAATGCAAATTGTGTGCAAATTTGATGTTGGTGTTTGGGGCACTATAAAAGTAATACACTATAATGTTTGGGCATATTAGGTACCCCCAGGGTCTCCCCTAGGTGTCCCAATGGGTGGGGGTTCAGGTATTTATAAGGAGGACCCTTATAAAATGCATCTTATAGGCCCTGGGTCAAGTGAAATTGCACATTTCAGTCCCCATATTTTGATAAAGTACTTCACAAAATCGACATTTGTGCTATAAGCACTGTGGAGGGAGGATCTGCAATATTTGTACATATTCAGAACCCCTAAAGTCTCCTCTAGGTGTTCCAGGGGTGGGGGTCCTGTAGATATAGGCAGGGGTCTTATAAAAGATATTTTTATAAGCCCTGGTGTTGGAAAAATGGCCTAAGTCATTTTTCCCATTGCAAATCCCCTGCCACATAGGTTAACATGGCAAGAAGTTATTAACTTATAATTCCCGATAGGAGAATCATAAAAATGCCATTTAAGGACTTCCTAAATGGTATTGATAAATTCAACAATATGGTATTGTTGAATTTCTCCTAAAATGTACAGGCAAGAAGTTATAAGACTTTCTTGTCTGTAAGCCAAAATGCAGCCTTCCAGGTGATATATACATATGGTACCACCGGGAAAGTCACATCTAGTTTTACCTTGTCCACTGACAAAAAAAAGGAATGAGCAGATGCAATAGGTAGAGACTATGGAGATTAGCCATCATGAAGGTGTGTTTAGCCAGCTCTTCTCTCCCTGCTGAAAATTCTGACTTATTGAATTTTGGAGAAATAGTGCTTTCTGGGAGATCATTGTGCCACACTTTGGAGGAAGTGGTCATGCTCTGGGGCGTTTCCTTGCACCTCATTTGACAGGAGTGCCCTCCTGTTTGACCCCAGAGATCACTGAATAAGTATCTGAGAGGGGCAGTGCTTTTCAGATCTTCTGCTTGAACCTTAGGAAAGAAGAAGGGTCCATGCTGAAAGTTTGATTTTTGCACCAACCAGGCCCTCTGACTGACTGCGCCTGCTTCACAATCTGAAACTACAGCCCTGTGGATCAAACCTGCTTCAAAAGGACTAAAGAAAGGACTCCCTGCAAGCTACAGGTTAACAGAGCTCACCTGAACCGACACCACAAATAATCCTCAGCCTGGAGTACTACTAGTGGATTAGTAAGGGTTTTGTCCAAGTGGATTGTGGGAACTGAAGTCCCAGTCTTTCAAAGACCATGTTGTAGATTCCAGACCCTTGGATTGTGTTTTGGACACTTTGGACCCACAAGAAGAACTTCAGGAATGAGTTCATCACTGAATTCGGCCTTTTGGAGGAGGCTGCATGATGTCTGGTGAGAAATCCTCCAGAAACGTTTCTTAGTATGAAGGTAAAATCACCCCCGTCAGATTTCTCCAACGCGGACATGACGCACAGCATGTAGGAGTTCTACTTGCTCGGAGTTTCTATCGACGTTTGAGCTGATCTTTGCCAACATAATTTTGTGCCATATAGCCTATTGAAGCTGCTGGAGCCTTTTGGACAGCCCGCTAGCTGATTGTATGGCCTAATGTTTATTTTTTTCTTCACACACACATTATTGAGCAGAGTGACTTATAACTTTGGTCCTGATGAATGCTTTGAACTGTAAAGTCACACACGGCAGAAACATGTTGACCATTAGATAGGGGACTATCTATATGCCTATTTCACTATGCTTTAAACCCTATCCATCGGGGCATTTTAATAAAGTTTTTTCGCCACCCATGAGGTCGTTTTTTCAGTTTTGCTTTTGGCACCCTGCCGCTCACTCTCCCCCGTTAGGTAGAAACACAATACATGCTAGAGAACACCTCTGCTCCTTTCCTATGGGGAAGTTGTAGCCCACACTGGGTACCTTGTGGTCCCAGAGTGCGGATGGGACCCTATGATGAAGCATGTCACCTTATGGTGAGTGAGGGCTCTTGTCCGAACACACACAGTGTTCCACATTTTTCCTAGCATGTTTACACCTTCTTTACCCTATCTATCACCATACATAGTGTGAGTTGATAATTAGTTTGGAGCAGTACGGTTGATGTTGGGTCATTGAAGCTCCTTATAGACCCCCTTTTGTGAGATTAAGGTAAACTCTTGACCAGGGCCTCCTGCTTAGTGTATCTGACCAGGGCTCCAGCATAGTCGGTCTCAAACTTTGACTTTATCCTGGTCAGAGGCAACCAAATGTCCAAAAGTGGCACTATTGGTTTCTAAACACTAGAAAGTGTTTAATCTTTAAAAATTCAAATCTCTGCTTTCGTTTTGGTGTCATTTCAAAGATAAAAATATTTCCTATTTTCATACATTGGTGTTGGATTTTTATTGTGTGTTGTGTCTTAATTATTTACTGAAGTGGTGCTTTAAAGTGCTTTACATACCTGTCTTTGAAGTTAAGCCTGCCTGCTCACAGCCCAGCTACCAAGGGTTGAGCATGGGAATAATTTTCTTGCTGGCTTTTAGAGAAACCCAGGTCAATTGCTCATGTGGATTGTTACATAAAAGAAATATAGATTCCCTTCAGGGAAACGTCAGGTACTTTTATAATATTTAGGGGCCGATTCTGATGCGGGTTGGAAAAGCTTCCCGACCGAATCGGTTGGGAAATGGTGTCTGACCCACTCGGATCGGGAAAGTCCTACCGGCGGAGTAGGATGCATTCGGATGCTTCCAGATACGATTTGGTTGAACTCCCATTGACTTCAATGGGAACATTTGTTCCTAACCGCATCAGAATTGGGCCCTCGGTCGGGAAGACACGTTCCCGATCTGATTTGGAAGGAGCAAATGCCGTTAGGAGGCCTTCCTAACCGCATCAGAATCAGGCCCTCGGTCGGGAAGCTTTTCCAACCCGCATCAGAATCGGGCCCTAAATGTTGATAAAAAACGAAGGGTGGATAAATGTTATTGGGTGGGTATTATTGACAACTGATTATCAGTGCAATTACAGAACCTATAAGAAAAGACGAATTGGATTAAGACTAAGGGGTCGATTCCGATTCGGGCCGGAAAAAGCACCGACCGACTCGGAGCCGGAATTAATTCTGACCGACACGTACCTGTGGCGCCCGACACGCCAAGTACGATGCAAAGCGTGCAAAATCCGACCGACACGTACTGAACCCAAGCCGAACGACCGAGCCGCACGGAAAACAGCAATCCGGCCGGAAAAACACGCAAATCGAACCGACCGACACGCACCCGGAACAAATCCAACCGAAACGTACCCGCGAACTCCAAACCGCAAAGTACGATGCAAGGCGCGAAAACCACGACCGAGTCGTACGGAGGACAAGCCGTACGACCGACACGCATACAAAACTGCGAGCCGAAGTAACACAAAACACCGCGACCGACGCGTACGCAGCATAGAAAACTGCACAAACACAGCGTGAACGCAACGGAGAAGACCGTACGAGACAACTGCAGGGTCCGACTCGGTCACAAGAACGTTTCCAACATGCACTGAAAGTACTAAGGAAAAATACACAAAAAAAGGCCAAACAAGCAATTACAAAGCCAATAAATACTGGGGGGTGGGGACAGAGAACAAAGACACACCCACAACTCCACCCATATAAAGGACACAAATCCCAACCATGATCCTTTGCAAATGCTATTCTACTGCCAGCACTCAACAGACAGCAACCACACACCCACAGCTCATCCCTCACACAAGCCACACACCATCAGCACACCAACAAATAGCTACCTCACATACACCCAGCAAAACACACACTCACACACCCTCACCTGCACACCAACACACACATCACTCACCATCACCACCCATCACCATGCCCCCAAAGAAGAATCACAAGTTCCTAGATTGTGAATTGGAAGTCCTGGTAGACGAGATCCTCAGGGTAGAGCCACAGCTGTTTGGCACACTGGTCCAACAGACACCCATCTCCCAGAAAACAAAGATGTGGGAGAGGATCATCAACAGGGTGAACGCACAATCACCATGTCTGCGCACAAAGACTGACATCCAGAACAGGTGGTATGACGTGCGCAGAAGGGTACGGGAGCTGCTCAAGAAGGACTACCTCCTGAGCCAATACACCGGCAGTGGCCCTCCTGCCAAGCCAGTATACCTCAGGCCCTGGGAGGAGAAGGTGCGGGCCATCCTTCTGCCAGTGAGCGTCTATGGACTAGAGAACATCCCAGAGCCTGGTGAGTACACAACAAATGTACACAATATTCTGCCACAATACACACACACATCACTGTCAAGGGGAGAGTCAAACCATGCACTCATAGCAATTACACAGCAACCAGAACAGAATCATCCCAAAATGTGTATGTCAGTCAGATAAACACAACACATGCCATCTCAAAGTTACATTTAACCGTGTCATCACATGTACAAACACAACTACAACTACAGCTAGGCAGTTGCACAAATAGAACTAACAAACACATCCAGACATGTAGCCACCACTACAACACCAACACACAGTGAAGACCACTGAAAGAAAGGAATTCTGTGTATGCTGGGCAAGTCAGTGTAGCCAATAGCATCATGGGAGTCGTAGTCACAGATATTGCTCACCCCCACAACTGTCCCATCAACACCACCATGAACCATGCGCACATCACAGGGAGTGGAAAAGGACTCACAAGATGGCTGACACTGGCTACTGCTGTGGGGAGCACAAGGCCCTGCTGGCAACTGTGCAACAACCAACAGCAGGACACCACTGACTGACATCCTGAGAGACAACTTCCACTCCCTGCAATGGAAGCACGTTCCATGGTGGGATATCTGGCTGGGTGGGAAGGAGGACTCGCAGCACTGACCATAGTCACAAGCACCTCCCCTCACACACCCCCTTAAACACAAACTCCACATAACCCACCTGGGAGAATGCAATGCCTCACATCCTAACTCAAGATCCCACAAAGAACCTCCACCCTGGGTTATGTTGTGTGAAGCACAGGGACACTCTTGGGACTTTTAGCCAAACAACTGCCAGGACAACACTCCCAGCCATCCTGTCAGCACAGGCAGCCCACCCCACAGGGAAGCAGAGTCAAAAGGAAGGAAGCATGGGCATGCTGGGAAGGGGGGTGGAGGCAATAGCATGATGGGAGTCGTAGTCACAGCTCTACATCCCCCACCACATGGCCCAGCAAGCTCACACTCACGCATGCACATCCCACAGAGAGTGGAAAGGCCCATCAAAGATGTCTGACACTGTTGCTGTGTCGTGGGGAGCACAAGGGCATGCTGGGAACTGCACACCAACCAACAGCAGGACACCACTGTCAGCCATCTTGCCATTGCTCTCACACCCACACACACTGAACTCCCCACAAAAGCAAGTAAGTATGGGAATGCTGGGAAGTGGGGTGGAGGCAATAGCATGATGGGAGTCATAGTCACAGACATAGCTCACCCCCACAACTGTCCCATCAACACCACCCTGAACCATGCTCACATCACAGGGAGTGGAAAACAACTGACAAGATGGCTGACACTGGCTACTGCTGTGGGGAGCACAAGGCCCTGCTGGCAACTGTGCACAAACAAACAGCAGGACACCACTGACTGACATCCTGAAAGACAACTTACACTCCCTGCAATGCAAGCACGTTCCATGGTGGGATATCTGGCTGGGTGGGAAGGAGGACTTGCAGCACTGACCATAGTCACAAGCACCTCCCCTCACACACCCCCTCAACACATACTCCACATAACCCACCTGGGAGAATGCAATGCCTCACATCCTAACTCAAGATTCCACAAAGAACCTCCACCCTGGGTTATGTTGTGTGAAGCACAGGGACACTCTTTGGACTTTTAGCCAAACAACTGCCAGGACAACACTCCCAGCCATCCTGTCAGCACAGGCAGCCCACCCCACAGGGAAGCAGAGTCAAAAGGAAGGAAGGATGGGCATGCTGGGAAGGGGGTGGAGGCAATAGCATGATGGGAGTCGTAGTCACAGCTCTACATCCCCCACCACATGGCCCAGCAAGCTCACACTCACGCATGCACATCCCACAGAGAGTGGAAAGGCCCATCAAAGATGTCTGACACTGTTGCTGTGTCGTGGGGAGCACAAGGGCATGCTGGGAACTGCACACCAACCAACAGCAGGACACCACTGTCAGCCATCTTGCCATTGCTCTCACACCCACACACACTGAACTCCCCACAAAAGCAAGTAAATATGGGAATGCTGGGAAGTGGGGTGGAGGCAATAGCATGATGGGAGTCATAGTCACAGACATAGCTCACCCCCACAACTGTCCCATCAACACCACCCTGAACCATGCTCACATCACAGGGAATGGAAAACAACTGACAAGAAGGCTGACACTGGCTACTGCTGTGGGGAGCACAAGGCCCTGCTGGCAACTGTGCAACAACCAACAGCAGGACACCACTGACTGACATCCTGAAAGACAACTTTCACTCCCTGCAATGCAAGCACAGTCCATGGTGGGATAACTGACTGGCTGGGTGGGAAGGAGGGCCGGCTGTCAACAAAATACAACCAATGCAGACCATGTTCACACCCCAACAAATACATAGAAACGCCCAAATAATGCAGGACAATGTGCTACACCAATATCAACCCCTGACTGTGACAACTTAGGACAATGCAATGTACAGGCCCGCACCCAGAGGCACAGTCACAACTGTCAGGTGTGTCAACCATTGATGCCTGCAGAAACATAACATACATTGTGTGTGTCTCCCAAAAACAGGTGATGATGGGGACACAGCAGCAGACGCTGAGGAGTCCCAGTCCCAGGCTCAAGAGGATACGGAGCTCACTGGTGTCGTACAGCCTCTGCCCTCCTCGGACGAAGAAGACCAACCTGGCACCTCCGGTGCAAGTCAACATGCAGCACCAGCAGGACCACCAGCTGCACCCCCTGCACCCACCCCTCCAACGACTGTCACCACAAATACCATCCCTGCCGACATGGACAGAACAAGGAGCACCACCAGCACAGGGACCCTGGACCAACGTGGGGCCATGGACACCACCACCACCACCAACCCCCAAGGGGGACCAGGGTCATCTGTGCGTGCCACTGCACGCACTGCACATGTCGGCTGGGGTGGTGGGAGGGGTGGGAGACAGAGGTTGCTGCTTGCAGAGGTTGCTGGTGTGCATGATGACCCACAACTGGTACGCATAGCCGATGCGTACCAGTCCAGCACCGGAGATCTCAGCCAGGTAGTGGGGCTCCTCAGAGACATGAAACAGCAGCAGGCTGCCCATCCTGCCCGCTTGGACTCACACATGTCCCGCGTGGAGTCCAAGTGGGACGCACTGCAAGAGATGACGGCGGTGCACAGGGACATATTACAATGCCTCCGCCAGATGAACAGCAACCAGTCTACACCTCCCTGTGTGCCAACAACATCTGGTGCTGAACAAACTGCAACTGCCACAGGGAGGGAGGATGACTCTGGCGGAGAGTCCCCTGCACCGCAGCAGCCTGTACTTGAGGGGCCCCCCAAAGAAGAGGGGTCATCCGAGGAGGGGCAAGTGAGAGGCCGATGGCCAAGTGCAACCCCCAGGAAGCCTGAACCTGTTCTGGATGTTCACCTTTGTGCACAAACTGTTCACCCTGTTGACGGCAACACAACTCCCACACATGACATGGGGAGTGCAAGTTGGACCAATGTCTCAGACAACTGTGGCCCCGATACTGGGGATTTTGTCTACCAGGACTTTCAATTCACCTAGGAACTTCTGATTGCAATATAAATGTACAGCACCAACCATCCTATGCACTATTCACACAAATGTATCACAATAAACACACTAATACACCATACTTGCCTCTGTTGTGATTCCAACGTGGGTGCTGTCATGGGGATGATGAACTGCAAAATTACACTGTGTATGCGAACTGCAACAGCAAGTACAACACAGGCATGTGAGTAAAGGCAACGTGACACATATGAGGGAGACACACCACCAGGGCTACACAACACATACACACCTAGGCCATCTGACTCATTGCCTACACTGATGTTGCCAGGAAAGACGGTGCAATGCACAGACACCACACCTATTCCCAGTTGTAGTCAAGTAGCCCACAGGTGCAGTAAGCAAATGGCAGTCAAATGTGTGACCACAGACAACGCACATCACAAAGTGAAGCACAGGTTTATTACACAGTTGCAACATGTCGTAACCACTACAGATGCAAGGTAATCCCACCTGGCAGCGGGCACACAGTCAACAACTGTAGAAGGAAGGAAGTCCATGGGTGTGGCGCACATCACCTGTAGGGACACAAAAGCTACCACCCTGGAAGTACAATCACGTCGTCGGTGGACACAGTTGACCAAACGAATCTGAAAGTACCCTGTGAAGGACAGAAATGACACACAGTCAAAAGCAATGGAGAACAGGACAGAACAGCAAAACTCATGCACAATACATGTTACAAGATACCCACCCAGAACCAAGTTAGCATGTCAACACTGTTGGGGAGTACAGACCACCTGTAAGCACACATCGCTACACACATCCAGTCAAGTAGCTCATGGACACACTCCAACAGCACCAGAGCACCACCTACACATATCATGCCAACTCACATCAATGACATGACACCTCAGGATACTCACATTCAGCTAAAGAAGTTGGTGATGAGCTGTGGGCGGACATCACCCTCATCATCATCATCATCACTGGCATCGTAGTCCAGGCCAGGATCCTCCACAGGTGGCGGATGTTGGTCATTGTCATCCTGGATGAGAGGCAACTCCTTCCGCACTGCCAGGTTGTGGAGCATGCAGCAGATGATGATAATCTTGCACACCTTCGCTGGGGCATATGGGAGGGACCCTCCTGTCTTGTCGAGGCAGCGGAAGTGGCTCTTCAGGAGACCAATTGTCCGCTCAATCACTCTCCTGGTCAGACCATGTGCCTCATTGTAGCGCATCTGGGCTGGTGTCACAGGGTTCCTGAGGGGTGTCAGCAACCACGGCATGTTGGGTTATCCCGAGTCACCTACGGACAGACAAGTGCACATTAGCTGACTTGGAAAAGTGGGCGGAATACTACAGATCAGATCACACACAATGGCACAAAGTCAGTACACACCGACAAGCCAGGCACGCTGGTTCTGCATCTGTGCCATCATCCTGGGGATGCGACTACTCCTCATCACAAAGGCATCGTGTGCTGAACCAGGGAAACGGGCACACACGTGTGAGATGGTCATATCTGCAAGACACACCACCAGTGCATTGACCGAGTGGAAGTTCTTCCGGTTACGGTAGGCCTGCTCCTGGGCCTGTGGTGGTACCAAAGCCACATGTGTCCCATCAATGGAGCCAATGACATGCGGCATCCTCCCCAGGGCATAGAAGTCACTCTTCACGTCAGTGAGTCGTTGCAGTCTAGGGAAATAGATGTACCGGTTCAGGTATAGCAACATTGCCTCCAAAACATCGCGGAGCACACGGCTCAACATGGTCTGTGACATCCCACCAGCAGTCGCCACAGTATGTTGGAAGGTACCGGTGGCAAAGAAGTGTAGGGCTGCCATCACCTTCACCTTGGGGGTCAGCGCTGTAGGATACGGCCGGCCAGGCTGCAAATGTGGGGCCAACTGCACTGCCAAATCCTCAATCAGCTGCCTGGTGAAGCGGTACCGTCGGATGCTGTCCCGTTCCACCATCGTTGCCAGGTCTGGGAATGGTCTATGGACAGCAGGAGCCCTGCAGTGCAGAGGAGAAGAAAGCAAGATTGTCATTCACCCCACATATGCGGCATTGAACACACTCAATATCACATCATACATCATTATGATGCACAACTACATGAAGTGTGCAGTTCCGTAAGGACATGTATGGTACATACATGGCCAACATCTGTCATCACGGTTCAACAAGTGGCATCAATAAGTCCCAGGTTGGCCCATTGGATATCATGAGGCCGTGTCACAGTTCCCATCTCCTGCTGCCATGTCACAATCACCCCCCACAGTGACATGTGAGGACAGATGTGCCCCAGGCATCACAGCTCAACGACAGGTACATTCCCAGGGACCCTGTATTGCCACATGGACACTGGCATTACATGGAGTATCATGTATACACCACAGCAAAACAACCATGACCCCCACAGGTAGTGGTTCCACTTGACACTGCAGGACAGACATGGACGTCTGTGACACACACACGCACAACATCAAAGTCCATGCACACACAACGTGGATGTGGAGACTGTCTCCCATTGTGCACATGAAATCAGAGACATTGTAAACACTACATGCACACAGACTGTGGAGGACCATCACTATTGTGCCACTGGGACACCCTGGCTCAAACATACCGTCCCACATGGGACTCACGGGGTATGTGACATGACATACACATACCCCACCGTGAAATGTGACCATGGCACATGCACAGATATGAACAGTTGCACATCACAGTGGTCATGTACACGTAATACCCAGGATCCTGTCCCCATGAACATGTGCACAGCCTGGGGGTGGCTGCCCCCAGGTGACACCCACAGGACAACATGTACACCAACATACACACAATAGGAAATGCAGCCTTACATGCCTTATGATACAGTTTGGACAGGCTGTGGTGTTGTAGGTGTGCCCCTCACTCCCTGGGAGCTATCTGTGGTTGGCATATGTTCATCTGAGACAGGCATGGTGACATATGCCAGTCACTTGTACAGGGATGCGTTGAACAGCAATGGACCGATCAGTGCACCCGGCCGGCCCATTGCATTCAATGTGTGCGGGTACGCGTTGTACCCCTGTACGCGTTGTACCACAATGGACCGATCGGTGCACCCGGCCGGCCCATTGCATTCAATGTGTGCGGGTACGCGTTGTACCCCTGTACGCGTTGAACAGCAATGGACCGATCGGTGCACCCGGCCGGCCCATTGCATTCAATGTGTGCGGGTATGCGTTGTACCCTGTACGCGTTGATACAGCAATGGACCGATCGGTGCACCCGGCCGGCCCATTGCATTCAATGTGTGCGGGTACGCGTTGTACCCCTGTACGCGTTGAACAGCAATGGACCGATCGGTGCACCCGGCCGACCCATTGCATTCAATGTGTGCGGGTACGCGTTGTACCCCTGTATCGCGTTAGTACAGCAATGGACCGATCGGTGCACCCGGCCGGCCCATTGCATTCAATGTGTGCGGTACGCGTTGTACCCCTGTATGCGTTGAACAGCAATGGACCGATCGGTGCACCCGGCCGGCCCATTGCATTCAATGTGCGCGGTACGCGTTGTACCCCTGTACGCGTTGTACACGCAATGGACCGATCGGTGCACCCGGCCGGCCCATTGCATTCAATGTGCGGGTACGCGTTGTACCCTGTACGCTGTTGAACAGCAATGGACCGATCGGTGCACCCGGCCGCCCATTGCATTCAATGTGCGCGGTACGCGTTGTACCCTGTACGCGTTGTACAGCAATGGACCGATCGGTGCACCCGGCCGCCCATTGCATTCAATGTCGCGGGTACGCGTTGTACCCCTGTACGCGTTGAACAGCAATGGACCGATCGGTGCACCCGGCCGCCCATTGCATTCAATGTGCGCGGTACGCGTTAGTACCCCTGTACGCGTTGAACAGCAATGGACCGATCAGTGCACCCGGCCGGCCCATTGCATTCAATGTGTGCGGTACGCGTTGTACCCTGTACGCGTTGAACAGCAATGGACCGATCGGTGCACCCGGCCGGCCCATTGCATTCAAAGTGTGCGGTACGCGTTGTACCCCTGTACGCGTTGTACACGCAATGGACCGATCGGTGCACCGGCCGGCCCATTGCATTCAATGTGTGCGGGTACGCGTTGTACCCTGTACGCATTGAACAGCAATGGACCGATCGGTGCACCCGGCCGGCCCATTGCATTCAAAGTGTGCGGGTATGCGTTGTACCCCTGTACGCGTTGTACCGCAATGGACCGATCGGTGCACCCGGCCGGCCCATTGCATTCAATGTGTGCGGTGCACGCGTTGTACCTCTGTACGCGTTGAACCGCAATGGACCGATCGGTGCGCACTCCATTGTCAATGGCCTAGCCTGGCACCGGACGCGTTTTTGAAATTTGAACGAGTCGGTTGCTGGAAATTCAGTTGGTCACCCACAACAATGTTGCAAAATCATGTATGTCATGAAGTTGAAGATTTGAAGGATGCTGTGGGCGTGTATTGGTGCTGCTATTCCATGGATTGGCCAGATTCAGAAGATGCAAACGACTTGGACCTATCACTTTGGACACATGGGACAGTATCTGCCTCTGCAGCACATATATATTGCTGGCTGTTCCCCTGAGAGCTCACTTGCCTGCACTACATGCTCCAGGACGACATCTGCCACTGCACTGCTGCTGTCTCTGCCCCCTCTGGACCCTGCAATGGCACGTACTGTGGAGAGAGCCCCAGCCTTCAGCCTTGAGGAGAACCAGGCCCTGCTGGACAGCCTACTTCCACAGTACAGCAAGCTGTATGGGACACCAGGGGAGCAGGTGAGTGTTCTGTGCACTGCCTTTCTGAATGTGCATTTTGTCTGACTAGCAAGGCTGAAAGTCTGCACGCCACTGGCTAGCAGGCTCACTGAGTAGTTGTCACCCCCCATAGTGTGTAGTGACATGCACTGGACAGGTATGGTGCAGTGACAGTGCATTTGAACAAGGTTTTACTTCCCATGCAATGATACCATGTAGTGACTTCTGGCAAACTGTCCATGGGCAGCGTTGCACTGCCTGTGTACATCATGTGCCCCTGTGATTGAGACATGTATTTACAACTGTGTCATGCACGGATATGTTGCATGTGTAGTAATGGCCTTTTCACTTTGTCATCCTGACAGGTTAATGCCCATCGGGAGCAGGAGATCTGGAAGGACATCGTCCGGGCTGTCCGGTCCGTGGGGGTCTACAAGCGCCGGATCCGCAACTGCCAGAAGAGGTGGCAGGACCTTCGGGGCTGCACCCGGAGGATTGCACGGGTCCAGCTGAAGCTGTCGCCTCCTCGCAGGAGGGGCGGAACATGGACCCTGACCCCCACATGCTCCAGATCCTGGCGGTGGTGTTTCCAGACCTGGATGGGCAGCTGAAGGCCAGACAGCAGCAAGGAGGGGTGAGTCAAAGACTGCACTGTGAACTCTGTATTACATGCTATGTGCCCTCCTCTGGCCTGGTTAAACTGCCACAGTACAGCAGTCATGTTGTCCAGGAGCCATGTCCCTCTATTGTGCACTGCCCACTCCTCATCTGATACCCAGGTGTGGCCCTTACATTCAGGGAATTGTGTCACTTGGGACTGTGTCCTTGCAGTTTGCTTCACTCAAGGTGGGGGACAGCATCTGTTTCCCTTACTCTGTTGTGGGCATCATGGGTGGGTCCATTGTTCACACAACGCCTGTGTTCGGACATGTAATCTGCGTGTTGCTTTGATATGCGGTCCACTTGCTGAGCTGAGCCACCACATGTGCCTGGGGCATCTGGCACACACCCATGCAGCGGGTGGGAACAATGTTTGGGCCCCAGGAGTGTGCAGATTACGTATGTCTACATACATAGCCAGCTATCCACTGTCCAGGGCTCATCCCTCATTCATGTGGGGCAGGACAGTCATGCCTACTCCAGCCCATCCAATACACCTGTACTCCCACTCCCGTGTATCAGCTGACACGTTGTGCGCAGTGATTTGACCCCTCAGGTGTCTGCCTCTGTGTCAGTGTGCTGTGGATTTGTTGGCAGGACTGCTGGGGTGTTTCTCGGTAGGGGCTCAGCATGCCACTGGAGATGTGACCATAGGAGACGATACTTGTGTGTCACATAGGTGTTTGATCAGCTGCCCGTGCAGGCTGGGGTATGCGAATGTGAAGTTCAGGCAGCTGTTTCCCATTCACAGCAGATTGTGAGGGGCTCAGGTTCAGAGGGTAGTGTCACAGGTCTCCCATATGTCCAATCGGTATGACCTGGACAGATGAGGGTTAAGATGATGTGTTGTGTGGGGGATGTACATGTGCACTTGTGCAGCTCCAGGACTTGCATTCCCCATGACCTACTATTGTGACACAGTGCAGAGTGTTGTTGTCTGGCTGCCAAGTCATACATCACTGAGACAGTGATGTATGACTTAGCAGTCATGCCTCCGCCATGGCATGTGTCTACTTATTGGTGATCCTGCAGGGGAGTGACATATGCTACATGCACACCATTGTGGCGATGGCTATCAGGACATGGGTGCATCATGGTGTCTGTCGCTGGTATGCATCACATGCATTTCCTATTTGACTCTGGGCATCCCTTTCATCCGGAAACCTGTACTGACTCAGTGGCAAGAGTTGTGATGTGTGCATGTCCACATGCTACACTGTGTCCTCTGCACTGTCCAACTACTGTGTAGGTGGTGCATGTGTCCACACTGGGGTGTTGCTATCCAACAGACACCAGACAGATGGGTGCAAGGCCATGTGGGATGTGAGTGCCATGGTTGGCATCAGACTGACAATTGGCTTCTCCTGTTCAGTTAGGGCACTTTTAGCAATGTTCAACTAATGATGCCAGGGCTTGCTCTGTAATGTGCTGTGCTCACAGTGGTGTGTGCATTTGGTGCAGGTGACTGATGTCTGTCTGTTTCCCCATTGTTTGCAGATACATCCACGGCCACGGAAGGGGACAGCTCCACGGACCAGGAGGAGCCGGAGAGCCAGACTGGGTCAGCAGCCGAGGAGTGGTCGGAGGGACCCAGTGGCACGGAGGGCGAGGGGAGCCACACCGAGGAGTCCTCAGCAGCATCCACCTCAGCTGAGGACCACAGCGGCTCGGAGGATGACTCCCTTATGGAGGCGGGTGTCAGCAGCCACCACACCCCAGCTAGTGTTGCTGTCCCCGCCACCACCAGCACCACCACCGCCCTCCCATCGGCTCCCATTCCCCAGGTCCGTGGAGGCTCCCATGTTCGGGAGCGTGTCTCCTTTGGGCCAGGCACCGCACCCCCTGCCCCTGTGTCCCCTGCTGCCCTGAGTGAGGAGTCTGTGTACCTCCTTCGCCAGCTCCATGTAGGGCAGACAGCCATGCTGAGTGTCCTCCATGCGCACACCGCTCTGTTGACTCAGCTGGTGTCGTTCATGGAGGGCATCTCATCGGGCATGTCTGACCTACAGAGGGGCAATAGGTCCATGGACTCCTCCCTGACGGCAGCAGTGTCCCTCCTCAGACAGTCCCTCACCCCTCCTGCCTCTGCTCCATCCACACTCCCCAGCACCTTACCCGTCCCAAGCACACACACACCGGCACAGGCACACACCAGCACACACACGTCCAGCACACAGACACACACGCCACAAACAAAACGCACACGCACGCACAGTCAGGGGACTGAAACCAGACTCACAGGGGATGGGGCCCTGGAACACACACACGCATCCACGAGCACTGCGCAGTCCTCAGTTGCCTCTCCCTCCAAAGCACCCTCCCTTGCCTCACCTGCAACCCCAAAGACCCAGCGGCTCTTCCTCAGTGACCTCGGCCTCTTCCCCTCCGATCCAGCTGATACAGCATTCAGGGGGAAGAGGAAGCCCACCCACATGGAGCAGAGTGCCCCTCGCCCCCGGACACCCTCCCCCAGGCGCAGACAGACTGAGGCCCCCACCCGCAAGTCCCCCGGAGTCGTAAGAGCAAGACCCCGCCGCCGCCCTGCAGCTCAGGCACCAGGTCTCCTTCCTCCATCCCTCAGGCCCCCACTCCACAGGTGCCCCCACCACACCCTGCCCCAGGTTCCCCCACCCACAGATATACCATCCCCAAGAGGATCCGGCCTTCTCCCCCTGCCACTTGCTCTCCCGGCACCACACCCCCGCTGCGCTTGTCTGTGCCACTGATGTGGTGAGGGTGTCCTCCCCCTCTGTCCAGCCCACCTTGCCTGTTCCCCATTCTCCTCCCCTGGTGGTAGGCACTGCAGTGGAGTCCACTACCACCCTGTCTGACTTGGGCACTGCAGTGGCGGACCTGTCCACTCCATCTGCAGGGTCCACTGCAGTCGTGCCGGCACCCACAACATCTGAGTCATGCCCCCAGTTGTGCCGGCACACACCATGTCAGACACCTCCACTGCAGTTGTCAGTGGCTCTCCAGCACCCACCACCCCTTCCCTGCCTCCTCCTGGTGAGCCCTGATCCTGTCCCTGCGGTGCCTGGCCTGCCCCCCGGTTGCCCCTCCTAGTGGATTGTCCCTGGTTTTGTGCAGTGCAGGCATGCGTAGGGTGACATCTGCCACTGTCACCCTGTTTGGACTTTGACAATGGACTGGCCATTGGCCTTTGTGTTTTTTCTGGACTTTCACTTTTAAACACACATATGCTGAATAAAGCAACTTTCTGTTCTCTAGTGCTTATGCTTCTGATGTACATGTTGTTGATGATGCTAACCATGCCCTTGCTGCAGTGATGGTGATATTTGGTCTCATGATAATGAAGTGTTACTGTGCAGGAACACATGTGGTCCAGGGGGAATGTGTCCTATCCTGTGGTGTATCCATGTCATCCATAGCAGCATCTGAGGGTGTCATGTGTTCAGTATTTGGCAATGGGATTTCCTACTTACATTAGCAATTTCACATCTGTGGCTTCCACCCCTGCACACCTGTTGTGCCTGCCATTGTTCAATTTGTCTACTTCCCTGACCGTGTGGCCATCTCCACTGGACATGCAGGTTTGGGCATCAATGGGGAAGGACTCATCTGTGTTGTCAGTGCAACATTGCTATACAAGTGTGTTGGATCTGTGCTGATGATTTCGTTGGCACTTCCATGACCAGGCTGATGTGACGGGAGCCTTCATTTGGTGCTAATTGTTGATTGTGTGACCAAGTGCTCAGCTGACATGATGGGGCCCTACTGAGGCAACATATGGCACAGCTTTCCTCACACAGGAGTGGAGTCCCCTCATGGCAGTGGGTACTCCTGTGACATTGCCTGCGCCCAAGGTGTGTGTTGTATGAGCATGTCTGTGTGTTCACTTCCGTTTTGCTGTGCATGCTGTGATCCCTAGTGTTGTACCTGTTTGTGATGCTTGCTGAGTTGACCTATGTTCCTCCAAAGTCTTCTCCCTGGGTTCTCTGTGATGTGGGTGCATGGCACATTACTGGTCATCAGGGTGTCACCCATAGGTGTGTTTGCTGTCAGGGCTGAGTTTGTGTGCAGACGCAGATGGGTCACAGTCAGGTTTCCCCTTGGCACTTGTTGTTTGCACCTGTCATGTGATTTCCAGTTTGTGTTATCTTTCAGTGATTGTGACACGTTGTGTGTGTGACTGCTGGCACTCCTCAGGGTCCGGGCTGCAATGTTGGTTGTTGTCTATGTGTGTTCTTTGTGGGTGACCTTGGCTTCTTCATTGGTGTGTGACTGTGGCTGGGATCCCATTGGTTGGTGTGGTATTGCCGTCATGTCCATGTACAGCGTAGTGTGCAGTGTGTCAGACATTCAGGAATCTTGTTGAGTGGCCATGTGTGATGTGTTTCTGCACCTTGGTTCCCACCCACCACCCTGGAATTGTCATGGGTGCATGTGCAATGTCACCATTGCATGTGTGCTTCACTGCTGCACATTGTTGGAGGTCGAGGTATGTGGTGTTGAGTGTGTGCAGATGAGAGTTGTTGCCTGGCTAGACCGCTGGCTCCATGTTGGCCTTGGCTTACTGGCCGTGCTGATTGATTTGTGCTTGTGTAGGTGTGATGGTAGTTTGTTGCTCAGGACACATGACTGTGGTTCACAGTGTGAACGACATTTAGCTTTGTCATCACAGTGGGATTGTAATGCAGCCCAGGGTCACCACATTGTGGGGGCCCTGGGGGTAGTGCTGTGGTGTGTCTGTGTCTTGCTGTGTCAATTGCTGTTCCTACGTGCCTGTGTGACATGTGTGATTTGTGCTCCCTCTCATCTGACAATGCCTGATTGCCCACATAGGGGATTTGGATCCATGAGTTACCTTTGTGTGGCACTGTATGCACATATGTATAATTGGTATTCAGGCCTCCTCATGTGTTGTGTGGTTGCCTGGGGACACTGGCACCCCCCTCACCTGTTGTGTTTGATGTGCAGTGTGGGTCTGCCTGTTTGTGTTTGTGCATCTGCACCACTGCATTGGCATATCTTAGGTGTGCCATTGGCTGTATGTAGTTTGGTGGGTTTCCTCTGCTGTCCCTGGGACTCCTAGGTCATCAGTCAGCACAATGTTCATGGTTTGTGTGTCCCATTGCTGCCATGGTATGGTATCTGTTCACCTCACATCTACAGTCTCCACAGGGTATCTGCATTTGTGTGCCCATTGGTGCAAATATGTGGGTCTGCATTCTGATGGTCACTTCTGTCATTGTGTCATTGATGAATGTTGACAGTGTCAGCCCCCATGGGTGTTGTTTGTCTGCACATGGCCAAAGGTATGTCTTATTTGCACTGCAGTATTTGCCTCCCCCAATCTATGTTGCAATGGGACACATGCACTACTTTGCCACTGATGTCTTTTATGTTCTGTGACCAGGAATCATCCATGCAGTTTGGCAGTTGCAGCTTTTTTCTTTGTCAACACTTACATTTTGGTCACTGTGATGATGGGGGTTTGGACCCCATTGCCACACTGTTCAAAATGTGCTTCAGCTATGGACCCCACACTTACATTTTGGTCACTGTGATGATGGGGGTTTGGACCCCATTGCCACAATGTTCAAAATGTGCTTCAGCTATGGACCCCACACTTACATTTTGGTCACTGTGATGATGGGGTTTGGACCCCATTGCCACACTGTTCAAAATGTGCTTCAGATATGGACCCCACACTTACATTTTGGTCACTGTGATGATGGGGGTTTGGACCCCATTGCCACACTGTTCAAAATGTGCTTCAGCTATGGACCCCACACTTACCTTTTGGTCACTGTGATGATGGGGGTTTGGACCCCATTGCCACAATGTTCAAAATGTGCTTCAGCTATGGACCCCACACTTACATTTTGGTCACTGTGATGATGGGGGTTTGGACCCCATTGCCACACTGTTCAAAATGTGCTTCAGCTATGGACCCCACACTTACATTTTGGTCACTGTGATGATGGGGGTTTGGACCCCATTGCCACACTGTTCAAAATGTGCTTCAGCTATGGACCCCACACTTACATTTTGGTCACTGTGATGATGGGGGTTTGGACCCCATTGCCACAATGGTCATGGCCTGCTTGCATTGTGGGGGCCACACACATATATGTGTGGCACATGTGATAGGGGGTCACATTGTATGTTCAAAGTCATGTTCAGTGTTGTAGGCATTTGACACAGTCTACACACGCTTGTCATGGTGTTGGGGGATGTCTTTTCTTGCATTCCCTAGGTTGTGGTGTGCTGGTTGTGTCATGCATTGTCCATCCTATGAGTGGGGGTGGTGTTGGTGGTAGGCATCCAGCCCCCCATGGGTAGAGGTGGTAGTAGGGGTAGGGCATCCAGCCCCCTGGGTAAGGGTGGTAGTAGTGGTGGGCATCCAGCCCCCTGGCTAAGGGTGGTAGGCATCCAGCCCCCTGGTTAAGGGTGGTAGTAGTGGTGGGCATCCAGCCCCCTGGCTTAGGGTGATAGTAGTGGTAGGCATCCAGCCCCCTGGGTAAGGGTGGTAGTAGTGGTAGGCATCCAGCCCCCTGGGTAAGGGTGGTAGTAGTGGTGGGCATCCAGCCCCCTGGCTAAGGGTGGTAGTAGTGGTAGGCATCCAGCCCCCATGGGTAAGGGTGGTAGTAGTGGTGGGCATCCAGCCCCCTGGCTTAGGGTGATAGTAGTGGTAGGCATCCAGCCCCCCTGGGTAAGGGTGGTAGTAGTGGTAGGCATCCAGCCCCCTGGCTAAGGGTGGTAGTGGTGGTAGGCATCCAACCCCCTGGGTAAGGGTGGTAGTAGGGGTGGGCATCCAGCCCCCTGGCTTAGGGTGATAGTAGTGGTAGGCAGCCAGCCCCCTGGGTAAGGGTGGTAGTAGTGGTAGGCATCCAGCCCCCTGGGTAAGGGTGGTAGTGGTGGGCATCTGGCACCCCCTGGCTAAGGGTGATAGTAGTGGTAGGCATCCAGCCCCCCCTGGATAAGGGTGGTAGTTGTGGTAGGCATCCAGCCCCCCTGGGTAAGGGTGGTAGTAGTGGTGGGCATCCAGCCTCCCTGGTGGCTTAGGGTGATAGTAGTGGTAGGCATCCAGCCCCCATGGGTAAGGGTGGTAGTAGTGGTAGGCATCCAGCCCCCTGGGTAAGGGTGGTAGTGTGGTAGGCATCCAGCCCCCTGGGTAAGGGTGGTAGTAGTGGTGGGCATCCAGCCCCTGGCCTAGGGTGATAGTAGTGGTAGGCATCCAGCCCCCTGGGTAAGGGTGGTAGTAGTGGTAGGCATCCAGCCCCCTGGCTAAGGGTGGTGGTGGTGGTGGGCATCTGGCACCCCCATGGCTAAGGGTGGTAGTAGTGGTAGGCATCCAGCCCCCTGGCTTAGGGTGATAGTAGTGGTAGGCATCCAGCCCCCTGGGTAAGGGTGAGTGGTGGTGGGCATCTGGCACCCCCTGGCTAAGGGTGGTATTGGTGGTGGGCATCTGGCACCCCCCTGGGTAAGGGTGGTAGTTGTGGTAGGCATCCAGCACCCCTGGGTAAGGGTGGTAGTGGTGGTGGGCATCTGGCACCCTCCTGGGTAAGGGTGGTAGTGGTGGTGGGCATCTGGCACCCCCCTGGGTAAGGGTGGTAGTTGTGGTGGGCATCCAGCCCCCCCTGGGTAAGGGTGGTAGTAGTGGTAGGCATCCAGCCCCCCCTGGCTAAGGGTGGTAGTGGTGGTAGGCATCCAGCCCCCCTGGGTAAGGGTGGTAGTAGTGGTGGGCATCCAGCCCCCCTGGCTTAGGGTGATAGTAGTGGTAGGCATCCAGCCCTCCCTGGGTAAGGGTGGTAGTAGTGGTAGGCATCCAGCCCCTGGGTAAGGGTGGTAGTAGTGGTGGGCATCCAGCCCCCCTGGCTAAGGGTGGTAGTAGTGGTAGGCATCCAGCCCCCTGGGTAAGGGTGGTAGTAGTGGTAGGCATCCAGCCCCCTGGCTAAGGGTGGTGGTGGTGGTGGGCATCTGGCACCCCCATGGCTAACGGTGGTAGTAGTGGTAGGCATCCAGCCCCCTGGCTTAGGGTGATAGTAGTGGTAGGCATCCAGCCCCCTGGGTAAGGGTGGTAGTGGTGGTGGGCATCTGGCACCCCCTGGCTAAGGGTGGTAGTAGTGGTAGGCATCCAGCCCCCCCTGGGTAAGGGTGGTAGTGGTGGTGGGCATCTGGCACCCCCCTGGCTAAGGGTGGTAGTAGTGGTTGGCATCCGGCCCCCCCTGGGTAGGGGTGGTGGTGGTGGTGCGCATCCAGGCCCCTGTGTGCATATGTGGCATTGGTGATGGGCATCTCGCCCCTATGGTGCTGCTGTTGCTGGTGTAAGTAAATTCTGCATCCCTCTGTGTGTGTGTGATGTGTCGTGTACGTGTTGTATGTGTTTTGTGGTTGGTGTCTGACTTACCTTCTGCGCCGTACGCGTCCGTGCCTGTTCCGGTAGTAGATGTAGAATATTGGTATGATCGGGACGAAGGGATTCATGGTTGGTTCGTGTCGTTCGTCTTTCTCGTTGCTTCGCGTCGTCCTCGTCGCTGGCGTGTTCGCCTCGTAGCCGTGGATCGTGTTGTGGCGCGAATCGGAGCTTATGTGCGCCTCTCCTGGATGCTTTGACGTGCCGTGCGTAGCGACGGGTTCGGCGCGTACGGAAAGCGCATCGTACTTGTTCAGCCGGACGGGGCTGCATTTTCCCTTCCGTGCGACTCGATTCTGCGTTTCCGGATTCGCCTCGGTCGGAGAACAGGACCTGGATTGGGTGAGTACGACTCGGCCGGATTCTGTGCTGTTGTGCGCATCGTACTTACTCGTTCGGTATGATGTACGGATCGGTCGGGAAACAGGCATTCGCATGGCTTTTTTCCCGACCGAATGGTATTGGGTGCGCCTCCGACCGAGATCGGAATCGGCCCCTAAATGCCCAAATTTTGTAGCTGGCATGCTGCTTACAACAGTGAATTATTAGATAAAAATATGTAAACTTATGCATGCATTTAGCTATGGTTAATAAATTTACATTTACCACAAAGAGATGCTGAGACATAATTCACAGAGGCCCTGATTATTAGTTGCACCGTATTGCGCTGCTGTAAAATTGTATGCGATTTGAATTTTACCGCCTGGTAAAATCCCTCCAGTACTGTTCACTTCTGGGTAACACCCCATGGAATTGTGAATGACAGTAGGGGACCGAATATTTTTTTTTTGGGTCATAAAACCACGAGAATCTCCTATGCCATGCGTTTTTACTGCATACGTTTACCACCTGCTACAAGCAGGAAAGGAAGGTTTTTTTTAGCAGGGGGTGCATTGTATGGTCCTCTCTGTGAGGAAAAAAATATGGAATGAGGCTTGGCTGCTGTTAAAGCCTCGTGCGATTTTTCTGACCAGAATTACAAGCTGGAAAAATCGTTTTTGATGCTCCCACACCCGACAATACGGGATGTGAAAAAAACCTAATTATGCAAAAATTCCTGTGGTATTTTCGTTCCTCAGAACTTCAGGGCCAGAGTAAAGCGCACATGACCATCTATGTTTTTCTATATTACCTATGGCACTGGGGCTGTGCTAATTTACGATACAAGCAATGTAGTTTACTAACCATTCTGTTTGCTGGATGGCAAGGAGCCTTTGAAAATTTATGGATGTCTACGATATCTACTCTCAGGAGACCAAAGGGAATAAAAGTTTTGATTCACCTTTTCTTTTAATATTTTAATGTTTGGAATTTGCACAATAGAAATGTCAGCTTTTTCAAAAATGTCAATGCAAAAACAAATGAAATGCGTTTTATTTAGGTGAAGTTGCGGGCCGAGCAATACTGGAGGCACTCTGGATGAAAGATTGAGATAGCTTTCTTTGCTTTTTTTTAAGATAAGTCTTTCTAGGAGAAGAGTCTTAGGGGGATATTCACAAGGACTTATCTCCGAGTTATCACTACCTTAACGCAACAAAAGTGGAGATAGATTTAATGCCCCATTCACAAGCGGTTGCAAACTGCAGACAACGCAAGTATTCCCGCGATAACTGCCTCAAAATTTACCTCCACGGGTGACACCACCAACTAACCCTAATGAGATGCAGAGTAGGCGTTCCCGTGCTAAAACACACGAAAACACCGCTACACCACATTCACAACGAACTGCCAGATCTGCGATGCGAACCAAAAACAGGCGATAAGCCGCGGTAGCAGCAGGGATTCAACACCTGCCTTCTGCTGGTGTTAAGCAGGACGACTACCTGCTGCATGAAAGGGAGCCCAGCCAAGAGCCACATCTGAAGACCCACAGATGCCATGGAGACAATGATCATGCAGCTTGGAGACCCATGAGGGCCACAAC
Organism: Calotriton arnoldi; assembly: GCA_963921515.1. Taxonomy (NCBI): domain Eukaryota; kingdom Metazoa; phylum Chordata; class Amphibia; order Caudata; family Salamandridae; genus Calotriton; species Calotriton arnoldi. Next base: position 558,435 of record CAWUFW010003043.1, on the reverse strand, counting down.
ACCCACAGCCACCACCCCCAGGCCCGCCACCACCCCCAGGACCCGTCCAGCCCCCCCGACCACCACAGAGACAGCATACACAAAGACAGCGAACCCACCGTAAACGCACCAGCCTCACAGCCGAACGCCAGAGGAGGACATTTCCCACTACAGGCCCAAAAGGACAACCATCCCCCGTATCCTGACCCACATCGCCCACCTGCTGACGGTACCAACACAGCGCACAACGAACATCCCTCCGCAGACAAAGCTGCCGGCTGTGCTGCACATGTTGGCCTCTGGTACCTTCCAACCCACAACTGCCAGAGTTGGAGGAGTCTCACAGCCAGCCCCATCCAAGTTCATCACACCTGTCCTGGATGCCATCATCAGCCTGGTACCCCAGCACCCCCACTCCACCCACACTGCGCAGGAGCAGCTGGAGACCAAGCAAGGCTCCCACGCCATAGCTGGATTCCCTCACGTGTTGGGGGCAATCAACTGCACACATCTACCCCTCGTGCCCCCTGCCGACACTGCACACAACTACCTCAACAGAAAGCAAATGCATCCTATGAATGTGCAGGCAATAGTGGACCGCCCGGGACTCCTCAACAATGTCGTGGCCAACTCCCCAGGCAGAGTGCATGATTCCTACATCTCCTGACAGTCCATCATCAACCAGCTTTCCTAGGATGGCACCTATGGAAATGCAGTGCTCGTTGGTAATCCCAAATGAACACACCACACACCTCCACCCCACAGTCATGCAACTCACGACACTGGCAATGGGCACGCAGCACAACTACATTCAACATGCCACACAACATGCCAACCAACCAGACACGACAACACGACTCCATTGGGAACCTGGGCTTGCCATGCCCACAACCCAGCCATGGCATGGCACCACAGCCACACAATAGCAGGATGTGAGGAGAGGCTTGGACCATGCATGTGTGAGAGCAGCAAGTGACCAATGAATGAGAACCTACCCAATGCCAGGTGTGGCGTGGAGGTGGCGGACAGACTTCAGTGTGAAAACCACGGAAATGGCCATGTGGACATTAACTGCTGGTGCATGGAGTGTAGTGGCCAGTGGACCCTACCATGTCCCCACAGGCTGTGGGGCAGAACGCGGAAATGTCGCACGTTACGTCCTCCCCATGCATGCGCGTGCGGAGTGGGTTGGCCCTGTGTATGCCAGGCCTGCGTAGGGGTGTGAATAAAAAGCCCGTCGCACTGGGCGTGGTCCTCTTTTGGAATGGCCAACGCGTCTGCCAGGGCGGCTCCTCCCAGCCCGCCACGAGTCCGGCGCCGTGCGCGGCGGGGCCTGCATCCCTGTGCGCCTGCTGCACCCCGGGCCACTGGTCCCCAGACCCGTCATGCCTGGCCCAGCGCACCAAGGAGGCTCCGCTCACCTGCCGACACCGGTGTGTGTCAAAGAGGGCCCACCATGTGCCGGTGCAAGCTCCAGGCCCCAGTCCCGCGACCTCTGCAGCCTCCGCAGACCATCGCTGGCCTCCACGGCGCTGGCCCACAGTACTCCTTTCTCATTGACATACTCCACCGGCGTACTCTTCGGCCCAGCTGTTGGCACAAGTTGAACTGAGTCGTGAGTTCTGAATGGCAGTGACCAAAGGTCTGTGGCAGCATCCACATCACTATACTCCCTCCGATCAGTGAAGCAAAAGTCTGCATCGCAAGCCTGCGACACGTGGTGCCACCAGCCCTGTTCAACGCAAGCGGGCGACACTTGGATGAGGGCTCAGGCCTACACTGCGCTCCAGTAGGTCCCACATGTGGAACTGTGTCCTGAGTCTTGAATGGCAGTGACCCCAAGTCCGTGGCAGCGTCCACATCACTGAACTCCCTCCGATCAATGAGGCCAAAGTCTGCATCGCAAGCACACGACACGTGTCTATGGGCCCGTGCTGACCGCTGTCCCCGGCCTACACTGCGGTCCAGTAGGTCCCACATCCAGCACTTAGTCGTGATTCATGAATGGCAAAGTCCATACCAGTGAACGCACGGAGAGGAGTAAGAGGAAGATGCGGTTCAGTCCGGATGAAAGCCGGATCCTCGTTACGAAGGTGACCGAACACTAGCAACAACTGACCTGGTGCCACTAACCCTGTTCACCGCAAGTCCGCGTCCCGTGGTGCCACTGAACCTGAACTACGCAGGCCGGTGGGACCATCCAACGTAAGCCGGCGACACTCGGTGAATGGCCCCTGCTGACCGCTGCCTCAGGCCTACACTGCGGTCCAGTAGGCCACACATGTGGAACTGCGTCCTGGGTAAGATATGGAGGAGTCCACACCATTGGACACGCCTCATTGCAGGGGGCATCCCCTATCAGCACTGGTGCCACTGACTCTGTGCGCACTGAGTCATGGGCACTTTCTGGTTGGACTTTGGTGGCGTCTGAGTCCATGGCCTGGGGGTTGTCTGCATCATCATCTGGCTGGGCCGGACTTGGTGTCCGACATGTGTCTGTTCCATTCATCTCCACCATAGTGACTGTTTCTGCGTGGTTCTGCCCTCTGCATCATGCCCTGGGGGTACACCTTCTACTATCCACCGAGACACTCCGTGACAACCCCCTTTGTCATCTACGAGAACCTGCTCTGCTCTTGTGACCCTGCCCCAGTGCACCGCAAGTCAGCGGCCCGTGGCGGTAGGCCCGTGCAGGACGCTGTGCATCCGGGGCCACTAACTCTGTGCAGCTCAAGTCATGGGCCTTTATGGTTGAATGGGTGTGTCCTTAACGATGGACACTGTTGTCGTTTTTTGACTGCACCAGGCACTCCATGATGGCTGGTGTACACACACCCCACACATATCCAACACAGGTGTCACTCGACATGTGAGCCTGCTAATAAAAGTGCCCGGGCGCACGTGCCCGTAGCCATTCCCACCATCTAAGCAAGTGTGTCCGTGTGGTCATTATGTCAGCATGATGGGCCGGAGCCTTGCAACATCACAGTGTGCTGTCTTCAGCGGAGGATACCATGTCACCTCAGCAGTGGCTGAGACCTTGGACATGTAGCTTCGCCCGCCCCCCCCTGCATGCACAAGCGGCGTGTGCTGGTCTGGCGTATGTCAGGTCAGCGCAGGTGTGTGCTGATTCAGCAGGGGGATCAGGGCGTGGCTCTGGTCTGGCCTTGAGCAGGAATTGCGGTAAGTGTGTCTTTGTGTTGGGGTGTTGTCACCACCAGGGCCACAGTAGTCGATGTTGCAATGTAGCATGCACCCAGAGGGCGGGCCCGCACGTACGGGGAAATGTAGGAGTGCAAACCCGCTCGGGGTCTTGGCACATGCATGCCAAATGTTATGTGTATCAGTCCTGCGGCTGCATGAGTCAGGTGCCTAGCCTCAATCGCAGTGCGATCACAGCCAGCCATGGACTGTACACCTGTGTCCGCCCTGTCCGGACCATTGGCCTACACTCACGTGGCCGCACACCCTCAACGGCCAGCTTCAAGGTGTTGTTGGCATGCCGCTGGACATGCGCGGACAGGCATGACAATGGTGGGCCATAGGAGTGCACGTGATACAACCGCGCAGCGCACACATGTGTGGGGGCTCATGGGTGGGAGGAGCAGCTGTGAGGCAACGTAACACACAGTGAGGCCGCTCATGTGCCACGTGCTAGGCATATCATCCATGATTCCCTGGGTCACAGACATCCCACCCCACCCACGACAGGCCTCTCTACATCTCCTGTATGCATGCAGATGGTGAAGTTACTGTAGGGATGAAAGGTCCTTTGTCTGAACTATCAGGCGGTAGCACATCTGCAGCTCCTAGATGGGACTTGCATGTGCCCAGCACCCCCTGACAGATATGATAGCATTTGCTGGCGACTCCCACACTACACACTGCCTGACGTGAGACCAACGTGTACACATCCCACACGCAGAAGTCCTTGGTCGTAGTTAGCGTGCGTGAAATGGCCTTCAAACGTACTCCCACCACACCCCAGGCCTGCACCCATTGCACACAGACACTGCTCATTGCTCCGAGCTGTGGCATTTCATCCACAGGACTGGCGCAGGTCAGCACAGTGCCACTTCAAGCAGTGCCACTGACGCAATGGCAGACCATCCCGGACACATGCTCAACTCCAGTCACGTGGACCTGTACCGTGCACGTCTGCTGCATGTACTGGGGGCACTGCCATTGGCAGTGCTGCGGATCAGTTACAGGCTGAGCTTCCGCCTTGCCAACGTCACCTGCGTTCAGCCTGTGTTGCATTGTCGCTCGTGCATATTCGAGTGGTCCATGGATGTCTGCCTCTCCAACGTTACGGTAGCTGACCTGGATTTCGACGTGTGTGTGCGCCCCCTGTTAGCCCACGACCAGGAGTGTCACCGTGATGCCCGTTTATGGCATGCCTGGATGTTTGGCATGCATGCTGGCAAATGGACCTGGGAGATTGCACGAGTCGTCGTGTGCAGTGACCACATTGAGCCGCTCCCCGATTGGGCTTTGGTGCAAATTGGGGCCAGGGGTTGGAGTCAGCACATCTGTCCGGGACAGCTGATGGGTTACATCGCCGACATGTTAGATGTGGTGGACAACGATCTCTCATTGGAAATGTTGGCCTACGCTGCTGCACTCGCGTTCATGGATGAGTGACAAGGTACCTGCAGCCAGAACTGCATGTGACCCATTGCACGTGTCCCAACGCCTGGTTGCATGTTGGGGATCTGGTCACATGTCCCAACATGACAGTGGACATGGCTGCATTGGCCTGGACTCCTGATCCATGCGCGGACAACCCACACGGGTTGGCAATGACTTGTGTTGGTGGTGGACTCCCCCGGGGTGGACATGGGTGCTTTCCGACGTTCCTCATTCAGACATGCTGCTGCATTGGTCTGCATGTCGTGGCACTTCCCTTGGCCGTACTGACACGCAATTGTTGATAAAGTTTCCGCACGTTCACTTGTCTCCAACTGTGTTGAGTGTTTATTTGTATGCCAATGTGTGTCACGGCCTATCTGGGTCCCTGCCTTACATGCATTGCTACCCCATCAGGGCTGTGGGTTGGTACTTGTGCATTATCATGTCCCTGTTTCCTGCTTTGCTAGATGCGTATGGCCATTTACCAGCCACAAGCGGGTGCACTTGTGTCCTGTGTTCGGTTGTGCAAATGTTGGTGTTTGTACCACATTGTGTTGGATGTTGGGGTGCTCTGCTTCCTATGTGTGTGTGCTGCATTGTGTGTGAGTTGGCCCTTCAGCTCTGATTTGGCTCACCCTTCTCCCTTTCAGGCAGTGTGGTTTTCACTTCAGTGCTTGTTCAGTGGTGTGATATTGCCGACTTGTGTGACTTGTGCTCTTGGTTGGTGTTGTTACTCTTGGGCATGGTTTGTCTGCAGTTGTGCTGTGCTTAATTGTGCATGTGTGCCATTGTGCCCATCTCCCCCCGTCCCCCAGTCCCTGGTCGTTCCTCTCCCTGTTGCTGTTGTGTCTGTTGATTTTGAGCAGTTTCCGGTCCCCGACTCCTGCCACCATCTCCAGACTGATGTGGTGGACACCATTTCCTCCATGTCATCCAGCTCCTGGTGTGGCGCTGGACTCCCACCTCCGGTGTGCATTGCTGCCTTGTAGTTGTTGGCGTGTTTCTGCTTGTTTGTGCGTTTTGCATCATTCCAGCTGTTCTGGTTTTCTTCCATTGTCCTCCTCCGCTCTCCGGCTGCATTCACCTTGTCCACGATGGCCTGCCATGTGCAATGTTTTGTTGCCAATGGGGCTTGTGGGGTTGTGTACTAGCTCAGACTGCCTGCATTGTGCTTCGCTGTTGTTTTCTGTTTGGTTTGTCTTTCTTGTTCCTTCTTTTGTTGTGCTTAATCCTGCCTGCCGTATGTGTGTCACGGGCCTGGCGCTGCTTATCGCTGCTTTCCTCATCGCGAATGGGCTCATCACATGTTTTTTGGTGTTAGGGTTTGTGTTTTTGTCTCCGTCGCAGTGGTTGTATCACGGACATTGGCCGCGTTTTCAGAAGACTATCGCATGGTACCGCCATGTTGTGAATTCCAGGTTAACACAGGGTTATTTTCCCGCGATAGATTGTGATGTGTAAAGTTGCGTTAACATTTTTTGGAGATGTTTAGCGCACGTTCTTGTGAATATCCCCCTTAGAGTCCGAGCTCGGCAAAGATCGAAAGTCTCATGAAGAGATGGCAGAGTAAGCTGTCCCTTCTTCTATTTCAGCTCGCAGGGAGAGTCAAAAACTATTGTGATATATACATATGGTATCCCTGGGAAAGCCACATCCAGTTTTACCTTGTCCACTGACAAAACAGAAATATCAGCTTTGAGGAAATTGTATGCAACAACTCGGGAAAAAATGGGCTGTTATGATACACTAACTTATGGTACTGGTGTGATATCTTTATTTTTAAGTTCAAATTTTTTTATTGTATATACTTCCACATATAGTAAACACATTACAGAAAATAACACCGAACTATAAAGGCTAAAACGTATTACAAATACAAGAAGTATAAAGCATCTATAAGCATCTAAATAGAATACTATATCCATAACTATTGCATAAAAGTGATAAAGAATAAATAAAACAAAATGGGGGCTACAGTGAACATATTTGACTAATGAAGACTAAAATACATACTTTAAATTGAGGAACAAGCAGTAATGTATGAATCTAGACTAGACCACATGTTGGACCTGGAAGTATATGATTCATTAGAGGTATGTAGAAATGAAAATTGTCCGCGTCAAAGAAAAATAATCCAATCCCACCAAGCATTGACTGAAAGTAATGTAGCATCTTTCCAATTAGGAGTGACAGATTTGAGCGCAGTAGAAATAAGGAAGTTTAAAAGTTTACAGTCCATAGGGGATAATGTAGATTTAAAGAAAGAAGATTTAAAGATTAAAATAGAGAAAGATAAAGGTGTTTGGATCTTAAGGATCCGGGTTATGATATTCCATACATCTGACAAAAACTGATATATGATAGGACATTTATAAAATAAATGGTGTAAGTCTACAGTCATAGAATTACAATGCCAACAGTTTGGAGTATCTAACAGGTTGGCTTTAAATAGCTTATCCGGAGGCCAAAAGCATTGGTATAGCAAATGAATATTAGTTTGTATGAGGGTAGCCGGGAGATAACTAGCAGTGTTGGACTTCCAGATATCTTTCCAATCCGTACTAGAGAGTTGAGTATGTATGTATGATGACCATTTCTGGGTAAAATATGTAAAGAGGAATGGGGAGTAGAAGGTTTTTCATAGACTTTAGAGGCTATATGTCCTGTATGACTCAACATGTTAATACAAAACTCCATACTAGAGGGTTGGGACATAGGTAGCAGTTGGGGATATGCATTAAGAACAGTGTTACAAAGTAATGTATATTTAGGAAAATCAGACAAAGGTAAGTTGTATTTAGCTTGAAGGTCATCCAATGAATAAAACATATCATCTTGACATATATCCGCAGGTACTGGTGTGATATCTGTCAGCAAAGGAAATGTTCTTATATTACTTTGCAAGTTTTCGTTTTAAAACTAATCACATACATTGTGGGGATCTGAATCAATTAAAACGTGCACTGAGTAGTCAACAATGGCTATAAGTACACTGTACAAACTAACAAACCTCAAATTAAAGGAGACAGCGCAACTCAGTCAGTATTTGGGCCACATCAAGTCATGAAACACTGTTTAATCCAAGAGAATGAAGGATTGTCACCTTCCGTCAGAGTTGCTGTGTGTACAGAATAAAAAAACACGCATTTTTATCTCTGGTAACCTGAAGTTCTGCTTTTGATGTCTGCCATCAAAAGAAACGAAACCATAGCTGTCTGTCTAGCGCTACTATAATCTGGGATGTATCTTAATTTTTCTCTTAATTTTTATGTATTTTTTATTTTATTTATGTTTTATTTTACGTATTGTTTGGGTTATGTTCCATAGTAACATCAAGATGTTAACAGAATCACATCAACCAAGGTTGACCAAAGTTGCTGTGCATATTACCAAAAGCACAGGGGCCCAACTCAGTATGCTAGTGGAGACGTACACAAGCATAATATAATTTATATTACATGGGGCACCTTTCTGAATACTACTAAGGGGGCACCTTTCTGAATAATACCAATTCACAAATAAACAATAGTCAGTGCTCAGCCTTGAATGAGGCATAAATGAGGTATTCTAGGAGCACAAAAAAGGCAGAACTGAATGCGCAGAGTTGACTCATCTGAGCACAACAGAATATGCAGAGTGCGGGTTGCGCCCATCCGGTTGATACCCCAGTGTCAAATGCTGCATGGCAGGTCTGTCCGAAAAAGAAATATGTAGGAGTGCACACCTATGCTCTTCCAATTAAACCTGTTCATGAAACTGCTCTAAGGCAAATTGTTCGGCGTGCAAGGCTTGATTCGTGCCATGTCCCATAAGCACGGTGAAGAAATATCCAAATTTGAGCCATTACGCCGTTGCGTCAGGCCGCAAGCCGCACAGCCATTATATTACATAAATCAACTTTGATTCATTAGACCATAGTAATCGTAGTAATCATGTTTATTCCTTATTCATCTTTCATTCACAATGGAGGTGGTGAGATTCACAACTTAAATGCAGCAGAAATGCCAATCCAGGCCTTATCCTACGGCATGTCAAAATCCACTTTTTTCTCCCGGGTAGCAATGCGCCTCTTTACCCAATGCATTTCGGGCGGTTCGTCCTTCGTCGGGGGTAGCTACAATTCAGAAAATCAGCTATCAGTAAAACGTCCAAAGCATGACATGTAATATAAAGATCAACCATCAGTAAAACATCCATAACATACAATAAATGTATAAGATATGTATGCATGACTCGACCATCTAGTGCTTGAATTCCATGCACAGAACTCTAATTACGGCCACCTCTAAAACATAACATCTCTAACCCGTGTTTTAAAACAAATTTTGAATCAAGGGATTGGATGCAGGTTGAGTAGAGTGGAGGGGTTAAATTTGAAAGAGTTTCCGGTCTGTGTACTTTTGTTTGTTAAGGTTCGGCACATCACGGTGTTCAAACAACACGAGGGTAATGCATAGGAGTTGCAATGTAAGTGTACATCTTTTTATATGTTTCTGTGGTTTTGTCTTAGTTAGCAGATATATGAAATGGGATAATCTACACGTACGATAATTTTGCACTGAATATTTTTTTTTTTATTCAAAATTTGTTTTAAAACACGGGTTAGAGATGTTATGTTTTAGAGGTGGCCGTAATTAGAGTTCTGTGCATGGAATTCAAGCACTAGATGGTCGAGTCATGTATACATATCTTATACATTTATTGTATGTTATGGTTGTTTTACTGATGGTTGATCTTTATATTACATGTCATGCTTTGGACGTTTTACTGATAGTTGATTTTCTGAATTGTAGCGACCCCTGACGAAGGGCGAACCGCCCGAAATGCATTGGGTAAAGAGGCGCATTGCTACCCGGGAGAAAAAAGTGGATTTTGACATGCCGTAGGAAAAGGCCTGGATTGGCATTTCTGCTGCATTTAAGTTGTGAATCTCACCACCTCCATTGTGAATGAAAGATGACTAAGGAATAAACATGATTGCTACGATTACTATGGTCTAATGAATCAAAGTTGATTTATGTAATATAATGGCTGTGCGGCTTGCGTCCTGACGCGACGGCGTAATGGCTCAAATTTGGATAGGTCTGTCTGAAACACGTATTAAAGTTTTGCACCTTTCAGAGGGAGAACACAAATACTAAGAAAATTGTGTCGTCTGCCTGAAGGCTGAAGGACCCTTCTTCTGTCCTACCAGATTTCTGTCTCTGCGTTTGTTGTGGGTTCAGTGCCTGCTTCAACCTTTGATGTGTGAGGACAGTAGGATTACCATAATACAGTACTTACACACACCCCAGCCCTCAGAGCCCAAGTTTAGCGTGGCCAAAGACTTTTGCTATTTTGAAAATGCCTTGACACATGGCAATATGGGCCTGTTTGCAGCAAAGCAAACAGGAACTACTGCAAAAGTAGTTAAGTCAGCACCTGGGATTTTTTAGTCCATTGGTCAGAGAGGAACTAGAAGTACCGTAGGGTGACCTCACCCACAGTCTGGTGAACCGTATAAAGCTGGACCCTCACCCAACTTTCATCAGAACACATTTTGTTTAATATATTGTACACTATATTTCTAAATTGGAGTGCAATTTTATTGTGTTCTTTTTAAACCTTTTACCTGTTTTGATACTTCTAAATGCTTTGCATATTTTCTCAAAGTCTTGTCTTCTCTGTGCCACAGCTACCAGGGATTGAGCCTAGATTTAAATTACTGAAACCTTTGAGTGGACCTAGCAAGACAGTGGCTTTATTGCTTGTGGTAGACACCAATCCAGCTTAACTATTAAACCTCTCTCACAAATGTGTTATGGAACACATGACCCATATGCAATACAACAATATATATTACTTACAATTATCATTTCTACCTGCCTCCACTACACTTCACAGCCATCACTGAGACCTATCCTGAACCATTTCAGTACACTGCAATACCAGTGGCTGTTCATACTGTATTCACTACATTCTCCCACAGACCCCACAAACATCACGAGGGAGGTTGGAGGGCCTTTCCATAAGACACTCATGATTGAACCCACCTCACTATTACTCTCCTCTTTTTCATCTTTCGAATAGCTGTCGACTGAGTCCCCATTGTGGACATCTACTAGCAATCCTGAATCTTTGGCTCCTGCTTTGAGACCATCATGATGCGCAAAAATATCTATTACCCTCTATGTCACTCATTAATTCTATGACCTCAACCTAAACCCTAGCAACCATCAATAAATGATTCTATTCAACCAATTCCACTCACCGGATAACACTCACCCCTCCTTGGAACACTCACATAACATGATTTTCTAAACATTGATTAATTCCCCACCCACCAAAAGGCCACCTCCCTCTGACCATTACATCAGTCAAATTTCAGCCACAATCCCCAACCACTGCCCTTCCATGAATGGCCTCTATCATCAAACATACATATAACTTTAACAACAAACTTGATGACATTTCTAAATCAGATCCTCAACAACCTCACACCTTTACTGAAAGTCACAATTTTTGAATAACTCAATGAGACACAGTCTGTATTTTTCACCTTTGCACTGTCTTATCAACAGAATTGTCTCACTAGCCCCAACCAAGCAAAAAATCACAAATGAGAAGGAGACACACGCTCATAGAATATTTTGAATCTTCTAAACAAGTGATGAATGTTCTCACATCTTCTGTCACGGCAGCCAATTTCTTCTACTTCAAACCTGCTAATTGGCAGTCAACCTCAATTTCTTGCTGTATGAGCAACACCTGTCTGTCACTTATTTTTTACTCACTCCTCCCTTTCAGGTGAACATTTTACATCTTAGATCGCTCTAAATATTTCAGGCACTCGAACAAACCTGGCAAATTATCTCCTATCCTTTCTAAATTATCCTTTAGTCTTTCTGAATTCTCATCCACATATCCAGTTGAATTCATACTCAAAGCTGCCAACCCATCATGCACAACATTTACCTTCTTCAGTCAACAAACCATTAGACCCGTGGCTCACACTTCTCATGTCCTAAATTACCTAACATCTCTCTTTATCACTCTATTCCTACAGGCATCTAGCAACTGTTAAAAATTGGGTTACTGGTTGAGCCCTGGTCAAGCAGTAGCTACAATCCTTGTCAGGGTAAGGCACAAGCAAACCTCAAATGAACCTGTGCCCAACCCCATGGTAACTTGGCACAGAGCAGGCAGGCTTAACTTAGAGGCAATATGTTAAGTATTTCTGCAACACTTCAAACAGTAACACAGTGAAAACACACCACAAAAGGCTCTCACAACAGATTTAGAAAAATAGAGTAAAGTAAACAAGACCTAAACAACAAAAATCCACAGGAGTTATATTTTTTAAGATTTAAGTAAAAATAGCACCAAAAAGCACAAAGTGTCACCTGTGGATATCGGGTCACACCGGACCAGGACAAAGTGACAACTTCAGGCCAACCACGAGGGACCACAGTCCAGCTACAGGGACCCAGTTAGGCTTGCTGAACAAAGTACGTTAAATTTGGATTGTGTAGCGTTGAGAGGATCTGAGTCAAAGATGCACTGCACAGCCAGAGTGATGCTTTGGTTCAGAGATGCGGCGAGGCTACCATGCGAGATGCTGAGCTATTGCCGAGGAACCTTTTTTCAAGACCTTGCAATGCAAAGTCTGGCATTGAGGATGCAGCGTGCAGTCGGGGAAATGCATTAGTTCCGAGGAGCTGTGGGGCTGCGATGCGGAGTCTGGCATCATCGTCGAGGCTGCCATCAATGTGAGATGCGAGGGCCTGTGCTGTGGATGCACTACGACGTCCAGGTAATGCATCGGTTCCGAGGACTACAGAGGCAATGCGGGTCCTTGCGACGGGTCCAATCTACGCAGCAGCTGTGATGCATCGATTCTGCTCGGGGATGTGCAGCTCAGCATAGAAGATGTGTTGGTTCCACAGACAAGCACCTTAGGCTTAGGTTGTTGGAAGCATGTTATGTCCCTGAGGCTTCAGATCAGGAGGCCAACCAACTGGCCCTTGGAGTCACTCTGGGTTCTGGGTTCAAGAGATGCAGGTCCAGTCCTTCTCACCTAGGCAAAAGGGTAGCAGGCAGAATGTCAGCACTTCAGGGCAGCTGTTCCATCAGAGCAGCAGTGAAGCAGAGTGACAGTCCTTCAGCAGCACATCAGTCCTTTCTGGCAGAATATCCACAGGTCCAGAAGTGTACTGAAGAATTGCTGTCTGAAGTCCTACATTTATACCCAAGTGCCCTGGTTCTGGAAGGTGGGAGAAGCTTCTAGCCAGTGTCTTTCAAGTGCATGGAATTCCCTACCTCCCCTGCCCTGGCTCCAAGCTGGCTGAGGTGACAATGCAGGGTCTTTAGGCCCTTAGTGTGAAGACAGGGCACAGCCTATTCAAGTGAAAGTGGGGCTGTGCCCAGCTCCCCTCTCTGCCAGGGATGGCCCATCTAGGCACACCTAAACTCCTTATCTTGTGTGGCTGTCTAGAAGAAATTCACAAAGCCCGACTGTCACCCACACCCAGTGACCAGAGACATGCTTTAGGCAACTTTCTAAAAGACATTTTCAGAATGGAAATTTTTAATCTGACTTCACCATAAGTTAGGATTTCAAATTGCGATTCCAGAGACACAGAACGAGAACTAGTTATTGCTTTCAATTTGGAAATTACACTTATAAAATGTAATATGGCAAGTCCAATGTTATCCTATGGGAGAGAAAGGCATTGTAGTGGTAAAAAATGAACTTGAAAATGTTTCACTACCAGGACATGTAAAACTTAAAAGTATGTGTCCTACTTTTGAAATACATTGCAGCCTATCCTCTGGGCTGTCCAGTGCTTACCCTAGGGGTGACTTATATATATTGAAAAGGAAGGTTTGGGCCTGGCAAAAGGTTTATTTTTCCAGGTCAAAATGGCAGCTTAAACTGCATACACAGGCTCTGCAATGGCAGACTTGAGGCATGTTTAAAGGGCTACTTAAGTGGGTGGCACAATCAGTGCTGCAGGACATTAGGAGCTTTTAATTTACAGCCCATGGGTACCTATAGTACCACTTTACTAGGAACTTATAAGTAAATTAAATCTTCCAATTGGGTATAAGTCAATATTACCATGTTTAGAGTCCTAAGGCCAGCAAAAACAAGGTAAGTAAAACGTGGAGGGTAAAGGCAAAATGTTTGGGGGTGACCCTGTAGAGAGGGCCAGGTCCAACAGCAACCTTTTTATTTTATTTTTTTACTTGTAGGATTCACAAAGAATAAACAAGACCTAGAATGGGTTGCAGAGTAATTTACATAAGCAAAAATAAATAGTTACAAGAAGAGCTATAAGTGACATCATCACAAAGGCTAAATCGACATGAGTGAGAATTATCTACAACAAAAAAGGCTTTTTTCAATTATATAGTGGTTGTCGTATCACTGCTTAAAACAATGATTACTCTTTTGCTGCAACTAACTAAAATTCTGTCTCCTTACTAATCAGGTTTTCATGCTCTATATTCTAAAGAAATTGCTATTTTACGTGTGTGTAACATGAGCACACAGTCACAACTCCTTCATTATATTCCTTTATTTCTCTTCTGAATTTGCTAATGTTGATCACACCGCCCTTCCATCCACACTATTCAATCTTGGCATCACTACTCTGGCACTAGTTTGCTTTCACCATGTTTCTCTGATAGTTTCTTCAGTGTCTTTGTGATCGTCGCTATCCTCTCCCCACATCCACAAGTTAGGTCCCACAAAGCTCAATCTTGGACCCTCTTTTTTTCTCACTGTATTAGTCATCTCTCAGACAAATCAAGACTTCCTTCGGGTTCCATATTTTTTCTATGCTGAAGAGATCGAAAACGTTCTTTCTCTTGTTTCCTGCCTGCCTATAAACATGGCTGTCTACCAGCCTCACATTGATCCACCATTGGATGATTAGCTCACCACTTATGCTAAACTCATTCAAAATGAAAATTATCTATTTATCTGGCACCTTGGCTCTTACCCCTCTCCCCTGCCTTATTCACTTCTCCCTGATAGCCTATCACTCTCACCATCAGCCTGTTTTCCTTAGAGTACACTTCAACCCTGTCTATGAACATGAAAACATTCATAACCAACACAGCTACTTCAGCCAGGTTTCAGCAATTGAACATTTGGGAAATAACACAATAAAGTCTATAATTTCCTCAAGTGACCTTAGCAAACTTGACTATAGTAAAGTTATTCCTGCTGGTCTATCCTGTAAATACTGAACCCATTAGATAAGTGTTGGACTTGGCCTTTACTGCAGTGTCATTCTCAGACATTTTACCTTCACCCTCCTGTGTTCTCTGCCCGTTGTTGCTGGATTTTAGAACTGTGCGTACTTTACCACTGCAAACCAGTGCTAAAGTGCTTGTGCTCTCTCCCTTAAATGTGAGGAAATTGTTTTTCACCTAAGTGGCACATTTAATATACTTGTACGTTTTTAGTAAAGTGGGGCTACCTGTACACAGGGCCTGTACATTAAAAACTACTATTGGACCTGCATCACTGATTTTGCCACCCACTTAAGCATCCCTTTTAAACATGTCTCAGGTCTGCCAATGCAGCCTGTATGTGCATGTTTAAAATGCCATGCTAGCATGCCAAAATAAACCTTTTGCCAGGCCTAAACCTTCCATTTTAATGCATATGTCGCCCTTACGGTAGGCCCTAAACAGCCAATAGGGCGGGGTGTAGTGTATTTAAAAAGTTGCCCATGTACTTTTAACTGTTACAAGTCCTGGTAGTAAAAAACTCTTAATTTAGTTTTCCACTGCTGCACAGCCATCCTCTCCAATAGGATAACATTAGGTTACCTTATTATATTTAATACATGATAACTTCCAATTGGGAGCAGTAGATAGATCAAGCTTGGTGTCTAAAGAATTATAATTAAAAGTCTTCTTTAATGTTAAACTCAAATTTTAAGTCACAATGGGTACCTGGGGCTGAATACGGGTCAGTGAAGGGGTATGCGTGCCCCCCTCCCTTAATCATTAAATTGGGCTCCGGGGGATGGGGATCCCGAGGTCAAAAACAGCTTGGGGAGGGGGGCTGCATGCCTCTCTTCCTTTTAATTACATTTTATTTTTACTGCAATGACGTTCGGCAACCAAAAGGGTCTAAAAAAAGTAATGGTACATTGCTTTTGTAAATCAGCCATTGTGGCAAAAGGTACAGATGAAAACATTGCAGCAAATGGCTGTTTTCTTCTGCTTATTTTCAATATTTCTTTATTTCAACACTTAGGGCCTGATTTAGATATCGGTGGGCAAATGACTCTGTCACAACAGGGATGGATCTCCCACCCACCGAAATCTATATCCCATAATTTTTTATGAGATTTAGATTTTGGCATACGGGATATGCAACACCGTTGTGATGGAGTAACCTGCACTCAGATATCTAAATCAGGCCCTTAGTTTCTTTGGGAAATCCTTGAGGGATCTATACATATGACCCCTTGCTGAATTTGGAATTTTGTCCAATTTTCAGAACTATGTAGCTTTTCTGGATCACCCGTGGGTTTACACTGGTTTCCACAACCAACTGAAAGTAGGTTGAAAGCACAAAAGATAGGAAAAATGGGCTACCTCTTTTAAAAATGCCAAAACTGTGGTGAAAAATTAGGTTTTTTGATTCAGCTCTATATGTTCCTGGAAGCTGGGAAGATGGTGACACAGCAAATGTTCGTTGATGCCATTTTTATGAAAAAAACAGAAACTTTTATTAGGAGCACTTTTTCCTATTTTTTCCCAACAAACTCAAAATGTAGCTATATTTAGACGACTTTCTTAGTCCCATCTAGGGAAATTCACAAACCCTGGGTACCTCTAGATTCCCTGGTATTTTGGAAAAAAAGGACACACATTTGGTACAGATACCTTACGTGGACAAAAGGCTATGGAGGTCTAAGCACAAATTACCTCAACCAGCCAAAAAAGGGCTCAGTACTTGGGTTGGTGGGGGGCTATAAAACAGATTTTGCTATTCGTTCGAGGTAATCTTCTCCATTGTTATTTATATAGAGTCTTACTTTGAATTGCAGCATATCATACTGGTCTGTTTAGTTTTTTTAGGCTTGATCGGTTTACTGACTGTTCTATTCTTAATTGCTGATAGCTTTGTTCTTTTTGTAGAGCTTCAGCACATAGGCCATGAATGCTCAGATACTGAGTATATAGACAGAAAATAGAATTATTCTAAGACAGCATCAAGTGGGAAAAGGAAATTTCTCAGTAAATGAAAAGCACCTCTAGTAGATCAGGTAAAGTCTCTAAATTCTAACAGTCAGATTCACAAGGAACACTGACAGCATCTCTAGGGGACAAGGATAAGTCTCTGGCTCACCCCCAAAACCAAGGGTTTTTATACACATTTTATGGATAGATAATAAGCAAAAAACTGCAAATTCAGCATGACATGACTAGTCAGTGCAGTCAGGATATGTACAAAACAATACGAAAAAAATTTACAAAGAAAAACTCACACACTAATGAGCATAAATCTGAACTTCCAGGGGAAGTGTCCATCAGAATGAAAAATTCAGTACACGAAGAAAGTTTCATTCGCAATACGTGCCCTCTCTAAAGAAATAAATCAGTTGTGTTACAGTATCCTGTGCTCTGCGAAGACTGAGGGGAGAGAAGACACCCATGGGGACATTAATTGGGAGGGGTAATGAGCAAGAGCAAGATGAACAAAAACCAAAACAGCATCCATATTGAAAAATGGCACCTCTACAAACTAAACTACATTATTTCACAAACTTCTGACCACCTAATAAAACTTGTTTCAAGTGCAACATTGCTAATGTATCATTTACAACCAGATTCACCATACAAATCATAAGTTTTCTGAAATAATTTGTCACACAAAATTGCATATTTAGAAAAAGCTTTGACAATGTGTTGGGACTATTTTCTTTTTAATATTAAAAGAAAAGTGGCTGTTTGTTGCATATTGTACACATAGAACCCAATTACGATGTCAGGCAGACCACCACCGACAGCCCGTCAGTGTTGGTCCGCCTGACATCTAGGGCAGCGGTCTAACATCAGGATTA
Organism: Calotriton arnoldi; assembly: GCA_963921515.1. Lineage (NCBI taxonomy): Eukaryota > Metazoa > Chordata > Amphibia > Caudata > Salamandridae > Calotriton > Calotriton arnoldi. Next base: position 540,751 of record CAWUFW010003043.1, on the reverse strand, counting down.
TGATACCGGCGGTCAGAGCACAGAGGGCGGGAGGAAAGATCGCCGCATCCAACATGCTTAAGGAGCCCATCGGGGCGACAGTCGGAGCCTAATCCCTGCAATTAAGGCGGTGCCTGCAAAGGCACCACCATAGGGATTAGGATGTCAGCTTCTGACAGCCTTTTCATGGCGGTCCAGCCACCATGGAAAGGCTGTAGGAAACGGACTTTGGGGGCCCCTCGTAGAGCCTCCGTCCCCTGTAGGCCTCCGCGATTTAATCTGGGGGCACATGTGGTGCCCCCCAAACATCAATGCACTGGTGCCAGGCACCACATGGTGCCTGGCACATGATGCATGGATGGTTAAAAACATCCCTTTTCCAATTGCGGCTTGTGCTGCGGCTCTTTTCGGGCTGCAGCACAAGCAGCAATAGAAAAAGGGTTCTTTCCAATCGTCTACATGGTGGTCGCATCCTAATCTGGCGGGTGGAACCTCCGACTATTTGTTGGGCGGTCTCACCCCTGCTATGATGGCAGTCAGATGCTCATCTGACCGCCATCGTAATCAGGCCCTATGTGCAGATTTTGTCCAAATGCTTTGATTGAAGTGGTAATAGCAGCCTTGTATGACTGTGTGTGGGTATAGATTTCATATTTTATGTATCATTGCCTGTTCAAAGTAAATTATAATTTTGTGTGAAGAGTAGGTGTTTATTTTTATTTTGATGTGATTTAAAAATTCAAAGTAATTTGCACTTTGTTTGTTAGGCAGGAGTGCGTACCTTAGGGGTATGTTAGTATTATGATATTCAACATGTGTCATTCATATGTGTGTGAATGGTGGAGGGCAAATTATAAAAATGTTCTCCTTCACCCAAGTTTCAAATTGGATTAGTCTTGAGAGGTTGTTTTCAGTTGCAAATATGATTATGCTCCTGTCGCTATTGTGGCTAAGGGTAGCAGAAGTTTAACTTGTGGCTTACTTAGTAGATGATTTTAGTCTTTTTTAAAGTAGAAAATTGCTGGTAGCTGACCATTAATGTGAACAGTTACTTTTAGGAGTATATATTTGAAAAATGTTGTAGCAAGCTCTTGGGAATGAGTACTTGCTTCTTGTAAATCTTGAAGTGCATGCATTACTTCTATCTCTGTTACATTTGGGTGGCGGTTGTGCTCTCTGACATTAATTACACTATTATATTTAATTTCAGCTCTCCCATAACAAGTATTTGCATAACATCTAGTACATTTCCACTTAACGTTCTCGGATCTTGTGCTTTACTGGCTGTGTGTGCATCCCATGTGCAGTAGCAAATGTTTGCAGTTCTGAGATGTGATATACAAGGCTGTTTCTGTAATTCTGTCTGAAAGTGGTATAATTTGGTGTAGGGGAGAGGTTGACCTTACCTTTATAGAATGGTCTGGGGGCTGTGCCTAGCGCATTCCATATCTTTAAAGCATGCCTACCCAAACACTGACAGATGTAGCTTCCAGCCTGGGCCTGCCTTCCTTTTGTATTCGTAGTCAGCCAGGCCCCAATCGCAGTGGGGGAGGCGCTGCCCCCACACCTGGTGACCACTGAGGAGAGGTTGCTCATTTCCCTGACCACACCTCTAGAGTGGGAAGAAGCGCTCTGCTCAGGGGAAGAAAGGTTTTGTCATGTTGGAATTAGGTAGAGAGGGGCACTCTGGGATTGTTTGCAGTAGGACACACAGGACCTACTGCAAGAGTGGGTAAAGTTACCCCTAGGAACTTTTCCCCATTGGCAGGAAGGACCCAGGCTCAGATGGGTTCCCAATCAACTCTTACAAGTCTGAAGTGAATCTCTGGGGTCCCCTCATGACCAAGGTATTGAATGCGACAGGAGCATGTTTTATACCCCCATCCTGGGCCAATTAACGAATCATCCCCATATTTAAGAAAGGAACAAGGAATGACCTAAAATGTTATCTACGAATTTCACTCCTTGACTCTTCACCTAAACTACTAGGGGGGGTCCTGTTAGAGAGGTTGGAAAATTGTGCTGAGGAAAGTGGGATAATAACAAGTGCCCAATACTTGTTTAGGAAAGGACTGGGGACGGATAAACAATCGCTCAACATAAACCTTCTGATGGGTAAGTATATCCTTGATGAAAGAGGGCTCCCTGCACATGTGTTTTATAGATCTAAGTTCTGCATTTGATTTGGTCAACCAACAAAAATTGTGGGAATGCATGGACATATTAGGGGCCCCTAAAGAGATAATTACACTCTTAGCTCATATGTATAGTACCCTAACTGCCAAAGTTCGCTTTGGGCCAAAAGGAGAATTAACACCACCCTTTAATACAGGGAGAGTGGTTTGGCAAGAGTGTCCACCTTCCTTTTCTCCCTATATATCAACGGTGTAGATGAAAAACTCTGGTCGATAGTTGCTGATACCCCTAGAGCTGGTAAGCAACAAATGCTGACACTTTTATATGCCGACAATGCAGTGATATTGCCGTTGACCCCGAATAGCCTGCAAAGTTTAAGTAACTGTTTTCCAGATTATATGGTAGGGAAACACCTGAAAATTAACCTAGGTAAAAACCTTTATGATGAGTTGTGGCCAAACAAGGGGAAGAACCTATAATTTTTTTATGAAGGGGATCAAAATAAAATGTCCAAATACATTTAATTATCCAGGAATACAATTCTCCTCCAAGGGGGATGGAGGAATCACAGGGAACTATGCACCACTAATATGACTAGAAACAGTTAGGTTTGCCTTCAAACTAGGCTCAAAGCCAATTAGAGAGCTGTTAACCATATATAAAGCAAAATCAGTTTCAGCAGCGTGCTAAGAAGTTTGGTATATGGGGGGGTGAGGATAATGGACCCATTCAAACCCAGGAGAATAACTTCCTTAGAAGACTTCTAGCTGTGGCCTAATCAACTCAAGACACCATAGTAAATAGTAAACCGGGCATTGGTTTCCTACAAGATCTGATAGAAACCAAGCCCCTTCTGCTATGTCATTCAGTACGGTCTAAGAAAGAGACACATTTTACCAGATTAATCATAAAAGACTGTTTAGGTCTCAACCAGGCAAACCAAATTCTGTGGCTACAGTAGTTCAAGAAAATATTGAGGGGGCTTGGACAGAAGGGCGGGATCCCTGCATACAATTGGAGACTATAACTGACTACTCCAAAAAGGACCTCAAAGACCATCTACTGAAAGTCTGCCAGGAAGAAAGGATCTTGTCTGATCATCACATGGTGGTGGAGAAATTATATCTATTATTGAATGATCAGCGTGGATGTAAACTGTGGAAGAAGCTTTGGGTTCTCACCTTTCATCTGCATAAGCCATCTGAAAGGTCTGTGGTCAGTTTGAACAAGGAAGTGAGTAGACCAAACGCCTCTCTCTCTATCGCACTTCAATGCTGCTCCAAGGGGAGTAACCTCCTGCTAATAAAAGCAACAGGCTGCTCATGTCCATCATCCTTGGTTTGGGGTAGGACTGCTCCTGTCCCTAGCATCAAGCTGTACAATGAACTCCTTAGAGTAATCTGGAGCTTTGAGAATTGATGCTGAGAACATTGCTTCTTTCAGGGTGTCAAAAGCCTTTTGAGAACTAACTGCCCAGTTTATCTTCTCGGGAATCTTCTTGGAGGTGAGTTCTGTGAGGGGTGTCACAATGGAACCACACCCCTTCACAAACCTCCAGTCAAGCCAAGGAATGACCTGACTTGGGTCTGGGTTGTTAGAGCTTCTCAGTTCAGAATTGTCTAGATCTTGGGTTGTAAGGTTTGCACTTGGCCTCCACCTACAAGGTGGCCAAGTATTGTTCTCTGCCCTATCTGGCATTTGGATGCCTTGATCGTCAGGCCTGCTGCTTACAGGGCCTCCAAAACCTTTCCAAGGTGGACCAGGTGATCCTGCCACGTGGAGTTAAAGTTAGCAATATTACCTAGCCATGCTGCACTAAAGTTCTCCATCCCAGCAATGACTTGATTCACCAACCTTTGGAATGTGGCAGGGCATTCTTTAAGCCAAAGGGGATAACAGTGAACTGATAATGCCCTTCTGGTGTGGAGAATATTGTCTTTTCTTTTACTTCTGGGGCCATGCCAATCTGCCAGTACCCTACAGTTAAGTCGAAAGTACTGTGAACTTTGGATGCACCCAATTTGTCTGTCAGCTCATCAGCCCTGCTTATAGGGTGAGCATTTGTTGTGGGGACATTATTGCGACCTATGTAGCCAAAGCAGACCTCAATTCTCTCTTTCCACCCTGTGGGTGAGGCATGGGGACAAAGACCACTGGGCTGGCCCAGGGACCCTCAAAGGGTTCGATAACCCCAAACTCCAGCATCTTGATTACTTCAGTTTTGATGCTCTCCTTATCTTGGTAAGACTACTGGCAGATCTTTGTTTAGAGAGGCAAGCTGTGTCCAGTGTCCATGTCATGGATACGCCAGTGTGTCTGTTTATTGGTTAAGAAGAAGAGCTCAGCATACTGTTGCAGGGCTTGCCTGCAGTCAGCCTGCTGTTGGGCAGAGAAGGTGTCTGAGTAGACAACTCCATCAACTGACCCATCTTTTGAACTGTAAGAGAGGAGGTCAGGGAGAGGTTCACTTTCTGCTTCCTGATACTCATTAGTATGGTTACATCACACCTGTCATGGAAAGGTTTTAAACGGTTCACATGGATCACTCTTTTGGGGCTCAGGTCTACCAAGCAGGTGACCTCACTTTCCTTTTCAAGGATAGGATAACAACCACTCCATTTGTCTTGCAGGGCCCTTGGTGCCACAGACTCCAAATCCCACAACTTCTGCCCTGGTTGGACTCTCCCAGTGCAGCCTTTTGGTCATACAAGAGCTTCTGGAGCTCCTGGCTGGCCTCAAGGTTTTGGGGGCTTTTTCCATGTACTCTGCCATCCTGGAACGTAGTCCTAGTACATAGTCCACAATATCTTGCTTAGGTTCATGGAGAGGCTTCTCCCAACTCTCCTTCACAAGACAAAGTGGTCCTCTCACAGGATGGCCAAACAGAAGTACAAAGGGGAAAACCCGACTCCCTTCTGATGCACCTTTCTTTAGGCAAAAAGCAGACATGGCAAAAGGACATCCCATCTCCTTTTAGTTTTTCAGGGAGTCCGGTGATTATGCCTTTCAATGTCTTGTTGAATTTTTCAACAAGGCCATTGGTTTGTGGGTGGTAAGGTGTAGTGAATGTATAGGTCACTCCATACTGATTCCACATGTGTTTTATTTTAGGTAACTAGACATGAAGTTTGCACCTCTGTCTGAAACCACGTCCTTAGGAAACCCTACCCTGGTAAATATACCAATGAGAGCTTTGGCTACTGCAGGGGCTGTAGTAGACCTAAGGGGAATTGCCGCAGGATACCTGGTAGCATGATCCATGACTACCAGTATGAATTTGCTTCCTGATGCTGTGGGAGGATAAATTGGACCAACTATGTCTACCCGACCCTTTCAAAGAAAACCCCAACTACTGGTAATGGAATTAAGGGGGCCTTTGGGTGCCCACCTGTCTTGCCACTGGCTTGACAGGTGGCACAGGAGCCACAAAACTCCCTCACCTTCTGGGACATGTTTGGCCAGTAGAAGTGGCTGACTAGCCTATTCTAAGTTTTAGTCTGGCCAAGATGCCCAGCTAGGGGGATGTCATGGGTCATTGTGAGGAGCAATTCTCTAAACTGCTGAGGCACTGCCACTCTCCTAGTGGTACCGTATTTGGATTCTCTGGCCTCAGTGTAAAGGAGTCCCTCCTCCCAATAGGTCCTGTGGGAGCCCTTTTCCTGTGCAGCAGCTTGCTATAGCTGGTTTCAAGGGTAGGACTGGTCCTCTGTCTTTGGCACAGTTGTGCCCTAGATAGCCCCCATGGGCCCAGGAGCTCAACCTGACAAGGTTCAAGGTCCATAGGCTCAGTTCCCTCAGGGGTAATAGGTCCTCTCCCTGAGGAGAGGGGTTGTGAGCTTTATGCTGTTCAGAAGATGATCCCTCAGTCTTCTTACCTTTTTGTTTGGAAGGTTGGGCCATTATTCCAGGCTCCAACACTTCTTCTTCACCCTGTGCTCGGCTTTGTGCATAGCTGCATGGGTTTTCAGTTCTACCTGAGCCCATGCTGTGGTTTCCATATCATTCCCTAGCAGACATTCAACTGGGATTGCAGAAGAGACCACTACCTGTTTCAGACCAGTAACCCCTCCCCATTCTAAGGACACCATAACCATGGGATAAACCTTAGTTACATTATTAGTATTGGTTGACTTGGTATGTCTGTCCAGTCAAATACTATCCTGGAGAAACTAGTTTCTCTGTCACCATGGTGACACCGGCACCTATATCCCACAGGGCTTCTACCATAGTCCCATTAATCAAGGGTTGCTGTCTGTATTTCTTCATATGAGGGGGCCAGACAACAAGAGTGGCCAAATCTACCCCACTGTCAGAGACTAAAATAGCTTCAGTGTGAACCCTGATTTGCTCTGGGCATCCTGTTGATCCCACCTGGAGACTTGCATACCAGTGCTAGCTGGGGGAGGATTAGGGGGATTGTTTTTGAGACACACAGTCTCCAGTTTTGTGTCCCTACTATATACAGTTGTAACACCAGGCCTTTTTGGGATCAAAGGTTTTACCCTTGTACCCACTGTTGGATTGTTAAGAGTTCTGGTACCCACCCTCCTGTGCAGGTTTTTGGGGGCCTTTAGAAGGCTCTTTTCTTTTATCATTAGGATGTTCACCCACTTTATCCTGCAAAGGTTTTGTATCCCCTTTTCTTTTGATCACCCCCAGTGATAGTCTTTGTCACCCTAGTCTTGACCCAGTGGTCTGCATTCTTTCCTAATTCTTGGGGAGAAATTGTATCTAGGTCTACCAGATACTGATGCAACTTTTCATTAAAGCAATTACTAAAAATGTGTTCTTTCATAAACAGATTATAAAGCCCATCATAGTCATGTACTTCACTTCCAGTTAACCAGCCATCTAGTGTTTTCACTGAGTAGTCTACAGTCAACTCAGGACTGACTCAAGGTTTTTTGAGCCCTCCTTAATCTAATTCTATATTCCTCAGTGGTGAGTCCAAAACCCTCAATCGGGGTACCCTTCATGATGTCATAGGACTCAGCATCTGTCAGTAGTATATCACTGCCCTTACCAGTGAACAGTTCCCAAAACAATGCTCCCAAAGTGTGACTTCTTCACATGTCTCCATGCGCAGGCCCTCTCAAAGGCTGTGAACCATTTTGTGATGTTATCATCTTCCCCATACTTGGGGAAATCCTTTTGGGGATTTTAGAGTCATAAGAGTTCTCTCTGTCCGTAGGTATTATGTTGCTGTCACCATTAATGGGTGCTAGGCCCATATCTGTTCTTTCCCTTTCTATAGCCAGGAGTCTATCCTCTAGGGCTATTCTGTGAGTCAACTTTGCTAAAAGGATGTCCTCCTCACTGAGGCTGTCCTCAATGCTGCTTGGGGTGCTGACCCCTGTGTGGGAGCTAGGTACCCTTAGCACTACTTTTGGAAAGATGGGTGCAGGGACCACATCTTCTCTAACTAGGTGAGGGGGTTGGGAATTGTCTCCCTCATCACCACTTTCTCCTTCTGCAAGGAGATCCTTCTCTTCAGCAGGGTGTTCCTTAGCATATTCTGCCAAGAGCACCTGGAGCTTGTTCCTGGTAGGATTGGAACCAGTTTTAGTTTTCTTGAGTCTACAGAGGATCCTTAGTTCCTTCAGGCCAAGATGGAGGTTAGGGGTCAAGTTGAGTTCCACAACCACATTCTCTGTATCTCCCATTATTCTACTAAAGTTGGGGCCTTTTTAAACAGACTTAAAAATAACTTCTAGGCACTTTTACCCCTAACTACAGTAGGTTTTTAAACTTTTAAAAATGCTGACGGAACTTAACCAGAACGGTAACAAGACTTTTAAAAATTTGAAAAAAATGACAATTTAAGGCAAGAAATGATTACACACACTCAATGACTAAATCCAAGACCAATTGTTTGTAAAAATATTACTTTTTGTGTGTTTATTTCTGAGAACCAAAGATACTTTGTCCCAGTAAAATATGTTTTGCAATATCACTGTTTTTCATTATCAAAAGTGGACACAGTGCATTTTTCAATCAGCACAATGTTATCATACGGGAGGAATCACAATCAGCAATATGCAGGTAAGTAAACGATTTACAACCCTAGGTTCAGGTAAGCAACAAAACTGCACCACCAGCAGCACTGGGGCGGCCAGGTGCAGAAGTCAATTTTGGGGCCTGGTGCCAATGCTATCCAATGGAGAAAGGGGGCAATCAAAGTGATACCACTTGCAGGTAAGAAGCTCAGTTTTGGGACCAAGTCTCCAGAGGTTAAGGTAAGACGAAGGGCACATGACAGTACCAAACTAACACCTCCAGCGGCACGGTGCGGCCGGGTGCAGGGTGCCAACACAGCATCTGGCGTCAAATGCAAACTAATGGGTAATCTCAAAGTCGAAAAAAGGCTCAGGCCAGGAGGCCGATCGTAGGAGACCAACAGCTGCACAGGTAAGTTGGAATGTGCTGTAGTGTCAGGGCGTGGTCGGTTTATCTCCCCAACACCCAGGGGCTCCGGGTGCAAGGGAGTATTTTGGCGTTGGAAGATAGCTTACCAGTGTAGGTCGCGGTTGGGGGGGTCGTTGTGCAGAGGCTGAAGGCGTCTACTTGGAATCCGGCAGGAGTCAACCCATGAGAGGCTCTTTCTCAGGATTGCTGGGAAACTTTTCTGGACTGGTAGGCCTCTGGGACTCAGTCAGTGGGCGTCAGGTGCAGAGGTGGTCACGGTTCCACAGGCGGAGCTTTGGTCTTTACTTGGTTTTCTTCTGAACAGGTGCATTGTCCATGGGAGATCAGGAGTCTTTTTAGAAGGCAGGCAGTCCTCCCAGGCTTCTGGAGGTTGCTGGATGCAGAACAAGTCGCTCTTCTGTAGCAGGGTCTTTGAGGGCTGAAGACAGGCCAGTAGAGCTGGGGCCAAGTCAATTGGTGTCTTTAGTCTTCGCTGCTGCACGGCTCTTCTTTGTCCTTTTCTTCGTAGGTCATTGGTAACCCGAGGATTAAGGTTCAGGGGTGCCCCTGAATACTAGTTTTAGGGGCATTACAGGTTTCAGAAGGTAGTAGCCAATGGGTTACTTACCTTTAGCCTTTACCTGTAGCCTTTACTTACCTTTAGGCTACACACTTTGTATATCCACTCCCTCTGGGGAGGGGGCATACCCCTAACCCTATTGGCTAAAATCCACCAAAACAATTGGAGGATTTTCAAAGGAGGGGGTCACTTCAGCTCAGGACACCTTAGGGGTGGTCCTGGCTGAGAGGTGACATACCTCTCCTGTTTACTAATTTTCCCACCGACCTTGCAGCCAAAAGTGGGGCTTGGTCAGGTGGGTGGGCATCTCCACTAGCTGGAGAGGCCCTAATGCAGGAAGCCTTTGAGGATCATCGCCGTGCTATGCTGTTCCTGCTTGGGGGTAGGTAAAGCACCTCCACCCAGAGTAGGCTTTGTTTCGGACCTACTAGAGCCAAAGGCTCCCACATCAGGGGGTCAGAAACATATCTAGAAGTGGCGGGCTGGTGGAGACCAGTGAGGCACACACCCGTAGGTAGATAGGTTTTCAGGGGGCACCGCTGAGGTGCCCTCTGAGTGAAATTATTAATGAATCCAACACTGGTATCAGTGAGGGTTCATTAATCTGAGATGTTTGGTACCAAACATCTTGTAATTCTGTGAAGCCATCACAGAGCTGTGATCTGCTCATACAGTTAAGCCCTCACAAGAGATATGGTGCACCCTGCCCTAGGGCTGTAAGGCCTGCTGTAGGGGTGACTTACCTATGCCTGTTGCACTGGTGATAGGCCTGGCACACAGGGATGTGTTACCAAAGGGGATGATGGACGGAGCGCTAGAGCAAATCAAACACTCGCCCCCAGTCAACTGATCTGGGTTTAATCCATCATCAGTCTTTAGCTCACTCCACCACCCCAGTTCAGACATGGCCATCTGCAAATCAGTCTGACCCTGTGCCTCATGGGAACAGTCCAGCCCGAACTGCCAAGCCATGTCTTCCCTGGACCGGAAACAAGCATCCTGGGACCGGTTTCGGGTTCAAAACCCTCATCAGCCAGGCTATCTTGAATCCAGTGGCAAAGTGAGCAAGGGACCCACGTCTGGGCATACCTTGCCAACTTAGGGCGAACAAATCGATACCAAAGGGGATGATGGACGGAGCGCTAGAGCAAATCAAACACTCACCCATATGGCTATGTTTGAACTGGGGTGGCGTGGTGAAGCAAAATAACGATGGATTAAACCCAGATCTGTGACTGGGGGTGAATGTTTGCCAATGTGCAGCATTCCGTCCATCATCTAGTGTGTTATGCATTTCGCCCTATGTGGGAAGGGTATGCCCAGACGTGGGTCCCGTGCTCACTACGCCACTGGAGTCAAGCTATCCTGGCTGATGAAGGCTGATAGCCTGAAACCGGTCCTAGGATGCTTGATTCCGGTCCAGGGAAGACATGGCTTGGCAGTCCGGTCTGGACTGTTCCCATGAGGCACAGGGTCAAGACTTATTTGCATATGGCTATGTCTGAACTGGGGTGGCGTGGTGAAGCAAAATAACGATGGATTAAACCCAGATCTGTGACTGGGGGCGAATGTTTGCCAATGTGCAGCATTCCGTCCATCATCTTGTGTGTTTTACACAGGGATGTGTGTCAGGTTGTCTCTTCACTTTTATCTGCACCAAAACACGCAAACTGCAGTGGCAGTGGGCATGTGTTTGGTGAGGGGTTTCTTAGGATGGCACAATACATGCTGCAGCACTTAGAGAACCTGGTTAGCAAGAACCCAGTGCACATCCAGTCAAAGATGCATCGAAGTCAGCCATAAAGTGGGGGATAACCATGCCAAAAAGAGTACTTTCCTCCAGACTGTATTTTATTTTAACCAGTAACACATATCACAGATATATTTTAACTCATTTCCATCTTCTTATTATTCACCTTATGGTGTAATTTCCAAAAACGGGTGGGTGGGGTCCCCTGACCCATAAATGTCCGTGTGACAGATCAGAACAGACGACTCAGCACAATGCACTGTTTTTGCCTATTTTATCTAGCTTCTAGGAAGCAATTTCTCAACCCCTTATTCTGAAAGAAAGTATTACCAGTTAACATGAGGCCTTTCAGTACATGTATGATCTAAAAGATGTGTCAGCTTGCTACCACATAGCCACATTTTTCTTCAAGGTTCTTCTTTAAGAGAAACTTTAATTAGTATTTGAACTGAAATGATACAAGAAAGTACTGTAACAGCTTCTGAATTGACGTAGTAGAACAGAATTGTAATGAATTTTGTACAGTGTCTATAAATGTGAGACTTGGTTCTTTTACAGGTTAGTCCTTATGTTTTATAAATAGGACTTTTATTGGATATTTTATGGTTCATTTTAAACTTTGAAAGTTTTGATGTCATGCTTTTATGGTTTATTTTGATATAAATTGAATAAAGTTTATTGACTTGAGTGCACTTTATAAGAATATATAACAATATGTGTATTTACTTAATCACAATTTTTCAATAGGCCTTAAAAGCATCAGATGTGCATTAAGCTTTAAAATGAGTGTATTTGTATAACATGGGCGCTTGATTTTTTTGAGTAAAGTCTGCAAAAAATAGTATATTCTGTTTGTGTGTGTAAATTATCACATGCCTTCTGCTACACACTGTTTAGCTGATAGAGGAACTTTTGCCTTTAGACACTTTATAAAGTTTCCTTACATATTCAACCTTGCTAGATATCTGTTACCAGCTCCAACAGTGTTTCAAATGTAAGATTCATTAAGGTTTCTGAAGCTTCAAATGAAGGCATTGAATTCAGTTAAATTCCCCTACATGCCCAAAACATAGTTTGGTCTGACAAAGAGGTATCGACTACATACAGATGCTATCTGATTTAGAATATATAAGTTCCTCTCAATTTGTGAGGAGAGCGAGAGCTGGAATTCTAGGAGACAGCATGTCTAAGGCATCAGGATATTCAGGACTATATGGTCTGTAGCAGGTATCCTCGGGTGTTATAAGACTTGGCAATAAATCACAAAAATAATATATTGCTGTAAGTTATTTAGGGAGATTTAGACTAACAGACTAGAATTTGGTGAATGAGGGACATTCTCTAAAAAAGTGATGGATATCCCATCTGCCAGGCTTGCAGTTCCCATGCTCTATTTAGAGTTTGAGGATGCACCAAGTTTCTGATGGCAGATCCTCCACTGGCTCTACCTTTGAAAATATTTGAACAACAGCCGGTCTGCATTAGGTTGTTGGTCAATGTACGATTGTATGTCAGACTTATTTACCTTACTAAGGATGGACATTCTGGTGTATATTTTTTCTGCTTGGGACCACCAACAATAGCTTGCGAGTTCCGAGCAGGAAACACAAAAAAATTATCCCAACACAATAGGAGACAAATTGCAGCACATCAGGGATATTTTTTGTTTTTCAATAGCAAACTCCAGACTTCGCACAGAGATCCCCACCTACCTGGGATGAATCTCTAAATACGTCAGGTGGTCTATTACCGGGGGAGTTGAGGTCATCCCCCCTGACCGGGAGGGCTGGCATGCTGCCTGCAACACTGCAAATAACCCCGAAACTGGTCCTAGGATGCTTGTTTTCAGTCCAGGGAGGACCTGGCCTGGCAGTTTGGGCTGGACTGTTCCCATTGGGCACAGGGTCAAGACTGATTTGCATATGGCTGGGTTCAAACTGGAATGGCATGGTGAGCAAAATAACGATGGATTTAGGCCCAGATATCTGTACTGGGTTGAATGTATGACATTGTTCTGCATTCTGTCCATCAATTGTTGTTTTTGCATTTGTCACCCCGAGTGAGACGGGTATGCCCAGACGTGGGTCCCATGCTCTCCATGCCACTGGAGTCAAGCTATCCTGGCTCATAGGGGTGAAACCCCGAAACCGGTCCTAGGATGCTTGTTTCTAGTCTAGGGAGGACCTGGCCTGGCAGTTCGGGCTGGACTGTTCCCATTGGGCACAGGGTCAAGACTGATTTGCATATGGCTGGGTTCAAACTGGAATGGCATGGTGAGCAAAAAAACGATGGATTTAGGCCCAGATCTCTGTACTGGGGTGATGGTCGAACTTGCTTCCAGTGAGATTGAGGATCTACTCCTCTCTTACTCGATCACTCTAGAAACTGACAAGGGCCCTATGGCCCAAATTCAAACCATTCTCGCCAACCCACACACGGAACCCTCTAACAACCACAGAGTCGTAAATAGCGACAACCTCAAGCAAGTGAATATCATTCAGACTCCCACATTACACACGCCTATACATCTGAAATGCACACTACTCAATTGTAGATCAGCAAACAAACATGCCTCAGATATCTTCGACCTCATCCAAAACAATGAGCTAGATATTATCATCCTCACAGAAACATGGCTAATTCCTTCCTCCACCCCCATCTTAGACCTCCTACTGCCTCCTAGTCACGACATAATCTGTCTAGACAGAACCACGAAACAGGGCGGTGGACTAGTTTGTATACACCGGAACACACTATCTGTCTCCCACATGGAGACCTCCACCTCACCTATAGTTCAATACCTTTGCCTCAACATCTCTAGTAACCACATCCCTGTATGCAAACTTCATTCTTTCTACTACCCTCCTGGCGATAACTTCCTCTTCATCGAACAACTAATGGAAATGATATATTCCAATGATGACCCATCAGTATCCCAAATCTACCTTGGTGATTTCAACCTTCATTGGTCTAAACCTAATGACCAAGTGATGATCTGCCTTAACGCATTCTTATCTGATCTGGACCTTATCCAATTATGTAACTGGCCAACTCACAACAAAGGAGAAATTCTGGACCTCATTATTTCAAAAGGTAATACCATCACATTGGAGGACATTACCCCTTGTGATTGGTCCGACCATTACAGCATCTTCTTCTTTATCAACAGAGAGGTGATACGGAAAAGGGTCCAACCAAAGAAAATTAAACAGTGGAAAAGAGACCTCAGGAATATTAACACGGACTGTCTAGCTATCGAATGTAAAAATGCCTTGTCTTCCCAACTTGACATGACTGATGTACATGATCTCACTGACTTCTATAACTCCACTATCTCTGCTATTATGGATTCAATAGCTCCTCTACAGCAAAAAAATGCCTCCTCCAAAATCTCCAAACCATGGTTCAACGACAACCTAAACTCTGAACGCCGCAACCTAAGGACTGCTGAACGTCTATGGAGATCAATACCTTCCGTGTATCATCTAAAATTCCTTAGATCGGTTAGGAGTTCCTACAATAAAAAAATCAAGACGACTAAGGCCGATTACTTCAAAGCCCAACTTAGTCAAGCCTCAAATCGCCCCAAAAACCTTTTTGAAATTGTCAAACAGCAATCAGCAACAGCACCCAATCTCTTCGAATCAGCAGACAATTCACCTTCATGCAACGATCTGGCTATCTTCTTTATGGAAAAACTAAACTCATCAGTCTTGACCTTGAATCTAAGAGGGCCCTACTTACATCATCTGAGAGTGCGGCTCATCCTGCCCTCTCTGAGAGTCTAAAGCCTCTTAGTATTAGCACCAAGAACATGGCCACCTGGAGCTCCTTTTCGCCTCTCAGTGAAAACGACATTTACAAAACTCTTCTGAGCATTAACCCCTCTAATCACTTCAGCGACCCATTGCCACCGTCTGTCTTTAAAGAAATCAAGGTTGTCCTTATCCCCCTTTGGACAAAGATTGTCAACGCCTCCTTATCTCAAGGCAAGTTCCCAGAATGTCTAAAAGCAGCTCAGGTTTCACCCATTCTTAAAAAACCTGATGTGGGCAGAGCTGACCTCAACAACTTTCGTCCCATCTCCAACATCCCTACTCTGGCTAAGCTCCTAGAAAAATGCGTTCAATCGCAACTCTGTTCGCACATTGAGACTTTCAATCTCTTGGATCAACATCAATCTGGTTTTAGGAGCGGTCATAGTACCGAATCGGCGCTCCTTCACATCATGGATGACATCCTAAAAATGTTAGACCATAACGAATCCTGCCTACTAATCCTCCTTGATCTTTCCTCTGCATTCGACACGGTTAATCACGATAACCTCTTACCCATTCTGGAACACAGGATGGGCCTTTCCGGTCTGGTATTGCAATGGTTCGCTTCCTTCCTTCACAATAGATCCCAAAGAGTTAAGGTGAACCATACCCTATCCCAACCATCTACAGTCTCCATGGGGGTCCCGCAAGGGTCTGCACTTTCTCCCATACTCTTTAATATTTTCCTAGAACCGCTAGCGAACGCTCTAAAATCCATGAACATTCTTTTTCATATGTATGCGGATGACACGCAACTTTACCTGAAAATCAATTTTCTGAGGATCTCATTTCACTCAGTCCTCCTTGAGATTTACCCAAAACTGGATAACTGAGAACCATCTCCTGCTCAACACCACCAAAACAAAATTCCTTCTCATATCCCCTCCTAAGCACACCCCCAAGATTGACCTCTGGATGAAGCACCTCACTACCTTCAACTGCTCCCCTCTTATCATCGACTCAGCTAAATCTCTTGGAATCACCCTAGACTCGCACTTGAACATGAAGAAAAATATTAGTTAGATGTGTAAGGGCGCAAACCACCAAATGAGGCTTCTTAAAAACCTAAAACCATTCCTCCCTCAAGAGGACTTCAAGCAGGTAGTTCAAGCGATTGTCCTGCCGAGGCTAGACTATGGTAGCGCGACGCTCTGTGGCCTCCCCAAACATACCTTGGCCCCGCTCAGGGCTTCGTTTAATGCAGCTGCCAGACTGATCACTGATACAAAAAGAGCTGATCACATTTCCCCAGCCCTAAGATCTCTAAAGTGGTTACCCTATGAAGCAAGAATACAACTAAAGATGGCTTGTTTGACGCACAAAGCACTCCACTTCAAAACTCCTGGCTACCTGGCTCAAAAACTAGAACTATCAAATGGGGGCAGACCATCAAAGTGCAAATTCTCTACTACTGAAACCTCAGGCCTTTCGCAAAAAGAGAACAAGGCTCCGAGCCTTCTCTGGCTCGGCACCGAAGATCTGGAACTCGCTCCCTCCGGAAATCCGCAGAATCCCCTACACGGCTGCTTTCAAACATGAAGTAAAAATAATCCTAATGAACAAGTTCCTGCCTTAAATGACCATGGTTTATCTGTTTCTAAATGTCCTTTTTTATTTTGGGCCTAATAATTGTAATTCCCAGGATTGTCTACCTTACCATACCAAGTAATGTTTATTGAGCATCCTTGTACATTTTTATTAGTTCATTATGTTATCCTCTCTTACTCCCTCTACAATGTTCCCCTTTAACTTGTTCTCCCCTTCCATTATTGTGAAGCGCTCTGATACCCTTCGGGGTCTTGTTCGCGCTATACAAAACTTTTTAAATAAATAAATAAATGTATGACATTGTTCTGCATTCTGTCCATCAATTGTTGTTTTTGCATTTGTCACCCGAGTGAGACGGGTATGCCCAGACGTGGGTCCCGTGCTCTCCATGCCGCTGGAGTCCAGCTATCCTGGCTGATGAGGGGTGAAACTCCGAAACTGGTCCTAGGATGCTTGTTTCCAGTCCAGGGAGGACCTGGCCTAGCAGTTCGGGCTGGACTGTTCCCATTGGGCACAGGGTCAAGACTGACTTGCATATGGCTGGGTTCAAACTGGAATGGCATGGTGAGCACAAAAATGATGGATTTTGGCCCAGATCTCTGTACTGGGGTGACTGTATGACACTGTTCTGCATTCTGTCCATCAATTGTTGTTTTTGCATTTGTCACTCGAGTGAGACGGGTATGCCCAGACGTGAGTCCCATGCTCTCCATGCCACTGGAGTCAAGCTATCCTGGCTGATGAGGTGTGAAACCCCGAAACTGGTCCTAGGATGCTTGTTTCCAGTCCAGGGAGGACCTGACCTGGCAGTTCGGGCTGGACTGTTCCCATTGGGCACAAGGTCAAGACTGATTTGCATATGGCTGGGTTCAAACTGGAATGGCATGGTGAGCAAAAAAATGATGGATTTAGGCCCAGATCTCTGTACTGGGGTGAATGTATGACATTGTTCTGCATTCTGTCCATCAATTATTGTTTTTGCAAGCTTGACTTAGGAGACAGGTGTTTGAAGTATTTAATATCACCAAAACAGTAGGTAAGTAAAAGACACAACACAGTAAAAATATGAGACCAATTTATAAAAATAGAGAATATTTTTGTCTTTAAAATGACACTAAAATGACAAAAATCCAATGTAGGGAACCGGAGATATGAATTGTTAATGTTTTTTTTTTTTAAATGTGCTTTCTAGTGCCAAAAAGTGTAAAGTGCCAACCACGGCTTTCTGATTGTGCTGGACCGGGACAAAATCAAAGTTTCAGGCCAAGCGCAATGTAGGGCAGGTTGGGCACCAGGAGCGGTTGGGCCTGGTCAAGTTTTTACCTTGTGACTTTTTTGGAGCTTTTTCTCTCTACGACGAGTGGTCAGGTCCTTGGACCTGGATTTCGAGTCGATGACGCCGGCCTGCTGTAGTGCAATGCCTTAGTGAATCCTGGAGGTCTTTGTCTTCATTGTAGATGGTGAGGAGCTCCAGGACTTTCAGGAGAGCAAACCTACGCGGTCAGGCCGAGTCACGGTTCAACGTCAGCGGCTTGACTCTCATCATTGATGTCGATTTTCCTCTGGAGCTCTTTCAGAAAACTTTGTCAAAAGTTCCCAAACTTTCTGAAGTTCTTCTCTGAAGGTTCCTTAATGCAGAAAAGGGTAACACAGCACCAGCCAAGGGTTCAGAAGCTCTGGTTTGCCACTTGGGGTCAGAGACACCAACTCCCACAATGCACCTGGTCAATCCAAGTAAAATCCTCTGGTCAGCTGGAGTTGCCCTTGGAGTGGATGTTTCAGGTGGCTTTTTCCAGCACTTTTCTACATGTTGCTGCTCAGGGAGTCCACTCATTAGCCTTCAAGACAGGCAAAGTCCTTCTGTTGTGGACCCTTCAGAGTGCAGCAGGTGCAGTCCTTCTGAAGCCAGTCCTCTCTTGTGAAGTCCAATGGTCGCGGGGGAGTCCTTCTTCTCCAGATGTTTTCAGGCAGGGATCTGAGGTACTCTTGGAGTACTCCCATATTTATTCCCCATTCTGGGTTGGCAAGAGGGGGGACACCCCAACCAATTGGGTTCAAGTTGCCACCCTCTGCCATGACAACTCCAAGGCAGGTCTGGCTTTAAAATGACACCAGACACTACAGCAGTGCACACTTAAGTGCATTAAGTCCACTGGGGTCTCTAAACCTACATGCCCTACCATATGCTAGGGACTTACAGATAGGTTGTCTGAACCAATTGTAATTACACCAGTCACCATATACCTTTTCAACAGAGCACTGGCCCTGTGCCTGGTTAGCAGAGCCCAGGAAACATTCAGAGTGAGTAACCACCAGTATCAGTCAGAAAATGGGGGTGATAAAGGCAAAAAGGATGACTTTCCGACAAACATTTTTGGGGTGGAGTGGAGCAAATGAAGAAAGATTTTTATTCACTCTCAAAATTCCCTATTTCTTCAACCTCTTTGCTGCCACAGTGACTAATCACACATCTACGGGATGTTCCAACCACAAGGCTCTTAAAATAACAGATTCATTGGTACGTATCTTCAAAATCACCTTGAAACACTGAAGGATGAATGGATTTTCTGACGGGCTTATTACCAATTAACTCACAACTGCCTTCTCAATTTACAAACAACTGCAACATTTACCTTAGGATTTTTTCTAATGTTTGTGTGATAAACATGAATGAGCAGTAAAACAATATCTGCTGGAAAATGTTTGCTCTCAACCAGTATATTAATAGAGCCCTACTAGCTCTTTGGATTAGCTGAATGGCAACATAGTCCTGCTGTATAAAACACCAAATAAAAAATATAAGCACCTTAGCTTAGAAAAGAACAGTCATGGGAACTGAATTCACAAAAGCTTTAAGGGCTTTTGCAGGAGATACACTTAACTTCCTTAGAAGAAGACCAGGTTGGATGCAGTTCCATCAGCAACACTCAAGGTGCAGTTGTAACGTGTTTATTCTTCCTAGCTACTGTGTTTTAAAATAATGTAATAATACAAGTGGTACCAGTCCTGGATTGCTTGTGTTCCGGTTCAGGGAGGTCCTGGCCCGACAGTTCGGGCTGGACGTTTCCCACTGGAATACGGTCAAGATCAATTTGCAGATGACTGGGTCCAAACTGAGGGGGGAGTATTTTGGCGTTGCCAGACAGCTTACCAGTGCAGGTCGCAGTTGGGGGGGTCGTTGTGCAGAGGCTGAAGACGTCTACTTGGAATCCGGCAGGAGTCAACCCATGAGAGGCTCTTTCTCAGGATTGCTGGGAACCTTTTCTGGACTGGTAGGCCTCTGGGACTCAGTCAGTGGGCGTCAGGTGCAGAGGTTGTCACGGTTCCACAGGCGGAGCTTTGGTCTTTACTTGGTTTTCTTCTGGACCGGTGCGTTGTCCACGGGAGATCAGGAGTCTTTTTAGAAGGCAGGCAGTCCTCCCAGGCTTCTGGAAGTTGCTGGATGCAGAACAAGTCGCTCTTCTGTAGCAGGGTCTTTGAGGGCTGAAGACAGGCCAGTAGAGCTGCGGCCAAGTCAGTTGGTGTCTTTAGTCTTCGCTGCTGCACAGCTCTTCTTTGTCCTTTTCTTCGTAGGTCATTGGTAACCCGAGGATTAAGGTTCAGGGGTGCCCCTGAATACTAGTTTTAGGGGCATTACAGGTTTCAGAAGGTAGTAGCCAATGGGTTACTTACCTTTAGCCTTTACCTGTAGCCTTTACTTACCTTTAGGCTACACACTTTGTATATCCACTCCCTCTGGGGAGGGGGCATACCCCTAACCCTATTGGCTAAAATCCACCAAAACAATTGGAGGATTTTCAAAGGAGGGGGTCACTTCAGCTCAGGACACCTTAGGGGTGGTCCTGGCTGAGAGGTGACATACCTCTCCTGTTTACTAATTTTCCCACCGACCTTGCAGCCAAAAGTGGGGCTTGGTCAGGTGGGCGGGCATCTCCACTAGCTGGAGAGGCCCTAATGCAGGAAGCCTTGAGGCTCATCGCTGTGCTATGCTGTTCCTGCTTGGGGGTAGGTAAAGCACCTCCACCCAGAGTAGGCTTTGTTTCGGACCTACTAGAGCCAAAGGTTCCCACATCAGGGGGTCAGAAACATATCTAGAAGTGGCAGGCTGGTGCAGACCAGTGAGGCACACACCCGTAGGTAGATAGGTTTTCAGGGGGCACCGCTGAGGTGCCCTCTGAGTGAAATTATTAATGAATCCAACACTGGTATCAGTGAGGGCTCATTAATCTGAGATGTTTGGTACCAAACATCTTGTAATTCTGTGAAGCCATCACAGAGCTGTGATCTGCTCATACAGTTATGCCCTCACAAGACATATGGTGCACCCTGCCCTAGGGCTGTAAGGCCTGCTGTAGGGGTGACTTACCTATGCCTGTTGCACTGGTGATAGGCCTGGCACACAGGGATGTGTGTCAGGTTGTCTCTTCACTTTTATCTGCACCAAAACACGCAGGCTGCAGTGGCAGTGTGCATGTGTTTGGTGAGGGGTTTCTTAGGATGGCACAATACATGCTGCAGCACTTAGAGAACCTGGTTAGCAGGAACCCAGTGCACATCCAGTCAAAGATGCATCAGAGTCAGCCAAAAAGTGGGGGATAACCATGCCAAAAAGAGTACTTTCCTCCAGACTGTATTTTATTTTAACCAGTAACACATATCACAGATATATTTTAACTCATTTCCATCTTCTTATTATTCACCTTATGGTGTAATTTCCAAAAACGGGTGGGTGGGGTCCCCAGACCCATAAATGTCCTTGTGACAGATCAGAACAGACGACTCAGCACAATGCACTGTTTTTGCCTATTTTATCTAGCTTCTAGGAAGCAATTTCTCAACCCCTTATTCTGAAAGAAAGTATTACCAGTTAACATGAGGCCTTTCAGTACATGTATGATCTAAAAGATGTGTCAGCTTGCTACCACATAGCCACGTTTTTCTTCAAGGTTCTTCTTTAAGGGAAACTTTAATTAGTATTTGAACTGAAATGATACAAGAAAGTACTGTAACAGCTCCTGAATTGACGTAGTAGAACAGAATTTTAATGAATTTTGTACAGTGTCTATAAATGTGAGACTTGGTTCTTTTACAGGTTAGTCCTTATGTTTTATAAATAGGACTTTTATTGGATATTTTATGGTTCATTTTAAACTTTGAAAGTTTTGATGTCATGCTTTTATGGTTTATTTTGATATAAACTGAATAAAGTTTATTGACTTGAGTGCACTTTCTAAGAATATATAACAATATGTGTATTTACTTAATCACAAATTTTCAATAGGCCTTAAAAGCATCAGATGTGCATTAAGCTTTAAAATGAGTGTATTTGTATAACATGTGCTCTTGATTTTTTTGAGTAAAGTCTGCAATAAATAGTATATTCTGTTTGTGTGTGTAAATTATCACATGCCTTCTGCTACACACTGTTTAGCTGATAGAGGAACTTTTGCCTTTAGACACTTTATAAAGTTTCCTTACATATACAACCTTGCTAGATATCTGTTACCAGCTCCAACAGTGTTTCAAATGTAAGATTCATTAAGGTTTCTGAAGCTTCAAATGAAGGCATTGAATTCAGTTAAATTCCCCTACATGCCCAAAACATAGTTTGGTCTGACAAAGAGGTATCAACTACATACAGATGCTATCTGATTTAGAATATATAAGTTCCTCTCAATTTGTGAGGAGAGCGAGAGCTGGAATTCTAGGACACAGCATGTCTAAGGCATCAAGATATTCAGGACTATATGGTCTGTAGCAGGTATCCTCGGGTGTTATAAGACTAGGCAATAAATCACAAAAATAATATATTGCTGTAAGGTATTTAGGGAGATTTAGACTAACAGACTAGAATTTGGTGAATGAGGGACATTCTCCAAAAAAGTGATGGATATCCCATCTGCCAGGCTTGCAGTTCCCATGCTCTATTTAGAGTTTGAGGATGCACCAAGTTTCTGATGGCAGATCCTCCACTGACTCTACCTTTGAAAATATTTGAACAACAACCGGTCTGGATTAGGTTGTTGGTCAATGTACGAATGTATGTCAGACTTATTTACCTTACTTAGGATGGACATTCTGGTGTATATTTTTTCTGCTTGGGACCACCAACAATAGCTTGCGAGTTCCGAGCAGGAAACAAAAAACAATTATCCCAACGCAATAGGAGAAAAATTGCAGCACATCAGGGATATTTTTTGTTTTTCAATAGCAAACTCCAGATTTCGCACAGAGATCCCCACCTACCTGGGATGAATCTCTAAATACGTCAGGTGGTCTATTACCGGGAGAGTTGAGGACATCCCCCCTGACCAGAAGGGCTGGCATGCTGCCTGCAACACTTCAAATAACCCCGAAACTGGTCCTAGGATGCTTGTTTTCAGTCCAGGGAGGCCCTGGCCTGGCAGTTTGGGCTGGACTGTTCCCATTGGGCACAGGGTCAAGACTGATTTGCATATGGCTGGGTTCAAACTGGAATGGCATGGTGAGCAAAATAACGATGGATTTAGGCCCAGATCTCTGTACTGGGGTGAATGTATGACATTGTTCTGCATTCTGTCCATCAATTATTGTTTTTGCATTTGTCACCCCGAGTGAGACGGGTATGCCCAGACGTGGGTCCAATGCTCTCCATGCCACTGGAGTCAAGCTATCCTGGCTCATAGGGGTGAAACCCCAAAACCGGTCCTAGGATGCTTGTTTCTAGTCCAGGGAGGACCTGGCCTGGCAGTTCGGGCTGGACTGTTCCCATTGGGCACAGGGTCAAGACTGATTTGCATATGGCTGGGTTCAAACTGGAATTGCATGGTGAGCAAAAAAACGATAGATTTAGGCCCAGATCTCTGTACTGGGGTGATGGTCGAACTTGCTTCCAGTGAGATTGAGGATCTACTCCTCTCTTACTCGATCACTCTAGAAACTGACAAGGTCCCTATGGCCCAAATTCAAACCATTCTCGCCAACCCACACAGGGAACCCTCTAACAACCACAGAGTCGTAAATAGCGACAACCTCAAGCAAGTGAATATCATTCAGACTCCTACATTACACACGCCTATACGTCTGAAATGCACACTACTCAATTGTAGATCAGCAAACAAACATGCCTCAGATATCTTCGACCTCATCCAAAACAATGAGCTAGATATTATCATCCTCACAGAAACATGGCTAATTCCTTCCTCCACCCCCATCTTAGACCTCCTACTGCCTCCTAGTCACGACATAATCCGTTTAGACAGAACCATGAAACAGGGTGGTGGACTAGTTTGTATACACCGGAACACACTATCTGTCTCCCACATGGAGACCTCCACCTCACCTATAGTTCAATACCTTTGCCTCAACATCTCTAGTAACCACATCCCTGTATGCAAACTTCATTCTTTCTATCACCCTCCTGGCGATAACTTCCTCTTCATCGAACAACTAATGGAAATTATATCTTCCAATGATGACCCATCAGTATCCCAAATCTACCTTGGTGATTTCAACCTTCATTGGTCTAAACCTAATGACCAAGCGATGATCTGCCTTAACGCATTCTTATCTGATCTGGACCTTATCCAATTCTGTGACCGGCCAACTCACAACAAAGGAGAAATTCTGGACCTGATTATTTCAAAAGGTAATACCATCACATTGGAGGACATTACCCCTTGTGATTGGTCCAACCATTACAGCATCTTCTTCTTTATCAACAGAGAGGTGATACGGAAAAGGGTCCAACCAAAGAAAATTAAACAGTGGAAAAGAGACCTCAGGAATATTAACACGGACTGTCTAGCTATCGAATGTAAAAATGCCTTGTCTTCCCAACTTGACATGACTGATGTACATGATCTCACTGACTTCTATAACTCCACTATCTCTGCTATTATGGATTCAATAGCTCCTCTACAGCAAAAAAATGCCTCCTCCAAAATCTCCAAACCATGGTTCAACGACAACCTAAACTCTGAACGCCGCAACCTAAGGGCTGCTGAACGTCTATGGAGATCAAAACCTTCCGTGTATCATCTAAAATTCCTTAGATCGGTTAGGAGTTCCTACAATAAAAAAATCAAGACGACTAAGGCCGATTACTTCAAAGCCCAACTTAGTCAAGCCTCAAATCGCCCCAAAAACCATTTTGAAATTGTCAAACAGCAATCAGCAACAGCACCCAATCACTTCGAATCAGCAGACAATTCACCTTCATGCAACGATCTGGCTATCTTCTTTATGGAAAAAACTAAACTCATCAGTCTTGACCTTGAATCTAAGAGGGCCCTACTTACATCATCTGAGAGTGCGGCTCATCCTGCCCTCTCTGAGAGTCTAAAGCCTCTTAGTATTAGCACCAAGAACATGGCCCCTGGAGCTCCTTTTCTCCCCTCAGTGAAAACGACATCTACAAAACTCTTCTGAGCATTAACCCCTCTAATCACTTCAGCGACCCATTGCCACCATCTGTCTTTAAAGAAATCAAGGCTGTCCTTATCCCCCTTTGGACAAAGATTGTCAACGCCTCCTTATCTCAAGGCAAGTTCCCAGAATGTCTAAAAGCAGCTCAGGTTTCACCCATTCTTAAAAAACCTGATGTGGACAGAACTGACCTCAACAACTTTCGTCCCATCTCCAACATCCCTACTCTGGCTAAGCTCCTAGAAAAATGCGTTCAATCGCAACTCTGTTCGCACATTGAGACTTTCAATCTCTTGGATCAACATCAATCTGGTTTTAGGAGCGGTCATAGTACCGAATCGGCGCTCCTTCACATCATGGATGACATCCTAAAAATGTTAGACCATAACGAATCCTGCCTACTAATCCTCCTTGATCTTTCCTCTGCATTCGACACGGTTAATCACGATAACCTCTTACCCATTCTGGAACACAGGATGGGCCTTTCCGGTCTGGTATTGCAATGGTTCGCTTCCTTCCTTCACAATAGATCCCAAAGAGTTAAGGTGAACCATACCCTATCCCAACCATCTACAGTCTCCATGGGGGTCCCGCAAGGGTCTGCACTTTCTCCCATACTCTTTAATATTTTCCTGGAACCTCTAGCGAACGCTCTAAAATCCATGAACATTCTTTTTCATATGTATGCGGATGACACGCAACTTTACCTGAAAATCAATTCTTCTGAAGACCTCATTTCACTCAGTCCTCCTTGAGGATTACCCAAAACTGGCTAACTGAGAACCATCTCCTGCTCAACACCGCCAAAACAAAATTCCTTCTCATATCCCCTCCTAAGCACACCCCCAAGATTGACCTCTGGATGAAGCACCTCACTACCTTCAACTGCTCCCCTCTTATCATCGACTCCGCTAAATCTCTTGGAATCACCCTAGACTCGCACTTGAACATGAAGAAAAATATTAGTTAGATGTGTAAGGGCGCAAACCACCAAATGAGGCTTCTTAGAAACCTAAAACCATTCCTCCCTCAAGAGGACTTCAAGCAGGTGGTTCAAGCGATTGTCCTGCCGAGGCTAGACTATGGTAGCGCGATGCTCTGTGGCCTCCCCAAACATACCTTGGCCCCGCTCAGGGCTTCGTTTAATGCAGCTGCCAGACTGATCACTGATACAAAAAGAACTGATCACATTTCCCCAGCCCTAAGATCTCTAAAGTGGTTACCCTATGAAGCAAGAATACAACTAAAGATGGCTGGTTTGACGCACAAAGCACTCCACTTCAAAACTCCTGGCTACTTGGCTCAAAAACTAGAACTATCAAATGGGGGCAGACCATCAAAGTGCAAATTCTCTACTACTGAAACCTCAGGCCTTTCGCAAAAAGAGAACAAGGCTCCGAGCCTTCTCTGGCTCGGCACCGAAGATCTGGAACTCGCTCCCTCCGGAAATCCGCAGAATCCCCTACACGGCTGCTTTCAAACATGAAGTAAAAATAATCCTAATGAACAAGTTCCTGCCTTAAATGACCATGGTTCATCTGTTTTCTAAATGTCCTTTTTTTTTTTTGGCCTAACAATTGTAATTCCCAGGATTGTCTACCTTACCGTACCAAGTAATGTTTATTGAGCATCCTTGTACATTTTTATTAGTTCATTATGTTATCCTCTCTTACTCCCTCTACAATGTTCCCCTTTACCTTGTTCTCCCCTTCCATTATTGTGAAGCGCTCTGATACCCTTCGGGGTCTTGTTCGCGCTATACAAAACTTTTAAAATAAATGTATGACATTGTTCTGCATTCTGTCCATCAATTGTTGTTTTTGCATTTGTCACCCGAGTGAGACGGGTATGCCCAGACGTGAGTCCCATGCTCTCCATGCCACTGGAGTCAAGCTATCCTGGCTGATGAGGTGTGAAACCCCGAAACTGGTCCTAGGATGCTTGTTTCCAGTCCAGGGAGGACCTGACCTGGCAGTTCGGGCTGGACTGTTCCCATTGGGCACAAGGTCAAGACTGATTTGCATATGGCTGGGTTCAAACTGGAATGGCATGGTGAGCAAAAAAATGATGGATTTAGGCCCAGATCTCTGTACTGGGCTGAATATATGACATTGTTCTGCATTCTGTCCATCAATTATTGTTTTTGCAAGCTTGACTTAGGAGACAGGTGTTTGAAGTATTTAATATCACCAAAACAGTAGGTAAGTAAAAGACACAACACAGTAAAAATCTGAGACCAATTTATATAAATAGAGAATATTTTTGTCTTTAAAATGACACTAAAATGACCTAAAAATCCAATGTAGGGAACCGGAGATATGAATTGTTAATGTTTTTTTTTTTAAATGTGCTTTCTAGTGCCAAAAGTGTAAAGTGCCAACCGCGGCTTTCTGGTTGTGCTGGACCGGGACAAAATCAAAGTTTCAGGCCAAGCGCAATGTAGGGCAGGTTGGGCACCAGGAGCCGTTGGGCCTGGTCAAGTTTTTACCTTCTGACTTTTTTGGAGCTTTTTCTCTCTACGACGAGCGGTCAGGTCCTTGGACCTGGATTTCGAGTCGATGACGCCGGCCTGCTGTAGTGCAATGCCTTAGTGAATCCTGGAGGTCTTTGTCTTCATTGTAGATGGTGAGGAGCTCAAGGACTTTCAGGGGAGCAAACCTACGCGGTCAGGCCGAGTCACGGTTCAACGTCACCGGCTTGACTCTCATCATTGATGTCGATTTTCCTCTGGAGCTCTTTCACAAAACTTTGTCAAAAGTTCCCAAACTTTCTGAAGTTCTTCTCTGAAAGTTCCT
Source organism: Calotriton arnoldi (assembly GCA_963921515.1). NCBI lineage: Eukaryota > Metazoa > Chordata > Amphibia > Caudata > Salamandridae > Calotriton > Calotriton arnoldi. Next base: position 513,334 of record CAWUFW010003043.1, on the reverse strand, counting down.
TAATGCAGAAAAGGGTAACACAGCACCAGCCAAGGGTTCAGAAGCTCTGGTTTGCCACTTGGGGTCTGAGACACCAACTCCCACAATGCACCTGGTCAATCCAAGTAAAATCCAGGTGAAGCTGGTCAGCTGGAGTTGCCCTTAGAGTGGATGTTTCAGGTGGCTTTTTCCAGCACTTTTCTACTTGTTGCTGCTCAGGGAGTCCACTCATTAGCCTTCAAGACAGGCAAAGTCCTTCTGTTGTGGAGCCTTCAGAGGGCAGCAGGTGCAGTCCTTCTGAAGCCAGTCCTCTCTTGTGAAGTCCTATGGTCGCAGGGGAGTCCTTCTTCTCCAGATGTTTTCAGGCAGGGATCTGAGGTACTCTTGGAGTACTCCCATATTTATTCCCCATTCTGGGCTGGCAAGAGGGGGGACACCCCAACCAATTGGATTCAAGTTGCCTCCCTCTGTCATGACAACTCCAAGGCAGGTCTGACTTTAAAATGACACCAGACACCACAGCAGTGCACACTTAAGTGCATTAAGTCCACTGGGGTCTCTAAACCTACATGCCCTACCATATGCTAGGGACTTACAGATAGGTTGTCTGAACCAATTGTAATTACACCAGTCACCATATACCTTTTCAACAAAGCACTGGTCCTGTGCCTGGTTAGCAGAGCCCAGGAAACATTCAGAGTGAGTAACCACCAGTATCAGTCAGAAAATGGGGGCGATAAAGGCAAAAAGGATGACTTTCCGACAAACATTTTTGGGGTGCAGTGGAGCAAATGAAGAAAGATTTTTATTCACTCTCAAAATTCCCTATTTCTTCAACCTCTTTGCTGCCACAGTGACTAATCACACATCTTCGGGATGTTCCAACCACAAGGCTCTTAAAATAACAGATTCATTGGTACGTATCTTCAAAATCACCTTGAAACACTGAAGGATGAATGGATTTTCTGACGGGCTTATTACCAATTAACTCACAACTGCCTTCTCAATTTACAAACAACTGCAACATTTACCTTAGGATTTTTCTAATGTTTGTGTTATAAACATGAATGAGCAGTAAAACAATATCTGCTGGAAAATGTTTGCTCTCAACCAGTATATTAATAGAGCCCTACTAGCTCTTTGGATTAGCTGAATGGCAACATAGTCCTCCTGTATAAAACACCAAATGAAAAATATAAACACCTTAGCTTAGAAAAGAACAGTCATGGGAACTGAATTCACAAAAGCTTTAAGGGCTTTTGCAGGAGATACACTTAACTTCCTTAGAAAAAGACCAGGTTGGATGCAGTTCCATCAGCCACACTCAAGGTGCAGTTGTAAGGTGTTTATTCTTCCTAGCTACTGTGTTTTAAAATAATTTAATAATACAAGTGGTACCAGTCCTAGATTGCTTGTGTTCCGGTTCAGGGAGGTCAAGGCCCGACAGTTCGGGCTGGACGTTTCCCACTGGAACACAGTCAAGATCAATTTGCAGATGACTGGGTCCAAACTGAGGGAGCATGGTGTGCAAAATAATGATGGACTGGGATGCGACCCTGAGTAACTACCATTTGCTTAGATTTATTCAAGCAGTCCATACATCACGTTTTTGTGTACTTCAGCTCTTCGTCATAAATATTAATGAGACAGGAGTTTCTGTGACTACCTGTTAAGCAGCATTTTTGGCATGCAACAGATTAGTGCATCATTCACATTGCAAAACGAAGGTGGGGTTGCTAACCAATTGGAATGCACAAACACCAATAAGTATTTGACCCCTTCTTCATACATTGGGCTCTTTACTTCTTTTTCTCACCTCCTTCAAATCTAAATCTGTGATGCATTCATTCTTGTACATCACAGTATATGGCATACTCCTCTCTGGCTTCATGTCTTTCTCTGGTTCTAAAATATACATTTGAATTAATTAATTGGCCAAATCCAGATTTGCTAGTGCTGGAAAGGTCAAGGATTTACAAATATGATTTCAAAGCTTAACATCCAACTCACAGATTTCGTCCTTAGGAAATCCTGATAACTTTAAACAAGGGCTACGGACCTTTTACACTGTTTGGTGAATTGGAGCTTAAATAAAATATGAATCAGACATATATCATCGACAATCGGAATCTTAGATGTTCAGTCAATCATGTGAAATTTCGAAAGGTTTCAACACTTTTATTCATCTTAAAGATTAGTAATTGTTTTTGCTGTTTTCTTCAGATTAGTCAGTTTACAGAAATCATTAAAGAGATTGATTAGTGACAATATAAATCAATATGCAGTGTTTCATAAATGTCACTAAACTAAAACTAAACTAAAGGACCTACCCTACCTTAACTAGAACCCAATAAGAGTTTCTTTCAGAAAAGAGCAAATAGAAGCAAAACGTAACTTCCCATAAAAAGCAGTTCTGGAAACTCAGCTGAGTTCCCCCACATTTGCAGTAGCACCATCAGCAATAAGATGATCTCTGCAGTAGCATCGATCTAAAGAAAAGATTTAAGAATGAAAGTAAGTCACCTTTAGCAGTAGCTATCTGTAACTAAGCAAACGTAACTCTTCAGGCGAATAGTCACAAGACAAGGGTGGTGGATCTATCAGTACAACATTTGGCCTTCTCCAACCTACCTAGCTAGGAATACTCATTAATATAAACCAGTAAATATTTAACATTATTGTTAGGGAGATCCTTCTAATTCAATGATATTCTACCATTCAATTGTGTCATCAAGCTTCCGGCATCTCTTCCCTCGATTTTCACAGTAAACATTCATGCTGGTACATTAGTATATCACTGACAAAGGCTTGTTTAGAAAGCAGAGGCAAATTAGCAATGTACTCTGATGAAACTCACATAAAATGTCCAAATCATTATTTAATACATCAAACACAGCACATTTCATTGTGTTAAAGTGAATGATCTAATATGAGGTGAGGAAGCAAACTAAGTCACATGATAGGAGTCAGCAATTCTAAGACAATTCTTAGACAAGATGCTATTGCTAGACAAATGTTCTGAATGAGCGTCTATTAAGCTATGAGCAAGTGTTGAAATGAATAGGCACGTCTAAGGTGTAAACTAAATGTACACATTTAAGATTAACAGATTGGTACAAAAATGTCTTCATTAATATTTAATTATCTACACACTAAAGTACATTTCCCATAAATTATTAAAGTATTAATAAGCCATTACGTATGTAGTTGTACATTTAAGAAGGGTTTCTTTTAATTTCTCAGCATAGGCACATTTTTCGGGTTGCCATTTTTAAATGAAAACATTTCTGCAGCAGCTCTAAATGCATTCTAAAGGTACAGTTCTAACGTTGTTTGCATGTCGAATGCCAGTTTTTTTAAATTACATTTTATCGCTACATTACAGGAAAGTTCATTTGCTCATGATGGATCAATTGACTTCATTCTGACATCATATATCTGATTTGTTTATTACACTTAGGGCCAGATGTACGACCCGTTTTTGCATGCGCAAATGGGTTTGTGAACCCGTTTGCACATTCAAAAACCTATTGGGCCATGTACATAGCCTATTTAGTGAGTCTCAATTTTTTTGTGACTCGCTAAATAGGTTTTGCGACTTGCTATTTGGAAGGGGCGTTCCCTTCCAAATAGCGAGTCTCAAAACCATGTACAAATGTTTTGCAATTGCGGTGCAAAACACTCGCAATTAGCACCTACTTCAAGTAGGTGGTAATGCATTCGCAAATGGGAAGGGGTCCCCAAGGGACCCCTTCCCCTTTGCAAATGCATGCAAAATTATTTTTTAAGGGCAGGCAGTGGTCCCAGGGACCCCTGCCTGCCCTTAAAAAGTGAAACGAAAACGTTTCATTTTTTTTTTTTAAAATCAATCCCGTTTTTTTTAAAGGAAAACGGGCTGCATTTAAAAAAAACTGCTTTATTTAAAATCAGTCCCAGAGATGGTGGTCTGCTGAGCCCAGCAGGCCACCATCCCTGGGAGGGCTGGCATTCCCAATGGGCTTGCAAATTGCGAGAGGCTCATTATTATATTAATGAGCCTCGCAATTTGCGACCCCATTGGGAATCGCAAACAGTGTTAAACACACTGTTGACACTTCATTTAGCGCCTCGCAATTTGCGACTCGCAATGTGTCGCAAATTGCGAGGCGCTAAATGAAATGGTCGTACATCTGGCCCTTTGATTTGCTTATCACCAGAACCACAAGGGATCTACTTCTACTTTAAAGATTTCTTCCGCAGCATTAACTCTCTTTCCCTGTGTTTCGAGTCTTCTGCCCTCTCCTGCTCTCCTTATTTTAATCATTTCCGGTATTCCCTTTCTGCACCTCCTTACTGAAACCACTGCACTCAGCTGGCAAAGAAGAAAGACCAGCAGCACTTAAGGGCGAGGGGCCATATGTACGACCGTCTGTAGCGGTCGCAAATGGTGAATCGGGCCATTTGCGACTGCTACAATGGCCTGCAGCATGTATCAACCCTATTTTGTGAGTCTATAACCTGTTACCTACTCAAAAAATAGGGTTTGCGAGTCGCTATTAGCAATGGGCGTGCCAAGGGCGTCCCTTCCTAATAGCAAGTTGCAGGTGAATGTACAACTGTTTTGCAACCAGAATGCAGTTACAAAACAGTCACAGTTTACTGAATACTTCAAGTAGGTGGTTAGACAGTCGCAAACGGGAAGAAGTCCTCTGGGGACCCCTTCCCCTTTGTGATTGACAGTGAAAACGTATTTCAAGAGCAGGCAGACCACAGTCTACTCTTACAAAATTAAACATTTCATTTTTCTTTTTTAAATGCATCCTGTTTTCCTTTAAGAAAAATGGGCTGCATTTAAAAAAAACTGCTTTATTTAAAAAGCAGTCACAGACATGGTGGTCTGCTGACCCCAGCAGGCCACCATCCCTGTGAGTACTAGCCATTCCCTATGGGTTGCAGTTGCGAGCTGCCTCATGAATACTAATAAGACAAGTCTCTAGCAACCCATTTGGGAATTGCAAACAGTGTCTGAGACACTGTTGTACATCAGGTTTTGCGACTCGCAATTTGCGAGCTGATAAAAATCGCAATTTGCGAGTCGCAAAACCTGCCGGTCGTACATCTGGCCCCAGATGTACTAATATTAGGAATACTGCTTTCCTAATTGCGATTCTCTCCAATTCATAATTAGGAAATTTGCAATCCTAATGTATGAACTCTTCTGAGTTTCATTAGTTGTTGGAAATGGCCCTTTTTGCAGGGTTATCCCCAAACTTTTTGCTTCTTCCTCCTATTTTTTCCTGACCTGTTGTTGTTGGCTTTAGGACTCTGGGCACTTTACCACTGCTAATCAGTGGTAAAGTGCATATGCTCTCTGTGTAAGTTGTTATTGTGATTCGTTCTCCCTGATTGGCGTATTTGATTTACCAGTAGGTACCTAGTAAAGTGCACTGAGTGTGCGAGGGCTGGTAAATCAAATGCTACTAGTGGGCCTGCAGCACTGGTTGTACCACCCACATGAGTAGCCCATAAAGGATGTCTCAGGCCTGCCACTGCGGTGCCTGCGAGCAGTTTTGTTAACTGCCATGTCGACTTGGCAAGTGCACCCACTTGCCAGGCCCTAACCTTCCCTTTTCTTACATATAAGGTGCCCCTATGGTAGGCCCAAGGTACCCTCCTGGGCAGGGTGCAGTGTCTGTGAAAGGTAGGACATGTACTGATGTGTGTAACATGTCCTGATAGTGAAATACTGTCAATTTCGTTTTTTCAGTATTGAAAGGCTATCTTGCCCCATAGGACAGAATGGGGAATGCACTGTAACGTTTTACAAGCATATCTTCCCATAGGGATAAGATGGAAAAGTGGAGTTTGGTATCCCTGAACTCCGAATTTAATAACACATCTTTTAGTAAAGATGGTTTTTAAATTGTGTGTTTGAAAATACCACTTTTAGAAAGTGGCTATTTTCTTGTTCAACCATCCTGTGCGCCTGTTTGTGGATTGACTGTCCGGAGTGACAGGGGCTGAGGAGGTGCAGTGGCTCCAGGAGTCTGGATGAGTCAGCACTAGGCTGAATAAGCCTGATCTGCATTTGGAGTGGTGGGAGGAGTAGCACCTGTACCTGAATAGGGCTGCGCCTGCCTTCCACAATGCTGGCTCCGCCCCCCTGTGGTGTGTCTGGAGCCAAGGCTCACATTGACAATGGATGTTGTTGTGCACTTGCAGAGTGCCCCCAGAACTGGTTTGAACTGGGCTCAGAGCCCCTTGCACAAAGAGAAAAAGAAATTTTGGGGTATAAGTATCAGACCCAAAACCCCAGACTTTAGATCATTCCTGGAATTCAAGAGGAACCTTTGCCAAGGAGAAGAGCTGGAGAGACTGAGGAGAAGTACTGCCCTTGCTGTGTGTCTGGGGTTGGCCTGCAGTTGCTGTTTCTGCCAAGGAAAGAAGAACTTTGCTGTGTGCTGTGCCCCCTGCTTGAAGGAGATCTCCAAGGGCCTGAAGTGTGCTGGCCTCCTGTTCTGAAGTCTCAGGGACAGAAAGACTTCACCCCAGCTCCCCTGAACTCTGCTGCTGTGAGTTCTGACCTGCCAAGAGGTACCTGTGCCAGTTTTGGGCCTCTGGCAGTTGTTGCTGCTGTTTGGGAGCTGGAAGAAAGAAGAAACTCAAAGAACTACAGAAATCGATGCATCGCTCTTCTTGCGGCTGTTTTCCCGACGCATCTCCACAGCGCGGGGAGAATTTCCACGCATCACTGCGCCGCTGCGGAAACTGCTGCAGCGTCTGTCGCAGCTGCAAGAATCGACGCATCGCGGGATCGCGGCTGAAGAGGACCGACACAGCGTCACTTGACTCCGCCGCATCATTCGCCGACGCATCCTGGATTTACATGCATCGTGCCTGTGCGGAAAGTTCATCCGACGCATCACCTGCGAACCGGAACCGTCACGAAGAATCGACGCATCACTCCCCCTACAGACCGAATTAGACGCAACTCGTCCTCTGCGGGTCACAGAACTGTCGCATCGCCTCCCCAAGGTCTCAGGAGTGTTGCATCTCTTTGTTTTCCGACTCTGAAGTTGTTTGGCTTTTGAAACTTTGACGCATCTACAGGTACCTTGGTGAAAAGTCAAGCATCCATGGTTTTTTATGGTACAAGTTCTGGAAACCTTTTGAAAGTCATATTTTTAACTGTGTATGTTGGGTTTTTGTCGTTTTGGTCTTGTTTAGTTTAGATAAAGATATTTTATTTTTCTAAACTGGTGTGGTGTCCTTTTGTGGTGATTTCACTGTGTTACTGTGAGTGTTGGTACAAATACTTTACACATTGCCTTTGGGATAAGCCTGTCTGCTCGTGCCAGGCTACCAAGGGGGCGAGCAGGGGTTATCTAGAGTGTGTATCCCCCTTACCCTGACTAGAAGCAAGGGTCCCTATTTGGACAAAGGTACCTACCTCTGCCAACTAGAGACCCCCATTTCTAACATTAGTGATTCGTAGTGAGTCGCAAATAGACCTACCTCATGCATATTAATGAGATAGGTCGTAATTTGTGACCCATTAGGAATCGCAGCCATCACAGGGATGGTGGCCTGCTGAGGTCAGCAGACCACCATTTCTGTGATTGTTTTTTAATAAAGCAATCTTTTTTTTAATGCAGCCTGTTTTCCTTAATGGAAAATGGGATAAGTTTAAAAGAAAAAATGAAACTTTGCAGTTTCATTTTTTGAGAGTAAGCAGTGGTCCTTAGGACCACTGCCTGCTCGTAAAAAATATTTGTTTTCCATTCTTGAAGGGCGGACCCCTTCCCATTTGCAAATGTGTTATCATCTCATTCAAGGAGTGGGTAAAATATGAATATTTCGTAACCGTAATTCTGTAGCAAAACATTCATACATTCCATTCAGATTCGGTATTTGGAAGGGACGCCCTAAACACACCCCTTCCAAATACTGAATCCCATACATGAATTGCGATTCAGTAACGTGTTACTGAATCGCAATTTGTGTTTTGTTCGTATGTAAAAGCATTTTTGCGGTCGGAAATGGCCCAATCAGCCTTTACCGACCGCAAAAATGCTTCATACATGTGACCCTTAATGCCTTACAAGCAGATATTTCCTCCTGTTCCACTGTATTCAGTGAGGTGCATGTAGTGTTCCTCCCTGGCAGAATCTCTGGGTTGGATGTGACTTGAACTTTGTTATGCGTTGTAATTTTAATGTTAATATCCTTTATGTGATTTGTTTTCTCCTTAGTTGTAGCTTATGTTTACATTTGGTTTTAGTAGTCGATCTTAGGTATCCAAAACCGTCCTTTAACTGTTGGCAAAATTGGATCACCAACCTTCGAGGGGCAGACAATATTGTGCTTCATAACTCTCCATGGAAAAACCCAGTCAGACATCTTTGGCTTTCTCTTGATATTTTCTTCAAATCACATAAACCACCGTGAGCCCCCGACTACTACCATTAAATAACCACTCACTGCGACTACCAGGGGATGGTGGATTGCTCTGCTTACGACAAGCACTGTAATTGTGAATTATAAATGTAATTGTAGTTGTAACTGTAACCCTAACAGTGTAACCCTAACATTATCTCCTTTAAGACCCCTAACCAATACATGAGCTCAGTAATGTACAAATGTAAAAAGGTACACAAGGGGACAATAGAAATGCGAAACCGACCTTGGGATATATGTACTTGATTTAGACGATACCTTTCTCCTAATACTTTGGCTTTATAAAAATTGTTTTGCTGTGTATTGTATTGCGTTGAACAAAGTATCTTGATTGTACATTATTATCCTTTGTTTTGTATGTATGTATTTATCTTTTTCTTTTTTGTGCTTTATATATATGTTTCTTTTATATTTTTGCTTTTGTCAATGTATATTTGGACAACCAATAAAAATTTATTGAACAAAACCATCCTACATTTGCTTTTTTTAAACTTAAGATACAATTTCAGGCCTTTAGAAATTTGTAAAAAAAATCAATTTTTATTCCACGTTATGTTGTTGCGTCTGCTTTTATCGAGTGGCTGCAATCCATTAAGCCACATATTGAGGACATTATATGGAGGCCACTTTCACACTAATGTGTTCTTTTGAAAGATGTCTGCCCATCGAGCAGGTAGTCTCCTGCATTTAAATAAGCTACAAGAGACAGCTCTATGCTACTCTGAAAGAATATCGGCCAAGCTACTTAAAACACCCAGGAGAATAAGGAATAACGAAGAAAACATTAAAACGGCAATTGATATCAAATTGGTTCCTAGCGAACAGGGTTGCAGAATAATGCAGAAGTGAAAGCTTTGTGCGTGATTCACACTCCGTCAGAACAGAAAAACCTTCAATTTCAATTCAATCAGTGCCTTTATTAGCTATTAAATTTAGATGGGAAAGAAGCCTCGCTTCGAAGTCTTTTTGTATCATTCATAAAAATGAAAAAGTACCACCCTCTTTGCGCGTAAATGGTGTGACATACTAAGCAAACACGGACTGCCATCGTTTAAGAAAGGCACCATTAGCACAGGAGTGTAGCTCTAGCCTTCCTTTAGTGTGTCCGATAAAATAGTGACCCTAGTCACCCTGACATTCACAAACATGCCCTGCAAAGTGAAGCGTCAGGGTATTAACCATCTGGTGCAGCAGCTGCAGAATGAGTAGTGAAATAAGTGTTTTTTCTGTAAGTTTTATATTTCACTTGATTAGAACAGGACAAGGAGATAGATGAACCTGAAGGATGTCTGTTTATGGTACTTTCTCGTTTACATGAAATGTCTTATATTTTATGAAGTTGTGATCCATTCTGTCGACTAAACAGGCAATGGCAGCAAGGGACATTCGTTGCCGCATCACTGCATGTGTTATATGTTTTAAATCACCAGGTCAGTCACTCAATCCTCGACAAATGCCCACCTCTAAAGGCCAGACACCATCAGTAGCCTTTCATTAGTAAATATATATACAAAAGAAGAGAGGCAATTATCAAGAGAATTCTAAATAAGTGTTTGGTATTGCATGGTTAGGGGAGCTAGGGAAACTCCTAGAACTTGTTGTGATCACTGTCTTTGTTTGTCTACTTTTTGTACTTATATCTTGGTTAAACGTGGTGCTTTTTTAATAAGACACACATGGGACTAACCATGGGGCAGATTTACAAGCCCCTTGTGACACTTTTACGCCGCCGTTGATTCACTTTTGTGACGCAGCGGCGGCGTAAACAATGCGCCACTATGCGACGTATTTACAACGTGACGCATCTAGTGAGATGCGTCACGTTGTAAAGCCACATCGTTCCGTCGCAGGGTGGGCGTTCCGTCGCAGGAAAGCCTCGTAAAAGTGACGCAGTGAAATCTACAAGATTTCACTGCATCACCTTTACGACGCAGCTGCGTCAAACCCTTACGCCTGCTTGAAGCAGGCGTAAGGAGTGACGCACCACATTAGGTAAGGGCGGCCCCTGTGCCTTGCTGGAGCCGTGTCGCGCTTGCGACACGTCTACAGCAATGCGCCGCCCTTACACCACAGGATGCGACACACATCGGCCTGTTCTTTGCGCCACGGTGCGCCGCATTGTAAATGCGACGCATCCGTGGTGGCACAAGGAGGGAATTGCATGTCGCATCTATTCTGGCGCATCCCTGCTGATTTGCAGAGATGCGCCAGAACTTGTAAATCTGCCCCCTAGTGTGAGTACTTTTTCTCTCTGAGCAATATATCAATGTGTGTAATAATGGATCATGTTTAGTAGATTTTCTAAATTGACTTGCATCCTTCATTTGTACCAACTATCATAAGAACACTTTTGTGCAGATTTGAGACTATGTAGCAGTTTTTCATGTGTGTCTGTCAATTGTATGTGTATTGTTAAATATGTTGATAGTTCTGTTTGTCATGTTTACAGCCCTGAAGAAGCCCGAATTGTGGGCGAAACGTGTTGGCTGCTCAGAAATGTTCATGTCTGTTGACAAGGAATGAATAAAAGAGGTACAAGATAAAAAAAAAGAAACCTCTCGCATCATATTTATCTTATCAATCGCAACACTGATTGTGTGAACTGTTAGAATTCTCTTGATAAATGCCTCTCTTCTTTTGTATATATAGTGATCAATACTGTCTACCATTTTTAAAAAAACCAAAGCTCAGCACAATGATGTCCTTCCCACCAGAACCTGGGCTTCTATTGGAATTCTATAGGGCATATTATCAAGCCCCTTATCGCCGCTTTAGCGGCAGTTTCCTGCCGCTAAGGCGGCGATAATGTTATCGCCCGTTCTTGATACTATGGCCCGAAATGCTCATGCATAAGGCTACAACCCTAGACATGATGCAAAAAGTAGCTTCAAATGGTGCACCATTTCTTTGAGGCCTCTCTTTAATTTACGATGCAACCTTTATACCAATAAGTCGCACTGCAAATTGTCACCACACTGCACATCTCTGCAATGCATGGCAAGGAGTGACGGTTCATATGGATGTTCTGTTTTATATCTTTCAAATCATCACACTTGCTAAGTCTGCTCCATTTCAGCCACTGTGAGTAACTTCATCTTTTCCCCATGTTACCCCTTATTTCTCTCTTATTTTTTTCTTGCTGCTTTTGGCCACTTGGGTAGCGGAAACTGTTTATCAGGCTCCAGTTAAATGTGTTCTACCTAAAAATGAAAACTATTTTTGCATTTTTTGTCATTTTAAATAGGTTGATAAAGAAACTGAAATTTTGCACAAATGTGGAATACACTTGCACACATTTCAATTATGTGGTAGGCAACTAAAGGGAGAGTTTTCATCTAAAAAGATAACACACTCTTACAGATGCAGGAATCCAATATAAAAATGTCAATGGAAGCATGACATTCTGAATATCTTTACGATCTGTCATTTATTATATTGTTTAATAAGATTGAACCTTAGCTACAGTGTTTTAAAACAGCATATAACATTGATGGATTCCTACTGAGCACATCTCATTCTTACTTTGCTCACCCAAGTTCCTGCTGACCTGGAGGCAAGCCCTTACAATGGATTTAGGAAGGGTGGAAACTTGCTACAGGACACCTCGGTTATAGATCCATTTGTATGAAATCCACAACACTTTAGTCTTTTGAAGTAGGTATCCTCCCCCAGAACAGTAGAACCACTCACAGCATGGTAGGAAGGATAGACGAGGATTGGTAAATTGAGTTTTTCCTTTAGTAGTAATTGGACAGGTCTTAGGGTAGTTTACACAAAGATACAGGTCAACAGAAAGAAACCAATATGCTGGCATTTTGTTTTTCTGGAGTGAATGTAAGTCAGAAATAGTTTTTGCCAGAAGACAGTCTTTGAAATGAGAACTGGTTCTCTTTTCTAAAATTAGTAGGTGTGGAAAGCACAAGAATTTTCATCTGATTCTTTCAGTGATATTCTTCAGTTACAGACTGGTATCATTCTTTAAACTGCCTTATTTGACCCACTCTCTGCAGACAGCAGAATAGACACCTAAAAATAAAAGAAGACTTGCCTGTCTCTTGATGGAAGACTTCCTATCGTCCTGAATGAGAGCTGGGGTGCCACTGCGTGTCCTTTTCTGGCTTAGATCTCTGAAACCTCAATGCTCCAAGGGCTAAGCAAACTAGCCTGATGTTGACCCCTAAAGACCTAGGAGTTCTGATCTTGCCCATGTAGCCTATTTGCCCTGTGGAACTTCTGTCTTGAGACTGAAGAGTTCAGTAGGTCCTGGGGACAGAGGAGTTGTGCACTCTGAAAGAGAAAGTGCACACCAATTGTGATTTCTTCTGTCTGTCACACTATTATTCATTGTCAAAATGCATGAGCTCCATCCCTACAAACATAAGGTAATTTTAGTTACACTCAGTTGGTATGAACTTTTCAGTAAGGCCATTGTAATTTGTACAGGAAATGCACCAGTTGAATGCAAGGTAAATATCAAAAGTGGAAGCAGACTCCGAGCGGCAGGAAGATCAGCGCGAACCGCAGTTCGCACTGCACTCCGCCACTTGTGGAACTCCGCTGAGTTTTTTTGGCACTTCGCAGAGTTCGGCGTAGCGAAACTACGCGAACTACGCCCAGGCCTGATTTATAGCACTATCATTAACGACTAAATATGTGTGGTTCCAGGGTCACCATTATGGATGGACTGGCAGCAATTTAAACACTACAGTAACACATCAGCAAAAAATATTCCCCTACGTAGAAAAGCCTACTTTCATACATTAGCACAGCATGAACATCAAAATGCCGGGGGTAGCGGAAGTGACATCGCACACGATTTACCCTTTACTTTCACTCACACATGCATGTTTACATATACAAACACATTCACACAGTCACTCTCACAAAACACACTCAGCTGCAAGTACGCACACAACAAACATTTAAAAGCATTTTTTACTTACCTCAGCTGCCAGGGATGGTCATATTCCAGCTAATTGTAATCCATTATTTATTACACTAATAGTGACTAATAAAATATTATTCACTAGTTGTCTAATAAAAAATTGACAGAAACAAGGAAAGTGGAGCCTCAACTGACGTTTATAAGGAGGAGCTTCCCTTGTGTTCCTGGCACTGATTTTGCCACCTCTGAGGCCAGGGGTCACAAAGGCAGTGTCATGGGTAGCTGCTGCGACCCCTGGTGACCCCTAAATGACATCCTTGTAGCAGTCACTGGAATGTATACCCTGTAAACCCACAAGGTTTGGTAAATAATCTGTAAAGAGGGACATTCTAACTGTTAAAGAAACCCATGCTCTACCAACCAATTTAGCTGTGCCTGTATGGATAAAGTGTCAATTTCATATGGTGAGACCAGATTGTGAAAAAAACCTTTTTTATAGTGTATGCTGAAAAAATACTTGAAATTTGCTTAAAGGTCCCTTTTTAATTTCTATTTAGTTATTAAAATCATTTGTAATTGTTAGACCTGTCAGCCTTAGGGTGGTTTTCTCCCAAAATGTTGCCTTTCTTCTCCATATTTTTCTGATCTTGTTTTTGTTAGTGTGTGAAATTGAGTTACTGGTTGATGGGGGTGAAGCCCCACTCAAGCAGCACCCACAATCCTTGTTAGGGCGAAGTCACAAGCAAACCCAAAATTAACTTGTGCTCAACCCTCTGGTAGCTTGGTACAGAGCAGTCAGGCTAAATTTAGAGGCAATGTGTAAAGTATTCATGCAGCATTTCAAACAAAAATAAAGTGAAAACGCAATACAAGAAAAATACCACACCAATTTTGAAAAATTGTGTTAGCTTTAAGAAATAAAACTAGATCAAAATGACAAAAATCCAATGAGAAAAATCAGAGATACAATTTTAAAGATTTCAGTGAAAATAGTTTTAAAAAGCACAAAGAGCCAATTCTGGTTAACTGGTTGCTACAGACCTGAACAAAGGCACAAGTTTAGGTCAACCGCGAAGGAGCGCAGGCCAGCTACAAGGACCCAACAGGCACTTTGAACAAGAGTACCTCAAATCCTAGTTGTGAAGCGATGTGAAGTCCCGTGTCAAGGATGCGTTGCATAGTAGAGGCAATGCAGAGTCCAGGTGAGAAGATGCACCATGAAGCAACGGTTCCAGGGAGCTGCGAAATCAGGTGCGATGTCCTTATTTGGAGATGCATCACACAGCGACAGTTCTTGGGCTGCGTTGGGCAAGGCTATGTCCTTGCGTGGGGAAAGTCCATGCAGTAGAGACAATGTGTTGGTTTCAAGGGCGATGCATCAAGCAACAAAGGCTATGTGCCGGTTCTGCACGTGATGCACCACTCCACGGACAGAATCGTTGGTCCTCCTGAACCCACAAACCGGCTGGCAGAGCACCTTCAGGCCGACTCCCAAAAGTCCAGGACTGTGGTGGCACCACCTGTGAGGGCAGGACTCACAGATGGCAGCATCCAGGTGCTGGGTACAAGCTTGTTGGAAGCTTGTTCTGTTCCTGAGGCTTCTGATCAGGATGCCAGCTAGCCCTTGGAGTCACTCTGGGGTCCTGGGTTTAGAATTGCAGGTCCTAGCCTTCTCACCCAAGCAATATGGCAATATGGCAGAGCAGCAGTCCTTTCAGCAGCACAGGAGTCCTTCTTCCTGGCAGCATCCACATGTCCAGAAGTTTACTGAAGAGTTGGATCTAAGGGTCCAATATTTATACCTGGTGCCCACTTTGAAGTGGAGAAAGCTTCTAGAGGTTTCCACCAACCGAGGTGTTAGGTGTTGTGGGGTTCAACAGGGCTCATGCACAAAAGTTTCCATTTTACAAGTTCTCGTTTAAACTTGACATATTTTTTAGACAGGGACTTTTCACATATTTTGCACATATATGATAATGTACACAGAAAGTGCTCTCCTTGCAAGCACATTTCTGCGTAAGCATTTTATCACAACACTGTATATTCTGTTGAAGGATAAAGTACACTGAGCACTCTGCTCTTGCATTTTGTTCTCCATTAGGAGACAGCTCTGAATCGGAAAGACAAACAATGACATTAACAATGGAACTCAGACACAGTGCAAAGGGAACCAATTTTTATTATATAAACTGCTTTTGAGCTTAGCTTGCGAGAGGAGCACTTCCATGGATTATCCTGGATGTTCTCCCATGACTGATTACCAGCCCCGCTGACTCTTATCACTATCCTGCAAAGGACGGCAGCCTGTTCTACACCAAACTGGCTTCCTGATACATCACACACAGTTAAATGGGGAGTTAGGCTGCTCCAAGCGATCTGGCAGAACACATTCACACTATGCTCTCTATATTATTGGTAGTGTTAGGTAGGAGTATCATTATGATATATATACCTATATATGAGATTGATAAAGGCTTCAAGTAAGCCGAAACGCGTCTCTCTGTCATCTTTGAGATTGAGGTTGAAATGATCTAATAAAACAGATGCCGTATCCTGACTGCCTCGAGTCCGTGCCTTCACCATTCTTGTAAAGCTGGTAACAATGCTTTGTTTCCTTCTACTAATAATTGCAGCTCATATATTTTACACACAACTCCAATTGCTTCAATAGATGTTTGAATTGCCAATTCATGGATTTCTTGTATCTCCCTTTCGGCATGCCTGAGGTAACAATGTAAAGGACGATCAGCTTCCACGATTTCCTTGGGAGAATTAGAGTATTCATGTTCTGAGGCTGCAGACACCATTTAGTACCCTGTCAGATTTAGGGCTCCAGATGGTGTACTGTGAGCTAGCCAGGAATTGGGCCAACATATTCTGATTATATGAATGGACTCAGTCCCCATATTTTGATGCATATGTTGTCCAAACCCACAGTCTTGCTTAATTAGTAGGCACAGTATGACACAGGCATCCTCTCCTCCCTGTTCTGGCCCTAGCTTGTATGGGCTCACAAAAGTCCAGTGATAATCCCTTTGTGAGAGTGCTCAAGCAGAGCCTTTGTGATGTGCAAATGTGGTATGTAACAGATCCTCTCCTTCATTAACTCTGAGTGGCTCATCCTGCCAACACCTATCTTCCCTTTGTCTCACCATCTGGGAGTAATACACAAAGACCAGGGTCTACCCCATGGGTGACTTATATGAATTAAAAAGGGAGGTTTAAGCCTGACAAAAGGTTTACTTTGCCAGGTAGAAACAGCAGTTTAAAACATCACACACAGGCTGCAATTGGAGGCCTGAGATATGTTTAAAGGGCTACATAAGTGGGTGGCACAATCTGTGCTGCAGGCCCACTAGTAACATTTAATTTACAGGCCCTGGGCACATGTAATGCCACTTTTCTTGGGACTTACAAGTAAATTAAATAGGTCAGTTATGGTGTAAGCCAATTCTACCATGTTTTAAGGAGAGAGCACAGACAATTTAGCACTGGTTAGCAGTGGTAAAGTGTGCAGAGTTCAAAAGCCAGCAAAGCAGGAGGTTTGAGGGCAAAACATTAGGGAAGAACCACACCAAGGAAGCCAGGTCTAACACATCCCCCTCAGCTGAAAGTGGGGAGAACTACCCAACTAAGGCAGAAAAACTTGGAGAGACCATCAGCATTAGTGTAATCTGTTCCAGGGTGGTGTTCCACCATAACGGCCATTCCTTGTAGGAAAATGGACCACCTCAAAAGTTTGGGATTCTCACATCGCATCTGCATTAGCCATCTGAGGGGTCTGTGGACTGTCTGAGCCCAGAAGTGAGCACCAAAAAGGTTTGGTCTTAACTTCATCAGTGCCAAGACCACTGCAGCGGCTTCCCTTTCTATTAGATTACACCTCTGTTCCCTGGGAAGGAGCCTCCTACTGATAAAGGCTATGGGTTGATCCAGGCCCTCTTCATTTAGCTGTGAAAGTACGTCCCCTATGCCATGCTCTGAGACATGTGTCTGCACGATAAATTCCCTAGAGATGCCATGGGCCTTGAGCACAGGTGCTGTGCACATGTCTTTCTTCAATGTCAGCTGTCTGGGCTATTTCTTGAAGGTCAACTTTGTCAAGGGGGAAACAATGGTGCCATGCCCCTTGACAAATCACCTGTAGTACCTGGTGAGGCCCAGGAAGGCCCTCACCTCCGTCTGGGTCTTGGGGAGCTCCCAAGCCAGAATGATTTATATTTTGGCCTGGTGGAACTGCACCTGGCCTCCTCCAACTTGATGATCCAAGTAGACCACTGAACCCTGCGTTCTCTGGCACTGACTGGCTTTGATAGTCAGGCCTGCTCTCTGCGGAGCCTGAAGCACTTCCCTCAGGTAGCACAAGTGGTACTCCCTGCTAGAGCTGAAGACCACCATGCTGTCTAGGTAGGCAGCACTGAAGTTCTTCAAATCAGCCAGGACCTGGTTGACCAACATCTGAAAGGTGGCAGAGGCGTTCTTCAACATTAAGGGCATCACCTGGAATTTGAAGGGGCCTTCCAAGGTAGAGGATGCACACTTATCTTGGGGCCCCTTAGCACAGTTTTCCAGTACCCCGACGTTGAATCAAACGTGCAGAGGAACTTGGCAGCTCCTAACCAATCTATGAACTCATCAGCTCAGGGGATTGGGTGTGCATCAATCTTGGCGATGGCATTGAGCTTTTGGTATTCCACACAGAACCTAATTTCTTGGGTGGTAACTAGAGGAGCAGTTGGCTGGGCTGGACCAAATACTGTTTGAGGGCTCAATTACCCCTAGCTCCAGCATTGGGGGAATTCTTCATTTATGCTGCCTCTCACATTATCAGACAGCCTATAAATTTTACTCTTTACAGGCATACTGCCTCCAGTATCAATATCATGGGTACACCATGTAGTGAGTCATGGTGCAAGAGATAAAAGAGAGGCAAACTGCCCCAACAATTAGTGGCAGTTCCTTTGTTGCTCTAGAGCCATCGTAATGAGATGCTGATACCCTTCACTGACCCATCCTGCTCCTTGAAAGGAAGGAGTTTGGAAAGAGGTCCACTCTCCTCCTCCACGCCATCATCTGTGACCAGGACCATGATTACCACGGACCACTCAAACTGGGGTTTGAGGCAATTGACATGCAAAACCCTTAAAGAGTTTCTGGGAGTCTTGAGGTCCACCAGGTGATCTCACTCTGCCATTCGTTCATAAGAAAGTTTCTTAGGGGATCACCACAAGGGTGGGCAGGGTTCCCATCAGAATCTATCTAAACTGACCAGTTGAAAGAAAGGAAGGGGGTCCCACCAGAGAGGAGCTCTGTAGAGTGCAGAAGGAGTGGCCTATGGTGGCTGGCCAATGCCCAGGCAGCTGGTGATACCTCTGGTGATCACCTGATCTATTGGGAAAATGGTCTTTGGGATAGCAAGCCTAAGATCCCTGGTGAAAGCTGTGTGTTGGTGGTCCCTCAGTGCTACAGGACCTTCCTACTGGAGCTGGCTCATGATGTTTCCCTGACAGGTGATCTAGGGCTGGAGAAGACATTTGAAAGGCTTGTCACCAACTTCTATTGACCCAGGATGAGGTTGGCCTCAGATTCATTCTGCAGGTCAAGCCCTACCTGACAGGCATTTCCTGTTTTTGGCTCTCCCTTCAATAGGGTGGGCATCGACATTGATGGGCCTCTGGATGCTTAGACAGCCCTAGGCAACAGTTTCATCCTGGTCTTGGTGGACCATGCCACCCGGTACCTAGTGCCTATTCCTCTGAGGACAGTGACTGTACCCGCAGTGGCCAGGGCACTGATGAGGATATTTACCCGAGTTGGGTTCCCCAAGAAGGTGGTATCCAACCGGGATACCAACTACATGTCTGCATACATGAAGTTCAAGTGGAAGGAGTGTGGGGTAGCCTATATGTTTTCCACACCTTACCATCCCCAAAATCACAGGCTTGTTGAGAGGTTAACCAAGACCCTGAAAGGCATGATCATTACCCTAGAGGCACCCTTGAGACAGAAGTGGGATGTCCTCTTGCCATGCCTGTACGTTTGCATACAGGGAGGTGAAGTGTCATGTTATTATGTGCAGTAGGACCCTTGGGGTCCTAGGTGGACTACTTACAAAGTTACGTAATCAGTTGGGAGGTGTTTGAGGGCGTGGCTAAGCAGCCGAACATGGCAGACGCAAGCCGTTAGAGCTCCGTCCTGACACCCTCGTTTATCCTGACAAACCTGTCATCCACAGCCATCCAAGCACAGTGAAGAAACACGAAAATGCCTGCATCGCTGTGGCGCAAGAGCAAGCCAAAAGAGCGGCAGAGGGAGCAGTTTTTGACACATTCGGCAGCCCCCCGGAGGCCTGGCGGCGAGGCACTCGTGGGCGGTGAGACGCCATTGCCGGTGCGGATTCCCTGAAGGCGCGTGCTCGCGCAGACCACGTTGCGGGGGCAGGAGAAGCCCCCTTCCTGACCCGCAGACTTCAGAGGCAACCGGGGGACTGGGCCTCTCTTTCCCCCCCAGGAGTAGCTGTGTCTCCTTTGGCACTGGCATTACCGGTACGAGTGCGGGGGAACCGCGCACCACTGAGAGGCCCAAGCTGTGCAGTGCGGACTCCCGGTGGACGGCGCCTACCTCCCATCCTCTGCATTCACGGAGCTCGTCCCGTGGCACCCACCTGTTGATGTACTCCCTGGAACGGTGAGTGGGGCGCGCCGTGGGGGACAGGCGATCGTTCCCACTCCCGCTCCTGCTTTGCCCCGCCTGCTGCAGCGGATCCGGACTGTGGCGGTGTCGGTGCCTGGCCCTGGGGAGGGTACTGGTCAAGCCGGCCGCTCGTCCTGAGGTACGTCCGGGGGTCGGATCGGGCCCAGGTGGAGGGGGTGGCGCAGCTGAGGCGACCGGCACGGGAGGAATGCTCTGCGACACAGAGACAGCGGAGGGGGCCTCTCGCTGAGTGGGGGACTCTCGCTTCCCTTCCCTCTAAGGTGGGCGTGCTCCCGTTGTGGAGAGGGGCGGCTAACGGCAAGCGGAGCGTGCAGGTGAGAACAGTGCACCGTCGCGAGGCCTGGACATTGTTGTAGGTGAGGGGAGGGGCCCGCTACTGGACTGCACCGGCCGCTGGTCGTGGATGCTGGTGACTCTAGATCTGGAGGACTTGCACACTGACAAGCGTACGGGGTGGGGGGCTGTGGTGCACCGTGGAGGCTGAGTGGTGTTTCCCGCACCCCGCCTCTATCTGAAGCTGGTCACCGGGGCTGACTCGGGCCACGCCGGCGTTGGTGTGAAGACAGGGGAGAGGCGGCCATTTGGGCAGGCGTTCATTCCATGAGAGGCTCGGGGGCTGCATTGGGCCTAGGTGGCTGGGGCTTCACGGCGGCGAAGGACATCTCCTGTGGATCCTGAGACCTGCTGAGACAGGCACTGACCCAAGTACAACACAGAGTAACACGGGACCCCTTTTCCCTCCTGAACTGATTTGGCTGTGACTGAACTGGGAGGTGTGTTGGGGGAGCGCCGCAGCACGGACCTTAGAGGCGACCGGAGGCCCCATTGTTCCCCCTCCCCCCTCTCTTCCCGAGCGGCCGCGCCGCCATGGTGGGGTAAAGCGACTAACTGCAACTATAAAGTGCCCACAGGAACCACATGGCATGGTGAGGCTTAGATAACCTCACGGATCCTTCAAACAGACGGTACTCGCCATGCACCCTCCGCGCCATCGGAGTTTGCTGCATGGCATTCACCTGCTGACAACCTGCTGATTCGAGCAATTGGAACACACTGCAGCGGGGCTTGGGGGACCCATACTGCCCCCGCCTCTCCCCGGAGCCGATTGCTGAAGTGGGTCCGGCTTGTGATAGCACTGGTGCGGGGCTTCGGGGGAGGATAGGCTGGACCGACGATCGCCCCACACGGTGCCTGGGGGTCGTTTCGGGCCCAGGCGGTGAGGACACACCACGGGAGTCGAGCACTCACCGCTGACCCTGCGACTGCGCATCATACACAGTGGACTGGATGGGGTAGGTGGCATTAGGCCTTCGCCCACTGATCCCACTCAGGTGTGACAGAAGATTGCTCTCAAGGCGCAGCAGCGACACAGGAGGTGGGACAGGCCCCTCTCCTCCAGACACACACAGAAGATCGCCACGCGGCACGGACCCCCGGGGTCAATGTGGACGAGGTGCAACTGGGCTTGCCAGACGGGGCTCCCCACCACTCATCTGTTCGACGACACACCAACCGCTGGGCCGGATACGCCTGCAATAGCAGCAACAACACTGGCCAGGGTAATTATCGGCTCCTAGAGAGGGCCCCTTTTGCATCTGAGAAGCCACGGGGAGGGTGACGGGTCCTGTCGAATCGGAACCAAATCAAATGCCATCAGCACAACTAATAGTCATGGGCCGATTGCGCACCAATACTCAACAGACTAGCGCACGCACTGGTGCATCGGAACCAGGGGCAACAGAAGTTGATGTATCCTCGCAGGCGCCGCACACGGCGCTTGCCGCCAAGATGGACTCGGTACTAGCGGCAGCTGAAAAAATCGGATCTGCTCTGGCTCAGACCCGCACATCGCTGGAGTCAAAAATTGACAAGGTGACGTCGGACTTCAGTCTCCTGCGAGCTGGTCATCATAAGTTAGGATACAAAGTACGACAACAAGAACTAACGCTCACAGAATTAAAGCATGTCACGCAAAGTCACACTGCGGCCCTGCAGGATCTCATCGATCGAGTGCACGAGCTGGAGAACAGAGTGGAGGATGCTGAGGGGCGCTCACGCAGGAACAATGTCCGTGTGGTGGGAATTCCGGAGGGCGAGGAAGGACGACAACCGGAAGAATTTGCTGAGCGCTGGATCAGAGACCTACTACCTGCAGACGCTCTGTCCTCCCAGGTGTAATTGAAAGAGCACACAGGGTCCCCGCACAGAGACCCCCACCGGGAGCCCCCCCGCATCTGTTCCTGTTCAAAGTACTCAACTACAGGGACAGAGACTTGATAATGCGCGAGACTCACAAGATGTCAGACATACGGCTGGGAAGCAACGAGGTTCTGTTTTTCCCGGATTAAACGGCCCAAGTACAGCGGCGCAGGAGCGCATACACAGCAGTGAAGAAGCAGCTCCGTGAACCCAACCTGAAATACTCTTTGCTGTTCTCTGCACGGCTGCGAGTGGTGGCAAAGGGGACGACACGTTTCTTTGACTCACCTGCTGACGTCTGGGACTGGCTGGAGGAGTCCGGGATGTGGACAGGGGTCAGACCTTCTGCGGAGACGGAATTACGCAAGCCTACTAGCCGGTAACGCACCCGTGGAGGACGCGGCAGACCTCGATCGACCAACACGGCCGCCGTCACTGCTCCCAATCTAGAGCAAAGGAGAGTGGAAAGGCAAGAAGCGATCAATGTTGTCGCTGCGCTAGGGACAGCGCAGCAAAACTCTGAGCACCAGCGAAGTCCATCCAGGTCATCTGATGCAGGCTCCTCTATGCCCTCAAGACTAGGTGATCCAGAAGAGTATCCGCCGCCTGATGTCACGCCGCAGACAGCGGACAATATTATATGACTTTGGACAATATATCACATAGCGTCGTGTACAAACTCACGCAAGTACCTGGTTTCTAAACAACTGTGTTATGCCTGATCTTGTCACTGCTATTTCCCCCCTCCCCCTCACTCCTCCCCCCTTTTCCCAACGGTGCTTACCTTGCTTAGGCAGCGGTGTCTCCTCCTCCATAGCCGCAGTCGGCGCCCACCCAGCGGCACACAAATAGGTCATATGCAGTGCGACAGCTCACCTGCCGACATGGATTGGCTGTGTGGACATTCAGTCACAAACACAACATCGAGGGCTGGCACAACTCACGCCAGACGCACATCGCACTTGCCCGCCCGCAAGCACTTGCAATATAGTTACAACCTCAAGTTAGGCACTCCAGTTTGGACGAAAACCCAGTTGGGATTCGCACCAGATAGTTATGCATAGTTCAGTTCACAGATACACACTGTTTTAACAACCCCTGAGTTGGAGCACACTCACGCCAATCGGAGCCTATGATGCCTTACCCTCCAGTTGCCAACTTGGTTACCCCCAGAAAGAGCTATGGTGCAAGTTAACGTAGTAACATGGAACGTGCGCGGTATACACTCCCCGGCGCGCAGGTACTCGATCTACTCATACTTGCAACGATGAACTGCTGGCATCGCGCTACTCCAAGAAACACACATGTCTCAGGTGGAGCTAGGGCGCTTGCGTAATAAATGGAGAGGCCAAATATATGGCACAAATTATTCGGCACATGCGCGAGGCGTGCTTATCTGGATAAGAGCTGGGATTCCCTTTACTAATGAGCGCGTATTAATCGATCCGGAGAGCAGATACACATTAGTCAGCGGAAGACTTAACGGTCAGCTGATACTCCTTGGTTCTATCTACGCCCGAACGTAGGCCAGGCGACCTTTTTAGAAAATCTCACGAAGACATTAGCTGGGTGGAGCGGAGTGCCCTGGCTCCTTGGGGGGGACTTCAACTCCGGGCTTAGCACAGACCTAGACAGATCGTTCCCGCCCTTGTCCAAGACCACAGCGGCATCCAATGCACAGGCCCTCACAAACTGGCTGACACACTGGGCACTTATTGACATATGGCGCGCTCTCAACCCCAACGCCAGGGTCTACTCATACTATTCTGCGGAGCACGGCCTGCATGTACTTTTAGATAGAATAGTGGGATCCCCGGGGCTACTTCCTTTGGTGCATAAGGTAGAATATTTAGGCCGGACCCAATCCGACCACAATACACAACTACTACAACTAACCTGGGATGTCAAACGCCCTCCTGCCCCCACGTGGGGACTTCAGCCCGCAGCGCTGGAGGACTCAGCATTCCGCTCTTCGCTGGGTACGGCCCTACTTGCATATTTCAAGATCAACGAAAACACAGCGGGGGATGCATTGGTGGAGTGGGAGGCCTTCAAGGTCGCCACGAGGGGGCAATGTATAGGCATGACCTGGAACATACGTAGGCAAATCTCCTCTGGCTTAAGCAAAATAGAAAAACAGCTGCTGCGGTATGAGATAGACGGGGAGGGTGAAGGCAGGGATAAGCAGCGCCTGGACACACTGCGCTCACAGCATGCAGAGTTATTGGAGCGCCTTCGCTGCCACAACTACACAGCACACATCGCGTGCACTCACTCCACGGCTGACTGGGCAGGGCGACTTTTAGCTTGGCTAGTTCGCCAAGAGCGTACCCGCAAACCCATCGAAGCACTGCGAACTAGCACGGGCGCGCTAGTGCACACGCAGCGCGACATCCATGAGGCACTGACGCAACACTACAGCCAATTGTATCAGTCGCACTGCAGATCTGAACCGCAGGATCTGACCGCCTTCTTAGACCGCATACACCTACCTGAGGTAGAGTCAGCGCAGAGCGACATGCTAGATGAGCCGATCACGCTTGAAGAAGTTGGGGAAGCGCTATCGTCCCTAGCCACGGGTAAGACCCCAGGGCCTGATGGACTTCCGGCGGAGTACTATAAAGCATACAATGTTTCAATAGGCCAAAACTGCTCGCCCTCTATGCAGCCGCAGTATATATAGGACGGCTCCCCCCCTTGCTATGCGAGGCACACCTGATCTCGTTGCCCAAGCCCGACAGGGACCCCACTGACATGGGCTCTTACAGACCCCTTGCCCTCCTCAACACCGACTATAAACTGCTAACGAAGATACTGGCCGGCAGCCTGGCACATGTGGTTCCGGCGCTGGTACATGCAGATCAAAATGGTTTTGTGCCAGCTCGCAGCACCTCACTCAATCTGCGCTGTTTTTTCCGAGTAGCCACATACTCCACGATCGTGTGGCCGAGGGCAGGTTGCCTCGTGCTAGATCTGGAAAAAGCTTTCGATTCCCTCGAGTGGAACTATATGTTTTCTACTTTGGAAAGATACAAGCTAGGGCCGGCCTTCCTGCAACTAGTCAGGCTGCTTTACATGAATGCAAGGGCAAGAGTAAAGACGGGTCCTTACACTTCGGAGGGAATTTCAGTGTGACGAGGGACGAGGCAGGGCTGCCCACTGTCCCCCCTTCTCTTTGCGCTCGCAATGGAGCCACTAGCGGAATCGATAAGGGCGCACACACAAGGGGGCATATTGTTAGGTGACGGCATACATAAGGTATCGCTGTACGCGGACGATCTATTAATTTACCTCCATGATATTAGTAATGTGCCGGACAACTTGGCCCGCATCTTACGGGAGTTTGCGGATATATCTGGACTGAAGGTAAATGTCGGCAAATCAAAGCTTTACGCCTTCAGCGCAGACGACCCGGGCCTGGAGCTTAATGGAGTGGAGGTACGATGGATTGCAGACACATTCCGCTACCTTGGCATCTGGGTATACAGACAGCCAGCAGATCTTTTTGATGGCAATCTTGGCAGGACGGTAACTGCTACCAAATCGCAGATGCAATTCTGGAGTACGCTTCCTCTTGGGGTGACAGGCAGGGTTCCACTGGTGAAAATGGTGGTCCTGCCGCAATTCCTGTACTACTTCGCCAACCTGCCTGTCCACATCTTGGACCCCTTTTTTGCTGGGTTGGAAAGGACGGTCAGGGATTTCATATGGGGCTCCAGTCGGCACAGAGTGGCTATTAAAAATGTATACCTGCCCACTGATCAAAGGGGCCTGGCAGCACCATGTCTTGAACACTACTTCTTGGCAGCACAACTCCAGTGGGTGGCCAGGTGGATGGCGGATCGCCAACGTGAAGACACGGCAACCACGCTTCTGCCGCTCACGCAATCCCAGATACTTCAGCTCTTCCACCCCGGGGCGCGCGTGAGACCTCAAGAATCGCTGTGGCTGAGGGTGCTCCTAAAGGACAGGGGACCATGACTGCTTTAGAACTGCAACAGTGGCATGTGGCGGGCATACAGACCCTGGGAGACCTCTACCGTGACGGCGCACTGCTTTCCTTCCGAGACTCTGATGGAAGAGGACGGACTCCCTGCGGGTCAATTCCTCCTTCATCGGTCCTTACTGGCCAAGCTCACAGCGCTATGGGGTGACCTGACTACTGAATTGCCCGCGCACCTTACCATACAGTATCTGCATGTAATGGGACAAGGCAGGCACCTGCGCGGTGGTTCGCAGCTTCGCTGCGCCAGCATGCAGCGGCCAAGTTAGACCCCCTCCGGCGCAGGTGGGAGGGAGACCTGGGCAGGCAATTCTGAGACAAAGAATGGGGGCAAGTGTTGGCCAGCCCAGTTAAGATCCCTAGAAACATGAGATTTAGGCAGATCCAATTTTACATTACACACAGAACGTACTACACGCCAGCCAAAATCAACAGATACTTTCATCGTACTGATTCTGCATGTCCCAGGTGCTCAGTCCTAGACGCAGACCTGGTGCATATGTTTTGGAGCTGCACCAGCCTTAGTGCATTCTGGAGAGAGGTAGCAGAAGCATTACATCATTGCACTGAAAATGTAATCCCCTTTGAATGGCCCGCGTACTTACTACATGGGTTTCGTAGGACTCGCGGCACCAAGGTTACATCTAGATTCCTAGATCTGGGCATAATAGCAACCAAACGGCTAATCACGAAGCGCTGGAAAGCGCCTGACCCCCCTCACTTCCAAGCTTGGCGGCACTCCACACTCACGTGAGCTAGAGCAGAAGGCATAGCAATTCGCCGCGAAGAGACCATAGGGCTTAGGAAAATACCAATTGCCGCGCATTGGGAAGCGATACTTTTGGCACTACAGCAATATGCGCACCCAGCCTGCGTTGATACCAGACCCGGACGAGTAGCACTGTGCATATTTGAAGGGTCCCGGGGACATCCAGCACCGCCACTACGGCACCTGACATTGTACACTGATACCCCAGAAGTGTATCTTGATAGGGGAAATATGGTCAAAGTGAAGGGAAGAGGCGGAACAAGCAACAAACTCACAAATACACATTGGCACATCGAGGTGCTCCAGCTCCACTCCAAGTTCCACGCCCTCTACTCCCCCTTGTTACCAAAACCACAGCTTACACTGGTTCTTCAGACAACTCCGGGCTCCTGGTGTTGCCCTCTGAAAACAATATTCACATAAATTACCTATAAAGACTGGACACTAAACAGAGACACTGGTTTAATACGATTCACTCGGAGCTATTGTATCTACATGTCTATTGTATATGTGATTGTAATGCTATTATTGCCCGAATTTATCTATTAGGTATTACCTAAGAACTATACATGCAATATATGTAATGCTGATGGCTGTTGTTACTGTTGCAATAAAACAAAAATCAATAAAAGAGATTTAAATTTAAAAAAAAATCAGTTGGGAGGTGTTTGGGTGTTTTTGGGTGTGTTTAATAAAGTCTATGAAGCATTAAATTCAGCAAGCTCCCTGGGGATAGTGGCCTTACTATCAATAAGGTGTTGGTGCTGATCTGCAAAACAAAGATTGAACATGTGATCTTTTGCAATCAAGTCATACAGCCCCATGTAATCTGTCTTTCACATCACTGCCCTTCACCCACCCATCCAGTGACTTACAAAAGAAATCTATGCAATCCACCCAGGACTGATGGAGCAGCTTTGGCTGTCCCTTAAAGTTTGCTTAGACTTTCTAGGATGAGACTGTATTTTCTGACAAGGATTTCCTTCATGGGGGGATACCTCATCTTTTCCAGATGTATTAAAGGTGAATGTTTGATTTGTTCAGCATTCCGTCCATTATCTGTTCTTTTTGCATTTGTCATCCTAAGTGGGAAGGGGTATGCTCAGATGTGGGTCCCATGCTTGCTATGCCACAGGATTCAAGCTAGCCTGACTGATGAGGGGTGATACCCTGAAATTGGTCCCAGGATGCTTGTTTCTGGTCCAGGGAGGACCTGGCTTGGCAGTTTGTGCTGGACTGTTACAATGGGGAGCAGGGTCAAGACTGATTTGCATATGGATGAGTCCAAATTGGAATGGCATGTTGAGCAAAAAAACAATGGATTTAACCCAGATCTGTGGCTGAGGGCAAATGTTTGGTTTACTCAACATTCCGTCCATCATTTGTTGCTGTAGCACTTTTCACCCTAAGTGGGATGGGTATACTAAGATGTGGTTCCCTTGCCCGCTGTGCCACTGGATTCAGGCTGGCCTGACTGATGAGGGGTGAACCCCCAAAACCGGTCCCAGGATGCTTGTTTCTGGTCCAGTGAGGAACCGGCTTGGCAATTCAGGCTGGACTGTTCCCGTGAGGAGCAGGGTCAAAACTGATTTGCATATGGCTGGGTCCAAACTTGGGTGGCTCAGTGAGCAAAACACCAATGTATTTAACCCAGATCTTTTGACTGGGGGTGAATGTTTGATTTATTCAACATTCCATCAATCATTTGTTGCTGTAGCACCCAGTTTGGCCTGCAGCATTGCCCCTAGCCATACACCTTCCCACCAAACTACTGACCCCTTCTTTCAAGAGAGTCTCCATAAGACCACTGCCAACCCTACTCTCAGAGGTGCTTGATTTTTGGCCTTTGCCCTTCACCCAACCATCCAGTGACTTGCAAAAGAAATGTATGCCATCCACCCAGGATTGATTGGGCGGCCTTGACTGTCCCTTAACTTTTGCCTAAACGTTTCTGGAGTGAGACTGTATTTTCTGACAATGATTTCCTTCATGGGGGGATATCTCATCTTGTCCCAATGGATTAAAGGGTGAATGTTTGATTTGTTCAGCATTCCGTCCATGATCTGTTCTTTTTGCATTTGTCCTCCTGTGGGAAGGGTATGCTCAGACGTGGGTGTCGTGCTCGCTATGTCACCTGATTCAAGCTAACCTGGCTGATGACGGGTGATACCCTGAAACTGGTCCCAGGATGCTTGTTTCTGGTCCAGGGAGGACCAGGCTTGGCAGTTGGGGTGAACTATTGCCATGTGTAGCAGGGTAAAAACTGATTTGCATATGGCTGAGTCCAAACAGGGATGGCATAGTGAGCCAAAGAACAATGGATTTAACCCAGATCTTTTGACTGGGGGTGAATGTTTGATTTACTCAGCATTCCATCCATCATTTGTTGCTCTAGCACCCAGTTTGACCTGCAGCATTGCCCCTAGTCATACACTTTCCCACCAAACCACTGACCCCTCCTTTCAAGAGAGACTCCATAAGACCACTGTCAATCCTACTCTCAGAGGTGATTGATTTTTGGCCTTTGCCACCGGTGGTCTGTACCCCAAGTGTGGGAACAACAGCAATTCTCACATGAACTCAAATTCTCAGTTATCAACAGCCATCTTTGGCACAGCTGAACATTTAACCCTTGCACAGTGGTCAGTTCTCTGTGGTCTTCCAGGATTAGGTACTGAAAGGATCGTTCTGCTCACACTCCTGCCTGTTTCTTTTCCAGGTGTCATTTTCCCTCCTGTAGGCACTCCAGGGTGGCAGCTTATCTCTTCTTGAGTCCATAGTCATGTTCCTTGAAGCTCTTACAGAGAGAAAATTCTTTATAAAAAGATATTGGGCAGCCTCAAGGATCACTCGTGTTCCAATTTAATCTTACCTCCTACTGTACTTCTGTCCTCCAACTTGTATGATGGCATACTTTGAATATGGACAACTTCATCATTGACTAACCATCGTTCCAACCAGCACAGCACCAACCCAAGATAACAGCCCATTGACTCTGTAAAGCCCAATGCATGAAATAATGCAGGTACTAAAACTTCGAAATTCATTTCAAAGGGCTCATATATTTATATTCAAGTTATCTAGGTGAAGGTGCAGAGAATGATCTGTAGAAGATATTCATATGTCGTTGCTTTGTGCAATAGGAACCCAAGTGTAGCCTATGCAACAAATGTGGTTCAATTAGTGCAACGATCAACAATCCTAAGTCATACTTGATTCTCAAGTTCTTCTATCCTGAGAGCAGCTATTGTTTTTAGAGCATTGCAATTTTTGTGCTTCTATTTTGTAACAATGTGTTAATACCAACCATTCACT
This sequence comes from Calotriton arnoldi, assembly GCA_963921515.1. Lineage (NCBI taxonomy): Eukaryota > Metazoa > Chordata > Amphibia > Caudata > Salamandridae > Calotriton > Calotriton arnoldi. Next base: position 483,034 of record CAWUFW010003043.1, on the reverse strand, counting down.
TACACGTTATCAGAAGTCACTTTAATCATTTGTCAGCATGCCAGAGAAGCTAGTTACCAATGCAGCAGTCATCTGCACTAAAATCATATCACAAGGATCAGAAGACTCCAGAGATGTGTGAGACAACAGTGTGTCACTCCCTCTCTTCTCACTCCCATTGCCCTTTCCCCATCTGCATGTTCGCTCCCTTATGTTTTCCAATGACAGAGGTATTAGAAGGCAGAGGAGTGCATGAGGGAATCCTCATCGCTTCTGCAGGCTCATCACTGACCATCAAGGTTAGTGTAAATGTTTTTGGCCCTAACTGCATCACAAAGGTCAAAAGGAACATATCTATATCTTCAAAGTACATAGATTTGGAGCGCAGAATAGTAAATCTATACTTATGTTTACATATCTAACTTCACAATATTTTGGTAGTTGATATTCTGGCTGCAATATTTTTGTAGTGTGATGTTTAAATCTAAGTATTCTGGTAGCATGCCAATGACTCTGCCTCTGGCCTTGCAGCCTCAATGAGGAGAAACAATTTGCTGTTAACTTGTTCTTGTTTTCATTTTTGGTGCAAAAGTCGTGTCTGATGGCCACTTTGGGTATGCACAGACTGACAGTGACTCTTAAACTCCATTATCCCTACAGGCATTTTTTGACAAATTGATATCTTTTGTTTTCTTAATCCATTTTAACTATTGTTGGGTCATTTATGCATTTTTATTTTTTATTTTTCTAAATTGGTTTGGGAATGTTATTGTTTTATTACTTTAAAGTTATTTTGCATTGCTTGAATCTATCACTAATTTCTCTGGGGAATAGCCCCTACTTGTGTCTCAGCTACTAGAAGCTTAGAATTACTTTCTCAGTGAACTGAGTTGTAACTTTACTAGAGTATGTTTTAATAAGTAGCTAGAATCCTTCTGTCTTGAAAACCCCATTTATCCTGTTTTCAGTTATAGCAACTGTTATAGTTCAGATGCAAGTGCCATTAAAATTGATTTTTTTAAACTTTTTTTGATACATTCGGCATTAATTAATGAAATGCGGTACTTCCTTGGTTCATCCAACTACATTTCAGCATGTCAAGTTTAATGCATATCCATTTCGTGGGGGTATTCACAGGAAGATCAATAAGGAAGCATTGGGGGGCAGATTTACAAGAAACTGACGCATCTGTAGAGATGTGTTAGTTTACCTGTGCCAGCCTGCGATACTTTTTCTGCCTATGTAATCTAACTGATGATTGAAAGGAAGACGTTTGAAGCACCTAATAAGGGAACTGTTTGGTTGCTACTTAGTAAGGCTTTAGCTCTCCATTGCAGGAAGGAACAGTCAAATTACTCCTTTCTAAGGCTAACAAGACCTATGATGCTACTGTATTCTCTGTATAATTTAGCTACATTGAAATAATATGTTATTCTCTGGTGAGTTAACAGTCCTCAAATTAGAAACCTAGGATCTAGAGAGGACCTGGAGAAAAAAACATAAGTCAGCCCAACAGGCCTAAAAGGATAAAGGCAAAGAGCACTCTGTAAAAATTAGACTGACCAAAACCATGTCCTTCATAAAGACTATTACTGCTCATGACCCTTCTAAGGAACTACTCAACATAGTCAAAAACTGTGATGCTCTCTCCTCTTTATTTTGCTGAAGGTGGTCAATATGAGGGTAGTGATAAAGGAAGAAGACATCAATTGCCCCTTGGGTTTAGTGATTTTGCCAAATTCAATGCTTAAGCTAACTTATTTTATGGAAATTACACAACTGCGCATAGCAGAAGTTTAAAAGATCATGGCCTCCAATTAACCATTTGGCTCCTTAAGCAATTCTTGGTCAGCAAACTCAAATAAACAAATGGCCTGAGTTATTGATGATACTTTAAGAGCATTATTCAACCATTCTCTCATAGTGATTCCCATACTAAAGAAGTCTATCCTCATTTCAAACCGCCTTAATAAATTCCTCTCTATCTCGTTGTACATATACACTGCCAAATTGCTGGAAAAACAGTTTGTGAGAATTTGGGGTTTTGGTTGAGGACGGTGTAAGCCCTTTTCAAGCAACAACCACAATCCCTGTCAAGGTGTACCAGAAGCCTCTGGTAGCTTGGCATAAAAGCAGTCAGGCTTATCTTACAGACAACTTCTGGAGGCTTCTCCTCAAAGAAGTATATGGAATTTCCTGTCTCCCTGCCCTGGCTCTTGCCTGCCTACAGGCTCAAAAGGCTATTCTGACGTTCTTTGTGTGTTAGCAGGGCCCTTTCAATTGCTGTGTAAGTGGGGCTGCTCACAGCTCTGTCCCACCATCCTGCCTGAGATCGCCTAATCAGGCCCACCTAGTCTCTCTATTGTGTGGCTGGAGTAACCAAAGACCAACTGACACTCACACTTAGTCATGTGGCCCAGGAACAAGCTGAAGGCACCAAATGGTTAGGGCACAAAAAGCCAACTTTCTAAAAGTGGGATTTTCTGACTCGCGCGGCGAACACGCCGGGAACGAGAACCTCCTTCGCCTAACACCTCAGACCTGCCGGATTTGGGCGGGACTGAGATACTTTACCCCTATATGAGAGGGATAGACCATTCACCGCCACTGACAGCTTTTTAAGGATCGCTGTACCTACTAAAAGAAACCCTTTCCGGGTCGGAATTATCACCGGACTCTAGAGACTACAAAAGACTTGTCATAGCCCTGAAGAAGTCGCAGGGTATTCCCTTGTAAAAGCGACGAAACACGTGTTGGCTAAGAAAACTGAATAGTGAAGTGCAGAACCAACTTCACTTACGAATCAACTTGAATTAAAGACTACGGCATATACAAGAAAAGCATTACTGTGATATATAGACACGAAATTGTGTGCGCATAGGACTTGTTTTGCAACTAAGTGGTTCTTTTACCACAAACTTGGGGATCTGGTGGTTTTTCCCTACCCAGTGCACCGTGCCAGATTTGTGTATCAGTTGAAATACAAATGTGATAGACCTAAGAGCGCCATTTATCCTATAACTCACCACCAACTTTTGTATATTAACCAAAGACCAACTGACACTCACACTTAGTCATGTGACCCAGAAACAAGCTGAAGGTACCAAATGGTTAGGGCACAAAAAGCCAACTTTCTAAAAGTGGGATTTTCAGAATTGTGACTCAAAATAAGATTTTACCATTAAAGAGGATTTTAAATTACAATTCCTCAGACACCAAACAAGACTTTTATACCTACTCCCAATCAAAAGTTAGTACTTATTAAATGTAAAAGGTAATCCAATGTTATCCTATTGGAAGGGCTGGCCTCACAGTTGTGGAAAATGAATTAGTGTGTTTTTCACTACTAGGACATGAAAAGCTCAAAAGTACATGTCCAACAGTTTAATTAAAATTCACCCTGTTCTATGGTCTGTTTAGGGCCTATATAAGAGGTGACTTCTATGTATTTAAAAGGGAGTTTTAGACTTGGAAAAGGGGTTATATTGCCAAGTCGAATTGGCAGTTATAAACTGCTGGCAGGACGGCAATGGCAGGCCTGAGGCATGTTTTCAAGGGGTACTTAATTGGGTGGCACAGTAAGTGCTGCAGGCCTAATGGTAGCATTCAATTTACAGACCCTAGGTATAAGATATAGCACTTTACTTGGGAATAATAAGCATATAAAATGTGCCAATCAGGTGTAAGCCAAATTTACCATGTTTTAGGGACTATGCACAAGCACTTCAGCACTGTTTAGCAGTGGTAAAATGCACTGAGCCATAAGGCCAATATAAACAAAGTCAGAAAAACTGGAGGATAAAGGCAAATGTTTTGGGGGGATGACTACCCTAAATCTGGCACATCAAATTTAGTTGCTCTACTACTACAGTGTTTGTGGAGGACACAGGCATCAGGATCTTCAATAAGCTGGATTAAGACCTATAAGAAACACCAATCTGATGTGTTGTCACTCCCGGGTTTCCTTTAGCAAGACATTGATGGTGGTGGTGCAAGAGTTCTTGTAAGACCTGACACCCTTGATGTGGTATTGCTCCAGACATTTTGCCTTCACTCACCTATTTTTGCTGAACTTATTTTTGCTGGCATTTGTCAGCATCTGTACACTTTCCCCTTTCTAACCATTTGCAAATTGCTTGTGCTCTCTCCTGTCGTGTGGTTTGTGGCCTCATTGTCTGCATTGCTAAGTTGGCTTAGGCCTGGCTGCCATGATGCCTTTTTGCACACGTTACTTTGTGACTTTGTTTTTCCAGCCTCTACTTGTGCCCGGCTATATTAGAACTGTCTGCCTTTCTGCCTTTCACCTTTTCTCCTGTTCCCTGTGGGTTTCATCTGCACAACATGTACAAGGTCGAAAAACAACGTCCCTTGTTCTTGCTGATCTGGCCAGTCCCTCGCACTTAGACATAACACTAAGTACAGCTGCACTGGAGAAATTTGTGTGCTTTTAATATTGTGATCTCGCTGTTTGTGGCACTTGGAGAAAACCTTTCCAGGGAGAAGAGCTGTGCTTGTCTGATGATGTAAACCTTGCATCTAGATATTGAGGTATGAGGGTCCGCTTGCCAAAGCCCAGAGGTCTTCTATTTTTATAATAAACTAGTTAATAGCACGGGGAGGGTGGTATGGCCATTTAGCCCTATATCCACTGCTTTATAAAATGCTTTCCCCGTTTGTATTCTATGGAATTGTAACTATGCTTCTTATTTTATCATTATGCATTATGCTGATAGTACTGGCACGTGTACTGTATCTTAGAGCACGATAGTTGAAATAAACCTTTTAAACTATACTGTGTCTCTTCTTACACACGTTGTGGACAAGTATGAGTGAGTTATGAAAGGGTGTTCTTGCTCCCGCGAGTCCTGAGAGAGACCGTGTTCTGGGTTGTCTAATCATTGGTAGCATCGCTGCGAATGAGACGCTAAAGCTAGTCGGATTGGGATTGTGGGTACTAAGGTGCATGGTTGGTTCACCACTATACTCCGAGGTCCTATTATCCTGTGCATAGCTCTGTATATGTGCAGAAACCCTACAACATGGCGCCACCAACGTAGTGGGCTTCTTATCTGCGAGACGCTTGAGTAGTGCTTGTGCTTGTCCACAACACCCTTCGCATACGCTTCCGGAAACGTGTGTGAGGGTGATACCTCCTATATTGATGTTTTTATAGGTTCTTTCAAGCTTGAAGTTATTAAAAGGTGTTTATGTTAACCCTATATTGCGCTGCCTCACATTAGGTTGTCGAACATTTCTGGTCTTAATGGCGGATATAAATATACCGGCACATAGCCGCGCTGCGCTCCGGGCTCATTTACTGGCTTATGGAGTGCCCGACGCGGGTGTCGCACTCATCTTTGTGGTGCAGGCTGACCCAGCTCACCATTTTCAGGTGTTTTACTCCTGGGTCACTTTTCTGGCGGTGGACGGAACGGACAATTTGTTTCATGAGTACGCTCTCACTGCCCTACCCAATGCTTATCGGCCTTATCCGGCTCTCGAAGTACCACTTACGGCATGGCAACACCGTATTTGGTTTAATGGCGCCCTCCCACATCCGGTCACCCCGGTTCGTTTAGGCCCCCTATCAATAGACGGGGCCACTTGGCCAGTCTTGGCCGGGTATACCCCACATCCGCGTTATTTGATGCTTGCGGTTGATGAACTGCGTGCATTGCATACGTCTTTGATACGCGTTCACAGAGCTTTGGTACAATATGTTACTGGCAACGTCCAGGGAGCCCCTCCTGGAGTTGCGGCGCATCCAGCTGGACCGGGTGGTGTAACCATAAGTCCCGTCATGGTTAATTCCGTGATGGGCAAGCGCCCACAAAATAAGGATGATTTGCCTTATTGGCTTGCAGAAAAATTTGACCAGCTGGAGGCAGTTTTTCCAAATACTTCTCCTGTGGAAAAACACAGGATCTTGACGATTAGTTTGCCGAAAGACTTAATTCCCGAGTTGGCAGAATGCAACAACTGGGGCAAGGTATTCGCAGCAGTATATGCGACGTGTTTCGGCACCCCTTCCATGACAGTTCTCCCCTCTGTAATTAAACGAGTGCAGGATGAGCATGGCCCTGAAGCGGCTGTGGAGTTGGGGATGAGACTGGTGGGAGTGTTCGATGAGGTGGCTGATCTAATCCTTGCGAACGTCAAGGGCGATGCAGTTAACTTTCAAGTAGCTAATGCTTTGGCTTTAGTCCCAGAACTGGACAAGCCACGCGAATTACCGAAAATTATTGCACAGGCTTATAAAACCATTGACCGCAATAGTCTGGGAGTTAAGCCTTTTGCTAAAACGCAAACTCAATCACAGCCACAACAAAAAACTCAATCTGAGAAAGATGAGAAACCGTTCTTTACTAAAAAGAACTGGAGGTTGAAAAAACAGGGTAAGCAACAGAAAAAAACAGGGTCGCGTCCCCGGTTTCCGTATCTTCTGAACGCACTTATGATTTGCGCGACATAGCGAGAATTAAATCTCCAGATAGATTTCAAGTCCCTGACCCGCGTTCTCCTCGTTCTTCACAGGCACCATCGACCTCCCAGACTGGTGGAGGAGATCGCCAAGATAGAGGCAGGGGTCGTGAGGCCCCACAGGGACGAGACCAACCTCGACAACCAGTCCGAGGGAAACCAGAAGAATTTCCACGTTCTCGCCCGCAATTTCAGAAGAAAAAAGTTGCAGCTTTAACAGCGAGGTATGCCACAGACGGTGAGAACGAGACTCCTGAATTGGACGTGGGCAGTGACGCTACTAGACAGCGCCGCGGAAGTTACCATAGTGCGGGAGGCACTACGTCCTCATGTGGAGGCGACAGCAACTGACACATTCATTACTGTTGAGACAGCTGACACCCGAGCGGCACCCCCTGACAGACTATTTAATATTGTCCTTCAAATTGAAGGTGACATTGAGCGTGTTATTTAAGGGATTTTCTGGGAAATCTGACCTCTTCCTACGACATTTTGTTGGCAGAGGCGGATTGGCCGCCCCCATTCGTACTTGCTGCTCGTAGAGGGGAGGAAGTAATCCTTCCGAGCTTTTCTCGTCATGTCCCCAAGGACAAAGCGGAGGCTCTCGCAGCTGAATGGGCTGGGGCCCTGGCTCCGGCGTTATACCGTAATCACGTGGGCTGGGATGAAGACTCTCCCCCCCATGATATTCCCTTGCGGTCGCTGCCACAGCCACAACCCCAATATCCCATCCGGCGGGAAGCTAAAGGTCCTGTTTCCGACATTCTGACACAGTTAGAATATCAAGGAGTAATTGAAACATGCGTATCACCAATGAATAATCCCCTTTTTGCGATTTCTAAACCCGATGGATCGTACCGCCTAGTATTGGATTACCGACATTTGAACTCTCATTGTCGGACCTTTGCGGTACAAAATACCCATAGTTCTGCGCTTGTAGACAGTCTTGTTCGTAAAAAATATAAAACGACACTTGACCTATCCAATGGATTTTACACGCACAACTTGTCCCCGGAGTGCAGCCAATGGAGCGCTTTCACTTCCGGTGGTAAACAATTCAAATTTCGGCATTTGCCCTATGGCTACAAGAACAGGCCGAGGGTCTTCGCCGCCCGTGTTGTCTCTTTGTTGGACAGCATAGACCCAGATGCGTGTTCGTACGTCGACGATATCTATCTGACAGACGACGAATTATGGCCGCATCTTTCACGTGTGGACCGCATTATTCTTGAATTTGCAGTCTTAGGTTACAAATTTAATTTTGCCAAATCGCACATCGCAGAATTCATTGTTTTGTTTTTGGGCTATGAGCTCAACAATGAAGGTAAGAGCTTAGCTCCCCATTTCTTGGAGAAGTGCGCACTTTTGCGCCCTCCAACCACCCTGAAGAAGCTTCAGTCATTACTGGTTTTCTGAACTTCGGTCGTACTTACATTCCCGAATATACCCAGCGTAGCAAGCCTCTATATGCCTTGATACAGCCCAACTTTTCGAAGTCATGCTGGCTTCCTGAGCATTCTTCAATACTGCACTCTTTGTAGTCTGATCTACTTGAATCTAAATTCTTGTTGACTCGTGATAACTACACAAACCTGGTGATTAGAATTGTGCCAGGGGCAGTGGGTTTCACGTACTTAACCTTTAACAAAGGTGACACAGTACCGATTGCATACAAGTCACATCTTTACACTTCAGCGGAGTTGCGCTTTTCCTCTGTGGAGAAAGTTTTGACTGCAGTGCAAATGGCGATTCTGAAGGAGCGCGCACTGGCGCAGGGAAAACGCATTTTGGTGGTAACACCATCTCCTGCCCTTGAGGCAGTGACGAAGGCAAGTGTCCCAAACTCTAAGGCTTTGCACCCCCATTGGATACAATGGGCTACATCTCTGACGTCCCCGGATGTCATTTTTATCTTTGATTCCTCTCTTCAGACACAGGAGTTCTTACAGTATGAATTTGTTCATCCTCCTCCTCTGTCTTTGCTACCGCTTGAGGAATACAAGTGCATTATTTACACCGATGGTTCGGCACAACCGGCCACGGGTTCAAAGCATGCTTATTCCGCAGCGTGTGCTATTGTTGCAGGTAATATGGTGAACGGAGAGTTCAAGTCGAATGTAGTGCACACACAGGCACTAGGAGACAGTACTGCAAAATTGGCCGAGCTGCGTACCTTGGTGCTCGCACTTGAGTTCGCGAATCCAGACGTGCCGACTCTTATTGTATGTGATTCATACTACTGTGTTCAATCTTTCAATGACAATCTATTCTTTTGGTCGCAAAATGACTATAGAGATGCTAAAGGCAGCACAATTAAGCATAAGATGCTTTGGGTTCGAGTGGCAGATCTTAAACAACGTTTGCCTCTCACACAGGTGATTCACACCCTTGGCCACCAGCGTGTGGGCGCACACGCTGTCGGTAACAGTTTGGCAAATGAAGCTGCCAAATTAGCAGTAGCCACGTGCTCAGTTGCAGCAGTTACAAGATCCATGACTAAAATAGATAATGAGATTTTGGCAGCTATTGCTGCAACAAAAGAAGGTGCTAATTACCCACGGGGTTTCCCTTCCAAGTACTCTTATCAGTTAAGTCCCGAACAGGTTCCTTACGTAAGAATTCCGGACATTGGTGATCGGCTGATTCCCAACGCGGACCGCAGACCTTCCTTGATAACGGCCGCACACGAAGGCTTGGCTTCGGCACATGCTGGCGTGTCTGCGACGGTTTCCATTTTGCAGCAGCGTTACTGGTGGCTGGGTTATATAAACAGACCCGTACTTATGTGCTTTCTTGTGACGTTTGTCAACAAATTAAGCCTTCGACGGTTACACGTCCACCACAAACACAGCTTTGCATTTCTAACAAACCTTTTGGGTGTGTTTACCCAAACACTGCGGTCCATTTTCTTCTGACACTGCATATAAGTACATCTTGGTTGCAGTGGATTCGTGCACACGTTTCATCTGGGTTTGGCCACAACGGAGTGCTGACGCTCGAAATGTCATAAGGGATTTGCGTGTCTTTGTGGGAATTTTTGCCTGCGGCACCTTCCATTCCGACCAAGGTCCGGCGTTCGCCTCTAAGGCGTACAAGGACGCAATAGGGTCACTGGGGGTGCGGGTGCAATTTTCTTCTCCGTATAGACCTGAGGGTAATTCGATTGTGAAGCGAATGAACCGTGACTTAAAGCAATCCTTGACAGCTAGAGTCTTAGGTACTGGCAGGAACTGGCTGGCCCACTTGTATAGCATACAACGTGCACTTAATAATCTCCCTAGAAGATCTCTGGGTGGGCGGACTCCATACGAAATGCTCTTTGGCATACAAATGTTTGTGCCCGACCTTGATGGTCTAGACATGGCGGCGCAATCCGCAATCTTTGACGTAGATAATCATTCTACTATGTTGCAGGACTTACAAGAAGCCCGTGACAAACTTGCAAACAAACATTTACCTTCAGCCACAGACGCTGCGCTGCAGATTCCGGTTGCCGGCTGGCTTCCGAAGGTTGGAGATCTGGTCCGAGAGAAGGTGGAGAACAAAAACGAATTTGGCCCCTCTTATCGTGCACCGGTTCCAGTCCTTGGCTTGAAGGGTACTTGTACAGTCATCTTACCACTGCTTGCTGGTCGCAAAGACAACAGATACATCTCAGTGGACAATGTCAAGCTACAACATCTGGCCGATCCTGAATAGCGTGACACCAGCGGTCTCCTGTCCAGCCATTTCTAGGACTCATGTTTGTGGCCCTCCAGCCCACACGGACACTGATATTGCCATTGAGATGGTAGATTTGCCTGATCGCCTGCTCGACTGCCCAGATTCCTCCTGCAACGAGGGTTATGGGTTATGGGGGCACCACCCTACATATCCCTGCACCATGTGGCAGGCACCCCATGGTGCCTACCACGTAGTGCAGAGATATGTCTCAGGTATATTTTATGCACTGCAGCGGGTGCTGCAGCCCATAGCATCCACCACAATACATAAAATAAACCCGGTATTTGTAAAGCGCGAACTAATCACCCGTAAGGGTCTTAAGGTGCTGGGGCCGTTGAGGAGATTAAGTGGGCTATTGTCCAGAGGCACACGATGCTGAGCTGATCTGCCACTGCGCTGGGGATCGAACCATGAGCCCCACGCTCCGGAATCAGCTGCCCTGGGAGCTGCGTCACACCTCTCCCACAATAGACATTGTGACCGCCGTGGTGGCAGTCGCATCCTTATTCGGACTGTAGGACCACCGACTTGTAGTCGGGCGGTACCTTTTCAGAATGGATGTCCGATCGCCATCCTAATGAGGCCCTAAGTGTCCTGGCATCAACGTGTGAATTCAATGGCAATTTAGATAATTACTTTAGAGATCAGATTGTAGTTAATTGTCATGACAAACGGGCTCAAGAAAAATTGTTGTGTTGTCATAATCCTAATCTACATGAGACTTTAATAATTGCAAGGGGGATTGAACGGTCAGTAATGGCCTCAAAATTATTGAATAGAGGCAAAGACCTGGTGAAGGTTGAACAAGTGATTGTGGTGGTGGCGAAATCCAAACCGAACATTAGCTTAACGAAAGACAACAAGAAAGACCATTACTTCCAATCATGTTTTAGTTGTGGGTCGGAAACACACTTGACAAATTTTAAAGGATGCCCTGCTTTGGGTAAATCCTGTTCAAAGTGCAGAAAAGTAGGGCATTTTGAAAGGGTGTGCAAGAATGCATAGAAAGTAGGGTGTATCAGGGATGAACAGATTCTGGACATTCATGATGAGGAATGTGAACACTGTGATAGTAGGGTAATGTTATCCATTAAAATGATTGAGACACAACAAGATGTCCCCAAGGGTGGTGATCCAGTGTGCGATGTTGCTACAGGGGAGGTAGGGAGTTGCAATAGGGAGTAGCAGTCACTGTGGATTCAGGCTCACATATAATGATGGTCACAAATCATTTGAGAAAGTGTGGAGTGCAGTCCAATTGTCCCCTCCGGACATACGTACAGTGGCGTTTGGGGGGCAAAGCATTGATATGATGGGGTATTTTCCAGAAATTAGCACTTTTCCAAGACAGGGCTATTTCTACTAAAGTTCATGTAGCCAGGAAGGGATACAATATTCTGGGTTGGAGAGACCAAGGTGCTTTTTGCATGTCATTAAGGTCAGGCACGGAAGGTCCCATTTCTCTAGTTGCTCGAGTTCCCTCCTTGCCTCAGTCGATGAATGACTTGCTTGATAAGCACAAGTACCTTTTTGAGGGCAGGTTGGGTTTGGTTAAGGGATTCAAGCATGAAATTATTTGAAAGGAGAATGTGTTACCAGTGGTGCACAAAGTCAGGAATGTTCCATTGAGTGTAAGAGGCCAATTGAAGGAGCATTTGGATAATTTGTGGTCGGAGGGGGTCATAGAACCAGTTGACTCTTCCACAAACCTAATTAACTATCAGTGTCATTGCGCGATAGCCCAGAATACCATGCATGTGGTTCATTTTGTAAATGTTATAGTCACTTGAGGAAGCGCTATATCATACCAATTATAAGATTGCTTAATTTTACACAATGCCACCCTGCATATTTTTATCTGCAATCATTGCCTACTATGGAGAGCTGTTGTGGTATGTCATCTTTTCTTTGAGCTGTCTTCTTTTGCTAGAAAGAATATTTCTCTTGCCTTCACTTAGTATTGGGACAAAGCGTACAAACCATCTATGGATTTATGATACGGGACTCATGTTTTTAACAAGAATGGTCACTGACCATGTCATGAATGATGTAATATGTGACGTCATCAGCAGTGCATTGCGGGGGCGCGAGTTATAGTTAGCTGAACTAACTATAACAGTGGAATTTCTATGGTTTTGTATGAGTGAAATGTCCAACTAACTATAACGTCCCTGAAACCTATGGTTTTTTCTGTGAATTTCTAAGGTTTTTAAATGCTAATTTCTAACTATAACGTGCCTGAAACCTATGGTTTTTTCAGTGAATTTCAAAGGTTTTTTAAATGCTAATTTCTAACTATAACGTGCCTGAAACCTATGGATTTTTCAGTGAAGTTCAAAGGTTTTTTTAAATGCCAATTTCTAACTATAACGTGCCTGAAACCTAAGGTTTTTTCAGTGAATTTCAAAGGTTTTTAAATACTAATTTCTATCTATAACGTCCCTGAAACCTATGGTTTTTCAGTGAATTTCAATGTTTTTTTAATGCTAACTTCTAATTATAATGTTCATTTAACCTATAGTTTTTTCCCACACCCAAGAAGGACACAACACCCACTGCCACAACCCTCAGGACCTCCCCCGTAGCACCCCTCTCCCTACTGTAATTTTTTTATTTGTTATTTAAACTATATAATGTCTTCTTGTTTTTTAAATATTAAACAACTACATACAGTATGAAAGGGAGCCCAGCCCAGAGCCACATCTGAAGACCAACACATGTCATAGACCTACTGATCAAGCAGCTCCGACACCCAAGAACGCCACAACACCCACCACCACCCCCAGGACCCCCCTCTACCACCGAGGCAGCGCAGAACAAGACAGCGAACTTTCCGAAAGCGGCATGGCCCTCAGCCACACAACAGCTGAATATTAGGATAGGTGTGAACAAACTATATGTGAAGGAAGCAATTCACCCATGTTTAACAATGCACACAATGCAAAGTGTAGCGGTGATGTGCTGGACACATCTCAGTATGCAGAACACACACCTCTCCATGTGCACAAATACTACTGGTGCTTGTAGTGTTGTGGACAGTGGACCCAACCATATTACGTCAAACACTAGGGAACATCTCAGTCATGTAGCTGTGTCATCCCCCCCTGTAAGCATAAGCGTAACCAGAGTGGGCTGGTCCGACGTACACCACTTCAGCGTAGGAGTGTGAATAAATAGGCCGGAGCTCTGGGCGTGGTTCACTTGTGGGAACGCCAAAGCGTCTGCCAGGGCTGCGCCCCTCACCGTGCCACAAGGCCGCCAACGTGACCACCATCCTCCTCAGCCGATCGCTGGCTTCTGCCACACAGGCCCCCAGCGGCACAGCACCGCGGACTTATGTCTGTACAAACTACTGCCTTCGATATACACTGCGGACAGCAAGGCTCACAATTCAGATCGAGTCGCGATTGCAGATGACGCAGTCCAGTAGGCAAGAGACATTGCTCAAGTCAACAACACGTGGCTGTGGGCCCTTCCTGACCTCTGCCTCCGGCCTACACTGCGGTCAGTAGGGCTCACAATTCAGATGGAGTCGAGATTGCAGATGACGCAGTCCAGTAGGCAACAGACATTGCTCAAGTCAACAACACGTGTCTGTGGGCCCTTCCTCACCGCTGCCTCCTGCCTCCACTGCGGTGAGTAGGGCTCACAATTCAGAGCGACTCGCGATTGCAGATGACGCAGTCCAGTAGGCAACAGACATTGCTACCAGTGCGGCCAGCCCCGACCACGCATCATCGCTGACTGCGCACACACTAAGTGCTTCAAGTACCACTAACTCTGTGCAGCTCAAGTCAACGCCACGTGGCTGTGGGCCCTTGATGACCGCTGCCTCTGGCCTACAATGCGGTTAGCAGGGCTAACAATTCAAGATTAGTGCCGATGCAAATTGTGTAAGAGAGTATAATCGGTTAAGAAGACTGTATGCTCCCAATCTGTGCAGCTTAAGTCAACATCACGTGGCTGTGGGCCTTTGCTGACCGCTGCCTCCGGCCTACACTGTGGAAGACCGGCGACACGTGATGCCACTAACCCTGTTCAACACAAGCCGGCGACACGTGGTGCCACTAACCCTGTTCAACACAAGCCGCGACACGTGGTGCCACTAACCCTATTCAACACAAGCCGGCGACACGTGGTGCCACTAACCCTGTTCAACACAATCCGATCCCACATGTGGAACTGTGTCCTGAGTCCTGAATGGCAATGACCCCAAGTCCGTGGCAGCGACCAAAGCACCAGACTCCCTTCGATCAGTGAGGCATATTTCCATATGCAAGGCCGGCGACACGTGGTGCCACTAACCCTGTTCAACACAAGCCGCGAAACGTGGTGCCACTAACCCTGTTCCACACAAGCCAATCCCACATGTGGAACTGTGTCCTGACTCCTGAATAGCAGTGACCCCAACTTCATGGCAGCGACCACAGCACCAGACTCCCTTCGATTAGTGAGGCGCATTTGCATATGGAAGGCCGGCGACACGTGGTGCCACTGAACCTGAACTACACAGGCCGGTGGGGCCACAACCTATGCACGTGGCTGTGGGCCCTTGCTCACCGCTACCTCTAGCCTACACTGCAGTCAGCAGGGCTCACAATTCAGATACAGTCGTGATTGCAGATGACGCAGTCCAGTAGGCAAGAGACATTGCTCAAGTCAACAACACGTGGCTGTGGGCCCTTCCTGACCTCTGCCTATGGCCTACACTGTGGTCAGTAGGGCTCACAATTCAGATGGAGTCGAGATTGCAGATGACGCAGTCCAGTAGGCAACAGACATTGCTCAAGTCAACAACACGTGCCTGTGGGCCCTTCCTCACCGCTGCCTCCTGCCTCCACTGCGGTGAGTAGGGCTCACAATTCAGAGCGACTCGCGATTGCAGATGACGCAGTCCAGTAGGCAACAGACATTGCTACCAGTGCGGCCAGCCCCGACCACGCATCATCGCTGACTGCGCACACACTAAGTGCTTCAAGTACCACTAACTCTGTGCAGCTCAAGTCAACGCCACGTGGCTGTGGGCCCTTGATGACCGCTGCCTCTGGCCTACAATGCGGTTAGCAGGGCTAACAATTCAAGATTAGTGCCAATGCAAATTGTGTAAGAGAGTATAATCGGTTAAGAAGACTGAATGCTCCCAATCTGTGCAGCTCAAGTCAACATCACGTGGCTGTGGGCCTTTGCTGACCGCTGCCTCCGGCCTACACTGTGGAAGACCGGCGACACGTGATGCCACTAACCCTGTTCAACACAAGCCGGCGACACGTGGTGCCACTAACCCTGTTCAACACAAGCCGCGACACGTGGTGCCACTAACCCTATTCAACACAAGCCGGCGACACGTGGTGCCACTAACCCTGTTCAACACAAGCCGATCCCACATGTGGAACTGTGTCCTGAGTCCTGAATGGCAATGACCCCAAGTCCGTGGCAGCGACCAAAGCACCAGACTCCCTTCGATCAGTGAGGCATATTTCCATATGCAAGGCCGGCGACACGTGGTGCCACTAACCCTGTTCAACACAAGCCGCGAAACGTGGTGCCACTAACCCTGTTCAACACAAGCCAATCCCACATGTGGAACTGTGTCCTGACTCCTGAATAGCAGTGACCCCAACTTCGTGGCAGCGACCACAGCACCAGACTCCCTTCGATTAGTGAGGCGCATTTGCATATGGAAGGCCGGCGACACGTGGTGCCACTGAACCTGAACTACACAGGCCGGTGGGGCCACAACCTATGCATGTGGCTGTGGGCCCTTGCTCACCGCTACCTCTAGCCTACACTGCAGTCAGCAGGGCTCACAATTCAGATACAGTCGCGATTGCAGATGACGCAGTCCAGTAGGCAAGAGACATTGCTCCCAGTGCGGCCCGTCCGCACCAAGCAGCATCACAGGCTCATACATTCTCAATGCTTCTGGTGCCACTAACTGTGCACCTCAACTCAACGCCACGTGCCTATGGGCCCTTGCTGACTGCTACCTCTGGCCTACACTGCGGTCATCAGGGCTCACAATTAAAATTAAGTCTTGATTCATTAATTACAGAGTCCAGTAGGCAAGTAACTATCACAGGCCTAAAACATACATAATATCCTTTTAGTATCCTTGCTTCAAGAACTTTTTTTATATCAGTTATAGCTTTAGTACAGTAACCAAATCCATCTTCAAGTGCAAACGAACACTCATTAGCAGTCTACACTGCGGGCAGCAGAGCTCGCAATTCGAATTTTGGACACGTGGTGCCACTAACCCTGTTCAACACAAGTCGCGACACGTGGTGCCACTAACCCTGTTCAACACAAGCCGATCCCACATGTGGAACTGTGTCCTGAGTCCTGAATGGCAGTGACCCCAAGTCCTTGGCAGCGACCACAGCACCAGACTCCCTTCGATCAGTGAGGCATATTTCCATATGCAAGGCCGGCAACACGTGGTGCCACTAACCCTGTTCAACACAAGGCGCAACACGTGGTGCCACTAACCCTGTTCAATACAAGCCGATCCCACATGTGGAACTGTGTCCTGAGTCCTGAATGGCAGTGACCCCAAGTCCATGGCAGCGACCACAGCACCAGACTCCCTTCGATCAGTGAGGCATATTTCCATATGCAAGGCCAGCGACACGTGGTGCCACTAACCCTGTTCAACACAAGCCGATCCCACATGTGGAACTGAGTCCTGACTCCTGAATGGCAGTCACCCTAACTTTGTGGCCGCGACCACAGCACCAGACTCCCTTCGATTAGTAAGGCGTATTTGCATATGGAAGGCCGGCGACACGTGGTGCCACTGAACCTGAACTACACAGGCCGGTGGGGCCACCAACCTATGCACATGGCTGTGGGCCCTTGCTCACCGCTACCTCTGGCCTACACTGCGGTCAGCAGGGCTCACAATTCAGATACAGTCGCGATTGCAGATGACGCAGTCCAGTAGGCAAGAGACGTTGCTCCCAGTGCGGCCCATCCGCACCAAGCAGCATCACAGGTTCATACATTCTCAATGCTTCTGGTGCCACTAACTGTGCATCTCAACTCAACCCCACGTGGCTATGGGCCCTTGCTGACCGCTACCTCTGGCCTACACTGCGGTCATCAGGGCTCACAATTAAAATTAAGTCTTGATTCATTAATTACAGAGTCCAGTAGGCAAGTAACTATCACAGGCCTAAAACCTACATAATATCCTTTTAGTATCCTTGCTTCAAGAACTTTTTTTTATATCAGTTATAGCTTTAGTACAATCACCAAATTCATCTTCAAGTGCAAACGAACACTCATTAGCAGTCTACACTGTGGGCAGCAGAGCTCGCAATTCGAATTTTGGACACGTGGTGCCACTAACCCTGTTCAACACAAGCAGCGACACGTGCTACCACTAACCCTGTTCAACACAAGCCGGCGACACGTGGTGCCACTAACCCTGTTCAACACAAGCCGATCCCACATGTGGAACTGTGTCCTGAGTCCTGAATGGCAGTGACCCCAAGACCGTGGCAGCGACCACATCACCAGACTCCCTTCGATCGGTGAGGCATATTTCCATATGCAAGGCCGGCTACAGGTGGTGCCACTAACCCTGTACAACACAGGGCCCGACACCTGGTGCCACTAACCCTGTTCAATACAAGCTGATCCCACATGTGGAACTGTGTCCTGAGTCCTGAATGGCAGTGACCCCAACTTCGTGGCAGCGACCACAGCACCAGACTCCCTTCAGTTTTATTTGTTGTTGTTTTGTTTAACTAAAATGTTTTATATGTAAATCTATACATGACTAAGATTCTTGTTTGTCCAACCGCACAGGGACAATGCCGGGCCCAAGAATGTTGTTGGGGGTATGTTGGTAATGTGGGAAAAGGGTGCGTTACCTGCTGATGTGGGGAGAGGCAGCGTGAAAGGGGTATCTCTCACAGAAAGAACTCCGGTATCTTTTCAGAAATGCCTCGGACAGATGCCAGCTGACGGACTGAATCACAAAATGGCTTTTCAATGCTTATGTAACGTGACTTATGAACAGTTCGCACCCAGGCTCGCAGAGGGACAACTGCGGCCCGTCCGCTCCACTCACAGATGCAGTACTACGAGCCGTCCGCTCCCAAAGGAACAGGAGCGTAGTAGCTCGCAGAGGTACAGGCACAGCAGCGTACTAGCTCGCAAAGGTAGACAGCTGCGAGCCGACGGACTGGCTTCTAACGGCATAGCTGCGAAGTGGTGATGTTGGGCAGAGGTAGCGTGAAAGGGTTATCTCGCACAGACAGAGCTCCGCTATATTAAATTGCCCCCGGGACCTTTCTTTTATATTTTCACTCGATGTGAGAAAGCGCGCTTTCTGGACCAAGACCTTTCTCCCTATCAAATTTGGCATAATTCCGTTCAGCAGTTTGACCTGTAGCCTTGTCTAAAGTTTCCTATGGAAAATCCATTGAGAAAACACGTTTTCACCCCCCCCACATAGCTACCTGTCGCAGGCGTACTCGCTGTTGGTGTGCAGGTCAGTGGTCTAGTTGTCAACATGTCACGGCCACTCCCTGAGGGCAGGTTTCCACACACACCACACCCATCCGGCACATGCGTCACAGGCCATGTGACCACACAAATATAATGGATCGACAACGTCACATCCTTTATTGCCGGTGGTGACTGGATGGCGGACGCTCCACGGGTCTCAATCATAAAGAGTCCATGAAAAGTTGCGCAGAGGGTTAGTGCTACCCGCAGCTGATGTGGCCGTCAGGGGCCTACTACCATGTGGCACGGACTTGAGTTGCACAGGGTTAGTGCCACCCGAAGCTGATGTGGCTGTCAGGGGCCTACCACCACGTGGCGCGGACTTGAGTTGCACAGGGTTAGTGCCACCCGAAGATGATGTGGCCGTCAGGGGCCTACTACCACGTGGCGCGGACTTGAGTTGCACAGGGTTAGTGCCACCCGAAGCTGATGTGACCGTCAGGGGCCTACCACCACGTGGCGCGGACTTGAGTTGCACAGGGTTAGTCGCACCCTAAGTTGTATGGCCATCAGCGGCCTACCACCACGTGGCGCTGACTTGTGTTGCACAGGGTTAGCAGCACCAAAAGCTGATGTGGTCTCCGCCATTGATGACTCAGGACTCAGCAACATGTGTGGGATCTGCTGGGCCGCAGAGCGGGTCCACATAATGAGCACCAAGCCATGGTGGCGGGACCGGGCCCTGGAGCTTTCACGGGCACGTGGAGTGCCCACTGGTAGACACTCCGGTGGCAGCAGGTAATTATTTGGTCATGGATGCGCAGGGGCGGCAGTGTCTCTCTCTCTCTCTCTCTCTCTCTACTTCCCTCTCTTCACTCTCTCTCTCACTCTTTTCCTTCCTTTCCTTCTATCTCTCCCACTCTCTCTCCCTTCTCCCTTTCTCACTCCCTTTCTTTCCTTCCCTCTCTTTTTCTCTCTGGCTTTTTTTTCCTTCTCTCTTTCTCTGTGTCTCACTCCTTTGATATGCGCATTACACACGTCCTTATTTTGTGCTTTATTTTCCAGGCTGTGTCGTCGACATTAATGGACCCGACAGGAGTCTTCCGCCTTGTTGTTTTGTGTTCAGTTTGTTAAATTTAGTTTATCCTCTATATGTACAGGAAACATAAAGTTTTGAACAAAAAAATAAATTTCAATAAAGTTTTTGGTTGTTACTTAAGTGCTGTGTGACTCTTTCTCGTTCTTATTACTGTTATTTAGTGGTGTCCACCATGGTGTTAAATTTTGGGGCAGTTATCGCGGGAATACTGGTGATGTCTGCAGTTTGCACCAGCTTCTGAATAGTGTGTTAGAGTTATCTCAACTTTAGTTGCATTAAAGTGCTGATAATGAGATGCAGAGTAGGCGTTCCCGTGCAAAAACACACGAGGTGCACCTTTGCGATTTATTCTAAATACTAAAATCCTGTATTGAATTGCACTGTGGTAGTGAGTGCATTTACAGTGTACACACAAAATCAATGAAGAAATCTCATTGTATTTATATTGATTGGGAATAGTGGGTCAGGTGCTGAATCTTGACGGGATACACTGCCCAGTTCGTTTATTTTTCTGTACACGAAAAAACCACATCACAACTTTCACAACGAAAGGCAAAAACTGCGATGCGAAACAAATTCCGGCGATAAGCCGCGTTAGCACCAGGGATTTTACACCTGCTTTCTGTTGGTGTTAAGCAGGACGACTACTTGCAGCATGAAAGGGAACACAGCCAAGAGCCACACCGGAACACCCACAGGTGCCATAGAGTCAATGAGCATGATACACGGATACCCATGAGGGCCACAACACTCATCGCAACAACCCCAGGACCGCCAACGCCCCCCGAACCCGAATCTGAGCAAGTGTGTCCGTGTGGTCATTGTGTTAGCATGATGGGCACGGGCCCTCCAACATCACAGTGTGCTGTCTTCAGCGGACGTTACCATGTCACCTCAGCGTTGGCAGTGAGCCTGGACATGTAGCTACGCACGCATCCTCCTGCATGCACAAGCGGCATGTGCTGGTCCGGCGTACACAGGTCAGCGCAGGGGTGTGCCTATCCGGCAAGGGGAACGGGGTGTCTCGGACATGTCCGTGTGCAAGAAGTGCGGTAAGTGTGTCTCTGTGTTCTGGTGTGGCCGCCACAAGGGCCGCAGCAGTCGATGTTGTAAAGGGGCATGCACCACCTCCAAACGGCAGTGTCACGGTGTGATTGGAATGCCGCAGGACATGCGCGAATAGGCATTACAATGGTGTGCCGTAGGAGTGCACGGGATACAACAGCGCAGCGCACAAAAGTGTGGGGGCTCATGGGAGGGAGGAGCAGCATTTTGGCAACGTAACACACAGTGAACCCGCCCATGTGCCACGTGCTGGGCATCTCATCCATGATGACCAGGGTCGCAGACATCCCACAACACCCACGACCGGCCTTTGTACACATCCTGTATGAATGCAGCTGGAGAAGTTACTGTAGGGATGAAAGGTTCTTTGTTTGAGCTATCTTGCACTAACACATCTGCTGCTTCGAGAAGGAACTTGCAAGTGGCCAGCCCCCCCTGACAGATACGATAATATTTGCATCCGTCTCCCACACTACGCACTGCCCGATTTGAGAACAACGAGTACACATCCCACACTCAAAAGTCCTTCGTCGTAGTTAGCGTGCGTGAAATGGCCTTCACACGTAGTCCCACCACACCCCTGCCCTGCACCCATTGCACACAGACCCGGCTCATTGCACCAAGCTGTGCCATTTCATCCACAAGACTGGCACACGGCATGCCAGTGCAGCTACAAGCAGAGCCACTGACGCAATGGCAGGGCATCCCGAACACATGGTCAACTCCATTCACGTCCACCTAAACCTTGCACGTCTGCTGCATGTCCTGGGTGCACTGCCTTCGGCAGTGCTGCGGATCACTTACCGGCTGAGCTTCCGCATTGCGGACGTCACCTGCGTTCAACCTGTATTGCAATGTTGCACGTGCCTATCCGAGTGGTGCATGGACGTGTGCCTCTCCAACGTGTGCGTAGCTGACATGGATTACTACGGGTGTGTGCGCCCCCTGTTGGCCCACGACCAGGAGTGTCATGGTGATGCCCGTTTATGGCATGCATGGATGTTTGGCATGCATGGATGTTTGGCATGCATGGATGTTTGGCATGCATGTTGGGAACTGGGCCTGGGAGATTGCACGTGTCGTAGTATGCAGTGAGCAAATTGACCCACTTCCCGATTCTGCTTTGGTGCACATTGGGTACAGTGCTTGGAGTCAGCACATCTGTCCCGGTCAGCTGATGGATTACGTCGACGACATGTCAAATATTGTGGCCAACCATCACTCATTAGAGATAGTGGCTTACGCAGCTGCACTCGCGTTCATGGACCAGTGACAAGGTACCTGCAACCACGACTCGATGTGCCACATTGCACGTGTCCCGCCGCATCATTGCACGTTGTGCATCTGGTCACATGTCCCAAGACGACAGTGGACATGGCTGCATTAGTGTCGACTCATGTCCGAGGCGCGGACAACCAACGCTGCTTGACACTGATGTGTGTTGGTGATGGACTACCCCGAGGTGACCATAGACGTTTTCCTACGTTCCTTATTCAGGCATGCTGCTGCATTTGTCTGCATATCATGGCACTACTCTTGGCCGTACTGACACGCACTTTTTTTTATAAAGTTTCCACATTTTCACTTGTCTCCAAATGTGTTGTGTCTTCATTTGTATGCCAATGTGTGTGTCACGGACTCTCTGGCTGCCTGCCATACGTGAATTGCTACCCCATCCGGACTGTGGGTTTGTACTTATGCGTTCTCATGTGCCTGTTTCGTACTGACGCTTTTGGACGTTTATCCGCCACAGGCGAGTGCATTTGTGTCCTGTGTTAGATTGTGCGAATGTTTGTGTTTGGACAACATTGTGTTGGATGTTGGTGTGCTCTGCTTCCTATGTGTGTGTGCTGCATTCTGTGTGAGATGTCCCTTCATGTGAGGTATTGTTCACCCTTCTCCCTTTCAGGCAGTGTGGTTTTCACTTCTGTGCTTGTTCAGTGGTGTGATGTTGGCGGGTTGTGTGACTTGTGCTCCTTGTTGGTGTGTTTCATTTTAGCCATGGTTTGTCTGTAGTTGTGCTGTACTTAATTGTGCATGTGTGCCATTGTGCCCATCTCCCCCGTCCACCCACTCCCTGCTTGTTCCTCTTCCTGGTGCTGTTGTGTCTGTAATTTTGTTACTCCACACATAAATACATGTAAAGAACAAATTAGAATAGTTCCTTGATTCTTTTAGATTGCAAAACTTCTCTCTATTGGTTATTTTTGAATTTTCCATATAAACAGTTTTTTTAATATTCAAGGACACATAGAAGTCAAAAGTGCAACGTATTCTATCAACACACTTTCTAGAACATTCTACAACACGTGCAGGTTAAAAGTTCATCAATTTTTTTAAACTTAACGATATTTTTGCAACATTTTCTCGAACATTTAACGGCACGTGCAGGTTAAAAGTTCACGATTGTTTTAAGTTCGAACAGTGCCTTCCAAATGCAAGTAGCAGGTGTGGTTGAGTTGACCAAATGTTATCCTATCATATGTACTCCACGTTTAAACTGCTTTTTCTTAACCAATCACAAAGATGCTTTTCCACAAAACGAATGTGCACCCTACTTTTAAAAAACAATGCTTTTCATCTCCCAATCAGTTATCGTTTTGAATGAGAAAAAAAAGTAGTTCCCCACCTTTAAACATATCTCTTATTCTACGAACGGACTGCATGAGCTACGGACATCTATCCATACTTCCCAGCCAGACCTTCAAAATGCTAGTGTGGATCGTAGGACATAGCTATGTTTTCTGGTGCAAGAGGTATGCAGAACAGAGACGTATTGACTTATACCTAGGTTTACAAAATGTGGACATTAAATGGTTTGGACAGAGAGGATTGAAGTGGCACCAATTGTTGCCTTTGGTTAAAACCTGTTTGCATCTCCAACACCCTGACCTCATAATTGTGCACTGTGGTGGAAACGACCTAGGCACATTGACTGGTGTAGGTTTGGAAATGCTAATGAAAGACACCTTTCGACAATTGATGTTGCTTTTGCCTCAAACTGTCTTTGTATATTCCAATATATGCCAAAGACAGAAGTGGAAATGGTCAAACCAATTTTGTCCTCAGATTGAAAAATCTAGGAAGAATGTCAACAAAGCTGTGTCTGCATACCTCAGAGACCATAGAATGGGGTCGATCTACAACAACAACATACGTTTTGATATGGCTGATATCTACAGAAGTGATGGAGTACACTTCACAGATCAGGGAAATCGAGTTTTTCTGAATAACCTGAAGCTGTGCATCCGCACTTATATGTAGCTCCAACTAATAAACACAAGGGCTCTTTTTAGAGCCGCCTTATATTCCCAATATCGGTTCGCAGAGTGACAGCTGCGATCCGGCTAGCACAGGGAGACCTGCGGGCCGTCGGGCAGGCTCGCAGAGGGAGAGCTGCGGCCCGTCGGCTCGCACATGGAGAGCTACGGGCCGTCGGCTCGCAAACGCACACCAGTGTGCTGGCTCGCAGAGGGAGAGCTCGGGTCTAACTCGCAAGGGGACACCAACGGGCCAACGGCCCTGCTAGCAGAGACACACCTATCATCTAACGGACTGGCTCGCACATGTACAGCTAGGGACATGACGGCTCGCAGACGCAGACCTGCGAACTGACGGACTGGTACTGTTTTATGCTTTAGGGTAGTACAGTGGTGTTTGTGTACTGTAGGGGGTTCGTGCTGGAGGTAGCGTTTTAGGGTTTAAGGTAGTGCAGTGGTGTTTGGGTAGTGTAAGAATCGTGCTGGAGGTAGTGTTTTAGAGTTTACGACAATGCAGTAATGTTTGGGTAGTGTAAGGGGTCATGCTGGGAGTACTGTTTTGGGGTTTAGGGTAGTGCAGTGGTGTTTGTGTAGTGTAGGGGGTCATGCTGGGAGTAGTGTTTTAGGGTTTACGGCAGTGCAGTGGTGTTTGGGTAGTGTAGGGGGTCATGCTGGGAGTAGTGTTTTAGGGTTTACGACAATGCAGTGGTGTTTGGGTAGTGTAGGGGGTTGTGCTGGGGCTAGTATTTTAGGGTTTAGGGTTGTGCAGTGGTGTTTGGGTAGGGGGTCGTGCTGGGGGTAGATTTAGGGTTTAGGGTAGTGCAGTGGTGTTTGGGTAGTGTAGGGGATCATGCTGGGGTAGTGTTTTAGAGTTTACGACAGTGCAGTGGTGTTTGAGTAGTCTATGGGTAGTGTAGGGGATCGTACCGACAGACTGACTCACAGAGCTCCGAGCCGACGGACGGCCTTCTAAAGGCATAGCCGCGACCTGGTGATATGAAGAGAGGCAGCGTGAAAGGCATATCTCACACAGACACAGATGCCAGTGTTGCCTCGCAGAGGTAAAACTACGAACCCGATGGCTTCTACACGGAGAGATGCGAGCTGACGGAGTAAATCACAAAATGGCTGGCAACACTTCCTGGTTGCAACCATTCACAGCCAATAAGCCGCAAGCTGGTGCTTGTAACCCCTCAGCCAATCACATGTCAGAATTCTCAAATATCGATATCAGTAAAATTTGATATTTCTCAAAAACTACTGAACGGATTTACACCATTTAAACAAAAGCGTGCTTTCTGGACCATCACCTTTCTCCCTGCCAAATTTGGCGTAATTCCGTTCAGCAGTTTCACCTGTAGTCTTCTGTAAAGTTTCGTATGGAAATTGCATGCAGAAAACACGTTTTAGGACCCTCTTTTTTCTCAGCCCCTCCTACACCATTCACCCCCAAACTTTCAATACAAGAGCTAATAAAAAAAGAGAAACTTTTTCGATAATTTCATAAAGATTCGTCAAACGACGCCAAACTTACAAGCACATAGAAGGCTCCAGAAGGGGGGCCGCGCAACCCCCTCCGAACATGAGTGAAGCCCCGGGGCTGCGCAGACCCCAGCGCACCCCGCAACCCCTGCGAGCCCCTGCTATTATTTTTTAAGAAATACCCCCGGAACCTAGCCCACCCAAGGGCCTCATTAAAATGAAACGCAAGTACCCGCGACCCCAGCGCAAATTTTTGCCGATTTTTTATTTTTTATTTAAATGGTTTTTTGGGCCCTGGGGGTCCTTCTGGGTCCCCCTGAGTAGGCCTAGGGGGTCAGGGTTTTTCTACCCTGCCCCCTTCTCTTGCTTTATACCTTTGTTTCTCCGTTTTCGGGTGACTCACTTCTACTGAGCCACAAGATGGCTGCCAACACTTCCTGGTTTGGACTACTAGCAGCCAATCACAGTGAAGCTCGCGCACGCGACTTAGGCTCCTCCCAGATATCGAACCCTTTATTTTTCTAATTTCTCAGCAACTACTGAACGGATTTACACCATTTTTAAAAAGGTCGCTTTCTGACCCAAGCACTACCTTTCTGCCAAATTTGGAGTAATTCCGTTCAGTAGTTTCGGCTGTAGCCTTGCACAAAGTTCCCTATGGGAAATTGATTTTTTGACTCGTATTTTTTGAATTTCTCAAAAACTACTGAACGGATTTACACCATTTAAAAAAAAGGTCGCTTTCTGAACCAAGCTCTACCTTCTTGCCAAATTTGGGGTAATTCCGCTCAGCAGTTCGGGCTGTAGCTCGTCGCAAAATTTCCTATGGAAATTAACATGGAGAAAACGAGTTTTGGGACCCCCCTTTTTTCTCAGCCCCCACTTGACGAATCACCCCCAAACTTTCAGGATAGGAGCTGACCTGGATAGGCTTTTTTTTGGACAATTTCAGGAAGATTGGTCAAACGACGCCAAAGTTATTAGCAAATCAAAAAATGCTTTTCCTATGGAAACTAGGTTCTAACTATAACTACCTACTGGCGACCGCCAGTAGGTAATATATATATGTATATATATCCAATAACATTAACAAATGTAAAAAACAAACCATTTCTATTGCTAATAAAAAAATTCAACAAATTAAAAATTTACAATTTGCAAAAAAATTAATTGCATATTAAAAACATTAATATTCTAAGTTTACAAAAACAAAAACATAATAATATAAATGTAAACAATATAAAGTAAACTTTAACATTTTACAATTAATACATATACTATTTCTACTAATTTATGCAAGAATAGGCAAAGTGTTGGACTCAGGAGGGGTAACATTTACTTGTCCCACTCCAAGCAGTGCAACAGTAGGGAATTTGTTGGATTGCATGGGTGTTACATGGGTGTTAAAGTTACTATTCCCACTCCAGTCAGTGCAACAGTAGGGTAATTGTTGGATTGTAGGGGGATACAATTTACTATTACCACTTCAGTCAGTGCAACAGTAGGGAAAGTGTTGGATTGCAGAGGGGTAAAATGTACTATTCCCTCTCCAGTCAGTGCAACAGTAGTTAAACTGTTGGATTGCGGAGGGGTAAAACTTACTATTCTCACTTCAGCCAGTGCAAGATGAGAGAAAGTATTGGATTGGGTGGGGGGGGGTAAAAATTACTATTCCCACTCCACTCAGTCCAACAGGAGTAAAAGTTTTGGATTGCGGAGGAGTAAAATGTACTATTCCCAATCCAGTCAGTGCAACAGTATTTAAACTGTTGGATTGGGGAGGGGCAAAATATACTCTTCCCACTCCCGTCAGTGCAATATTAGGGAAAGTGTTGGATTGCGGAGGGGTAAAATTTACTAATCCCACTCCAGTCAGTGCAACAGTAGGGAAAGTGTTGGATTGCGGGGGGGTTTGAAATTTACTGTTCCTACTTCGGCCAGTGCAAGCTTAAGGAAAGTGTTGGATTGCGAGGGGGGAAATGTACTATTCACACTCCACTGAGTGCAACAGGAGGAAATGTTTTGGGTTGCAGAGGAGTAAAATTTACTATTCTCACTCCAGTCAGTGCAACAGTAGGGGAACGTGTTGGATTGCGAAGGGGTAAAATTTACCATTTCCACTCCAGTCAGTGCAGCACTAGAAACAGACTAATTAACTTGAACAAAATAAAATAATTTCAAAAACATACTAAATAACAAAAAAATATAGCTATGTAAATATAAAAAATGTTTTTGTATAAAACTAACTAAATTAAATATTTATTACAATGTTTAATACATATCCTAAATCACTACCAATATTATTATAATTAAAATGCCAAACTATTTTCTCAAAATAATATTAACTAATAAATACAATGTTATTAAGATTTAAAAAGCACAACACAATTAACACATACAATAACAAACAACATAATTATAAAACATTAATTAACTATTTTTAAATGTATTATTACGTAAATAACTTTCTACCCTGAATTTCTACAAGTACACAACACATATCTAAAATTAATTTTCAAAATGATATTATTCAGACATTTTACATAATTCAATATTTATTAAAATATTATTAATAATTTCTATTATTAAAATAATGATATTTAATTACCTCCTCACCCTTTATCAATACAAAACAAACAACCCACACCAAATATATAAACGCAAAATATATTATTGACATGATGTTCAAATTTAATTGTCAATTGAACAATCATTATTAATAATTCTCTATAAAAATTTACTTCTCACCCTTTACTCCTACAAATGCCATAACTCACACCTATTATATAACTTAAACAATATCTTAATTACATATTTTACATAACTATTTATCATTTTGATAATTACGATAAATTAACATTCTTAACTAATTATTATAACTAAGAGGCCGATTACAATGGCGAAAGGACCGTCACCGCCTGGCGGTCCTTCCCACTTCGGACCGCGATTTTCCCACCGCCAGATTACTATTGGCAGTAAGATCCAGACCGCGGCGGACGCAAAGACCGTCCGCCATGGAACCGCCACAGGCAATCGTTCCGATTGCCTGGCGGAGCGGTCTGCATCCATAAAATGGTGGCGGTGCCTAGCAGGCACCGTCCGCCAAATTAGGATGCTGTCTTCAGCCAGCCTTTCCGTGGCGGATAAGCCGCCATTGAAAGGCTGGTGGAGATTGGTTTTGGGGGCCCGTTGCGGGCCCCCCTTGTGTTGGGGGGTGGTGTTTGTGCACTGGGGGGGTACCCATGATACCCCCCTACATTTCACTGCACCAAGTGGCAGGCACCGTGTGGTGCCTGCCACGTAGTGCAGTGAAATGCACAACATGCGGGTCAGCAGCACCCGCCGCAATGCAAATGTGCAAAATGCGACCGCCATGGTGGTGGTCGCATCCTAATTGGGTGTGCAGGATCGCCGCATGTATTGCGGACGGTCCCGGTCACCACCACGATGGCGAACGGACTCCAGTCCATCCGCCATCGTAATCGGCCCCTAATTTCCTACACACCTTTTATCCATACAAAAACACTAAAACACACACTAAAAAAATACATTATTGTATTACACAATTTACATAATTAATTGTCAATTAAATTATTATTAAATTTAAGATACATTTAACATAATTAATTATAAATTACATCATTAATATTACTTAAAATGATGTATTAATCAATTTAAATTAATTTACTTCCCACCCTAAACCCCTACAAAACACAGAACCGGCACCTGAAACTAAATAAAAAATAAATTATACAATTATAAAAAATAATTATCAATTAAAGAAAAACAATAATTGAAAATGAATTATAAATTAATTATAATTAATTTAACTCCCACCCTTTACCCCTATAAATCCCACAACCTGCTACGGTACAAAAAATATATATGTATACTTATATTTAAAAACTACTAACAATTAAAAAACTAATATTAAAAAACATTAACAATAATTAAACAAACATTTTATTAAATTTGCAATTAAAATACATAAAAATAACGATATCCTTAACAGCGATATTTTTTATAAACTATATAAATAATTATGTTTGTTTCTCTTACATGTACCACTACAATCTAGGGTATACTATTAACTATTGCATGGATCTTAAGGTTCAATCTATATACTGACTTTTCAATTAATTATTCTCGGATTGAATTGGCCAATTGTATCCCCTATCATTCGTCTCATTGACTGTTGTCGGCTATTTTTAGTTTATTTACTTGTTTTCTCCATAATTCTATTTTTTAGTTCATTATGGTTTTTCATGGTTTATTACTATGATTGTAATACTTACTTTCTAACACATTTAATTTAGAATTCAATCGGACTCATTATCGTCAACGCATTACACATGCGATTTTATAACTTGCTAGGGCATACGCTTTGGCCTTTCACCACTCCAAAATGGTGCTATGTTTCCAGGCCTAAGACCATAGGTTGGACATAGTCCCTTCTCTATGTTCTTCCGGCATATACTGCCGGTAGCCGGCATCCTCGCTGGCAACATACTGACCGGTTTACTTGTGACTCCAGGTAATGGGTTTCCTATGACTTTTGAGCCTATTTGTGAAGTGAACATAGTCGGGTGAGAACTAACTCACCCGAACTTAACTTTACTTACGGTTCTCTTTTCCGATCTCAATCAGCTGCATCATGCAAGCAGGTTACTTGGTCGATTCGAGTATATCTCTATCCGCCTGCCGAGCACCATGTTTTATTGCCCACATGGTAGCGATATCAATAACTGAAGCTATCCTTACACCGGAATTAATCTTTACATATTCTGTGTATATTTAATGTGATTCAGCTTCACCCTTAAGACTCGGAATACTTTTCTAGAATATTCTTATGCTCAGAGCAGCATGCTCACTCACAGGCTGATCTAACTTACATTCATGATGGCATATATAACACTATGCCTCACGCTTAGATATTCATTTTTTGTTTACAGGAATCTCACTACTCCGAGCCCTGACTTAATTGGCCATTAAGATATAATGGGGTAACCCATAGAAGTCAATGGACCTGGGTAATAATTGGTATAGAAAAACAATGGTCCTAGACTTATGTTAAATTTTAGTTGTCTGAAACAATCATAAACAGCATGAGGTACATATATAGTTTAAATCAATAATGTACCATTAACTTATTTAAAGAGCATTCAAATATATCCTCAAAATTCAAAGAAGGCACTATTGCTTTTGGTGACTCGTATTTTATTCGGTCACTTTTCATAACATATTATCATATTCAATGTTCAAGATAAAGGAGTGGTTGCTCCAAGGAAAAATGTGAAGAAAGAAAGTGCTCGTGAAGTAAGATAGAATAAACAAAAGGGGATCCAATCAAGCAAAACAATGATTCATCATTATTTACATTACAATCTCATAAGCAAAACTGGTTGTGATTCATGATTGCACCAGTTCTACATTAGGGCCTGTCCAATGGTTAATTCATAGTTATTCTTTATGTTCTTTCTCAAAAGTTAGCAAACAACGTTCGTCTGTAAGCAAGTAGGGCTGGGATAGTATACAGTACAGGCCCCGAACAGGGGAGAGTGTCGACGTTTCGACCCTAGTGCAATGAGGGCAGTTTGTATCCTCTGCGAACGGGTCTTCCTCAAGACAGAAAGGAGGGATGGGGGAGCAACTGATCATGGGTGATGCACAGTAAAAGTGCCGCCCCTAGTTATGGATTTAAAGGTCTTCAATCAATGGGTGAGAAAAATCGCCCACAGCGTCTCAATGAATCATCTTTGCTCGCTCGAGCAGACCAGCTGGATTCCCCCGGGCTGTGCGAAGATGATTCATTGAGACGCTGTGGGCGATTTTTCTCACCCATTGATTGAAGACCTTTAAATCCATAACTAGGGGCGGCACTTTACTGTGCATCACCCATGATCAGTTGCTCCCCCATCCCTCCTTTCTGTCTTGAGGAAGACCCGTTCGCAGAGGATACAAACTGCCCTCATTGCACTAGGGTCGAAACGTCGACACTCTCCCCTGTTCGGGGCCTGTACTGTATACTATCCCAGCCCTACTTGCTTACAGACGAACGTTGTTTGCTAACTTTTGAGAAAGAACATAAAGAATAACTATGAATTAACCATTGGACAGGCCCTAATGTAGAACTGGTGCAATCATGAATCACGACCAGTTTTGCTTATGAGATTGTAATGTAAATAATGATGAATCATTGTTTTGCTTGATTGGATCCCCTCTTGTTTATTCTATCTTACTTCACGAGCACTTTCTTTCTTCACATTTTTCCTTGGAGCAACCACCCCTTTATCTTGAACATTGACTATGATAATATGTTATGAAAAGTGACCGAATAAAATACGAGTCACCAAAAAAGCAATAGTGTGTGCCTTCTTTGAATTTTGAGGATATATTTGAATGCTCTTTAAATAAGTTAATGGTACATTATTGATTTAAACTATATATGTACCTCATGCTGTTTATGATTGTTTCAGACAACTAAAATTTAACATAAGTCTAGGACCATTGTTTTTCTATACTGACTTAATTGGCAGCATATTTACCCTTCTATCATTCTCATTATCTACTGATACAAGCATACCTTACTATCTCTGATGCATATACAAAATCTTGTTTCTATGCATGCCTTAAACTTATGCATACCACGTTCTATCCTTACAGTGGGACATTGCCCTTTACTCTATACAACCTTATCTAGAAGGTAATTCAACATATGATGTGATATCACACCTAGGAATACAGGAATTCTTGACCTTCCACTCTGTCATATCCAGACAGGAGGTAAGCTTAAGAATACCCGAGCATTACGCTTACATACAATAATTCATGGTCAATGGGTTTTACCCTAATCTCTTTTTATTATTGCAATCTTTCTTGTCAATACATAGGTCTGACCACGGGACCACTACACAGTTCAGGTACAATATGCCTTCTGAGTGAGCACACGCAGAATGAATTCAATATTTCACTTTACTTTCCAGAACACAGATATAATTGTCCTTCACCTTATAAACCTGGGCGGTATGATAGACACATGGATTTTCCACATTTGTCACACAAGTTTGTCACATGTCACGATAGTTCTACAGACGTGCTTGAGTTCAATGCGACAGATGTTTCTTCACTTTTTGCATGACTTGTATTGATCTACACAGTATGTCACAGGAATATAGCCATATAAACTTTTGATATGAATTTGGCATGGGTTTCCACGTTTGCAATGACAACCAGGTCACACATTGAGTGTGATGGTGCTGTAAGCACTTGAGGTTTGGTTAAGAGCATGTACTGTAATCGCTCTATGAAAACTATGTTATATAGATATTTTTTGGAATACAACGTTGCTATTTGCATTACTTTTAGCCCTGATGAAGTCGTAGGGATAATTCCCGGATATGACGAAACACGTGTTGGCTAAGGCTAAAAGAAGATCATCTGAAGAAGATGAAATAAAACACAACACCTGAAGACAAGACGACAGATCATTTGTCTATTTATTAACTCTGAAGATATTTTGTACAAAACTGTAATTGATTGGAATGTTGTGTGCTTCAAACCTTTAAATTATTGTTCACCAGTCCTAGGATGGTACCAGGGTAGTAGGGTGTATCTTCCCATCATTGAATGCACCGCAGGCGTTTACCCTGTTCGACAAACACACATATGTAATACTGTAAGAGCGCCTGACACCTCACCAACACCCAGCTCTGAAACCAATTCTCATTATCAGGAACAGGCCTAGGCCTCAGTACACAAGTTAGATTTGAGTGATTCCAAGAGTAAAGTAAACGTCATGATACCCGATTCATGAGCAGTCAGACACTTATGGCACGGGACCATGCATATATACCATGCAGTGGAAATACCTTTTCCAACACCCATCATCTAAATTTTCATTTTGTTCCTGCCAGAATTCATATCTAGTACTTCTGGAATTCCCTTTTGTGTGTTGTTGGGTCCTTTTGGAGTTCACCCGGTGGCTGTGGGAATGCTTGCTGCTTCCCTTGAAATGCAGGTATTTGTCCCTTGGGCTGTCTGGTGCATCGAGGACTGTAGTGAATCCCTGGACTTTTCGATGCTCCGGCATCTTGTTCCACTCCTCTCACACTTTTATGAGCTTGTGCTGATCGAAGATTACTTATTATCTTCCCCTGCCTGGGTATTTCTGCGGCTGTCTTGTTGCTGGCTCTGACACCCCTCCTATCTTACAACCATGTCAGCCTTTGCCACCTTTAATGTGTACCATCTCATCTACCGAAATTGCTCCGGCAGTTTCAGCTTTCAGGATTTGCCCCTTTGCCCTAACTTTAATTTAATGGGGAGAGATGGATGGATAGCTCCTTAAGAATTCATTATTTATTTTTTGTAAGGGAGTGATACTTTTTTATATTGAACTGGTTCATTACTATAGTTTTATCAATTTCTGTGTATTTGAGCATCATTTCACTTACTTTTACTTTCTTTTTTCTTTATTCTGACATGCTGTAAATCATTTCTGTACTAACTAGGTACGGATTGCGGGTAATATTGTAAAAAGTGCTTTAGCAACTACTCTAAAATGCTAAATAAATAGTGTGTGCATAGTTTGCTTACATTTGATTAAATCAGTTTTAAACAATGTGTGCTTTAGGACATTCTACAAAGAAATCCATTTTATAATAGTGCTCAAAAAGTTAATAAAATTTAACATCTTTTAAACTATGAAATCCTTCATCACAGTTCGTTAAACGTGAAGTCCGTAAAGAAGGATTTTTTTGATCTTGCAAAGATTTTAAACATGCATATGCCACTATAATATTTATGTGCCTGTATATCTATGTCCTATAATGCAATTAAGGGATAATAGAGGCATGGTCATCAACTATGAGGCTGAGCGGTTTGCAATGTCACCAGAACATGATATTAAGACAAATCATAGCGATCCCTATTGAGGCAGGAGACTCCTGAGCTGCTTTATGAGCCTAGGCTAATAGTTACATTTAGCTGAGAGTCCACTGCTGAAGATGGTGTTTGGGAAGGGAGTTGGAATAATAAGAGGAAAGATGCTATAAGTGTTAGAGATGTTAGTTCCTTAACAGGGAGTGGGAAGGAGACGGCTAGGTTCACAGGATGGGTATTTAATGTCTTTGAGTAGCGTCTTGCTCGGAAGAGACAGTATTTTAAGTTAGAAAATCCAACAAGATTGGTGTTAGGTTTGCAAGACTTTTCTTTTTTTTATCAACCCCAATTTCCAGCCTAGTGCAACAAAGACAACAGCACTATGTTTACAACTCAGTTCTTTTTCACACATTGATGATACCTGTTATTTGAAATCCTCTACATTAATGTTAGAAAACAGCTAGTATTTAAATTTCCATATTTGTTTGGAAGAAATTAATGTCACTACTGATCATTCTCCCAAGAAGTCTTATTTCATAACTATTTTCTATCAATATTCCTAAACATCCTTTAGAAAGAGGTTGCCTAAATATACTGTTAACACTATTTTTGAAGTTCTAATATGTTGAAACCAATGCATTTTTCCTACTGTTTTTTGGAATGCCCTCTTTGCCACTGATTATCCCTCGAACTGGAAATTTCAAATGTTAGTAGTCTACTGGTCAAGATTTTATTAAACTTCAGCATTTACACTTAACCCTCTATAACCAATCAATCAAGTAGTATTTGTATACCCCGGGGGGTATCCAGGCATTGTGCTACAGGTCTCAGTCGAAGAGCCAGGTCTTGAGTCCCTTCCTGAAGTGGATCAGCGAGGGTGCAGGGTGGAGGGGGAGGGTGTTCCAGGCTCTGGCAGCGAGGTGAGGGAAGGAGCGTTCTCTGGAGTGGCTGCGGCGTATACGTGTTGTCTGAGTGGGGGCAAGGTATGTGGATGCAGAGGTTTCTGGTTGGCTGGTGGAGGATCAGGCAGTGGTTCATGTAGGCTGTTCCTTGGTTGTGGAGTGCTTTATAGGTGTGGGTCAGGAGCTTGAAATGGCATCTCTTCTGGACATGGAGCCAATGGAGGTCTTTTAGGTACTGGGTATTGTGTGTCCTATTGGACAGGTTGAGGATCAGTCTGGCTGCTACGTTCTGGATTGTCTGGAGTCTTTACATGAGTTTGGTGGTGGTGCCGGCATAGAGTGCATTGCCTTAGTCTAGCCGACTGGTGATGAGGGCCTGAGTCACCGTTTTACTTGTGCTAATAGGGAACCATCCGAAGATTTTGCAGAGCTTGCAGATCATGTGGAAGCAGGTTGAGGAGACAGCATTGACCTGCCCTTTCATGAAGAGTTCGCTGTCCAGGATGATGCTGAAGTTGCGGGCATGGTCTTTCAGCATGGAGGTAGGTCTGTGTTCCGCTTGCCACCAGGAGTCGTCCCGAAGGGCGGTGTGTCTGCTGAAGATCAGAACTTCAGTTTTGTCCATGTTGAGTTTCAGGTAGTTGTCTTTCATCCATGTCATGACATTCTTCATGCAGTTGTGGAAGTTGGTCTTGGTCGAGGTGGGTCCGCTGAGTGTGAGAGGACGAGCTGTGTGTCATAGGTGTAAGAGATGATGTTGATGTCATGTGATCTGACGATGCCTGCGAGTGGTGTCATGTAGATGTTGAAGAGGGTTGGGCTGAGGGATGAGCCTTGGAGTACTCTGCAGATGGTGTGCTTGGGTTACGAGGTGAAGGCGGATTCTCTGGGTGAGTCCCGTTGTCAGATCTAGGGTGGTGCGTGTGCAAGGACCCGCCCAGCGCATCTCCATAGTGCATACTTGCCTGCTTTTGTCTACATGCAGCAAGTCTCTGTGTAGTAAGGCACGTGAAGCAGCACTTTCCGCTCACTTGTGGTCCCAGTGTTGTTCTCATCACTAACTTGCAGGTGGTATGCTTCTTTGTATTAGATTGCCATTGGTTGTGTATGCTTGTGCAATGCTTGTTTGTGTATTTTAAACTGCTTCAGCAATATTGCATACTG
The DNA here is from genome assembly GCA_963921515.1 of Calotriton arnoldi. Classification (NCBI taxonomy): domain Eukaryota; kingdom Metazoa; phylum Chordata; class Amphibia; order Caudata; family Salamandridae; genus Calotriton; species Calotriton arnoldi. Next base: position 446,543 of record CAWUFW010003043.1, on the reverse strand, counting down.
TTTGTTGATGTGCTGCTTCTTGTTGATGCTGTGCCCCCATGCATGGTTATTCCCTTGGCAATGTCAGTGGTTTTCACTGCTTATGAGAGAGTAAATGTCTCGATCAATGTGATTTGAAAATGTATGGCTGAGTGGAGTGGCGAATCACTTATTCTTTTGTGCCAGTCATGAACATTGGTTTGAGGTGCGAGTGAAAATTGTAGTTCCTTTTGCCTTTGATTTTATTTATGCTCTCAATGATTGCTATTAATAAATTGTGGCAGGACACCACAACCTTAAAGTGAAACAGAATTTTGCTGTAGTATTACTCATGATCCAATAAGTTGATTTTCACTTGTATCACAATAGCATTTGCATATAATTCCACAGGAACTTCTGATGTCATTAGTGTTTCACTTATCACCAGAAGCTCATGGTGATATTCAACTAATGAGTCATAGCTATTACATGAAAAGTGATTATTTATTTGTTTATTTTGTGATTAACCTTTTGCTTTGCAGATCTCCTTCCCAGCTGTTCCCTTCCCACATCCTACCCCCCGCTTGGCCACACTAAGGGGCCGATTAGGATGGCAGTCGGAAAACCATTCCGACCGCCATGGTAGCGGAAATTCACCGTCCGCTGGTACCGCGTAAAAACCGGCGGTCCGATTAGGATCAACCGCCAGAAAAACCCGACAGCGGCGGGTGGAGCAGGTGAAAATCCATCCGCAGCGGTCGGATTTGTGGCGGAAACACCCATAACCGCCGCTAGGCCAGCGGATTGATCGCACGTTAAATTAGGATACCATTGAGGTGACAGCAGGACGATCTGCTGTTTCCGACTGCCGTGATCGCAAACAGTGATGAATGGGAGAGCCGGCGGAAGGACCGTTGCATACCCACCGCCGCGGACGCTCCGGAACAAATATGGCGGTTGAAAAAAAAAAAACACACCACAAGGCCACCAAGTGCACACATCAAACTAGCCCAGCCCCCCAAAATACCTAACCCACACAAATTACACACCCCCATGGCAACTAAAGAAATACAAATCCCAGGACAACCCACCTGACAGCAATACCACATTTTGACACACCCACATAGCTGAGTATAAAACCAGCCCCTTCCCTGACCAGAATCCTTTGCAATACTCCACCCCTGAAGGAAATAACCCTACAGCACAAAGAGAGGCAAACCACCACACATCCCACCAGCTCAACAACACACCCACACACCCCACTTACATCACCCCCACCACCCTCACACCCGCACCTCAAACCATTTGCACATAACACACCATGGCACAAAAGAAAATGCCCAAATTCACTGACAGTGAGTTGTCAGTCATGGCAGATGAGATAATCAGAGTAGAACCACAATTGTTTGGTAACCTGGTCCAACAGACACCATTAGCCACCAGAGCACAAATGTGGAGAAGGATAGTCAACAAGGTCAATGCAGTAGGGACCGCCCCGCGCACCAAGAAGGAGATCATGAAGCGGTGGCATGACCTCAAGAGGCTGATGAAACAGAAGAACTACAAGAACCGTCAGCTGGCTCAGATGACTGGCGGTGGCCCTCCCATTCCACCAAGAACATTCACTGCATGGGAGGAGAAGGTGCTTGCCATACTGCATCCAGAGAGTCTCACAGGAGTACCCGGGGGAGTGGAGGCTGGTAAGTACAAACAAATGTCTAACATTACACTGCTATGTACTGTCTTGCACAACTACAAAGCTACACCTCCTAGGCCCAAATCCATTCATGTGCACCACACACTACCCAACACATGTCTCACATATGGAACATTCACTCCCTCTGAATCACCCCAAAGGTAGCCAGCAACATTCCCAGGGTTGCATTTGTACAGGTAGCCAGCACTACAACTCCCACCATGCCCCCTTGTCCCACCCCTGAGCAGGAAGTGGCACTCCACCCCACCCAGAGGCATGTGGCAGCCATTGTATTGTTCACCTTCACCTAACAGGTAGGTAGCCATCTTCACAGGGAGGGTGTTTTGGGGGTGGGAGGCCTGCACTACAACTCACACCAGGCCACCTTGTCACACCCCTGAGCAGGATGTAGCACTCCACCACATCCAGAAGCATGTGGCAGCCATTGTATAACAACAACCAAACTTACAGGTAGGTATCCGTCTCCACAAGGAGGATGGTTTGGGGGTGGGAGGCCTGCACTACAACTCCCACCAGGCCCCCTTGTCCCACCCCTGAGCAGGAAGTAGCACTACACCCCACCCAGAAGCATGTGGCAGCCATTGTATTGTTCACCTTCACCTAACAGGTAGGTAGCCATCTTCACAGGGAGGGTGTTTTGGGGGTGGGAGGCCTGCACTACAACTCCCACCAGGCCACCTTGCTTCACCCCTGAGCAGGATGTAGCACTCCACCACACCCAGAAGCATGTGGCAGCCATTGTCATGTTCACCTTCACCTACCAGGTAGGTGTCCATCTTCACAGGGAGGGTGTTTTGGGGGGTGGGAGGCCGGCACTACAACTCACACCATGCCCCCTTGTCCCACCCCTGAGCAGGAAGTAGCACTCCACCCCACCCAGAAGCATGTGGCAGCCATTGTATTGTTCACCTTCACCTACCAGGTAGGTATCCATCTTCTCAGGGAGGGTGTTTTGGGGGTGGGAGGCCTGCACTACAACTCACACCATGCCCCTTTGTCCCACCCCTGAGCAGGATGTAGCACTCCACCACACCCAGAAGCATGTGGCAGCCATTGTATAACAACAACCAAACTTACAGGTAGGTAGCCATATTCACAGGGAGGGTGTTTTGGGGGTGGGAGGCCTGCACTACAACTCCCACCAGGCCACCTTGTCCCACCCCTGAGCAGGAAGTAGCACTCCACCCCACCCAGAAGCATGTGGCAACAATTCCCCCAAATGTGTCACAGAACAGGTAGGTAGACAGTGCATGCACCCTGACACTCCCCTCAAAAAGCATGGAGCCATATGACCACACCAGCCCTCACATGTCATCCAACTTGGCATACATCAAATAGCCACTTCCAGTGTGCAGACAGAAAAGCGTATGTAACTGTCACAGAAACCAAAATGTGACTCTCAAAATCACATTTAGAAGAAATTCAGGGCACAACCATGCACAGCACTGAATGCTATCTTGAAGTGCCTTGGGGGCGGAGCATCAAGGCCCGTATGAAAACAAAACAAGCATGGTCAGTAGTAACAAGAAAGCAAAGCACATGCTATGACAAAGGTATGCATGAGACTACAATGGCTAGTTCATGCCCAGTTGTAATGTCTTCCATGCAGAGTGAACAACAAAGATGCTGCACATAAAGTTATTGTGCTGCTAGTCGTTAGCTGATGACATGTCCTCGTAATCACACAATCTGCACGTTGTACATGATACCTATTGACATGTCACACCATGGACAAGTAAGGTATGTACCTCCACATCATGACCTGATGCTCAAAACTGTGCAGACATACAGTGTAATATCAATGTAAACTGTGTGGTGCATAACATGTAACAACAAAACATCTAACACCAAGCTTGAGGTGTGCACTCCGATGACCATTTCCCCTCTGTTCCACAGGTGACCAAGAACTGACAGCTGCAGATGACCACACCAACCTGCAGAGCCAGTCTCCCCCACAGAACATGGACTCTCCGATGCAGACTCCCTAGATTTCTCAGATGCGGAGCCCGAAGCTGGCCCATCAGGCATGCCAGGGCGCAACAGGTCCCAGGTACCCACTGTCCCCATTGCCACCACCTCAGCAACAACTACGCTGACCCCTGCTGTAACGACCTGTGCAGCCTCCACCACCACCACCACCAGTGCTGCCTGCAACACTGTCCCTGCCGCAGAGGATGACCACCCCACCCTACAATCTGAGGAGGGCAGGGAGAGTACGCGGGTGCGCAGAGTGGTGACGCCACAGGTCCGGGACAGCAGGGCAGGTGGGAGGGCAACTAGGCAACAAGACCAACCGGACACTGGGACCGAAGCCCTGGCCAACATCGCCAGAGTCCTTGGGGCCTATGAACAAGCCCAGGGACACACGGGCCAGGCTCTGGAGGAATCCCGTGAGCTCCGCCTGCTGCTGAGGTCCATTGACACACGAATGGGCCAAATAGTGGACCTCTTGGGCCAGCTAGTGGCTGTTCTGAGAGACATACCTGCGGCCCAAACAAGAGCTCCACCTACCTCCAGTGGCCCCCAAGATGACAGTTCCCCCACCTCCCCTGCGGCCACAGAGAGGGGTGAGTCCTCAGACACCGCTGAGCCCGCAGAAGAGGCCCCCCTGCCAAACGCTCAAGGGGCCGTCCAAAGAAATCCCAGGGAGGATCACGTGGCAAAGCACCAGCCAAACGCCAGTCAAGGAGCCAGCCATGATGGCACCCCTCTTCACCTTGCCATTGACTTTGTTGACTGTCCTTATCCACACTGCCAGGTTAATGGAATGCGTCTGTTGGACTGTGTCACCACAACAATGTGGTGACTACACTATTGTCTCATCTACCATCACTGACAACTCATTGATTCACTTTTCACCTGTTTGCAAATATTTACTTCCCTGTCACATATACCCATTGTTCATAAACACTCCTTACACACCTATGTTCACGTGTCAGCTCCATGTTTATTACAGGATGTACAATGTTGACTGGGATTACAATGTACCAGGAGCACAGATTGTTTGGAGGCATTGAGAGGCAGAAGGGACCTAGGAAAACACAAAAGAACAATATTCACTTGTCAGGTGATGGCATCACAGCCACTACACAACACTTGCGATCAAGGTACTCAAATATGCACATTACAATGAGCAACAGTACCGACATAGACATCCTGTAGCTGGGCACAACTACCCTGTCCCAGAAACCTTAGCACCCAGCACAGAGACAACAACAGGCAGCAGTCGCAAATCTCCCCTAGGCCTTTCCAACAACAACACAATCGGCATACAATGGCACCGCTGTATGTTTCCACTCACCTTCAAGGGAAGTAGCGGTTGATGAGCTGTTGATACAGGTCAACACCTTCCTCCTCTCCACTATCCTTGTCACTGGACATGGGTGGGTTTACAGGCGGTGGCCTCGGCTGCTCATCAGCGTCCAGGAGCAGGGGGATCTCCTTGCGCAAGGCCAGGTTATGGAGCATGCAGCATGCAACTACGATCTGACACACCTTCTGTGGAGAGTACATCAGTGCACCTCCGGTCTTGTCCAGGCAGCAAAATTGTGACTTCAGGAGACCAAAAGTACGCTCCACCACACAATGGGTCCTCCCATGGGCATCATTGTAACGCACTTCCCCCGGGGTCCTGGAATTCCGCAGTGGGCTCAGCAACCAAGGCCGGTTAGGATATGCAGAGTCACCTAGGTGTGAGACACACAGAACAAACTTGTAACATTACTGTGGCAGAGGACAGCATGTCACACATACAGCACGCTACTTCACCCTGCGTACTCACCCACAATCCATGCATGCTCCGGGAGCAGATTAGCCATCAGCTGGGGCACAATGCTGTTACGCATGATGTACGAGTCATGAGCAGAGCCGGGAAATTTTGCACAGACATGTGAGATTATCATATCCGCCTGGCACACCACTTGCACATTGATGGAATGGAAATGTTTCCTATTCCTGTAGATGTGCTCACGTGCCTGTGGTGGAACTAGGCCAACATGCGTGCAGTCAATGGCACCAACAACATTAGGGATGTGGCCAAGGGCATAAAAATCAGCCTTCACATCCGCCAATTCATGCCTCCTGGGGAAATGGATGTATCTGTCCTTGTAGGTCATCATAACGGACAGGACATCACGTAGCACCATGCTGAACATGGGTTGTGACATCCCACCTGTGCTGGACACCGTGTACTGGAATGATCCAGTAGCCAAAAAATGCAGGGCCGCCATCCCCTTAGACGTTGGTGTGAAAGCAGTCGCATATGTTCTGCGAGGCCGCAGGTGGGGCTCCAACAAGGCACATAGGTCTTGTAGGGTGGGTCGATACAGACGGAATTTCCAGATGACGTCCTCATCCTCCATGTCCGCCAGCACTGTGAAGGGACGATGCACATTTGGTCGCCTCCTAAGTGAGATGAAAGGGGACACATGTCAAACCAATCCACCATGAGATGTGTGCAACATCTTACGTTTTGACTGAAACAGCACAAACAATGACTGGCATCACACTTCAGCTTACAGCACAACTTGCATGTGGGGACACCTTCAGCTACACTAGTCGTACACCTGTCCAGTTTTCACACAGTGAGTACCTCCCAAACAGATTGAGACCATGTGAATGGCCAAAGGGGCATGTCCACAGCTTGCGTAACCAGCCGTGAGAGTAGTTCATACAGCGTATGTGTGAAACAGCAACACTGTCGGCTCCTACCTAGCTGCTGTACCTGCCACACCTTCTTGCGTAAGTCGAACAGGGCACACATCAACAACACAATGAGCACAGTCTGTGCATTAAGATCAAGTATGTACATGAGCAAAGCAAACTACACAGTGAAATATGCACATTGTGTAGTCAGACCTTCATCACTGTGTGTTGCGTAGCCAGATCACACATTGACTTGTGTACACATTGGAGAGTCCATCACACCACTGATCTGTGTACATGCACAACAATAGCATAAGTCACATGTGAGGGAGTATATGCCAATGTTTGCAATCATGTGCACTGACATGGCATGTGTAGTCAGCAGTGGACTAAATGTTACACTGGCACTGTTTGCACTATCTTCTGTCATGAATCAGGTGTCTACTGTACACTGTTGAGAACTGGCCATTGCCATTGACACAGCATGATGTGTTCATAGGTGCTGTTAACGTGCTCCGCCACCCAAATCACGGTCATAGGCACCAATGTATGGCAGCCATATCGCGGTAGCGACCGCCTGGCTCCTGCGGTGTGTCACCGCCAATGCCCATGCCCTTATAGCCAATGGGACCCGCATCCGCGGTAGTGACATACAGATTTGGAAATGGCGGTTGGCATGCTCCACCACCCAAATAGCGGTCATAGGCACCAATGTATGGCAGCCATATCGCGGTAGCGACTGCCTGGCCCCTGCGGTGTGTCACTCCCAATGCCCATGTCCTTACAGCCAATGGGACCCTCATCCGCGGTAGTGACATACAGATTTGGAAATGGCGGTTGGCATGCTCCGCCACCCAAATCACGGTCATAGGCACCAATGTATGGCAGCCATATCGCGGTAGCGACCGCCTGGCCCCTGCGGTGTGTCACCGCCAATGCCCATGCCCTTGCAGCCAATGGGACCCTCATCCGCGGTAGTGACATACAGATTTGGAAATGGCAGTTGGCATGCTCCGCCACCCAAATCATGGTCATAGGCACCAATGTATGGCAGCCATATCGCGGTAGCGACCGCCTGGCCCCTGCGGTGTGTCACCGCCAATGCCCATGCCCTTACAGCCAATGGGACCCCCATCCACGGTAGTGACGTACAGATTTGGAAATGGCGGTTGGCATGCTCCGCCACCCAAATCACAGTCATAGGCACCAATGTATGGCAGCCATATCGCGGTAGCAACCGCCTGGCCCCGGCGGAGGCTATATGGTGCTCCAGATGTCCTGGTAAGTGTTTCAGAGTGGAAGTGAGGGTGCAGGGTGTGCACACATGAAGTTGATCTGCTGCAGTATGTGCCTGAGAGTGTGGGTTTGTGTGATACACTGCCTAGCATGCTGACTTCTGGAGAATGGGGTTTGTAGCCTATTTCACACATTCCCCGGGCTGCATTTCAGGATGGGAGGGACATGCAGTCTTTTTGCAGCCATACAGTGACACTGCAAGTATAGAAAGTGGGAGTCAGGACAGACTCTGTCTGTGCTAATGGATCTGTGAGTCCATGAGGTTTTTCACAGCCTCATTTGTGAAATGAGAAAGACTTTACGTCCAGAGGGTACTGATGGAAGTGTATTTGACTCTATATTGCCACCATGGATATGTAAGCATTATGCACAAGAGTGAAATTCCTGAGGGTGACACTCTTGGCAAATCATAAACATATGACACCTTAGATTGCTGTACTGTGAAAATATCATCCTCCCATTGCTTTCATCATGTGTTCAGACTCGCATGTGTAGGCACTGTTTGCCCCCTCATATTGTACCTGCATGTGAATATTCTCATGGCCCACGTTAAACCTCAGTGTGAGCCCCCTGGCATGCACAGTCACTGCCCAATTTGACAAGGACCCATCACTGAATGGACAGAGTGAGACATATGGGTTGTCTGCTACCCTATCCATCAAAGAGCTATCTCAGGCCTGAGGATTGCACAAGACAGACCTTGTGACAAGGGTGTGAGACTGTAAGATCATGTCCCTAAATGTGACCTCCATGACACAGTGAGCCATTCACAGGGCAAGGACATTGAGGGGTGTGCAGTGTTGGACACAGTGAGTCTGCCCCGACACATCATTTCCAATGTGATGTATGTCTTGCTCACTCACAAACTGAATTGCAGATGTGGGCCTCCTTCACATTGCTCTTTCTGTGCTGCCATTCAGCATGTGTATGAGATGGGCAGGTACTGTGTCCATCCTCATACCTGCATGCATTTTGTTATGATTATCCCAAGCTCATGTACTACGTGTCATGCTGTATTTCCTCTGCTAAACATATCTGTGAAGCTGTGCTGAGTTTGTGCATTCTCCTGTACTGAGAGATAGTGGTACATAACCCATTGTCACTGAAATGTCCTCCTCTTGTCTCCCATGCCTGCAGCTCAAAGTCCACCAGCGTAAGGCTGTATGGAGGGCCATTGCACGCAAGGTGCAGGCTCTGGGTGTCTCCAACCGATGAAACACACTGTCACAAGAGGTGGGATGACAACTGCCGGCTGAGCAAAAACGTGGCAGAGATGACGCTGGGGTTGCTCCCTCGGACTGGCTGGTTGGCGCGCAGGAGCATGACACCACTAATGGCCCGCATCTTGGCAGTGACACAGCCAGAGCTGGATGCACGTTTGAAGGACCATCAGCAGCAAGCTGGAGGTGAGTATTCTGAGAAGACTGACTTTGGTTGTGAGTGACTGCATGTATTCCAAGCCTGAGCCAGTGCTGGGCTCTGTGATGTTGCTATTGTGATGCAATGGCTTGTGAGTGGCCTCTCTGTTGTGTGCAGCTGTCATGCTTTTTTGCTACATGTACTTTCTCATGTCATTGATGTAATGGCCCTTGACGTTGCATTCTGAGTTGTGGGCTTATGGCATCGGCTGCATTGGGGGAGTCAGGGACATCCCTTGGCAGTGACCGGCAGGGTGCCTCATCTGAGTGTGCTTTCATCAATGTGTGCAGTGCCTGACCTCAAAATTGTGAGAACTACACATCTGACCCCAATGTGCAACTGTAGTTGTGCCCCAAAGCACGACATGGTGGTTGGCATGAGCTCATGGCCATTGCGAAATTATATTTTGGAGTCTGTATCTGTGTTGTCCCCTTATGGTGACTTCATATGTGACTGTGACAACATGTTGTGATGTACATCTTTTTCACCCACAGGGACATAGGTATGCTCAGAGGGATCTGTATGTCTGGTTACACGGGGGCACGGGCAAGCTGTTTGACTGTGTGGACATCACATGGGTCAATTATGCCAAGTTTGCATGTTTCCATGCGGTTTTTGATTTTTTACTTAGGGGTTGCACAATGTGACTGCACAGGGTGGTGTGCAACATGGGGGTATCACCATCTTGTTTTGTGCGTTGCTTGCATGTGATGTGTGTGTGTATGGCACTAAACTGTACCTACGTCTCTGTCTCTTGCAGCATCTACTGAGGGCACAGAAGGACAGGGGACGGCCACCAGTGGTGAGGCATCAGGCACGACTGCTTCACATGAGCACACTGACACTGATGTGACCAGCACCTCGGAGGGGGACAGGAGTGTGCTTGAAGAATCACAGCCAGAGACACCAACCTCAACGTCATCTGACGCCAGCGGTGACTCCTCAATGTTGGCGGGCACAGGGAGTGGAAAATCTGCCTCCTCTTCCACCACACATGGTCCAGTGCCCACCCTCCCAGTGACTTCCACTAGTGCTGCCCGTGTTCGCACCAGTAAGAAGGGAAGAGTGTCCTTCCCCCCCCCAGGCACCGCTGCCCCTGCCCCTTTCTCCCCTGCTGCCCTCAGTGTTGAGTCTGTTGAGCTTTTGCGCCAGCTATGTGTGGGTCAGACAACTCTCCTGAATGCCTTCCTAGACCATGACAAGAAGTTGGCACAGGTAGTTGCCTTCATGGAAGGCATTCATTCAGGCGTGGGTGGGCTACAGAGGACTGTCCAGTCTTTGTCCTCCACAGGGACGGCAGCCATTCGGCTGTCACAGGCTCAGAGTCCAGCTCCAGTCCCTTCGGCCACCCCCCTGCCAGTGGCTACATCTGACGAGAGTGACCAGACACCACAGCCCTCAGGCTCAAGGTACACCACACGCAGCACACAACAGCATCACCCCAAGCGGGCCAGGGCGCATACACCATCCCCCAAACCAACCAAAGTCATCCCGGTGCGCAAAGGCAAAAGCCCTTCAGGTGACAATCAGGGGCATCAAGCAAAGAAGCAGGCCTCAGGCTCACATGCCTCAAGATCATCCCCATCCAAGGACCCTCCTGTCCAAAAAGCGTCTCCCAAAGACAAGCAGACAGTTGCCGTGCCTGCTGTGAAGCTGGTGCCTGCTAAGAGTCCACAGAAAAAGCCCTCTAAGGCAGATTCACCCGAAACCTCAACTCCCACCCACACCCCTGTGAAGCTGGGAAAGGGGGGCACTGTAGGGGAGTCACCTGGTCAACAGGGGATGGAGGGGAAAAGGCAAGGCCAGGCCAAGCGTACCGCCGGATCCAGCAGATCCCCAGAGGGAGGGCCACCGCATGCACCTGATGCACCTTTGGTGGAGAGTGTGCCTGTTATGCCCACCCCAACTCCCACTCCTACCAAGACCAAAATTACCTATCGAATCCCCAAGAAGTGGAAAGGCACCCCTCCACATTCTCCCTCACACACTGTGTCTCACGGCAGCATGTCTCCGCCTCCACGTGCCACCACACCACCCGGTCCAAGCAGCCCTCCGGCTCACAAAGCCACTGATGCCTCTACCTCAGCTGGTCCTCTCTCTCCCAGGTCCAGTACTCCAACTGGGCACGACAATCAGCCACCTCCCAGTTCGACTGACAGCCACGCCTGAGGCTGAGTGCCCCTCCCACACCTGTCTCTCCCACGGCAGTGCCTGGACTGCCCATTGTTGTCCCCCCAGCTGTGTTGCTGACCATGGCAGTGTACGGTCTCACCCATTCCCTGTGCAGGTTCTCATGCACACATGTGCCTACTCTGAACTGTGGACTGGCCACTGGCCTTGCTGTTTGTAACCATGGATGCCCATTCCCTGTGCAGGTTCTCATGCACACATGTCCCTACTCTGAACTGTGGACTGGCCACTGGCCTTGCTGTTTGTGACCATGGATGCCCCTGCCCTGTGCAGGTTCTCATGCACACATGTGCCTACTCTGAACTGTGGACTGGCCACTGGCCTTGCTGTTTGTGACCATGGATGCCCATTCCCTATGCAGGTTCTCATGCATACATGTGCCTACTCTGAACAGTGGACTGGCCACTGGCCTTGTTGTCTGTAGCCATGGATGCCCATTCCCTGTGCAGGTTCTCATGCACACATGTGCCTACTCTGAACTGTGGACTGGCTACTGGCCTTGCTGTTTGTGACCATGGATGCCCATTCCCTGTGCAGGTTCTCATGCACACATGTGCCTACTCTGAACTGTGGACTGGCCACTGGCCTTGCTGTTTGTAACCATGGATGCCCATTCCCTGTGCAGGTTCTCATGCACACATGTGCCTACTCTGAACTGTGGACTGGCCACTGGCCTTGCTGTTTGTGACCATGGATGCCCATTCCCTGTGCAGGTTCTCATGCACACATGTGCCTACTCTGAACTGTGGACTGGCCACTGGCCTTGCTGTTTTTCACTTTGTTTGCCCATTCCCTGTGCAGGTTCTCATGCACACACGTGCCTACTCTGAACTGTGGACTGGCCACTGGCCTTGCTGTTTTTCACTTTGTTTGCCCATTCCCTGTGCAGGTTCTCAGGCACACATTTGCCTACTTTGAACTGTGGACTGGCCACTGCCTTTGCTCTTGTCTACTTTTGATGCCTATCTGGGTAATATGTAATAAAGACAGTTACTCCTGTTGTCTGCTTTGTCAGTGTCCTTGCTATATGAAAATGTATTATGTATGGGTATGGTTTGATGTGACACATGATCTGTATGCCACTTTAACATTGCCAATGGCTTGTTTCACTTTTTCAGAGTTTTGCAGAGGTGACAGGCACTTCAGTTCTTCTTGACTCTGAGGCTTGGGGGTGCAATGATGGTTGTTTGTGATGACCTACTGTTATCATAATCATTCTATGGTCAGGTTTGCTAAATTGTACACATGACATGTTAGAATGCACTACCAGCACAGAGGGGAATTCTATCCACAGGATTGCAGGCAGGCTGGCCTGGGTCCATCATGTGTGTGTGATCTTTCTTGATGTGTGAACAGCAGTGTTGGTATATGGTCATCTTGTGATGGGCTGTCTTCCTAGTCACATGGGTACATTTGTATGTGTGCACTTGAGTGGTCATGAAGTGTGAAGGGGTGACTTGGTCAGTAGTGTTGATGTGTGTGTGCCCCTGCAATGCCAACTGCACACATGTATGACCCAGGAGCTGAGTGCCTGTTTGTTTGATTTGTCAGCCCTGTGCTTGTGATTGTGTGCACATGTGGGAGTTGTAGGTTGTGCACTGTACAGTGTGTTGGTGTGTCCTTGCACTCCTGGGGGACACCTAGTTGCTGTTGCTGCCAGTTGTGAGTATGCAGAGTGTGTGACAGCCAAGTCTGTGTTGTGTTTTGTTGATCAGCCATGTGTCTTGTTACTGTTTGTGCTCACTGTGCAGACCTCCTCAGCCACACTGACATTGTTGGTGAGTTTTCTCATGCATTGCTGTCAGTTGAGCCATTTTTGGCTCCAGTATGGTATGTGGAGTCATACCATCCCCTAGCTTTGCTCCTGAAGCCTACCCATTGTGAGTGACTCCTCCATGTATTTGTGTATAGTACACTCCTGTCCTGTCCACTACTGACGTACACACCACTTCACTATCATGTCACCTATCCCCTTGGGTTGCCAGTGTGTGAGCCTCCTCACCACTTCATTAGTTACACTGTGCTTTGTGGTGCTGATCTGTGCACAGGACCAATGTGCCACTCAGGACAGTTTCACATATGGTTATGTGTGATTTTCTTGTACTGGTTTGCAGTCATGGTTGATCATGTGCAGTGCAACTGTTTGTGCTGCACAGTCCTCTGTTCATGTTGTTTGCACCTGGGTGTCCTTGAGTTGTGCATCTGTTATTGTTGGGTTAGCTGTATGTGTGTTTGGTGAGGTACTGCTACCCTTCCAGAGTGTGATGTTGTCTGTGTGCTGTGCTGATTTGTGTTGTGGGAGTACATGATGTGACACTGAGATGCGTGTGCTACTGATTTGGTTGGTGTGCACACACTGCTTGGCCTGCATGGAGTGCTGTCGGTGTATGTTACCTTGTACTTGCCTGGTGTGCATCCCCTGATGTCCAGCTGAGTTTGCAATGTGATGTATTGGCATGTGCATCTGTTGCGTTTTTGGTGTGGATGTATGCAGTGGTGGGGCTTGTTGGCTCTTTCTGCTGACAGATGCTCTGTGTGTGATGTTCTATTTGCATTACATTGTGTGTGAGTTGTTTGTGCATTGTGATACATTCAGATGTGTGTTGCAGGTGTAGTGTAGATTACTTGTGTGTGTGTCACATGCAGCAAGTTATATTCTGGTTGCTGGCCTTGTTTTGAGTGCACACTAGTGCCATGTCCTCCTATCTTTGACCTGTCACTTGTCAGGATTGTGCATGTGCATACATGTGGTCCATTATGACACCATGTTGACTTGATGGGTGGTGGGGTGTGTCTGTCTGTGTTAGCTTATTGTCCCATTGATCCCAGTTTGTGTTCCTGATTGTTTTGAGATGATGCACTTCTTGTTTGTGTTGGGGTATGGTGTCTGTGCAGTGCTCCTGGGTGACATTGTTGTGTACTCCTGTTCTGTCTAGGGACACATTACCTTTCCACTGTTTGGCTGCACATGTCTGGGCTTGTTGGACTTCTGTGGATGTTGTTGGTGAGCTTTGTGTTTGACTGTTGTTTTTGTGTCTGCATTGGTTCAGGCATCCCTGAGTGTGAGTGTGATGTTTGTGGATGCAGCACAGGGTGTGTGGTTGGTTGTCAGTGAACTCATAGGACCTTATTTGCACCATTATGTGTGTTTCAGGTGTGAGGTGGGTAGGTGAGGGGCATGTGTGGAGGTCCTACTTGTGTTTGACAGTCATGGAGTGTGACAATGAGCCATGTGTGTTGTGCTGATGACATACATGTCAAGTAAGTTGACACAGATGTGTTGCTGGTCACTGTATGACTTCAGACGCTTACTATCATTCCTGTGCCTATGCATGGCTTGCCTTGCTGTCTCCCTGAGTTGTTGCACAGAGGTCACTGTGATTTAATTTCACTCACTGTGCCAGCCATGTCTGATTTGATGGCCTAAGGGTGGTGTGATATGTTCCTTCTCTTGCATGTGATGTACACATGCTTTGTGACTTGCTCCATGACTTTCCAACACTGTCCACCTCACTTTTGCCTATCCCATTTATTGTCCTCCATTGCTGCTGACATCTGTTATGTGTATGTGGCTGTGTGTCAGTGTGGGGTGTGTCTGGGTGACTTGACAGGCAGTGTGTACAGTTGAGTGGTTGTTCATATGCAGTGTGAGTGTTCATTTTGGGATTGGACTCAGTTTGCTTGACATGAGTGGGGGTAGGTGTGAGGTGAGGAATGCCCTGCCCCTGAGCTTCTGTGCAGGGTGTTCCTCTTCTCCCCCACCTTCTGAGACAGGCTCCCTGGTTGTTTGGTGTGTGTGGTGCAGGGTCAGGGTACACCTGGCTGGTTAATTGTGCAGGGGGCACAGGAGGAGCACACAGCATATCCCCTAACGGGTGTGGGGGCGTAGTGTGTGAAGGGTGAGGGTGGGGCCCTATGATCTTTGTGGACTGCCCATGGCTGGCGCTGGCCCTGCCTACTACATTGTGTGCATTTTTTCCTGTGTCTGCACCGCTGCGGTGACATGACCGGGACATTGCTGTGATTTCGCGGTTGATGGATGGCCCGGATGCGGAGGGGTGATTTCGTGACAGGTAGGACATGTGTGGGTACACTTGGGGATGTGCTCCTGTTCCCACCAGAGTGTCTGATGTGGACAGGAACCTTATGTCAGCCCAGTAGTTGTGTGTTGTGGTTGTGTGCGGAGTTGTGTGATTGCGTACCTGCGGCGTTGTCCGCGACTGGCCATTATTTGCTGGTAGTGGAGCAGGTACAGCACCGGAAAGGCGTGTAGAGCTGGATCCATTGCGGTCGGGACCGGGTGGTGGGGACCCGGAGTCTGGTTTCGCGCTCCAATGTCGTGCTTCCACCGTCTCTGGTTGGGTGGTTTTTCCGCTGCGATGTGACGGGCTGTTTGGGGCATCATGATTTGTACGGCGGACGGGACGTCATTCCGTACGGCGGTGGGTCTCTATTGGCTCACACCGCTGCAGTGGCTGGTGCATTTTTGTGGCGGTTCACGTCGCACCGCCTCGGACGGGAAATGGGCTATGTTTGCCCATCGTAATATGGCGGGCGTGAGGCCCGCTGCTGGCGTGCGGAAAATGACATTTTCCGCCACCGCCAGCTCCGCAGAGGTGCCTCCGCCCGCCATCGTAATGACCCCCTAAGACTCTGTGCTATTACAATATTCAGAGTTGGAGGGGCCGGGAGGTGTGCCTTTGTATGATCGCTTGCAGATCCAGAGGAAGAGCGGGCACTCTGACACCCGTGAGGAAGGATGCCACTCACCTGAGCGCATTGTTTGTGATTTCAATCTGGCATAGTCAATCGAGGAGTGGATGGTGGGAGATGATGTCGAAAGCTGCAGAGAGGTCCGGGAGGATGAGGGCGGCTCATTCTCCTCTGTCGAGCAGAGCTCGGATGTCGTCTGTTGTGGCGATCAGGGCTGTCTCAGTGTTGTGGTTGGCTCTGAAACCTGATTGGGACGGTCCAGCAGTTTGTTTCTTTCCAGATGATCCGTGTGTTGGAGGTTAATGGCCTTCTCCTGGACTTTGGCAGGGAATGGAAGAAGGGAGATGCAACGGTAGTTCTGGAGCTCGCTGGGATCTGCCAAAGGTTTCTTGAGGAGGGGTCTAACCTCCACATGTTTCCATGTGTCAGGAAAGGTGGCTTTAGTTATGGAGGCATTGAGGATGGTGTTGATATTGTTGCTTAACAAGGTTGAAGAGCCGATGGGGGCAAAGGTAGGTGGGTGCTCCTGAGTGGTTGTTGGTTGTGGATGATGGGTTGCTAAAAAGGTCAAAGGGTTGGGGATCAAAGTTTCTGTATATGGTTGCTATCTAGTTGTGGAAGTGGTCCTTGTCCAAAAAATGACTCCACATATTATGTACTTTACACCAAAAAGTGAAGACCCCAATGTTCTGATGCTAGCCTATGTTTTGTCTAATATTTTTCCCAAAGAATGTTACGTTTAAGTCTTCAGTACTTTTACACTGGAGTGAAATTTATTATATGAAAATGGCATTTATTTCATATATTCGAGGCTTTTTGAAAACAAAACTAATCCCTTGCGGCACCAGTAATACTGAAAGCTTTACACCCACACTGATTCTCTGAATTGCCTTGCGTTTCTTCTTTTCTACTATCCCTCGGAGTCAAATGAAACAAACAGCCTCGAACCTTGGCATCATAAAGAGAACTACCATAATAGATTTTCTGTCATTCTGAATGATGAAAAAGGATTAGCCAAGGCCACCTCTTGTTGTTCTGTCCTTTGAAAAGTATTTTCTGTAGTTATTTGGAGAAACGGAATTATTGTGTTATACTTGTTCTATGCACTTTCGTTCTTTCAATGGCTTTCTTTTGTCAAAGAGCTATATAATTTCTGCTTTGGTAAGTTATTTTCATTTTCTGTAAACTTGTTCAAGATCATTTACAAACGGAGGAAAAGCAGATGATTTTTGTGATGACTATTGGTATTGTGGTACAAAAACGCTGTTCCCTTCGGAACTCGGTGTCCTCCAGTACTGCCTAGGCAGCTACTGCGAAGTCAAATAGAATTAAATGAAAGGGTAAAGTCAATAATTAAAAACACGTTAAAAATAATAAACCACACTATTGAGAAAAAATTAACCTTAAAACAAGTAAAACTGACTGTTGGGGTAAGGAAAGCCCAAAATACCACGAAAGCAAAGTGGTAAGGAGAAAAGAAAGTACCCCTTGTAGGAGTGTGATGGTTAGTAGTGTTCGTACTGTCATTGACAGTGCTGGCAGGGTGGGGGCAATAGGTGGTGCAAACTGTAGTGGCCTCCTGACAAGGGCCCTGCTTCTTATTATTTTACAAATTAAGAACTGAACGTTATCCAGTACCAGAGTATGGGTAGTTATTGTTGTATCAACTAAGCCCTGCTGCCAGCCCATGAACAGGTCTTAGATGTGACTTAGCTACTTCCTCACTGCGAACCTGAGCCAGTGACTGCAAATGGCAAAACCAGACCTCAAACAGGTCAGTAATTAAGCGCACGGTTTTGCTTTATTTTTAGAAGCCCCAAATAGCAACTGCAGTTAGCATGGTTAAGCGAGGGGGAGATTTACAAACATTTTGCTCTGGGTTAGCGTCACAAAAGTGACGATAACCAGCGCAAAATATTTTTTTTTCCTATTTACTTTACAGCACAAACTTTTTTTGCGCAGGAAAGCACCCTCAAAGAAGCGCGAAGCAATGCTTTGCATTACTTAGTGCCATAGGGGGGTTACATGGGTGGAACATGGGCATTCCCATGCAACCACCCATGCCTTTTGATGCAAAACCATATTTACAAAGATTTGTAGACCTGGTTTTGCGGCAAATGTTAACGCTCCTTCAAAGGAGGCGCTAACAGGAGAAATGTTTTCATTTCTCCGTGCATTTCCGACTTTGCATGCGTGCTGCACTGTGCAGCATGCATACAAAGTGGGAAAAGATTTCCAACGTGTCTAGGCATAGTATTTTGTACAAGAAGGGTACCCAGGGGCTGCGCTGCACAACTTTTTTGTAAATCTCCCCCCAAGTATGTGTCAACAATTTATTTAGTGTTGAAACAAAGAGCCCGAGCATATTAATGAAGGTGGATCTAGTTCCATGAAAACGTAAGTAGATAAGGTACACAGTGGGTCTTCTGGATGACCAATATTTAGAAATAGGAGTGGTAGAAATAGTCTTAAAATCAGAGCTCTGTTGAAAATACCAGGTGACCAGTTAAAATGGTTTCTGGAGCAGTGTGGGCTTATGGTCATTTTTTAACAAATGTAAGTGGCATAATTATCGAAATATATCTTTGCTTCCGTGTTCATCGTCCTGCTCCCCTACACATTTTGAATTCCTGTATTCACAGAGTTGGGGAAGTAGTATTAAATTCTCATTGTTTCATTTTATTTGTAAACTCCTGACTGTGGTGGGTATACTGTACTCAGAACATCATTATTTAAAACAGGGCCTATCTGCTGCAAGTAGTTGCTAATCTACCGACCTGTCTGAAATGTATTAAAAGGCTTTGGTACGTCACTTTTCAATGATTAATTAATGCACCATTTTACACTAATGTCAAAGCTATTGATGCATACTGACAGCATGATGGCTGCACTTCACACCATGCAGAACACGGGCACCTCGCCCTGCACTGCATGACCAATGGCATGAGAAGCACGGTATTTTCTTTTTTTTTGTTGCTTAACCTACATCTGTTGCTCACTCGATTCCGTTTCTAATGCAAAATCTAAGGTTCAACTTTCTAACATTGCATTAGGCATGTGTTGCCCTGATGGATGAAGTACACGTGCCACACTGCTAAATGAAGACCATGTGTCACCCTGCTGAATAATGAGCAGTGTGTCACCCTGCTTATTGAAGAACGTGTTGCATTGCTAAATGAAGTACGTGTAGCTGTGCTGGATAAAGAATATGTCACACTGTTGGATGAAGAACATGTATCACACTGCTGGATGAAGAACATGCGTTGCCCTGCTGAATGAATAATGCGTCTCACACTGCTAAATGATGATCATGTGTCACATTGCTGGATAAAGATCGCAAAAACGTCTTGATCTTAATTCTACATTTAGATACTAGTCGATTGGGACCAGGTTACTCCTCCTTCTGATAGGAAACTGTATTTCCAATTTAGAGTAGGCACACTCCAATCGAGAGCCTATTCGAAGAGTTGGTCAGCTGGGGCTATTGATACCTGCCCCATATGTCAGACACAGATAGTCTCACGCACATTCTCTTTGCCTGTCCAGCTTACGTCAGACCACACAAGTTTTGGCTAGCTCCACTCTGTAAACAATTATCCCAGTGTAGCCATCTTGTTGCCCTTCGCGTATTGAGGTCAGACTGCACCCCTCTGTACGCCATATCCCTTGCCATGTTCTTAGGGGCAATGTGGTCACTGCGCAGGAAACTACTATCGCCTTCTTAATCAAGGAAGATCTTATCATATGATGGTTTTATGGTTGCATGTACATTTTTAAAGTGGATACTTTTTTATCTATTTATTATCATGTATGCGACTAATTTCTAAAACTACTTTGTACGGGTCTGTTTTTATCTATTAATTTTAGGTATGATCATGGTTGTACTTGTACTTTTATGGCCCTGGCGTCCAAAATAAAGTTAATTGATTGATTGATTGAATGAAGAACGTGTGTCGCAGTGCTGAATGAAGAACATGTGTCACTCTGCTTGACGAAGAACATGTGCCACCCTACTGGATGAAGAACGTGTAACCCTGCTGGATGAAGAACATGTGTCACTCTGCTGGATGAAGGACATGTGTCACACTGCTGGATGAAGAACATGTGCCACCCTGCTGAATGAAGAACGTGTGTTGCAGTGCTGAATGAAGAACATGTGTCACTCTGCTTGATGAAGAACATGTGTCACTCTGCTGAATGAAGAACATGTGCCACCCTGCTGGATGAAGAACATGTGCCACCCTGCTGGATGAAGAACGTGTCACCCTGCTGGATGAAGAACGTGTCACCCTGCTGGATGAAGAACATGTGCCACCCTGCTGGATGAAGAACGTGTAACCCTGCTGGATGAAGAACATGTGTCACTCTGCTGAATGAAGAACATGTGCCACCCTGCTGGATGAAGAACATGTGTCACTCTGCTGGATGAAGGACGTGTCACCCTGCTGGATGAAGAACATGTGCCACCCTGCTGGATGAAGAACATGTGTCACTCTGCTGGATGAAGAACGTGTCACCCTGCTGGATGAAGAACATGTGTCACCCTGCTGGATGAAGAACATGTGTCACACTGCTGGATGAAGAACATGTGCCACCCTGCTGAATGAAGAACGTGTGTTGCAGTGCTGAATGAAGAACATGTGTCACTCTGCTTGAGGAAGAACATGTGTCACTCTGCTGAATGAAGAACATGTGGCACCCTGCTGGATGAAGAACGTGTCACCCTGCTGGATGAAGAACGTGTCACCCTGCTGGATGAAGAACATGTGCCACCCTGCTGAATGAAGAACGTGTGTTGCAGTGCTGAATGAAGAAAATGGTTTGCACTGCCAAATGAAGAACATGTGTTGAACTGTTGAATGAAGAACATGTATCGCTCTGTTGAATGAAGAACACAGCACTGGTTGGCAGTGGAAGGATGTTTAATGATTAGTGGCTGATTTCTTGCCGTACAGTGTCGCTGCATCTTGAACCTATGTCCCTTCTTTTAAAGTCTACCTGTTTTGATGGCAACGTGACAACCATTCATTAGTAGCAAATCACATACTAGTGACTAAGACCTCCTTGCCTGCCTTTTATTTGTAAAATCTTGGCTACCAGGCATTACATGGGCTACAGTTTCACAACCTCCAAGACCAGGCCCAATGGTTAAATGCCATTGTAGAGGTTCCTTGCATCATGTTGGATATTCTTGGATACACAGGCAGACCTAGAGGAACAATCAGCAGCTTGCCACTATTGTTTCACTGTTGTAGAGTGATCTGACAGTGCTGAGGATGGTCTCGGTGCAAATGCAGAATTACAGGCTTAAGCAGCCGTACACCACCCTTAATGACTCCACGATGCACATGCATAGCTTATGGATGAAGCAGGTTACATACCACTCACAGGCATTCGTCATTGCACTGGCGGACTTAGGGCCATATTATCAAGGGCTGCGTTGCTTTTGCACCTCGCAACAGGGTGCAAAAGCAACACAGCCCTTGAGATGTGATTTATCAAGCCAAGCAAGGTCACCTTGAGTGGCCCTGAGTGACTTGATAAATCCAGAGTAACGCAACACAGTGCAAATCACTGAATTGCATTAACCTGCCCCAGAGAGGCATTCCATGGATGGTGCCTGGGTGGTCCCTCACAAAACCCATGGATTTTGATACATTCCCAGATTATACAATACACTAAGAAATAATAAAATGCCTCAGGGATTGTTTTTGTGCAGGAGGGTGACCCTTCCTGCAGAAAAATAAAACAGAAAATTAATAACAATGCTGGAACCTTTGCCCAATGGTGCAAGAGTGCCTGTGTTGGCGCTAGGCAGCACAATGTGCACCAGAGCTTGGAAAAAGCAAGAATGCGCCATACAATGTTAAGTACATTGCTTTCCTGACCCCTGTCTATCACACAGTGCAGCGCAGCGTAGCGTATCAAGGTGATTTGCTGCACTGCTTGATACAATAATAAATATGCCCCATAGTTCCTTAAGTATATAGGTCTATCTCAGTATTTTCTTAATTACACCAGGTGATCCAGGGATGACACATACATGCCTGTTTTATCTTGTTAATACAATGAACAAAAATAGAGCATAATGTGTCTAGCACAGAGTGTAATGCCATATGCTACACAGGTCAGTTTGATTATGGAACTAATCTGGTGTACAAACAGAAAACAGTGGAAGGCTTTTCCAATATAAAGAGCCTACTAATTCATTGTAGTTTTTGTGTACATATGTTGTATGCTGATTGACTGGTTAATATTTGTGTATTTACAAAAGACTGTGGGTTAGGAATGAAGTACTGAGCTGTGTTTTCTTTTTTCTTGGTGTGAAAAATCAGCAGCTTTGTAATTCCGTCTGGAGTAGTACTGAGGCTGGAATTCGTGTGCTTTGGCAGAGAATGATGCTTTATATTGATTTGTAAAACAGCGACTAGCACGGAGAATGCTGGATGTAGAAAGCTGTTTTGAATGAAGGAAGTAACAATTTTGAGTCCTGGAGGAAAGGCTCAGCCTCTCACTCTTCGAATACCAATGTTATTATAAATCTACAAAGCAGTAGATTTTCTTTCCTTGGGCAGGAGCGAGGAGGACAATGCCGCTATAACGCCGCCGTGAGGGGAACGGCCAATGCTGTAGAGTCTTTCCTTACCTGCCGTGAGGGGAACGGCTCTCCCGGACTTCACCTCCCAGCAACTCTTGCCTCGTCGCCCGCTCTGACGTTGTGCAGCGCGCCTGGAGGCGCGATAAAATCGCTGCTAGCCTCCCGCAACGCGGGACGCGCGCGGGCAGCGCCCGGGCAAAGCCCGGCCAAGGGCGGGCCCGTCCTTGCCCGTCCATGTCAGGAAGAGGCAGGGCTGGGCCACACCCTTTGATTCTGCAGTGGATATTGTAAAGCAAGGTACTGTACATTCCGGGCTATCCAACCCGATGCTAATTGCTAATCTTTGATCACTTAGTAATTTTTGGGCATTTTCTTTGATGGTGTTTGACCCCCTTGCATCATAGGGGATTATATAGCGCTTTTTGTTCTTTCTTTGTCTTATTGTTTTGTATTTTTGTTACCATTTGCAGGGGCTTACATGAATATTTATTGTTTGGCCTGATAGAACCTTGGGCATCTATTAGCATTACCATTGGAGTTATTTGGTGATTTTGGATGGGGATGCGAAAAACTATGGAAGGAACTGGGGGAAGCGGGGTAGGTAGGCCAATTAAAGGGAAAAGGGCTAGAAAGTCCCTTAAACATCCAGGCAGTAATTGCGTACTCGATAGGATAGATATCCTAATAAAAGAGTGTGAGGAAATCTTGGAGTGTAATCAACCGATACCCCCAATTCATGAGGGCTCGGATGAGAGACCGCTTCCAAGCTTAAGTTCAAGAACGGCCTGTCCCCCTGTTATCCCAATGATGTTCCAAAAGCCACACTTAAAAAAGACATCAATTAAGTCTAATGAGTCTGCTTTTCCTGCTCAAGGTTCAGCCCAACCTTCTATTACTTCCCCTGCCAATATTAGCACTAACGCATCTTTAGAAGCCCACGAATTTGAACCTACTATTCCCTGCTCAAATAGATTCCTACCTCTCCAGGTAATTGAGGACGAATCTAGTGATAAATCCCCCCAGCCGTTGCCGCATGGCACGCTTGACACTATCGGGGGGTGTAGCATAGTTAACCAAATTGAGCCCACGGATACAGCTCTTGACATTAATTTACTAAGAACAGAGATTGGTGTATTGAAAAGGATGATAGAGGATCATACAACCTTAGTTACATCTATAGCGAGGAAGGTTGTGCCTCATAAAGAAGATGTTACCGCTGTACAATATCATTGCCCACAGATTACCAATAGTGGCCCTAAACAACCAACCCCATTAATTTCTAGTACAAAAAACTCTACCCACGATCCCAATGTTTATCAACTAGCCACTTTTGTACCCCCGACTTGTAAATATGTTTCTAACGAACCCATGAACCAGGGCATTAATAGGCCTAATAGCCATATACAAGATAGGCTTCAGAGGTTGGCAGTTCCGCAGACCTTACAGGCCCCCGCAACAAATTATATTGCCCAGCCACGACAGGCACAATTATCTACTCAACATCTTATTCATGGCAATCGAGACCTGCAGACCTCTCTAGCCGCTACAACTAATAGCAATGGATCTCAATCTAGGAAAATTTATATGACTAATGTCCCAAGATTAAAAACTGCCACTAAAAGCACCGTTGAGAGTGAAGAATCCTTAATTAATAAAGTGATTTATTGGATTCGTTACACTAGGGGTTGCCAATCGGTGATCAGGGACGATATACTCGGAGCACAAAGATGTCCCGCACCCTTTACTCAATTAGATGATATTGAAATCACCTTGAAGGAAAGTGAGATTGCGGGGAATCTCCTGGCTCTGGAGTTTCGTACCTGCCCTCCGGACGGTTCTTCCATCCAGTTTAGACATCAGCCTTTGTATGAACAGGGCAGATTACAACACACGCAGGCAATAATAAATCTAGCAGGTACTTCCTCCCTGGAGTCCAACGATTGACTACAAGAACCATTGCATCTGATCTCCCCTAACTGCTCAAATCACTCTATGCAAAGTTCCCAATGTTCAGTGGGCATAAGTGGGGCTAATATCAACCCAGATAGAAAGCTAGCCACTGATTTACATTTACCCATACATTTGCCATCTCCAGTTTCTTTGCAAGAAAACATCCTCACCTCTCTACAATGTATAGTCCCTATGCTGAACCAACAGTTGAAGATCGTATCTTGGAATGTGGCGGGATTGAATAGCAAACTCCCTCTTCCTCACTGGAACGATTTTGTAGGGAACTTTGACATTTGTATTTTCCAGGAGACGTGGAGTCTGGTTCCTTTATATAAACCTGGTTACACCTGTCATTTTATCCCTGCAATATCTGTTGGGAGAGGTCGCCCCTCAGGGGGCTTGATTGTTTGGATGAGTATTGCTCTTGATTGCCGAATTACTTTCCAGCCAAGTCTTAATCCAGATATCTTGTGGCTCAGTATTAGGGGCCCAAGGGGCGGTAGCCAAATTGAGCTTTTCAATGTCTATGCAAGAGGGACAAAGTATGGCAGGCCCTCGAATATAATTTCTGCACTAGAGGATTGCCTAGATAAATGCACACCATATGCAAGAATAATAGTTGCAGGTGACTTTAATTGCACCTACGAACCCCTGGCTACAGAGGAATTGATGGAAATCGAACCCCAAGATGTTAGGTGGGCAATACCCCAACTTGATCTTTCCCCGATCAAAAAATGGACCCAGCAGGCTCTCCAATTGAATTCCATTACTATGGAATATGGCCTAAGAGCAACTAATGGTAGGTCATTTTCTGACAAGTGTGGGGCCAATACTTATAATAGGGCTAGTTGCCCATCCCGGATCGATTACATTCTCCTCGATATCAGGTTATGGGGGCATTTGATTGATATGCTAGTGGGCTCAACCACAGAAAGCGATCACAATCCTTTGTGCTTAACTCTGAAATCGCTCTGGGAAGTAGATTGTTACGAGCAGAACACCCAACCTCAGGTAGTCACTAGAGAGATAGTGCAGTCAAATTGTAAAAGGACCCTGAAGTGGAAAAGGGTAGCACTAAATGAGGGGAAGATCGATGGCATAAGACAAGAGCTAGCATCTGGCACGGCTGAGCTTCAAGCTGCGGCATATAGTGAAACAAGATCATTGGATGTATCCAGGGTTCATGAGTGTACATTTACTCGGATTACTGCATATTTCCAGACCCCAATCCAAAAAGTAAAACCTTGTGACTCTATCAGGGACCCATACTCTTGGTTCAATAAAGAATGTAGGGAAAAAAGGTCAGCTCTAATCAAGGCGATTAAGGGGAAAGATAAAATACAAATAAAAATCGCAAGAAACTTCTATAAAGTGGCCCAACGAGCGGCAAAGGTATACTGGGATGAATCAAGATGGGAGCAATTAAAAGATGGAAGTACATCTAAAGATAATAATCTTTTTTGGAAATTGGTTACTTGGGGTAGCAGGTCAGGTCCACGTCCACCGCCGAACCATATCACTAGCCAAGCTTGGTTTAACCATTTTAAAGGGCTTTACTCTGTTGAAGGGGACATTCAAGAGGTGGAAGTAGTAGAGTATTTTGGGCACCCGCAAGAGGAGGAGTATTTTACAATCTCGGAGGTAGAAGCTGCAATTAACAAAATAGTCCCCGCGAAAGCTGCCGGCCCGGATGGCCTGCCCGGTGACCTATTTTTGGCTGACTGCACCCAATGGGCACGTTATATTTTATTGCTAACAAATGCCATAGCCGAAGGAGCACCAGTCCCGTTGTCTTGGAAATCTGCTGAAATAGTCCCCATATACAAAAAGGGAGCAAGAGACGACCCCGCCAATTACAGACCAATAAGTCTGATTGATGCTGTGCAGAAGGTCTTTGGCCGGATGCTTCTGCACAGGATCCAGACATGGTCTGAGGATGGGGATATTCTTTCACAGTTTCAAGCAGGCTTTAGAACAAAGACAGGGACAATGGACCAAGTATTCAGATTCCTTCTAATTTATTGGAAGGTCGTGGTGATAGGCAGAGGCAGTCTCTATCTAGCATTTATTGATTTGAAGACTGCCTTTGATCTGGTTCCTAGGTCCAGGTTATGGGATACGCTTGGTGAGATGGGTATACCCCATTTTGTTCTTAATTTACTAGTTCGGCTGCACGAGGGGAATTTTGCCCAGGTCAGGTGGGGTGAGCAGGGTCAACTTACAGAGCGCATCCCGGTCAAGAGAGGAGTAAGGCAGGGATGCGTTCTGGCACCAACACTCTTCTCCCTATATGTGAATGGAGTAGTGGACTTCCTCCTGGAGGAGCCGGCTGATTCTCCTGTCCTGGGGGGTAAAAAGATACCGACCCTGTTGTTCGCGGACGACACGTTATTGATATCTAAGACCCCGGCTGGGCTACAGCGTCTAACTGATAGATTTCATCTTTTTTGTGAGAACCGGGGCTTGGTTATAAATGCCAACAAAACCAAATTTATGGCTTTTAACCCCCATAGAACATGTAGGAATGGCCCTCTCTTAGGTGGGACTCCCCTTGAAAAGGTCGCCACCTTTGATTACCTAGGTGTAAGATTCTCTGATAAAATGTCATGGAAACCCCACCTAGGTAAGATGTTGATGGCCCACAAGCGCTTGGCTGGCGCAATAGCAAGAGAACATCGTCTTTCCCATACTAGGCCTTTTGCTCCAGCCCTCCAGATATATGACACCAAGGCTGTTAGCGCTTCTCTTTATGGAGCTGAAGTCTGGGGATTCGATAATCTTGACGAGCTCCAGAGATCAGAATATAAATTTTTAAGGGATCTAGTTACAGCACCAAAATATATCCCCCTCACGCCGCTACTAATGGATATGGGCAGGCGATCAATAAGTGATGTAGCTAGGCTGCGTCCCCTGCTCTTTTGGGTTCGCATTAGGAGGACCCCTGAGCTTTCTCCCTATGCAGAGGCTCTTACTGAGATTATTAGCCTCGACACTGTGGGGAAAATAGGTTGGTTATGTGATATTAAGAAAACGTTATCTGCAATTGGGCTTTGTGGTTGTTGGACTAGCCAGGAGCCCCCAAGGAGAGAGGATCTTAAACGTCTGTACTGGGAATGGGTGGACCAGCGAGCGATCAGCAGACCTAATGTGGGTAGACTGACAACTGAGTTCTACTCCCACAAACAAAGCAGATACTATGAGCCTTACCTTGACCTGATTACAGCACCCAGAGACAGAATACTCTATATGCATTTTAGGTATGGCTCTCTTCCAGTGGGCGAAGCGATAGCAAAATGGTCCGTAACCAATGGAAAACATTGTCCTAGCTGTCAGGCACCCTTGGAAAGCATTGCCCATTTATTGTTTGTTTGTCCAGCGTACAAAACATTACAGAGAAAATGGCTGAGTCCGATTTGCCGGCAACTTGGTACACGGGAGCACCATGTTGCACTCCGTATTTTTAAGTCAGATTCTAGACCTTTTTTATCCTGTTGTATAGCAAAGTACTTGGGGCAAGCATGGCTGATTCGGTGGAAAGCGCTTGCGAGAAAGACATAGCCTCCATGTACCGATAAATTGTCAAGATCTAAAAGTTTTAACAGTATTTTTGTTAAAATTATTATGCACAAGCATTTTATCCTTTTTAACTCTTGAAGTCTCCCCTTGTATTGTACTGTTTGTAAACAAAATGATGAAATACTGTTTGCTTTTTAACTAGATTTTAGGATGATTGAGTGTATATTTATCAATGTATCTTTTTTTTTACCCATACTAATTTTATTAGTCATGTCACCATTGTTCTATGTTGCTTTTATGACTTTTTATGTCGAAATAAAGCTTGTGATTGATTGATTGATTGATTAAATCTACACTTTGTGGAGGGTGCTATATAATAACTGATAGATATATGTAGTGCATGTAAAATCAAGCTATTGTTAATATCATAATATTTTGTTCTTTGTCTGTGGTACATAAATCAGTGATTAAACTAAACATTAGGGGCCAGATGTACAAAGATTGCTGTTTGCGATTTCCTAATAGTGAATTTTTGTGATTTGCTATCAGGAATTGCAAACAGCTTTATGCTAATGTGTCTTTGACACATTTCGCGATTCCCAATGGGTTCACAAATGACCTACCTCATTAATATTTATGAGGTAAGTTGCAATTTGCGACCCATTGGGAATCGCTAAAACCCAGAGATAGTGGCCTGCTGGGGACATCAAACCACCATGTCTGTGTTTGTTTTTAAATAAAGTAACTTCTTTTAAAAAATGCAGCCCATTTTCCATAAAGGAAAATGGAATGCATTTCAAAAACAAAAATGAAAAGTTTGCTTTTCATTTTTTAGGAGTAGGCAGTGGTCCGTGGGACCACTGCCTGCTCTTCAAAAATGTTTTCGCATACATTCACAACGGGGAAGAGGTCCCCTGGGGACCCCTTCCAATTTGCAAATGGGTTACCACTAACTTCCAGTAGGTGGTAAAATGTGAATGTTTTGAGACCACATTTCGGTCGCAAAACATTCTTACATACCACTGTGAGTCACTATTAAAAAGGGACGCCCTAAAAACACCCCTTCCTAATACCGAATCACAAACTTATTTTATGATTTGATAATAGGTTACCGAATCACAAAATAGGGTTTGTACATAGAAAAATAATTTTTGCTGTTGCAAACATCCGATTCTGTGAATTGGGCCATTTGCAAGCTCCAAAAATCTACATACTGCTGGCCCTAGGGGACCTATTTTATGCAGGCGGCAGAGCGACTGCCCCACTAAGGCACGCCTGTCTGCACCTGTCCATGCCTAGACCGCACCTAGCACCAGGGATCCTGCGCCCACAACCATCCAACGTAAAACCGCAACCACAGCCACCACCGGAGCCAACGAAAACAACCACTACTCCTTCAACATCCTCTGCTACCCCAACAACACACACCGGCAAACATGCTGCTGAGATGCATCCCCCAGCACCACAGTAAGACCTTCTGCACCCATCGCGATTTCACCTGCGACACCTAAGGCGTAGACACCACCATCTCCAAACAACCGCTACATCTCACCACTATACCATACAAACTGTCTGCCTTGCTCCTCAACGTCCAATTCCTCGAGAAACACTCCATCGAAATCTGGGACATCCTCAACAGCAACAAACTCGACCTTCTCTTCCTGACTGAAACATGGCTCAATGCAGCCTCCAATCTAGACATCAGCTCAGCCATCCTGCGTGCCTACAAAATCATACACTAGGAATGATCCCACAAACCAGGCAGAGAACTCGCAATAATCTACTATTGGACTTGGCCCTTTTTGCACGGTCATCCCTAAACTTTTTGCCTTCTTCTAGCCTTTTTTCTGACATGTTGTTGGTGGTTTTAGGACTCTGGGCACTTTAGCACTGCTGTTCAGTGTAAAGTGCGTGTGCTCTCTGTGATAAATATGGTAAGATTGGTCTACACCTGTTTGGCCTATTTAATTTACCTGTCAGTCCCTTGTAAAGTGGTAGCCCATATACCCAGGGCTGGTAAATTAAATGCTACTGGCGGGCTTGCAGCGCTGATTGCGCCACCCACAAAAGTAGCCTTTCAAACCTATCTCAGGCCTCTGCCACTGCAGGGCCTGTGCGCGCAGTGTTACTGCTGCTGTGACGTGGCACCTAAAGTGTGTGCCATGTCCATGACCCCCCCTTTTCCTGCATGTCAGTCACCCCTAAGGTAGGCCCTAGCTAGCCCTATGGGCAGGGTGCATTGTAGGTAAAAGATAGGACATGTACCTTAAGTGTGTGACATGTCCTGGTAGTGACAAACAGCCTTTTTGGTTTCTCACTACTGTGGGGCTGCCCTCCCATAGGAATGCATTGGGGATTCCCTGATAAGTGTTTCAGTGGTAATTCCTGATATGAGAGGCGCAGCGTGGCCAAGTTTGGTATGTTTGGAATAGTGATAATAAATGCTACTCAATGGTGTGCGCAGATTTATTATAACTATTTTAGAAATGCCACTTTTAGAAGTTGGCATTTCTGTGTGCTATGTGTCTGCCTGCCTTATGTGAATTGCATGTCTGGCTTTTGAGTGACAGGGGCTGGTGAGGTGTGTGTGGCTCCAGGAGGGGCAGGGTGAGTCAGCGCTAGGCTGAATGGGACATCTGCATTTGGAGTGGTGGGAGGAGAAGTCCCTGGATTATGAATGGGGCTGTGCCCAGCATGGACAATGCTGGCTCCGCCCCCTGTGGTGTGTCTGATCACCTAGCCCCCACCTGACAAAGGGGAAGAGGAGCTTGGAAAACAAAGTGCTCCAAATCCCCCCTGAACCAGTTGCATCTGGTTCCCCCATGCCCTGCACTGCAGACAAAGGAATGCTTAGTATAAATATAGGGGCTGTGACTCCATGATGTTGGTTCTGTGCTGGTGCTTGTTCCTGACTTGTGGGGGGCTTGCTGCTGCTGGGGCCCAGGAGGAACCGCCATGGGGGCTTGACTCCCTGCTGTGTCCCTGGGAGGCCCTGTGTGCTGGCCTCCCTGGGCCCAGCTATGCCCCTTGAATCCTGAAGGACTTCTTGTTGTCCTAGCGCCTTGTGAGCGCTGTGCTTCATCACTTTACTTCCAGGAGAGAGGAGAGTACTGGGGCTGTGCAGCGCTGTGCTGCACATCATGGAAAGGAAATCCCCGGCGTAGGGATTCCCCCCGAGTTGCTGCAAGGAGCGGGAGCCCAGCCCGCTTTTATGCATATTTACTTAACCGAGCGGGAGCCCACCCCGCTTCATGCATATTTTAACAGCGGATACCCACCCCGCAATGGTCGTGATTTAAAGCGGGTGCCCACCCCGCATGCGGTGTTCGTGAGCGGGAGCCCACCCCGCTGTCGTGTGCCCAGAACTCTGGGTGCCGATCTGAGTGCGTGTCAAGCAGTCCAACGTCGCCGGCGGAGTCACGGGTTGCCGTAGCAACCAGGGCCGTATCCCGAGATCTGGGGTGGAAGTCAGGCTGGAGAAAGCCTGGTTGTGAGCGTGGCCCACACCCACCGTCGGGAAGTCGCCGAGCCGGAGATCGAGGCGGGAGCCTACCCCGCCTGCATGTTGCCTGGGAGCGAGGAGAGATACTGCGGCGGGTCAACGGGGCTCCCGTGGTAATGAGAGAGCCCCGCGTATGCAGCAAGAAGCGGTAGTAGCGGCCTGTTGGTGAGCGGGGCTCCCATGCACAGGAGAGAGAGCCCGGCGTGCTGGGGAATCTACCGCCTGCAGGAGAGACCGGGCGAAGCCTGAGAGAGGTCCCAAGAGCGTGACCTGTCGGGGCACATTGTCGGTGCCCGGGGATCGGTCGGTGCAGACCAAAGGAATCCGGAAGAGCCCTGGTGAGTGGGGCTAAGTCGTGAGCTTAGTGGGGGGGTGTGTCGAGGCACATTGTCGGTGCCTTCCCCTGTGGTCGCTCCCAAGGCCCAGAGGGGCCCGTGCCCCGGTTCTTCCTCACAGCTGCGCCGCGCTGCGGGCAGCTGCAGGGAGGGGGCAATTTGTGGTGACAGAGTTCCAGTGGGGCTCTCAGGGCACCGTGAGTGCCCGTGCTAATTCTCACAGCTGCCCCACCTGACAGTGGGCAGCTGCAACGATTGGGCATATATATAGAAGGGCCCCAGTGGGGGTCCAGAGGGCACAGGAGTGCCAGTGCCATCATTTCCTGAATGTTTGCCAATGTGCAGCATTCCGTCCATCATCTTGTGTGTTTTGCATTTCACCCTAAGTGGGAAGGGTATGCCCAGACGTGGGTCCCGTGCTCACTACGCCACTGGAGTCAAGCTATCCTGGCTGATGAAGGCTGATAGCCTGAAACCGGTCCTAGGATGCTTGATTCTGGTCCAGGGAAGACATGGCTTGGCAGTTCGGTCTGGACTGTTCCCATGAGGCACAGGGTCAAGACTGATTTGCATATGGCTATGTCTGAACTGGGGTGGCGTGGTGAAGCAAAATAACGATGGATTAAACCCAGATCTGTGACTGGGGGTGAATGTTTGCCAATGTGCAGCATTCCGTCCATCATCTTGTGTGTTTTGCATTTCGCCCTAAGTGGGAAGGGTATGCCCAGACGTGGGTCCCGTGCTCACTACGCCACTGGAGTCAAGCTATCCTGGCTGATGAAGGCTGATAGCCTGAAACCGGTCCTAGGATGCTTGATTCTGGTCCAGGGAAGACATGGCTTGGCAGTTCGGTCTGGACTGTTCCCATGAGGCACAGGGTCAAGACTGATTTGCATATGGCTATGTCTGAACTGGGGTGGCGTGGTGAAGCAAAATAACGATGGATTAAACCCAGATCTGTGACTGGGGGTGAATGTTTGCCAATGTGCAGCATTCCGTCCATCATCTTGTGTGTTTTGCATTTCGCCCTAAGTGGGAAGGGTATGCCCAGACGTGGGTCCCGTGCTCACTACGCCACTGCAGTCAAGCTATCCTGGCTTATGAAGGCTGATAGCCTGAAACCGGTCCTAGGATGCTTGATTCTGGTCCAGGGAAGACATGGCTTGGCAGTTCGGTCTGGACTGTTCCCATGAGGCACAGGGTCAAGACTGATTTGCATATGGCTATGTCTGAACTGGGGTGGCGTGGTGAAGCAAAATAACGATGGATTAAACCCAGATCTGTGACTGGGGGTGAATGTTTGCCAATGTGCAGCATTCCGTCCATCATCTTGTGTGTTTTGCATTTCGCCCTAAGTGGGAAGGGTATGCCCAGACGTGGGTCCCGTGCCCACTACGCCACTGGAGTCAAGCTATCCTGGCTGATGAAGGCTGATAGCCTGAAACCGGTCCTAGGATGCTTGATTCTGGTCCAGGGAAGACATGGCTTGGCAGTTCGGTCTGGACTGTTCCCATGAGGCACAGGGTCAAGATTGATTTGCATATGGCTATGTCTGAACTGGGGTGGCGTGGTGAAGCAAAATAACGATGGATTAAACCCAGATCTGTGACTGGGGGTGAATGTTTGCCAATGTGCAGCATTCCGTCCATCATCTTGTGTGTTTTGCATTTCGCCCTAAGTGGGAAGGGTATGCCCAGACGTGGGTCCCGTGCTCACTACGCCACTGGAGTCAAGCTATCCTGGCTGATGAAGGCTGATAGCCTGAAACCGGTCCTAGGATGCTTGATTCTGGTCCAGGGAAGACATGGCTTGGCAGTTCGGTCTGGACTGTTCCCATGAGGCACAGGGTCAAGACTGATTTGCATATGGCTATGTCTGAACTGGGGTGGCGTGGTGAAGCAAAATAACGATGGATTAAACCCAGATCTGTGACTGGGGGTGAATGTTTGCCAATGTGCAGCATTCCGTCCATCATCTTGTGTGTTTTGCATTTCGCCCTAAGTGGGAAGGGTATGCCCAGACGTGGGTCCCGTGCTCACTACGCCACTGGAGTCAAGTTATCCTGGCTGATGAAGGCTGATAGCCTGAAACCGGTCCTAGGATGCTTGATTCTGGTCCAGGGAAGACATGGCTTGGCAGTTCGGTCTGGACTGTTCCCATGAGGCACAGGGTCAAGACTGATTTGCATATGGCTATGTCTGAACTGGGGTGGCGTGGTGAAGCAAAATAACGATGGATTAAACCCAGATCTGTGACTGGGGGTGAATGTTTGCCAATGTGCAGCATTCCGTCCATCATCTTGTGTGTTTTGCATTTCGCCCTAAGTGGGAAGGGTATGCCCAGACGTGGGTCCCGTGCTCACTACGCCACTGGAGTCAAGCTATCCTGGCTGATGAAGGCTGATAGCCTGAAACCGGTCCTAGGATGCTTGATTCTGGTCCAGGGAAGACATGGCTTGGCAGTTCGGTCTGGACTGTTCCCATGAGGCACAGGGTCAAGACTGATTTGCATATGGCTATGTCTGAACTGGGGTGGCGTGGTGAAGCAAAATAACGATGGATTAAACCCAGATCTGTGACTGGGGGTGAATGTTTGCCAATGTGCAGCATTCCGTCCATCATCTTGTGTGTTTTGCATCATTTCCTTTGGGGGCATTCTTGAAGTGCAGGAGTGAGATACACTCCCCCGCCCCCCAGCGCATTGCGCATCTAGGTTGCCCTGACATTTGGTACAGTGGGCCTGTGGGCCCCAGTGAAAGGCCAGTTGGCCTGGGGTCATTTAGGTGACGGCAAAAGGGCGCAAGGCCCTAAGGTGATGTATGCACCTTGTAGTAGTGTTACCGTTGGGCACTACTGAGTTCCTGCCTAATGGGATATTGCATAATGTATTTATGCTGATGCCTAATGTCATGCTATGCTGTCTTGGGATAGTACCTATGGCGTAATGTGTTTATGTTTAAGAGGGTATTGTATAATGTGTTTATGCCCAGCTTTCAGGCCTACTATGTTTGCCTAACAGGTTCAGGCAAGATGCAATGTTACCAGTCATGACTGGTTGTTTTACTGGAATGTGATGTGACGTATGTCCAGTGTTTAGGCATAATGTGTTTAGGCCTAATGTGATGTTGCATAATGTAGCTATGGTGATGCCTATGACATAATGCGTTTATGTTTAGGCTGTTTATGCATAATGTGTTTATGCTGGTGAGGCCTAATTGCGTAATGTGTTTATGCTAATGAGGTTTGGGCCTAATGTGATTTATTGCCTAATGTCATGCTATGATATTTTAGGATGGTGTCTAATGCTAATATGATAATGCTTAGGTCATTATGGTACCAGTAGTTACTGGTTGTGTTTTGCATTTACTTACCTGTTCTGATGGTTCTGACTGTGGCCCGATTGGCCTGGTCCTGTATATAATCCCCTGTGAATATTGCCTAGGGCCAGTTGGCACAGTGTAAATGTGTGATTATCTTTCTAATGTGTTTATGATAATACAAAGGCTATTTTTTATATAACCTTGTGTGGAGTTTCTTTTGTAGTGTGCCTAGTATGTTGCTGCTGTGTGTGTGTTGCGCAAACACTTTACACATTGCCTCTGGGATAAGCCTGACTGCTCGTGCCAAGCTACCAAGGGGGTGAGCAGGGGTTATCTTCAGCGTGGTTGCTGCCTGGCTTTGGTGCAAGCCTTAGCCAAGCAGAAATCCCATTTCTAACAATCTACAAAAACATAGTTGACTGCACCACCTCCACAGACTCAGACACCAACCTCATGGAACACCTCCACTTCAAAATATGAATGGACTGTAATGCCACCCTTAAGGGGACCCTCACCTACCATGCCCCAGGCCCCTGAGCAGAATTC
Source organism: Calotriton arnoldi (assembly GCA_963921515.1). Taxonomy (NCBI): domain Eukaryota; kingdom Metazoa; phylum Chordata; class Amphibia; order Caudata; family Salamandridae; genus Calotriton; species Calotriton arnoldi. Next base: position 410,840 of record CAWUFW010003043.1, on the reverse strand, counting down.
TGCAACTACATCGCAGTCTTCATCGCTCCCCTTTCCATCAGATCAACCAACTACATCCTATTCAGGGACCTCAGTTTCCACCTGGAAGATAATACAGATGCTAACTCCATGTCCCTCCTTGATAGCCTCAGCAACCTCAGACTTACCCAGCTCATTCAAGGACCAACCCACACAGCAGGCCGCACCCTCGACCCAATTTCCTCTTTCAACAACAGGATCACCACCACCCACATGATCCCGCTCACATGGTCCGACCACTGCATCATACATTTCAAGATACCCGCCCACCACCCCACCCCACCTGAAAACCCCAAAGCACCATCAATACACTGCCGCAAAATATCCAAAGAAAACTGGACCAAGACCTTACAGGATAGCCCACCTAACCACACAGAAAACCCCGATGTTGACACCAAGCTCTTCAATAAATGGCTCACCGACTGCACCAACCACACAGATCCCACCAGAAATAAGACCTATACAATACAACAAATGACCCAGCCGGTACACAAATGACCACAGGGAGACCAAGCGCCACTGCAAACAACTTGAGACAAAAACACCACCTCAAGATCCACATACAAAGCCACCCTCAATGACTACCACCAACAACCACAAGATGCTCATGAAAAGGCCCTAAATCTCATACTCGAAGAGAACTACAACAATGGCGAAGAACTCTTTACCTTCATCGGGCGTTCTCCAATCCATTGGCTGCCAACAACAAAATCATCCCATTCCAAGCACTCTTCAATGACCTCACAAACTTCTTTAAACAGAAAATTGCCAAGATCTACAACACATTCCACCCACAGCATACTGATATAAACTCCCCTGACCAGCCGGACACCTCCTTCATTGCCAAACAGCAGCTAAGTAACTGAAAGCCCCTCTCGAATGAAGAAACCACCGCTCGATGAATACTATCCACTCAGGAGCCCCCTCAGACCCATGCCCCAAATTTCATATATAACCTTGGAAGAACCATCATCTCTCCTTCGCTCACTGCTATCATCAACACCTCCATGACCACGGTCACCTTCCCATTTTGCTGGCAAAATCCAGAAGTCAGCGCCCTACTGAAGAAATCAACCCTCAGAAGCTACAGACCCATCTCGCTTCTGCCTTTTCCAGCTAAAGTCATGGAGAAAGCCATCAATACTAACTTGCGGACAACCTAGAACTCCAGCAACTCCTAGAAAGCTCTCAATGAGGCGTTTGCACCAACCACAGCACAGAGGCAGCCCCCATTGAGGCCACTGATTACATCAGAAACATCCTGAACCAAGGAGAAATAACTGCACTCTGCGACCTCTCCTTAGCTTTCGATATGATCTCGCATAAGTCACTCATCAGAAAACTGCAGCACTTGGGTAGCTGTGGACTGGGTCTCAAGTGGATATCCTCCTTCCTCATGGACAGTACTCAATGAGTTAGACTTCCCCTCTAGAACTCGGAACCCAAGAAACTCATCTGCGGAGTCCCTTAAGGATCATCGTTCAGTCCAACACTCTTCAACATCTACGCCCACGGCATCAACATAGTATCCTATGCGGATGACAAACAGCTCATCCTCTCCCTTACTAACTCAACCAGCGCTGCCAAAGCAAACTTCGCCAACTTCATGAGCGCTGTCCCTGATTGGATGACAAACAACTGCCTCCAGCTCAGCACAGACAAAACTGAAGTCCAAATCTTCAGCAACAACCTTTCCCTGGGATGCCTCTTGGTGGGCCTCTGAACTTGGCCCCCCTCCCACCCCTGAGTACCATATCAAGAACCTCAGGATCACCCTGGACACCAACCTCTCTATGAGCAGACAGATCAACGCCATCGCCTCATCATGCTTCCACATCCTGCCAGTGCTACGCAAGATTTTTAAGTGGATCCCACTGAACACCAGACGTACAGTCACCCAGGCTCTTATCACAAGTAGACTTGGTTACGTAAACGCCCTCTGCATCAGAAACCCAGCCCATGTCCTATGCTGACTCCACTCAGAATGCCGCCGTCAGACTCACCCTGAACATCCAGCGAAATAACCACATCTCTCCACACCTCAACAATCTCCACTGGCTCCCAGTCCAGGAAAGATGTAAGTTCAAGCTACTCACCCACACCTTCAAAGCTCTCCACAACACCGGTCCAGCTTACCTCAACCACGGCATCAAAGTCAACTAACCCACCAGACACCTTCGATCTGTGTTTTAGGCAAGAGTACACCTCCCTAGCATCAAGAGGTCCAGAAGTAGAAGACGCTCCTTCTCATACCTCGCAGTCAAGACAGGAACGACCTCCTGAAACACCTTGCAACCTCTCCCTTCCTCATAGACTTCCAAAGGAACCTCAGGCATGGCTCTTCCAGATGAAACAGGCATGATCTCCTCCTCCTTTCTCAGGCCTGCCCAACTTAGTGCCTGGATACCCTGTAAGGTGATTAGCTGTGCTCTACAAATTCACGTACCATTATATTGTCTCCAAGCACTTGTCTTTGAAAGCTGACTGGGAGGGTGAGCTCAAACAAAGCACGTTTTAGTTTCTTTTTAAACTACTATTCTTGCCATATTTCTGACAACACGATGATTCACGAGTGAGCCACAAGATGTACCAACCTGCTCCCTATCACTTAGTTTTCCTTTGCCCCTTCTTCACATATCGTTGGGGGTGAGGGGTTTATGAGAGTGGAGGTCTCTGATTGGAACTTATTGAACAGGTATAGGTGATGGATTGGTGCACAACATTTTAATATGACTAACTTGGATTTTCAGTTTTGAATTGACTATGGCTCCCACAAGAGGTCCTCTCATCATAAGTGAAACTGACAATATCATTTTTCTTTGACATGATATAGTGTAAACAACACACTGGATCTGATATTGCATTGATGGCTTTCTAACCAAAATACAAATGCCCATAAGGAGGGAGAGGTGTTTCTTGGTCTATTTGTAACTCTCGCTGGGCAATGATTGAATACACAAAGGCGACAGATCCAGCAACTAAGCAGAGGGGAAACAACACTATTCTATAACTATTCACAAGAGATAGTTTTCTGTCCCTTATCTAGTCTGTCAGACACTTTAATGTTTACGAAGGTGGGTCCCCATAGAAGAGTGATAAGCACAACTAAATAGCCACCCTCATTAGTCCTAAGAAGTTTGATTATACATTGGGTAGTCCTGTGTGTTGCAGCCTAGTAACTACTTTGGCATACCTATATCCTAGAGCAAACAAAGACTTGCTAAGAAACAAGTATCGCCATCCCAGTGAGACCTAATGCAGAAGCAGATTAGAGTAAGCAAATACTAATGCAAATTCTCTTTGAGCAAGAGTGCACTGCAGGTTGGGCAAACACCATCAAGTACCATTATGTATATAGATTTTTTTCCCAGTAATAAGGTCTTCACAAAGGGCCAAGGCATGGTTCAGTTTATCACCCATAGAGTGAGTTACAAGCTGTGCATTGGACAGCTTCATGAATAGTGGATGAAAATTTGTTGGACAGCACTAGTCTATAAAAACTTATAACTAAATTAGTGCATTATTTTGCTCTGATTTTTTTTTACAGACCAAAGAACGATGTCAGCAAAGAGTAGTACACTCTAGACACCGGACCCCAAGGAAGAGAGGTCCAGTTAACTACATATTCAATAGGTATAACAGGTGACACACTCACATTTTACACATGAACCAAATATCATTTAAGGACAGGCAGTTTAAGAAGATGTAATAAGGAATTCAGTCCTGATGAAATACGGCAGATTTGATTAGGCTTTAGAAGGCATGAAACATGTTGGCTATTTAGACAAAAAGGGTTGAAATTCACCCTTTTGTTTTTAGTTGTTGCCATTGGGTGACAAGAAATAAATGCACTGTTATAGTCAACCTAAGGAAATTTTAAATCTCAAGGGGATTTGCCCAGCATCAGAGTATTTATACAGTACATCCTCAGATGACTTTGAGAGTTGGGTATATATTAGGGACTTTCATGTTTCTATCAGAAAAATAGCTCTACAAAAAAGGAAGCCCATCCCAAACAAATACATAATCTGTGGGGCGAGGGCCAAATGATGCATGGGTGATGGCATGGGTAAAGCCCAGTCCAAAACATACTCATGCATGTCAGAATTTTTTGCAGAACAATTTCTAAAGCATTATCCTAAACAATTACTATGTTAAGGCAATTTCTAATCTCGACCACCAGAACCTGTACAGGTAACTAGCGTTTCAGCGTGCTCAATAACAGCAGTTAGATTATGGAGTGATCTATCCTTCTATATATGAGCCAAATCCTATATCACCAGGTTCAGAAAATTACTTAAAATGTATATCTTTGAATTTTCATATTTAGTCCTAGCTAATTGGCTCGGCTGTACTTTCAGAGTGCTTAGAAGCTTCAGCGAACCTTTATAAATACAATGACATAGATATAATCCCTAAAGCATAAAAATGACACAGGAAGAAAGCTATCCCTGTCAGATATCAAGTGCACTTTGGAAACCAGAAAATTATTAGGCTTCATATACAATTTTATGAAAATGTCTAAATGAAATATATATATTTTTTAATTCTCTCCCTTTCGATAAAGTGGTTTTGTACTTTTAAGGGTATTCATTTGCACTTTTTCATGTATGGAGTTTGAGATGATATTGATAGCCCTGGGCGGAGACCTTCGCTCCGCCCGCGGAATGTGCGGAGAATTGCCTCCTCCGCGTTCCGCGGAGAAGGCAAATCTCTGCACGCTCCGCGGCAGAGCGGAGTTGACCAGCCCCCTCCTCCAACCCCCTATTAACAATTAATTATAAATGACATAAAAGTAAAGAAAAACAACTTACCAGGACTGCGGTGTCCCCGGGCTGCCCTCCTCCTCTTCTTCGCCGTCTCTGCAAAAACTGCGCATGCGCGCCCGCTCATGCGCATTTCTCGTCAGGCATGGGATTATTAATTTGGCAAGGTGGTACCCCTACCAAGTTACTATATGCACTCTGGTTAGGGCATGTTATGAGAGAATCTTTGCTCAGCCCCTGGTAGTAATGGTAGAAGTAGATGGCAATCACTATGAGGTGTGCATCAAGGTCAAGAAGTACCAACAGTTTTGAAGAAAAGAATACAACACAATGAACTGGACAAATCAGTTTAATAAAATAGAGAAAAATGTAGTAAGCAAAAGACACCAAGATCATCAAAATAGGCTCTGAGCAGGACAAATCTGGATTTTATAGCCACTGAGGTCAATTCACAGGTCTGACAGATTTGTTGCCTAGCCTCGATCCAAGGTTTTAGTTAGTCACTTTTAGGAAGTCAAAATCCTCCAGCAGGCAAAGCTGGAAGTTGTAGCCAGGAAAGACTCAATCTGCCTAATACATTTGCCAGGTGGTCCAACTGAACCAGTTTTCAATGCTGCAAAAAACTCTGAGCAGGACACACTTTGTTTTCTTGTGTTGACTAGGGTGTTGTCTTCCTCTGCAAGCCTCATCACCTTGTAACAGTCTTCCAGAGGCGGAAACAATTATTGGCCAACTATTATCTGCTGTGAAAGTTCCTTCTAGTTAGTACTGCTGGTTAGATCCTCAAGGCAGGCTTCTAACCACCTAGTATATCTCCAGCCAGGTCTCCTGCATGGTCTATCCTCTGTGGTCAGCTACGACCTCTTGGAATCATAAATCATTTTGCTTTTTGTGAACCTGAAGCAGGAAAGTAGAAGGTATTTGGAGAGCAGAACCAGTTGCAAGCAAGATTCAGGAGTAATTGAGTCTTCCTCTTCCAGCAGGAGTCAGGAGTTTCTCCCTCAAGACCACCTTCTTCAGATAGTTGTGAAAGTGTTGGTTGAGGTGCCAGATTTCTCCTGTGCATTAGCACGTTATTGCTAACCACTCCTAACTATTTTCTCACAGTAGTCTACCTCCTTTTGAGGCATTTCCTCATTGCCTTACTGTAAAACTAACCAGGAGCCCTTGCATCAGTATAGAAGTCCAAAACATACTCATGCATGTCAGAATTTTTTGCAGAACAATTTCTAAAGCATTATCCTAAACAATTACTATGTTAAGGCAATTTCTAATCTCGACCACCAGAACCTGTACAGGTAACTAGCGTTTCAGCGTGCTCAATAACAGCAGTTAGATTATGGAGTGATCTATCCTTCTATATATGAGCCAAATCCTATATCACCAGGTTCAGAAAATTACTTAAAACGTATATCTTTGAATTTTCATATTTAGTCCTAGCTAATTGGCTCGGCTGTACTTTCAGAGTGCTTAGAAGCTTCAGCGAACCTTTATAAATACAATGACATAGATATAATCCCTAAAGCATAAAAATGACACAGGAAGAAAGCTATCCCTGTCAGATATCAAGTGCACTTTGGAAACCAGAAAATTATTAGGCTTCATATACAATTTTATGAAAATGTCTAAATGAAATATATATATTTTTTAATTCTCTCCCTTTCGATAAAGTGGTTTTGTACTTTTAAGGGTATTCATTTGCACTTTTTCATGTATGGAGTTTGAGATGATATTGATAGCCCTGGGCGGAGACCTTCGCTCCGCCCGCGGAATGTGCGGAGAATTGCCTCCTCCGCGTTCCGCGGAGAAGGCAAATCTCTGCACGCTCCGCGGCAGAGCGGAGTTGACCAGCCCCCTCCTCCAACCCCTATTAACAATTAATTATAAATGACATAAAAGTAAAGAAAAACAACTTACCAGGACTGCGGTGTCCCCGGGCTGCCCTCCTCCTCTTCTTCGCCGTCTCTGCAAAAACTGCGCATGCGCGCCCGCTCATGCGCATTTCTCGTCAGGCATGGGATTATTAATTTGGCAAGGTGGTACCCCTACCAAGTTACTATATGCACTCTGGTTAGGGCATGTTATGAGAGAATCTTTGCTCAGCCCCTGGTAGTAATGGTAGAAGTAGATGGCAATCACTATGAGGTGTGCATCAAGGTCAAGAAGTACCAACAGTTTTGAAGAAAAGAATACAACACAATGAACTGGACAAATCAGTTTAATAAAATAGAGAAAAATGTAGTAAGCAAAAGACACCAAGATCATCAAAATAGGCTCTGAGCAGGACAAATCTGGATTTTATAGCCACTGAGGTCAATTCACAGGTCTGACAGATTTGTTGCCTAGCCTCGATCCAAGGTTTTAGTTAGTCACTTTTAGGAAGTCAAAATCCTCCAGCAGGCAAAGCTGGAAGTTGTAGCCAGGGAAGACTCAATCTGCCTAATACATTTGCCAGTTTTCAATGCTGCAAAAAACTCTGAGCAGGACACACTTTGTTTTCTTGTGTTGACTAGGGTGTTGTCTTCCTCTGCAAGCCTCATCACCTTGTAACAGTCTTCCAGAGGCGGAAACAATTATTGGCCAACTATTATCTGCTGTGAAAGTTCCTTCTAGTTAGTACTGCTGGTTAGATCCTCAAGGCAGGCTTCTAACCACCTAGTATATCTCCAGCCAGGTCTCCTGCATGGTCTATCCTCTGTGGTCAGCTACGACCTCTTGGAATCATAAATCATTTTGCTTTTTGTGAACCTGAAGCAGGAAAGTAGAAGGTATTTGGAGAGCAGAACCAGTTGCAAGCAAGATTCAGGAGTAATTGAGTCTTCCTCTTCCAGCAGGAGTCAGGAGTTTCTCCCTCAAGACCACCTTCTTCAGATAGTTGTGAAAGTGTTGGTTGAGGTGCCAGATTTCTCCTGTGCATTAGCACGTTATTGCTAACCACTCCTAACTATTTTCTCACAGTAGTCTACCTCCTTTTGAGGCATTTCCTCATTGCCTTACTGTAAAACTAACCAGGAGCCCTTGCATCAGTATAGAAGTCCCCTTGTGTCACCAGGTTGGTCTGTATTAATCACCCTGCCCACACCCCAATTTAAATGAGCACACCTCCCAAATGACAGGGTCAAAACTGGTTTTCTCACGTTCTGTAATTGGAGCCTGGCTGTCTAGGATTATCCTGGGAATAATGGAAGAAGCACTTTATGTAATTTCCAAGTCAAAAGAGGTGTCCTTTGTCTGGCAGTTGTTCCTGTTCACTCCTAGATACAAATCCCTGATAAATGGGCAAAGGTTAACATTCATCTGCTATTCCTCAGCTCAGATGCCAGCTATTTTTCTCTGAGTCCAGGATGTGTATTCCAGATGTGAATCACAAAACTGGTTTTTGGTCAGTTATCACTCAGGCAGCACAAATTAAATTTTACAAAGCTACTTTCCCCCTAAGTTATAAAAAATCTGTTAATAACAATAAATCTGAAATACCTTTGGAGCACTTTTCTAGCAATTCCCCAAGCACAGGTAGGAAATAACAATGTTAATCCTATCTAGGGCACATGGAAGAATCTAGCAAAGCCTACACAGTGAAATAGCTTTTTGGTTGCATTCCACTGTGAGGAAACACTGACAACAGTATGTACAAGGCACACTCTTGGGGTGACATAACATTATAAGCATAGGTATTCCCTACATGCCAAACGTTTTTTCCCTTTCAATGTGCTAATGCAGTGTATTTAAACTGCAGCTCAGTAAGAGTACAGATATTCTCATAGCAGACATATATTTTTGCTATATATGTGGGTGGTGTAAAATATCCATTGCAACCCACACATGAGATTTAATTTCCAAGCGAGAGATTAATTTTCTGAACCATCTACAATGGTCTTACTGACCAGATAATAGACCATTTGGGTGAAACCAAATTTAACAATATCAGTTTAGGGTTAGCATGGCACTTATTAGCCATCTCACACACCACAAAGTCCTATTACCCACAAGAATAAAGTCCAGAAAAAGGCGAAGATTCTGGTGTGACCATTAAGAAAAGGCAAATTTGCTGCAAATATTTTATGCTATATACCATATATAGGGAATCAAACATGAAACAGCAATCTCTTCAGACTCTGTAAGTCACCACCACGCTAGAAAAATATATCCCCTTTCTACAGCTTCTTCTAAAATGAGAAGAATTGTCCCTATTTTTAATTCTATCTACTACAACTTAATTACCCAACTGGGAGCCAGTGTTGTCCTTCAAGTCTATGGATATACATTCAATTGCTTTACACACCTTATAAAAAAAGTCCCCAAATACAATCAATTATTCAGCTTTCAGTCACAATGAGTCATTTGATTAAAAAATGGTACTGGCTACCAGTGCTTTCAAAAATATACATTTAAATTTCAAATAAAACACTTAATAAGAAGACAGCTTTCCTTTCATTAAAGGTATTAACTATTTTCTTGAAACATTACTTAATATGTCCCAAGAACGTGACACAATGCATAATCAGCCTAAACTAAAACATATAGACACGTTCATCAAGTCTTAAGTCTATGTTTAATTATTAAGTTACTTTATTAACCATCTAATGCTTGCCTTCGGTAAATTTTGGTATGTGATCATTAATTTCCCCTATAGTCATAGGTCATGTAACAATTTAAACTGGTGGTGGCATCTTCACAAAACGCAGTCCTAAGCTTGGTTTCTCACTTTCATTTCTGTATTGTGCTTCATCTTTTATGAAGGACACTTGATTCTACTGAGATAAAAAACAGACTCTTGGGAAAAATACTAAAATTAAAGACAGAAGCTCAGTGTTGTGGATCTTAAAGGCAAATGTATATTTTAGATAACAATAGTCCTAAGAGAATATTACACACATTGCTTCATCCTGTTTCTGCATTCATACCTTTCCAGGTCCCAACAGAGTTGAAAGTGACCAGAACAAGTCCATCGCCAACCACACAGACAGCGCACAAAGAAAAAACAACCACACCATCCAACTATTGACCTAGAAGAACCAGGCGGGAGTAGATAATTCACCAAGGTGTCACGAAAGATAAAGAATAGCAGAGGGATTGGGATTCCATTTTAGCAGAGAGATCTAACAACATTCAGTCGAGATGCCTCCATTGCCATCTTTTCCACCTGAGAGGGCCATCCCTAAAGCACATGGTGATAGTCTTTTGAGTTATATCTAGGTCCTACATTTATGATCTCTAAATGAACAGTCTACAATTGACCTTCCAACTGCTTGCACCAATTTTTCTTTTGGAGACAGGGCACTGTCGGATTACACTTTCACACTCGTATATCAGTATAATTAATTGTACGACTTCCAAATATTTAATCATCCCGAAGTGTGAGGATTTTAACTGCAATATGTAGAGTTGGACAAGTTACATGTTTAGTGTATGTGGATAATAAATTTGAGTTATGGATAAAAGACTTTTTCAATAAATGAATTTCTAATATGGCATGACATTTGGTCAAACATAATGGGGAGGTGTTAGTTAGCTGGGAAGCTGTATGCACATCTTTGTTGATTAAAAAGATATGAGATTATTTCATTTAATCAGAAATAGAATCAGAAAAATATGTTATGAGAATAATCTTGCAAAATTGAATATGGTCATTCATTGCGAGCCAATCGCTGAATGTATTAAGGAAATCTATGTCTTACATGTTGGATAACTCAAAATAAGAAGCTTTGTCAATTTCTTTAAAGGCAAACCAAAATAGGGTTGAAATTCATTTGTTGCTTGCACCTTTCCTGAGCAAGTGGTGCCTTTAACTGACATTTGCAGGACCTCTTTTGCTCCGAGGATGAATGAAATGACATGACCTGATTTATTCTATGCATTTGGCTACCACGATTTTTCCATTGCTAGTCTGGGTGTGCAAAGACACCAACCCTCCGACATGGAAGAGAAGCGTGTCGCAACACATTTTTAGGTTTGAAGAGCAAAAGCCCATGTGCCATTATTGGTAATCAATATTGCATTGAATATATACTCTCTATGGGGGCTTTGGGTAAGCCTCCTTTAGACACTGGCTAAAGGATAAGCCTCTTTCTGTCATTCAATTATTTTGCTCAGAACCGTCACACTTTGAATTGAGATAATATCAATCATGACTAGGATTAGCCCACAAAAGCATTTTTGTTTCACCATTTTTCAATTGCAGGTTTGAGTGTGTCCTTGTGTCTCTATTTGAATGCATGAGGTATTACTTGATATCTGAAAAACACATTAACTCAGACCACAGTTAATTCTCATGCATGCATTTTTTATGTAAGGCACCCATTTATTACATTTTACTGTTTAAGTAGTTTTCAGAATATTTTTATCAGGACGGATGTAAGTTCTAACTTGAATATGGCCACCCTATTGGTTTGTAATGCTTTGTCCCTTTAGTAAGGCATCTTGTAATCAGGCAATTCAAATATTAATAATTACCTCAAGCAAAAGGGTGTAAAGCACACTTACTATATCCTTCCAACATAAAGTTACATTCTCAACAGTACTATGGCCCTTGAAGTGTCATTAGGAAATAACCTGATCACACTATTGTGCTGCTAACTATTATATGAAGGGAAAGTATTTTAAGTTATTTCCGTTAAAAATAACGCAGACTTGTTCACCGACACATGGTGGCATTCTCTTTGTTTGGAGTCACTCCTCACCAGCAACCAGTGTTGCAAGACAGGCACACCATGAGCTCTTTTGTGTGTTATTGGGAGTTGTTTGCGAGAAGTGTTTTAGTTGAATCCTCTAACAAAGTGAGGTATTAGTTGAGAGGGGAGAGTGGCACATCAAGTGATAGCCATAATCCTTGTCAGGGTGAACCATTAAGGTCACTTAATAAACCTGAGCTCAACCCCCTCTTTGCTATGGCATAGAGCAGACGGGCTTAACTTAGAGGCAATGTGCAAAGTATTTATACAGTACTAAAACAGTAATAAAGTCAACATTCAAAATGATAAGAATCAAAAAGATTGTTAGAAAAATAGAGTGAAATTTAATTAAAAGACTGGCACAAAAATCTAATAAATAAGGGGAACCGGGGATAGGGATTTTAAATGTTTTAAGTAGAAATAGCGATAGAAGCACAAAGTGCCAATCATAGTCAGCTCCTAAGTGCAATTTGACACTGACTACAACGGAGCACAGGTCAGATACTCTAACCAGGTTCATCTTAGTCAATGATTTTACCTTCTGACTTTAATCCTTTAAGTCACAATCCACCACAGGAGTACATTTCCAAAGCCCCCCCAGGACCTCATGAAAGGCACTTAGTTGGCCTCTGCCTGCCACAGGGTTCCTGGCAGAGGCCAATAGGAGGCTCCAGTCTAGGTTCAGTTGCCACTGGTCCGCTGGGCAGTTGCAGGAAATGCCTCTTGTAGCTTGTTGTGTTCCTGTAGCTTTCACAGGAGGCCAGCCTCATGACCCTTGGAGTCCACATCTTTGTGCTGGGTACCAGAGAGAGAGCAGGTCCTGTCTACTGGGCTCATCTCAGGTCTCAGACAGCAGGTTCAGTCCTCTTCTGATCTTCCCTCCTTTGAAATGTGCCCCAAATGTTATATGTAAATCCAGCAAAGTGGTCAAACACGCTGCGACACAGTAAAGTCAAAAGAAGCCCACTATGATTGGGGCCTGCCTGGCTGGGGAGACAACAGAAGGGCTCCTCTCAAGTGTCAGCTATTATTTGCCTATGACAGGGGGGCCTCTTTCAACTGTGTCCTAAGTGGCATATGAGATGCCCCAGCATATCTATCAAGCAGGATGTGACATTCAAGCGGGATTTGACATTTTAATGTCATAAATGATCCTCCCAGCCTCTCTTGCATATTCTGTCAGGTTCAGAGGAGTAATTCTGCCCATTTAGGTCAGCCTAATGTTTTGCTCCTGGGGCACGTTCATGCCTATTTAAATGCTAATTACTAGTGCAAAGTGGGATAACAAAATGCAGATTTTGCTTCCAGGGACTTCAGACAGGGCAAAGGTGACTTTTTAACAGTTGCTTTTTCCATAGCATTTAAGACACATCCAACTTTACCGCTGAAGTGGACTTTAATAACTAATAATTTATAAATATGTATTATTATTTTTCTAGCTAGTCCTATTCTGGAGATACAGGATTAGTATTTAATACTGCATTCCAGTGTATTCAAATAGAACAGTTAAAATTGCTATGGAACAGCCAAACCTACTATAGTGAAAATGCACTCAAAATGTTTAACTTTAAACTTTTACATGTCCTACTTTTAAATACCATGCACCCTACTTTTATGAGAAGTAAGGTCATAAAGGGAGGGAATGTGATGTTACAGCCAGAACTGCAGACTTTGTAGCTCGGGAACCGGGTTCAAGTCTTGGTGTCAGCTCAATGTCCTGTGATTTTGTGCCAATCATTTAATATTCCTGTGCCTAAAAAAAATAATTATTGTGACCTGTGCAATGTAACTTATGCTCATGTTCAGCACTCCAATACTTTCAGGTCGAGTTTTTACTATATAAAAAGGGAAAAAATAAATAAATAAAGGTCTACTTCGGGATGACATAAATATTTAACAGGAAGGTTTAGGTCTCCAAAAAGAGTTTATTTTTGTCAGGTTGAATTTGTAGTTAAAACCTACACAGACAGGCTACTGGTGGCAAGCCGGCAGTCATGTTCAGGCGTGGCCCATGCAGGTAAGAGCGGTGAGGCTAGGGGATTCGACATACGATGACGAGAGAAAAATGCCATGGTTTTCTTTTTTTAAAATTTAAGTTTCCCTTGTCCTCATATGTCGAGTCCCACTCCCACATCACCCCCCCGCCCCACCGCTCTTACCTGCACGGGCCGCGCCTGGTCATGTTTGCATTGTCATTGATGTGGATAGCACAATGGATGTTGCAGTCCACTTTAACTCACAGGTCCTGAAAAACCTTGGTACCCTACACCAGGGATGTTAGACCTACCAGCCTAGGAATGGTCTTCCCCCAAAACCTTTTGCCTCTCCCCTTTATTTTACTGATCTCATTTTTGCTGGCCTTAGGAATCTGGGCACTTCACTACTTCTAACTAGTGCTGAAGTACATGTGCTCACTCCTTAAAACATGGTAACATTCGTTGGCTTATACCCAATTGGCATATTTAATTTACTTGTAAGTCCCTAGTAAAGTGGCACTACCTATGCAAAAGACCTGTAAATGAAATGCTACTAGTGGACCTATAGCACTGATTGTGGCACCCACTTAAGTAGCCCTTTAAACATGTCTCAGGCCACATTGTAGCCTGGGTGTTCAGTTTTGAACTTCCATTTCAATCTGGCAAAGTAAACCTTTTCCCAGACCCAATCCTTCCTTTTTATTACATGTAAGTCACCCTAGGGTGCAATGTAGTTAAAACGTAGGATATGTACTTTTAGTTTTTTCATGTGCTGCAAGAGAAAGACTCTTAAATTTGTTTTTCACTAGTGCGGGGCCTACCTTTCCTATAGGATAGTGTTGAAGCTAATTTATTACATTTAGGGCCTGTTTATATGTTTTGCAGCCCTCCTATAGGACCGCCACCTCTGTGCCCACCTGTGGTGCACCCGCACGTCGGATTTTGAGTGGAAACCAGAGCGAGCGGGTGGTGTGGCAGGCGTTCCATGGCGTCGGCATGCTTTGGTTGAGGATTACAGCTAGCAGACATGCTGCAACCATAGGACCGTTGCCACATTCTGTGCACTGTGTGGCATGCACAATGTCATACATGGCACACTGTGCACATAGGATCATGGACTTGTGGGGGGACATATCTTGTGCCCTCTGCTCCCACCCCATGGGCAGATTTGCCCAGGGGCCCTATTGGGGGCCCCTTTCCCTACCTTTCTGCCAAGCATTTAATTGTGGGCTCACTACCACTTGGGGAAAGGCAGGTCGTAATTTGCTTGGTGTTGCCGGCATCAGCACCACCATAAATTTGGCCTCCACTCCGCACCGACACCATACCGGGATCCTGGATCCTGGCAGCGGCAGTGGTCCTGTGGCGGTCCGACCGCCACACTCATAATTGAGCAAGCGGATCCAGAGGGGTTGAACCCCGACCGCAAGGTCGGTGTTCCCAGGATTGCCGCACTCATAATAAGGCCCTTAATAAGCTGTAATTTCCAACTGGCAGCAGATAACCAGTTCATGTTTGGTGTCTTTGGAATTGGAATGAAAAATCCTAACTTATGGTGAAATTGGATTTTAAATTACAATTTTGAAAATTCCACTTTTAGAAGCATTTCCTGCCTTAGCCATTTAGCGCCTGCACCCTGTCTCTGGGCCACATAACTGGATGTAGTTAACAGTTGGGCGTTGTGTATTCCTCCTTGACAGCTACACACAATAGGGAGCTTAGGTGAGCCTGGATGGGCCATTAGTGACAGGATGCGAGGGAGGAGCTGGGCATACTTGAACAGACTGTGCCCTTCTCCACACAAAGGACTGCATACCCCCTGAGGTTAGTCTGGAGCTAGGGCACAGAAGGCAGGAAGTCTGGGCACTTGACATTTCTAGAAGCTTCTCCCACCTTCCAGAGGAAGGGCACATTGAATAAATATTGCACCTCATACCCCATCTCAAGTACACTTCTAAACATGTGGATACTATGCCAGGAAGAAGGACTGCTGTGCTCCTGAAAGGACTGCCACTCTGCTGAACTGCTGCCCCGAAGGACTCCTGCCCTGCTGTGCTGACCTGCTTACCTCTTGCTTGGGTGAAAAGGACTGGACCTTCATCTGTTGAATCCAGGACCACATTTCAGTTTAATATATTAAATTATACCATTGCATTGAGTGGAAATTGTTACATGGACATGAACTTTGATCCCCACCACCGCCCTGACGATGATGCCATTAGTGAACCAGGAACCAAGAGGAAAGCTGTTCTTTGTCTCCTATACATGTCCTCGGGTGCTACTGCAGATGGAGAAACATTATAGTCTTTTGCTTTTGTGCACTGCACACCCCAAGCTGATGTATTTCAAGATGCTCTCATGTGATGATGAAGGAAAATGAGGCCCTGTAAAAAAAATAATTGCCTAGGAACACACAATGTGGTCAAGTTGAAGTTGTGATTGATACGTTTTTATGCAATTCAGCCACTACAAAAGTATCACATTTTTCTCCCATTTTAGTTCAAAGCTTAATGCTCTGGGGCATATTCTCAAGGACTCATCGCCGATTTATCGGCACTTTAGCGCTGCAAAAGTGGCAATAGATTTATCGCCCAATTCTCAAGTTAGTGCAAACTGCCGATATCGTCAGTTTACCAGCGATAGCTGCCGCAAAAAACATCACCACGGATGAGTGCGACAACTAACGCTAATGATATACAGAGTAGGCATTCTCGTGCAAAAACACACGAAAACACCACTTCGCGAGATTCTCAGCGACCAGCCAGATCTGCGATGCGACACAAAAACAGGGGATAAGGCGCGTTAGCAGCAGGGAATTAACACCTGCCTGCTGCTGGTGCTAGGCAGGATGACTACCTGCAGTATGAAAGGGAGCCCAGCCCAGAGCCACATCTGAAGACCCACAGATGCCATGGAGACAATGAACATGCAGCCCGGAGAACCAAGAGGGCCACAACAACCACCATCACCACCCCCAGGACCACCCCCCCCCCTCCGGACCCCCACCCCGGACTACCACCGAGGCAGCGTAGGACAAGACAGCGGACTGTCCTAAAATGGCATGGGCCCTCAGCCACACAATTGCAGAATGTGGGGAAAGGTGGGAACCAAGTATGTGTGAAGGAGGCAACTCACCCATGAATAAGAATGTCCCCAATGCCAAGTGTTGCGGTGATGTGCTGGACAGACCACAGAATGCAGAGCACAGACATGTCCATGTGGACATATACTGCTGGTGTGTGTAGTTTTGTGGACAGTGGACGCAACCATGCCACCTCAGGCAGTGGGGAAGACCCTGGACATGCAGCTGTGCCATCCCCCCCTGTAAGCGTAAGCGCAGTGGGCTGGGCTGGGCCGGCGTACGCCACTCCAGCGTAGGAGTGCTGATAAAAAGGCCGGGGCCCTGGGCGTGGGTCTCTTCCGTGATGGGCAACGCGTCTGCCAGGGCGGCGCACCTCACCCTGCCACGAGTCCGCCGCCGTGACCTCCAGACTCCGCGACACAGGCCCCTAGCGCATCCAGCGGCACAGCAACACGGAGTCATGTGTGTGCTGGACACTGCCTTAGTCCTACACTGCGGTCAGCAGGTCCCACAATTCAAATCGTGCCACATTTCTGTTAATGCAGGAAACCACCAGTCAACAGACATTGCCCCCAGTGCGGCCCGCCCGGATGACGCATCATCGTCGGCTGCACACCTGCTGAGAGCTCCAGGTTCCACTAACTCAGTGCACCACAAGTCATCGCCACGTGGATGTGGGCCCTCGCTGACCGCTGCCTCCGGCCTACACTGCGGTCAGCAGGGCTCGCTAATCAAATTGAGTCTTGATTCATTTATGGCAGAGTCCAGTAGGCCACAGACATTGCTACCAGGGTGGGCCGCCCTGAAGACGCATCATCGCAGGCCACGCACCCGCCGAGCGCTCCAGGTGCCACTAACTCAGTGCACCACAAGTCGTCGTCACGTGGCTTTGTGCCCTTTCTGACCGCTGCCTCCGGCCTACACTGCGGTCAGCAGGGCTCGCAAACCAAATCCAATCCTGACATGCAAGGACACGCCATCATCGCTGGCTGCACACCCGCCACCACTGCCAGGACCACCTCCAACCAACAACTGCCAGAGTCGGAGGAGTATCACAGCCAGCCCATCTAAGTTGCTCACACCTGTCTTGGATGCCATCATCAGCTTGATCCCCTGCTCAGCTCTTCAGGTGCCACTAACTCAGTGCACTGCAAGTCATGGACCCTTTATGATTGAATCTGTGTGTGTGATCCGATGATCACTGTTCTAGTTGTTGCCAGCACCAACCACTCCCTGAGGACTGGCTTACACCCACCCCACACCCATCCAGCACAGGCGTCACTGGACATGTGACGCTGGTAATAAAAGGTGGCCGGGCGCACGTGCCCGTAGCCAGTTCAACTATCTAACTAAGTGTGTCCGTGTGGTGTGTGGTCACTATGTATGCATGATGGGCCAGGGCCCTACCACATTACATTGTGCTGTGGACAGCGGACGCAACCATGTCACCTCAGGCAGTGGGTACGACCTTGGACATGTAGCTTTGTCGTCCCCCCTGTAATCGTAAGCGGAGTGGGCTGGGCTGGCATACGCCAAGCCAGCGTAGGGGTGTGAAGGATTTGCCCGGGGCTCTGGGAGTGGTTCAGTTCTGGCCTGGACAAGGAAGTAACTAATGAGTGTGTCTCTGTTTTAGTGTTGGCGCCACCCAGTCCGCAATCGATAATGTTGCAATGTAGCATGCACCCGGAGGGCGGGCTCGCACGAACGGGGAAATGAAGGAGCGCAAGACCGCTCGGGGTCTTGGCTCATACATGCCAAGTGTTGTGTGTATCTGTATTGCCGCAGCATGAGCCAAATGCCTAGCCTTAACCGCAGCGCGAGTTCAGCCAGGCATGAACTCTACGTCTGTGTCCGCCCTATCCTTCCCACAGGCCTACACTGACGTGGCCGCCCACCTTCAACAGCCAACATCACAGTGTTGTTGTCAGGCTTGTGGACATGCACAGACAGGCATGACAATGGTGTGCCGTAGGAGTGCCAGTGATGCAACCGTGCAGCGCACACAAGTAAATAGACTCGGGGGAGGGAGGAGCAGCTGTGAGGCAACGTTACACACAGTGATGCCGCTCATTTGCCACATGCAAGACAGGTCGAACATGAATCCCAAAGCCGCACACATCCCACCCCACCCCCAACAAGCCACTTCACAGTACCTGAATGCAAGCAGATGAGAAACTAACATTAAGGATGAATGCTCCTTTGTCTGTGCTATCAGGCGGAAGCACATCTGCACCTCCGAACTCGGAATTACATGTGCCCGGCACCCCCTGACAGATACTATAGCAGCTGATGACGACTCCCACACTACGCACAGCCCAACGAGAGACCAACGTATACACACCCCACACACAGAAGTCCTTGCTCGAAGTTATCTTGCGTGGAATGGCCTTCACACTTACTCCCACATTGACCAAGGCGTACAACCGTTGCACACTAAAAAAACTCATTGCTCCGAGCTGTGGCATTTCATCCACAGAACTGGCGCAGGTCAGAACAGTGCCGCTTCAACCAGAGCCACCAACGCAATGGCAGACCATCACGGACAATTGCAAAACCCCTGTCAGGTGGAACTGTACCGTGCACGTATGCTGCATTTACTGGGGGCACTGCCATTGGTAGTGCTGCGGATCAGCTTCCACCTTGCCAACGTCACCTGCGTGCAGCCTGTGTTGCATTGTCGCTCGTGCATATTCGAGTGGCCCATGGATTTCTGCCTATCCAACAGGATGGTAGCTGAACTGGATTTCGACATGTGTGTGCGCTCCCTGTTGGCCCACGACCATGAGTGTCACCGTGACACCCGTCTATGGGATGCCTGGATACTTGGTATACATGCTGGCAGCTGGACCTGGGAGATTGCAGAACTCCTCGTGTGCAGTGACCAAATTGAGCCGCTCCCCTATTTTGCTGTAGTGCTAATTGGTGAAAGGGGGTGGACGCAGCACATCTGTCCGGACCTGCTAATGGTTAGCCTCGCCGTCCTGTTCGATGAAGTCGACGACGACCTCATGTTGGAAATGATTGCCTACGAGGCTGCACTAGCTTTCATGGACGTGTAACTAAGTACCTGCAGACACGACAGTTTGGAACACATTGCACATGTCCCGACAACTTGTTAGAACTTGGGGTTCTGGTCACATCTCCCACGGCGACAGTGGACATGTCTGCATTCGCCTGGACTCTGAATACATGAGCAGACAACAACGCGGGTTAACACACACCTGTGAAAGGTGAGGCACTCCCCCGGAGTGGACAGCGGCGCTTGGCAACGTTCCACGTTCTGACATACTGCTGCATTGGTCTGCATGTTGTGGCACTAATCTTGCCCGTACTGACACGCATATGCTAATAAAGTCTACGCACCTTCACTTGTATTCAACTCTGATGAGTGTTGATTTGCATGACAATGTGTGTCTCACTGCCTATCTGGGTCACGGCCATATATGCATTACTGCACCATCAGGGATGTGGGGTTGTACTAGTACATTATCATCTCACAGTATCCTGCTGTGCCACATGCGAATGGCCATTTTCCACACACGAGCAGCAGCAGGTGTGTCCTCTGTTCTATTGTGCTGGTGTTGCTGTTTGTTCAACATTGTTGTAAATGTTGAGGTGCTCTGGATCTTATGTGTGTGTGCAGCATTGTAGGTGAGTTCCCCCTTCAGCTCTGATTTGGCTGGCCCTTATCCCTTTCAGGCGGTGTGGCTTTCACTTCTGTGCTTATGCAGTGCTGTGAGTGCAGACTTGGGTAACTTGGGCTCTTGGTTGGTGTTGTGACTCTTGGCCATGGTTTGTCCGCAGATGTGCTCTACTTAATTGTGCATGTGTGCCATTGTGCCCATCTCCCCCCGTCCCCCCAGTCCCTGGTGGTTACTCACCCTGTTGCTGTTGTGTCGGCTCATGTTGAGCAGTGTCCGGTCCCCCAACTCCTGCCACCATCTACACACTGATGACTGTGGTCACCATTTCCTTCATCTCATCCAGCTCCTCCTGTGGCACTGGTCTCCCACCTCAAGTCTGCATTGCTGCCTTCTGGTTGTCTGCAAGTTTCTGCTTGGTCTTGCGGTTTACATCATTCCAGCGCCTCTTGAGCTTGTCCATTGTCCTCCTCAGCGCTCCGACTGCATTCGTCTTGTCCAGGATGGAGTGCCATATTGTATTTTTTGTTGCCAATGACACAGTGGAGGTGATGTACAGTTGTTGAGGGTGTTCTATCACCTCCGTGATCAGGATCCTGTTTTCCTGCGGACTGAAGCGCGTCTTCCTCTTCTTCTTCTCCTTGCCCTTCCCTGACCCCGAGGTCCCAGGCTGGTCCTCCGTGGGCCTTGTGGGGTTCTGGTTGTCCTCTGTGCTTGCTCCGGCTACCTCCATGGTGCTTCAAAGTTGTTTGTGTTTTGTTTGTGTTTTGTGTTGCCGCATTTATTGTGCTTTTTGCACCCTGACTTGTGGGACTTGCAGACTTGGCGCTGCTTCTCGCTGGATTTTTTATCGCGGTTGGGCCCATCGCAACTTTTTTCGCGTTCGGGTTTGGATTTTCATCGCCGTCCCGGTAGTGTTATCGCGGACATTTGAGGCGTTATCGGGAGACTATAGCATGTTACCGCCGTGTTGTGAATGCCACGTTAACACTGGGTTATTTTCCCGCGATAGACGGCGATATGTAAACTTGCGTTAACCTATTTTGGCGATCTTTATCGCACGTTCTTGAGAATATCCCCCTCTGTGTTTAATTATTAAAGGTGCTTAATCAGTGTATTGTGTTAAATACATCCAGGCTATACATGTTTCATAAGGATTGGTGGTAATAGTGTTTGGAAAGAGTGGTGTTTTTAAGTGGAAGCAAATGAAACAAGAGCTCCCGCCCTTGGTCAGTGCATTGAGACCATTTGCTCAACGTACCTTAAAGTATTAATTCATTGTCATCAATTCTTGGATTATTAATTCACCAACTCCTCAACATCCAACTATTCATTAATTGAGCCCTGCAGCCCTGTCTCCAATCTTCACCATCCATTCAGTGATTGGACATGGCTCAAACAATGTGTTGTAAAATGCGGTATATGTGCAATTTTTTCCAATATTTGTTTCATGGTACAACTCCTCGAGCCCCCTTACAGTGGTCAGGCTCGCTTGCTGCACTTGCTTTCTATATTCAGTATAGGGATCGCTCTGACAAAATTTGGTAGGGCTGCCTTTGGTACCCAGTCCGGCTCTGCATCCACAGAGGACATTTTTTAACTTTTTATTTGTATTCTGAAATATAGGAATTGTATATGTTCAGACTGTGTCTCTCGGATTTGCAGTGGAAATCCCACAGCCCAGCCTATCGTTTAGTGCTAACTGTTGAGAGCGCTTTCCAAGTAAGCCACAGGTTTATTAGGCAGAAACCAAATCTTCATTTTACTCAGGAAAGAGCAGGCTGTTTGTAAAGGTCCTACTTATCAAAGAAGATTTTTGTTCAATCTGGTCTCTTGTGTCACATGCCTTCTGAAGAGGCAATGAAAGGTGGGAAAGAGGTGCAGAGTTAAGACAATTTTGCATTTTCAAAATTCTAAAATAATGTTCATAAAATAATTCTCTCATTTTGGAATTAATGCCTTAAAATATATTTCACAGTCAGGTAATGTGATGTTTTATTGATATGGCCACTGTAAACCAGAACTGTGTTAGCATATATTATTAGAAATAATGCGTGTGTGGCAGGCTTTGTCAGTTTTTCATATTTCAGAATGCTGTTATTTTAGAGTACCATAGGTTCTTGTGTTTTGTCCTACTGCAAAAAAGAAAAAACATCTGGTTACGTTTTGTAATGCTGCAAATATGTTCTCGATGCACCTTCTTTTATAAATTTTAAATGTCAGTATACCCTTTTATGTTAGAACAGAAATGCCACCACACACATTTGTTTGGGAGCAGTGCTCCATGACTGCCTTTTTTAAAGATAAAAAAGATGTTCTGTTTAAGCTCATATTTCCATATTGCTGCTGTTCAGTAGCAAATAATAAGGAAGCAAATTGCACATTTTGTCAATATTACCTGCAACTTGTGTTCAATCACTTGTGTCCTCCTTGCCAGTGATACATACATTATCGATGTCATACTGGTTCCACTCTTGTGGAGTGCACATGGGATGTTCAAAAAAGCACATTGATGAATTTGACGACTATTTGTTGCTAAGCAAAAGCATCAACTGACTGACTTAGACATTTCAAATTAATCCTGTGCAACCAAATACGTTTTAAGGCCTGGAACTTTGTGTTCCTTTGGAATCTCTTTTGTGAATACGCAGCTAGTTGTGAAACTACCATGCCTGCATACAAGGAATGGCCAATTGGCTTAATAAAAAACTGCATGGAATTCAATATAGGTAAAACTAGGGTTTTATGTTGCTCTCCTTCCATAAGAGCCAGCTCACTCCTGAATAATGTCTGGTCCTGGGCCAGTACAGAGGGCTTGGAAACATTGAAGGTTGTGTGAAACTTGGGAGTGTATGTGGTGAATAAACTCTCTTTAGAAACACACATTATTAAAACAGCAGCTACATGTTTTGGTCTATTGAGGAACTTGAGGAAAATTGTCCATCTATTGCCTCAACTAGCAAGAAAGCTGGCAGTACAAGGGGCAATCTTGAGCAGATTAGACTATTGTAACACGCTCCTTTTGGGAGCCCCGGATTATCTAATCAACAGACTGTTCAGGGTACAGAAATGTGATGCAAACTTGTCCTTCAATAAATCAAGAACTGATTCTTCGTCAGCTGCGCTGAAAGCCCTACACTGGAGGCCAGTGACTGAAAAAATCATTTTCAACGCTTTATACATTGCATTTAGGGCCCTGAAAGGATTTGGACCAGTACCATTACAAAATAAATTTTGTTACTACAGGCCTAGAAAGAGCTTACGCTCCACCAAGGCGAATTTGGTCTGTATAGAGAAATTCAGGAAAACTAGGGCAGGCGGGAGGACTTTCCAGATTAAGGTTGCCCAGATAGGCTAGGCTGCCAATCACCTTAGAGATGGTGAAAACTGTTTTTTGAAAGGTATAAATGAAGAGTGTCCCATGTGTAGATATGAACTGGCAATAAAGCAATAGCACCATGATACCTATAATGGTGAATGCCTGGCTCTATAATTGTTTGTTATTATTTAGTATCTGCGTAAGATTAGTCAACGTATGCGTGTCTATCTGTCTGTCTGTGTGTGTGTGTTTGTACTAATGATACTTGTGCAGTTAAATCTGCCTGAGACTAAACTAACAAAGAAGCATTTGTTGCAGGTCTAGTAATGTGCATGTGCTGAGAGTGAACCATAAATCATTCAGCAACTTTGGATGACTATTCCAGAATCTGTTATCTCCTCCTAAATTCTCCACCACCTTCCCCCATAAGGTGCATGTGCACATTGTTTCTACCAATTGGTGAGCGCAACTTCTCATGGTATTGGAGGGATTCGTGTTGCTCTAGCAGCTGCCTGCAAAGGCAAGAAAATACAGCTCAGTGGTCCACACAGGGATCAGAGCGAGAGAGGCTGGAAATTGGGCACAGGGAAGTGAAAGGTGGCAAGGAGTGCTAGGGAGGGTTTTAGTGACAGACATGTACCCACCCACAAAGGAGTAAGCCCATTGTTATTCACAAACTGCACTTCTAAAGTTACTACACCCAAAATCCAAAACTATAGTAAAAGTTCTCTAGCTCCAGCTGGAGGCAGAGTAGCCATTATATTTGAAGACACTATCAGCTGCACCACGTACACGGACAGCCCCACCAGCTTCATGGAACACCTCATGTTCAAGATATGCGTCACAGCCAACTTCTTCCTGGGAGGAACCCTTGCATACAGACCATCAAGACCCTGCACCAGTTTTGTCAGCGACATCATGGACATCAATGTACCACTCATCATCAATGCCAGTATCTTCCTCTTCCTTGGAGACCTTAACTTTCACCTAGAAGACTGCACCAACCCAAACTCTATGGCCCTTTGTTAGACTTGGCCCTCTCTGCATGGTCATCCCCAAACCTTTTGCCTTCAACCCCTGTTTTTTTTAATCCATTTATGTTGGCTTCTAGTATTCAGCACACTTTACCACTGCTAACCAGTGCTAAAGTGTTTGTGCTCTTTCCTTCAAACATGGTGAAATTGTCTTACACCCAATTGGCACACTTAACTTACTTGTAAAGTAAGTTAAGTGGTACATGTATCTGGTGCCTGTAAGTTAAATGTTACTCATGTGCCACCCACTTAAGTAGTCCTTTAAACGTCTCAGTCTTGACATTGCAGTCTGTGTGTGTAGTTTAAAATGCCATTTTACCCTGGTAAAATAAACCTATTGTCAGTACTAAATGTTCCTTTTTAATACATGTAAGTTACTCTTAGGGTAAGCCTTAAACAGCCCATAGGGCAGGGTGCAGTGTATGTAAGTAGTTAGACATGTGCTTTTAAGTTTCACAAGTCCTGGTAGTGAAAAAGTCTTAAATTCATTTTTCACTACTGCAAGGTCTGCCTGTCCAAATGGATAACAATGGGTTCCCTTAGTACTTTTAATAAGAGATAAGTTTAATTTGGGAGTAGGTAGAAATGTTGAGCGTGGTGTCTAAAGATTTGTAATTTAAAACCCTCTTTAAAGGCAAAGTCAGATTTAAATCACAATTCTGAAAATGACACTTTTAAAAAGCTAGCATTTGGGGGGGTCGTGGCTTCGGTGTCACGTAAGATGACTGGCTAGAACGGGAGCTCCGCAGCAAAGGAGACCTGGCGACGTTTTTTTGGCATCTTAGATGCTATTTCAAGGAGATTTCAAATATTAATCCACTGCAAACTATGTGAGGATTCTGGGTCTGTGCTTCCTTCAGCAGGTGGGACAAGTTTTGACATTTCTTTTTCCGTTCCAGCCATCTCTTCACTCACTGCCGCCATTTTAAATCTAATTCACCTCAGCCATATCTTACTCTTTATCTTTTTTCGGCTGTTGCTCTCTTGTGCTGTGGTTTGAAGCGCTAACAACAATGTATCTGCTTCACATTTTTCCAGCTTTTTAGGTGTATTGGAGGTTTTTGTTGCATTTACAATGCGAATATCTGTACTTTTATTTTTTCTTGCAACTACACTGTGGAATTAGCAGGCAATGTTAACAGCGATGTGTTTGCCTTTCCATTACCTGTATTACTTACCAGCATTGGATTCTTATCTTTCATAAATAGTGCACTATATACACTTTCTATTATATAACTCCTACTCTTTTTTCTGCATTTGGGTGGTAAACTGTTTCCTTTGTTCAACACAAAATGGGGCCGCTCCCAGAGTAGTGACCTAGGTGCAAATTACCTTGTGAGTGTGGGCATCTCACAAAATGTGAAGGACTGGTCTCACACACCACCTGGTGTCATGCTTCATCATTGACCAGTCCTCGCCCTCTAGAAACTTGGTTTGGTAGAGGGCGGGCATACACCTGGTGACAGGATGCACTTCTAAACTAAGTGGGGGCCAGGGAGGGTGAGTGAATTTAAAAGACCATTACAGTTACCAAATTAATTTTAATGTGGCCGATAACTATATGGTATTAAAAACAAGTGAACGGTGCTATGGGGAAATTACTGTCCCCTCATCGTTGTAGGTGTGGTCGACATGTTTCTGCCGTGTGGCCCGGTTGGGTCCGTGGCATTCATCAGGACCTAAAAGAAATGAAAATAGGGCTCCGTTCTTACCAACCGAATGGTGATAAGGTGCCACTGGATGGGGTGACCTGTGTCACACTCCACGAAGATGGGGCTCAGTTTAAAACCTGTAAAAGAAATAAATATACAAAAGTGTGATAAACAGACCCTAGGTCACATATGTTCATATCTCTTTCACCCACATGCACTTAATAGTGAGTGGCTATAAGTGTGACACGTGACACTCATCTGTGCACACACTGACAATGAGTTACGTGAGAGAGAGTGTATATCTCTCGCTGTCTTACCCTAGGACATGAACCTAAATACCCCATGGGAGGAGGTTCAAAAGGAAGACCCCTGTAGTCAGACTCTAAAAGGGGTACAAAGAGGAAAAAGTTGTATACAGAGTTAAATTCATTTGGAAAGAAATGTAACAGAACCAAAACGTGCAGTTTTTCACGCAATCAGTTCAGGCATGTCCGCATTCAGCCTCTTACTGCATCAAGGTGCGTCTCCCACAAGTGAACCTATGTGTGTGCTCCTCTCTCTCCGACGATAAGTGATTGTGTGGAGAGCATGGTTTATAAAGTGCTCTTAATTAGGCTAGTCGGATGATTAGTTTCCTGATTGAATAATTATTAACCGGGTGGTGGTTTCCAGTGTCCCAAAATGCGCTGGCAGAATTAAGTAAAAAGGCCTGGCCTGCTCTCAGCGTGATGGAGGGGGCCGTCGCGGGTATAGATAGTAAGTGTTCCAGTGTCCGGATTAGCCAGGTTTACGGGAGACAGGCAGTGGCCTGATTGAGGGTGTGTCCGCTTTCAACCAATGAGCACGGAGCCTGGAGCCGAAGCGCTGGAGGTGTGGGCTTGCGTCATTGTTATAGTCGTGCCGGTTTGCCAATCATCTTAAGCCGATTCAGGTCACGTGAGCGCAACTCGCTCAGTCTGTTTACAGAGCACTGGAGGCATGTACCCGTGTCATTGTTGTAACTGTGCCAGTAAGCCAATCACATTGGGTCGATTCAGGTCACATGAGCGCAATATCTGTTATACAAAGGCTGATACAGTCACTGCTAAACACAAGTTATAGCGATTTTTAAGGAGTGTTAATATTGATGAATGGCAGGACGCTTGGGGATGCCAAGGAGATATAATTAATGACCCATGGTTGGATGGCCAGAGGATATGTGTGAAAGAGTGTAGACGCGGGGGCCATCCTTGCGCATGGGATGGTAATGCATCCCATGCACGTGGTAGCACCCATGTCATCAGTATAACAGGACGGATAGACAGATGTTACATCACCACGTCTAGTCACGTGGGCGGGTGTCGCCTAATGTGCTACAAAATCAAATTCCTGGGGCCAACACAGTTGTTACAAATAAAAGTGCAGTGGTTTAACAGGCATTAGCGATGTTTCGTATTTGTTTTTATCAGACAGCTTACTCATAGTGTTGTAAATGGAAGATGGTTCTCTTGTCGCCCAAAATATATGAAAAGGGCATCTGGATCAAAGGTGCAGGGTTTTGTATAAGCCAACGGGAGGGCTGGTGTTCTAAGGGTTGTATATTTAGGTATTGACAAGCTTAAGCGGAGTTCCGCGTTTGGTATATCAGACAGCGTACTGTTATTCATGTTGCTTTACATGGGGTTTCCTTGTTGCCCAATAGAAAAAGGAAAGAAAATGTTTACTGTTTGTTTGTTAAAGAGTGCACAAAAGTAACTGGATCAGAGGTGCAGGGCTTGTGTAAGCCAATGGGAGAACTGGTGTTCTGAGAGTTGTATAGAAAAGGTTATTCATCGCGCCATCTGTAGCCATGGGATCTCCTCATTTAGACCTTTATCCCATGAGCAAAGACGGTACACCCATCTCTGTTCCCTGATATGTAAGGGCTGGCTCAAGTCGGTTTTCTGTTTTTTCATAACCTCTAGGATCACCCATTTTAGATCGCTGTCCTTATTGTTTTGTTCTAAAAATGGCAGGTGAGTTTTGTATTGGTTTTCTTACATCGGATAGTGCTTCGATGTTCATTAATCCGGACCTTGATTTTTCTTGTGGTCATGCCCACATACATGAGACCGCAGGGGCAGGTAAGCAGGTATATCACATTCTTGGTGTTGCAATTGCTGAAACTCCTGAGTTTCCATGGGCTTGCGGAACCTATGTCCACCTCCTTGGTCGTATCAGTGAGTGGGCAGGAAACACAGCCACCACACGGGTAGTGTCCTGTTGGTCTCTGGTGGTTCCAGAGTGTCAGTTGTTCTTCTCTCTCCTGGGATGGTGTTTTTGCATGTACCAACTTGTCCCGCAATCTGGTGTTTCTCTTGAATGCGAACAGAGGGGGTTCCCATTGTTTCTTTGCACTGTTCAGGATGTTCCAATTTTTCCGGATGATATTCTGGACGGCGTTGGATGCTGGCATGTATGTGGTCACGCACACGATTCTGTTTATTTTTTCTTTAACTGTGTTTTCCAGGAGTGCTTCCCAGTTATTGTTCTTGGCCCTCTTCTTAGCTTTTTTCACCATTTTCTTGGGGTAATGGCCGTCGAGTAACTTTCTTTCAAGTAGTTCAGCCTGTTCGTTGTAAGTTTCTCTATCTGAACAGTTCCTGCGCACCCGGATAAATTGTCCCACGGGAAGATTCTGCCTCAGGGCCCTGGGATGATAGCTTTCAAATAGAAGTAGGCTATTTTTGTCGGTGGTCTTATTGTGAACCTTGGTGCTAATTCCTTCCACTGTCATTGAAATATCGAGGTCCAAAAAATTGGCATGGTCTTTACTGATAGCGTGCGTGAATCTTAGATGTCCGTCCTTGTCGGTAACCCACTGCACAAATGCTGTTGCTTCTGCTTCGTTTCCACGCCATATGATAAAAACATCATCAACATAGCGTTTCCATGTTTTTAGGTGTGCTGCATATGGGTTATTTTGATTCAGAATGTGGTCCTCTTCAAACTGTTGTACATAAAGGCACGCCATACTTGGGGCAAAGGTGCTGCCCATTGACGTGCCATTGATTTGATGATATATCACATCTTCAAATTCAAAAAAGTTCTCTGTTAGTGCCACCTCTGCACACTCCATAATGAAATGTGGCGGGTTGGCAAACTCCCAAGCCATGTCAAGCAGGATCTGTTCAACTACCTCCAGTGTGCGTCTCTGGGGAATGCTGGCGTATAACGCCTCGATGCCCATTGTGATAAAGATGTCTTCAGTTGCGTTGATCTCTAGATCGCGCAGGAGGCATAGGACGTCCTTAGTGTCCCTCAGGTAGGAAGGGGATTTCTGTAGGTTGGGCCTTAGGAACCAAGCACAAAATTGCGATAATGGCTCCAGAATGGAGCCAATTCCTGAAACAATCGGTCTTCCTGGGGGCAGTATTCTATCCTTATGAATCTTTGGGAGAGTGTAAAATCTCGGAGTTCTTGGGTTCTCGTTCATAAGGGATTCCGCCTCATTCTTGGTGATCCAATCATTATTGAGGCCTTCACCAACCATGGTCCTGATTTTGTATGCAAGGCGGGTCGTAGGGTCAGTCTGGTATATCTCATAGCTTATTGCGTCAGAGAGTAGACGCTTGCATTCAGCTTGGTACATTGATAGGTTCATCAGGACAATTGCTCCCCCTTTGTCCGCTGGTTTGATAACCAGGTCATTATTGTTTTTAAGTTTTTGAAGCGCTGTCCTTTCTCCCTTCATCAGATTCTGAAAACCCTTTTTGGCCCCGCAGTTGATCTCCTCCACTTCTTTCAGGACCGCTTGCTCAAATGCCAATATGTGGCATGGGATGGTTTGGGTGGGTGGTGAAAATGTTGATTTCTTCCTAAGGCCTGTATCGGTCTTGTTTTCCTGTTCATCTCTGCTATCTCCAAAATGATTTCTGAGTTTGATTTTCCTGAAGAACTGAGCTAGTTCTATATTCAGGGTAAATGGGTCGTTAGTTGGTGTCGGGACGTAACCTAGGCCTTTGGAAAGAACCGACTCTTCATCCCTAGTGAGTGTGTAATCACTGAGGTTCACGATGTTCGTTATTCCCTGCTGGTCGTCGGGCCGTTCCCTCTCCCCTTGCTCCTGGTCACCACTGTATTGGGTGGTTCATCCTCCTATCGTACTCGTGTGTTTTGTTTTTTATGTCTTCCTCTTCCTTTGCAGTAAGAGGCTAAATGCGGGCATGCCTGAATTGATTGCGTGAAAAACTGCACGTTTTGGTTCTGTTACATTTCTTTCCAAATGAATTTAACTCTGTATACTACTTTTTCCTCTTTGTACCCCTTTTAGAGTCTGACTACAGGGGTCTTCCTTTTGAACCTCCTCCCATGGGGCATTTAGGTTCATGTCCTAGGGTAAGACAGCGAGAGATATATACTCTCTCTCATGTAACTCGTTGTCAGCGTGTGCACAGATGAGTGTCACGTGTCACACTTATAGCCACTCACTATTAAGCGCATGTGGTTGAAAGAGATATGAACATATGTGACCTAGGGTCTGTTTATCACACTTTTGTATATTTTTTTGTTTTACAGGTTTTAAACTGAGCCCCATCTTCGTGGAGTGTGACACAGGTCACCCCACCCAGTGGCACCTTCTTACCATTCGGTTGGTAAGAACAGAGCCCTATTTTCATTTCTTTTAGGTCCTGATGAATGCCACGGACCCAACCAGGCCACACGGCAGAAACATGTCGACCACACCTACAACGATGAGGGGACAGTAATTTCCCCATAGCACCGTTCACTTGTTTTTAATACCATATAGTTATCGGCCTTATTAAAATTAATTTGGTAACTGTAATGGTCTTTTAAATTCACTCACCCCCCCTGGGCCCCCACTTAGTTTAGAAGTGCATCCCTGTCATCAGGTGTATGCCCGCCCTCTACCAAACCAAGTTTCTAGAGGGCGAGGACTGGTCAATGATGAAGCATGACACCAGGTGGTGTGTGAGACCAGTCCTTCACATTTTGTGAGATGTCCACACTCACAAGGTAATTTGCTCCTAGGTCACTACTCTGGGAGCGGCCCCATTTTGTGTTGAACATTTTATGTTGGAGGCTGGCCTGCTCCTAGCACCCTGCGCCTCTAGTTCCCTCCCCTAGGATCTCCTAGGGATAGTGTGGTTACATAAACTGTTTCCTTTAGCATTGTTGGTGGTCATATCATTGCTGGTTTGTAAGCCCTCTTGGTCTCTTCATTTGACGCAGCTGTATGGACAGACTCAGGAAACAGAATTCAGTGATTAAATCAAAGCCACAGTCTGCTTTTCTTCATATGCATACTCTATCTTTGATACTTATTTGGTGGACAGGGTGCCTACTATTGCTGACATGGCCGCGACTGCTAATCCTCACACTTCTCCTTACCAGGTGGTTCAAACAAGGTTCATTCTGACTCCACCACTACCAAACGTTTGAAACAGGACCCTTCCTTACCAGATAAACCCCCATTTCCCATTTCTTTGGAACTATTGCTAGAAGAAAGTCGAGCACTACAACCTTTTGTTGAAGAGACCAACAGGCGCATTCAAAATCTTGATGATAAAAGGAGATTCTTCAATTAAAAAAGCAGGTGGAGGCCCTAGAGAACAGGAATCGATTAAATAACCTTCACATCTATGGCCTTCCTGAAGGAAATAAAGGCTCTGACCCTGTCTCCTTTTTACTTCCTTTCTGCCTAAATTGTTGCAATTGCTTCCTCTGCCAAACCTCGAGGAGTCATCCTTCTTTTTCTAGAATGTACTGATTTATTGAAAGTTCTCAAATGTAAATAACATCTTCTTTGGTCGGAAAAAAGTCTTTCATTTCTCAAGATTTTTGCAATGCTACCGCCCATAAAAGAAAGGAGTTTCTCAATCTCTGTCCTGCACTACGTACTCTTGGAGCCAGATATGGTCTCTTCCATCCTTGTCTTTTTAAGGTTACTTTTCAGAACAATACCGTTTCCTACGAAGACCCAGCTGAACTTGAATGTTTTTCTTGAATTGTTAATATATGTGATATGCTTCTTATAATGTTGCTCAATATGTTTTGGCATTTCTTTCTTTTGCTTTTTACAAGTCCACAGTGTCTGTCTACCTTGTGTGGTCTCCGCCTGATTGTATATTGCTCTCCCGTGGTGCGTAGTCTCCCCCTTCTCGGCTGTGCAATCCTCAACTGTGTTGTCACCACCCC
This sequence comes from Calotriton arnoldi, assembly GCA_963921515.1. Classification (NCBI taxonomy): domain Eukaryota; kingdom Metazoa; phylum Chordata; class Amphibia; order Caudata; family Salamandridae; genus Calotriton; species Calotriton arnoldi. The sequence goes on along the minus strand of CAWUFW010003043.1, from coordinate 378,504 downwards.
ATTCCTTTTTCTTTGTTTTTTTTCTTTCTAAACAGCTTTTATTGACTTTTCTACTTCATTCGATTCTGTGGACAGACCAATCTTTTTTTATTATTATTTTGTAATTGTCAATATAACAACAACAAACAACATATAGCTGGCTGATCACGTTACCCTCCCATCCCCACCATACATATAATGGCACATTACAGACTTACAATGTAAAGTAACTGCTCATTCATGTAAGTGTCCAACTTCCCTGTCTAGTACAGAGTTATCTCTTGCTCTTAAATATTCAGTGAGCGGCTCCCATATATCTCTAGGCCGCCAAGCTTCTGCTAATTCTTCTGCATATAGTTCCAAGTTCCCCTTGCAGTATACCAAGTCCTTTATCCAATGCTCCAGTTTAGGAGCTGCCCTACCCCCCCAGTTCATTGCCACCCGTCTCTTATCCAATAACAAAGCTATGCTTACGAATCTGCCCACTCTACCTTTCAAGTGTTGAGTCAAGCCTAACAGGCAAACATGCGGATTACAGTGCACACTGGTGGCTGTCATGGTCTGTATTTGCTGCATCACAGTATCCCAAAATTTACGTATCTGTCGACACTCCCATGCTAGGTGCATAAAATCCGCTCCCTGCATCCTGCATCTCTTACAGACATCGTTAACACTAATGCCATGATTGTGCAACCTAACTGGTGTGTGATACATTTGATGTAAATATTTGAAGTGAATTATGATCAGGTTGCAGTTCGATGTTAACGACTCCGTCAGTCTGCAGCTATGCTCCCAATTCTCTTGTGTAAGCTGAGGTTTGAGATTTTTGTGGGGCGTGGGGTCAACTAATAGCGCCTGCAATGTGTGTAGTGTCGGCGTTTCCTCTGGTAATGTGGGATAAAGTGCCTTCACAGCCACCCTTAGTCTATGATACGTGAACGCGAACAGTGGCATCTTATTTTTTATGTATTGTAGATCGTCAGTCAAAAGGAATTTGCCATTCGGGGACATATCCTGCATTTTTTCTATGCCTGCCTGTTTTAAAGTAGTCATAGCTCCTACTTCCTGCATGACCGATAAGGCTGGATTATGCGCTAGTGGGAGCAATGGGGCGTATAGGAGGAGTTTAGTGGCCTTACTACCTAGAGCCTGCCTGCAGCAACAGTGCAGTCTATTGTATTGATTTCAGTTCTGGGTTTCCCGCGTTTGTAATGTGGTAGAATACTTCATAATGGGATCGGATGTGCATCTCCGTCTTCCACCGCTAGGTGTGGGGTATATGCAGGAGGGTTGTACCAGTAATGCGCAAGCTATGCTTATGCACATAGATAATATAGGTATAGATCTGGAACATCAAATCCCCGTTCTTGTAGTCCAGAGTGAGTGTTTCCCACCCTACTCGAGGCTGCTTTCCCCCCACACAAGCCTTATCAGTTAAGAACGTATGTTTTCAAAGAACAGTCTGGGCAATATAATGGGTATATTACTGAATAGATTCAAAAACCTTGGTAGTATTAACATTTTGATAAGTGCAATCGGATCAGCCAGCGACAGCAGCAACCTTATCCAGCTAGCTACTTGTTGTTCCAGCTTGTTGTATGCCTTGCCGTAGTTTTCTCTCACTACCAGTTCCGGGTCCCTATGTACCTATACCCCTAGGTACTTGACAGGTTCTGTGGCCCATTCAAGGGGATATTCATGTTTGTGCGGGGTAGTGCACCCAATTAGAGGGACTATAGTGGATTTATTCCAATTTATACTGAGCCCCGAGAATCGCTCGAATCTAGTGTACTCACGGAAAATTGGTGCGAGGTGCTGCTGCGGCTCCCTGATGAACAGCATCATGTAATCAGCACACAGCAATATATTAATGGGCCACAGTGTGAATCGCAATGCTGACGCCCTGTGGCTCTGTCTAATGATACATGCCAACAGCTCCAGCATCAGGGAGAACAGCAACGGGGAGAGAGGACACCCCTCCCTCATTCCCCTGCAGATCTGTATTGGATCAGATGTCACCCCATCTATCCAGACTTTCGCCCAAGGGTCAGTATACAACAGCCACACCCATTTACAGTAGAACTCAGGCAGCCCCATTCTTTGCAATATCCTGAACATGTAACTCCACTCAATGGAGTCAAATGCTTTGGCAGCATCTAACATGACCGCTGCAGCTTGGAGGCCGGGGTTCAGTTGGTGGTACAGGGCAAAATCGTATGCAAGTTATGCGATGTAGATCTGTTTGGTATAAATCCAGATTGGTCCTGTAGGACCATATTTTGCAGTAGGGGTTGGAGTCTTGTGGCCAGTATCTTTGCCAGTATTTTGGCATCTATATTTATGAGTGACAATGGCCTATATGATTCACATCTTGACAGTGACTTATCCTGCTTGAGGAGGGTGATTATTAGGGCTTCCAGCAGAGTGGGTGGCAACCTTCTTTTCTCGTATGCTTCCTCATACATGTCTAACATGTGTGGTATTAACACATCCGCAAACTCTTTATAGAACTCGCTTGTGAGTCCGTCCGGTCCCGGAGCCTTTCTGTTTGGCAGGGCCTGTATTGTTGCATGAATCTCAGCCTCCTCAGTTGATTGACTCATGAATTCCCGTTGCCCATTGGATAGCCAAGCGAGCGCAATGTCTGCCAGGTAATCATCTAACTCGCAAGGATCTCTCTGCCCCTTCAATGTATAGAGGTCCACGTAGAACCTCCGAAATTGTGTTAGAATTTCACGCGGATCATAGTGATCTCCCCCTGTATCATCTGTGAGTTTTGTTATGGTGTATTGTTCGCTTCTCATCTTTATTCTAGCTGCTAAATTGTGGCCTGGTCTCCCGCCCTCCCCATACGCTCTTGCAACATGCCTCTTTGACAGGTATCGCATCTCTCCCGCTGCCAGCTCGTTATATTCTGTCACTAAGTCTCTGATTTTAGCCAGTGTGTCTGCGCATGGGCTGGATCCTGTTCCTGCTCCAGTTGCTTTAGAGTGACCTCCGCCCTCTGGGGTTGTTCCCGGATATCTCTCAGTATGCCCGCATTTGTGCGTATGCATTTTCCTCTGATGGTGGCCTTAAAGGCTTCCCAGAGCGTGGCAGCCTCACTTACCGAACCCTTGTTTATTGTAAATTACTGCTAGATAGCCTCTCTGATTGTAGCTTTGTACAGCGGGTCTAGCAGCGCATCAGCCCTGAATCTCCACGTGAATTGGCGGGGCGTGCTCACTGGGATATGCAGTCTGAGCTTGACCGGATTGTGGTCTGATAGTGTTCTGGCTAACCGTCCTTTGTCGGTCACCCATGCATTCACCCTACCGCTCAGTAACCAATAATCTAATCTCGACTAGCTACCGTGTGCAGTGGATGTGTGTGTACCCTCCAGTCTGTCAGAGTTGCGGACTATCTAAGCATCTATAAGGCCCAGCTCTTCCATCCCTTCCCTGATAAGGTGGGCTACCTTGGGAGAATGCCCCTCCTGCTGACTAGATTTATCTTTGCAGGTATCCAGGTGCGTGTTCAGGTTTCCCCCCCACATTATTTCTGAATCCGGCCAGCCACGCAGCACACTCAGTATTACTGCATAAAAATCTGGCTCGTCTGTGTTTGGCCCATAGACATTCACTATTGTAACGAGTTTCCCGTACATTCTGCCATGCAATATTGCGTACCTCCATTGTCATCTGTTATAGATTGAATTACTGTAAACGGTGTGCCTTTTTTTATAAGTGTGATTACTCCCCTTGCATATGACGAGTAGGATGACGTGAGCTTGAGCCCAGCCCAGTGTGAACCCACCCTAGATTCCGTGTGCTTTGTCAGATGTGTCTCTTGGAGCAGAGCCAAGTGAATATTGTGTCTAATGAGGTAGGCTAATAGTGTCTGATTTTCTTGGGGGAATTCAACCCTCTTACATTCCATGTCATACATGAGAGCATCATGTTATCTACTGTGTCCTTTCCGGTCATCTAAGTCATAACACATATTTCCTTTAAGTGTGAGTGAGCTATAATAGGAGCAGATGTCTTGACTGTCAGCAAGCTATAGTAAAAATTCCAGTGTCCAATACCCGCCCCCCTACCCCTACCCTCCCATGTCAGCATCCCAATCATGCTGAAGACAAGGTCCCGCAGGTCCCACAACACCCAACAGTAAACAGTATTATCAGTTCAGATGGGGTTCTCCCGCTAGGGGGTCATCAGAAGCCCGAACAGCCTCCATACTGGAGGTGGCCAGGCGATTCAAATACCAGTCATCCTTATACTCTTCATGTACAAGCTGATAGTGGTTCCTTCCCAGCTCCACACAGTCTATACATGCAGCCGCCTCCCCGCAGCCGCATCCAGCATCCAGTCGATGAGTCTGAATCGTCTACATCCTCCGATCTTTGAGCCTGTTTGGTCTTCATGATTTGTTTCAGAAAGTCCTGCACTGCCCTTGGAGAATTGTATATTTTGGGCTGTCCATCGTACCTGATCCGTAGTTTGGCCGGGTGTAACATGGCGTAAGTTATGTTTGCTTTCTGCAGTTGTTTTACCGCTTGGTACTCTCTCCTCGCCGGTTGAACATTAGCCGTGAAATCTGGATAGAAAGCAACTTGGTATCCTTGGTAGCTCTGTTCCTTCTTTTCTCGAGCCAGGCGCAGTATGTGTCATGATCACGGTAATTTAACATTTTAGCTATGACAGGACGCGGGGCCGCCCCCGGAGGCGGTTTCGCCATCAGCGACCTATGCGCTCGCTCCACAACCATAATGTGCGAGAGGCTCTCTCGGTCGAACAGATCTATGAGCATCTGCCCCACATAGAGCTCCATCCTGCCAGTGTTCGTAGTTTCCGGAATGGCAGTTATGCGCACGTTACTGCAAGTGAGCGCGCCGCTAAGTCTTCGTTTTTTGCTTGTATAATGTTCAGAAGCTTTTCCATTTCTGTGCATTTGCTGGCTGTGGCTTCTATGTCATTCTACGCATTCTACGCTGTTGACAGCCTTTGCTCCGCTTCCGTGAGTCTGGATGCGTATTGGTCCAATTTGGCTGAAATGGAGTCCATGCGTTGGTCCATTTTGCCGTCAATAGAAAGAAGGCTTTGCTGCAAGGCCTGTAGCGTTGCCTCAAGCAGTGAAGTCCCTTGGGAATCCGATTCTTCCTCAGAGTCTCTCTGGTCTTCCTGCGCAGATTTCATGGTTCTCTTCATCTCAAAGGTGAGACGAGACTGACCCATCTCTGTTTTGCCCATGTTTATCAACCACTTTGCCCCAGCCTTTCGCGTCCTACTTGAGTGATGGTTAGTGGACTGATCTATGCCTGGTGTCTTTACGGGTAAAGGACAGTGTTCTGGCTCCTTCCCTTGGAGCGACGGGGGGTCTTGACTGATAAGCGGCTATGAGCTAGCTGCCCAACGCGCATCCCTGAATCCTCGCCTCTACACAGGCGTCAGTTTCACATTTGCAGTGGCTGCGGGGCCTGGTCCTCGAAAGCCTCACCCATGTGCTTTTCACTGCTGCGCAAGGACCCACATGTGTGCCTAGCAGCCGCTCACCATCATAGCCCCTGAGAGACTCTGACGCAGCCTGAGCCCCCCCGGGAGCTGCAGGATATCTTCTATGCCCTGGGATGCAGGTGGAGACCCCACGACCGGGGCAGTTTTAATGCAGTGCTGCAGACACTCTCACGCTGGGCCCACTGCTACTCCCTTAGCCGACGCAGCTGCAATGCATCTACACTGAGGCCATGCACATCGCCTTATACTTTGTTGATCTGCCGTCCGCTCTCCCCCTGTATTTTCTGCGCTTCAGGTCTGATTACGACCAAGGGCTCCCCGGCCCGTCTTCGCGTGTGTTCACTCTGCAGGGGAGCAAGTGCCCTCACTCTCAGCACCACACACTTCTGCAGCCTCACGCCTGCAGGGCTCCTTGCACACGGCTCACCTGTGTCACTTCCCCGGCGAGGGAGAGCTCCTTGTATGTGCACTGCCACACAGCGCCAGCTGGTGCGGCCTTGCAGCAGCGTTGCAATTATCGATTTCTCAGCAAATTGCGGCCCCGGTGCGCGTTGGGACACCGCCACACACTGGGGACACACTTTTAGGGAGTGAGAATGCTGGATCGGCAGACTTTTGAACGGATTGCTATCGTCCGGTCGGCGGAGCTGCACTAATGCACTAATGGCCGGGAGCTGCCGGCCAGGGATTACCTTTTTGGCTCTGGTCCCCCGGGGTCTACCCCTCCTTGGACCCTTCTGCTCACCTGGGATTGGTGTGGACTGCGGTCAGTTGCGCACTTTGGTCCGCATTTGTTGAGGTTAGCCGAGTGCTCTGCCTACAAGATGGCGCCCAACACATGTTGAGACCTTTCCAACAGCATTTGATGCATTGTGTCAGCGGGATCCCATGCAACTAATCCAGCATCCCATCTAACTCCTGTGTCCTTAATGCATTGTAGCTGCACCTCTTCATAGTCATTGGCAGCGGCTGCGCACCGGCCCTCTGCATACTAAACACCCCTCTGAGCGAGACGTTTCCACTACATCCACCTCTAGGGAACCTCTTTCCTTTGACGCCGCCAGTGATCTCTCCCTACGTCCTCCGACCTGGGGGAGCTGGAGGACGAGGCAGACGGCGCCTCCCAGTAACGCCGGGACTAATGCCTTAGATTGAGCTATGATGATGCCCCACGGGCTGAAACTAAAACTGTTTGTACTTACCGCGGAGCCCGAGTACCCTTGGCCGATGCCCGGTGGAGCTGTCCTAAGCAGCTATAGAGGAGATTGGCTCTGGTTCACCCCCTCGGCCGTCACCTACCCAGCCGGACATCGGACATTGTTTTTCACGGTTTTTCACGGTTTTGTCTGTCCTTCACTTTGACTTCTTTGTCTGATTTGTTCCCCCTGAAGTCCTTTTCCCCTCCCGGTCGGCCTGCCTCGATCTGCTTTCCTTTCCCCGGTTTGCCTTTCCCCCTCTACCTCCATTCCCCATACAGACGTGCGTCTTGGCTATGCTACTCGCTAATAACTTATATTACTGTGTAAGCTCATGTTTTTCCTCCTATGCCTATATTTGGCTTGTAACTGATGTAATTTTTGTAACCTGTAACTCGCTGATCCTCATGTAAAGCGCTCTGATACCTCCGGGTCTAGCCAGCGCTATATAAAACTCTGCAAATAATATAAATAAAATGTGCGGCCATTTTACTTCGGGCTCTCTAGCGCCCCCCATTCCTTTTTTTTTAATGGTATTTCAGGTATGTATTCTCAGTCATCATTATTTGGCATGCAATGCCTTTTCTTCTTCTATCTTGTTTTCCCCTTGTCTCTCCGTCAGCCTTCTTCCTGGTTTTCCTTTCCCCTTTCCTCTTCATTGTTTTACTTCACATATTCTTTCTTTTTATCATTTACTGACATTGTTTTATATTGTAATTGTATCATATATTGTTTAGTCCTCAATTATATTTTACATGTCTTGTTACATTCAGAGTAATCATATGGAATGTGAAAGTTTTTACTAATCATATTAAAAGACAGAGAGTATTGTCCCATTTGAGTAAATCCAATCCCAATTGAGTTTTGCTTCAGGAAACTCATTTTACTGAAACAGAAGCTCTAAAACTAAAGCGTGGTTGGGTCGGATCGGTATTTGTATCCCCTTCATCCAATAAGAAAAATGGAGTGATTGTCTTATGTAAGATATCTCTTAACTTTGTTGTATTATTTTAATATTTATGCTCCAACTCAACCTGACCTTACCTTTTGGCCCATAGTATCGCAAAAATGTGCACAATACCTTAATTCCAATTTTATTTTAGAAGGTGATTGTAATCAAATTATTGACTCATTTTTAGCTAGGCAATCACCGCTTCAATTCATATCACATAAGATGCATAAACAATTTCTTTCTACCATTTCCCAAGGTGCATTGGTTGACTCTTGGAGACTGTCAAATCCCTCCTCCCGAAATTACACATTTTATTCTGCATCACATGGTACCCATTCTAGAATTGACCATATTTTTGTTTCTGAATCCCTTTCACAATACATTGTGCATTCTCATATAAGTCCCATAATACTTGTAGATCATGCCATGGTAATTACAGATTTGTACTTGGTACCGCCTCACTCTGATTCACATAGATTGAGATTTAATAACTCTATTACAGGATGCTCAATTTTCTACTTCTTTTCTTTCCTTTGCATCTGAATTCTTTGTGCTTATTCTTCTCTTACTACTCCTGTTCTAGTATGGGAGGCATTTAAAGCAGCAGCACAGGGCTTCATAATTGACTATGTCTCTAAAAGAAAGAAACACCTTAAAGAGCATACTTCATTGTTTTTCTCTATTAAACCCCTTGAAAAGCAATATTTCGCTTCTAAACGATCAACTGATCTCCAAAATGTAATTGCAGTCAAACTTCACTTAATTACACTCTCCGCTAATGAAGCTAATTCTATCTTACTTAGAAATAGTGCACGATATTATTGAGGAACAAATAAAAACGGTAAGATATTAGCCAATTATTTGAAAGTAAAAAACAAAGATATATAATTGATTCACTAATAACTTTGCAAGGTACTATAATTATGAACCATCAAAAGATCTTAAAGGAATTTGTTCAATTTGATCAAATCTTATATAATCCTGAGATCCCACCCCAACAGTCTGACATGTAAAAGCATTTGCTTTCTGCCCATCATCCTGTTCACTCAGATTTAGATTCTGATTCATTTTTCTAATATATTTCTTTCTCACCTGCTTTGTTTATTTCAACACTTTATCTCTTCTAATTTAATCTCTGGCACCTTTCAAGAAGCTACAATATGTCTTATCCATAAGGATGGTAAGGGTCCGGTTTACTGTAAAAATAATAGGCCCATTTCATTGGTGGATGTAGATGTTTGCTCTTAGTTTGGAATCTTTTCTTTCTTCTCTCATTGGGAAAGAGCAGTCAGGATTCATTAAAGGACGTCTAGCATCCAATAACACAAGGTTATTTCTTAACATACTTAGAGCATCTCCATCTCTTAAATCTTCTCTTGCTGCTATTACAATTGATGCAGAAAAAGCATTTGATAGGGTAAATTGGGACTTCATGTTAAAATGTTTACCCTGGCATGGATTTGGTCCTAAATTTATAGTTTCTCCTTAATATCAATCCCCTTGTGCATCCATTCATGTTAATGGTAACGTTTCTTTTTACTTTCCTCTGCGATGAGGGGTTAGGCAAGGATGTCCTTTCTCTCCTGTACTATTTGTTTTAGCTCTTGAACCTTTTTTATGTTGTATCCAATGTAATCCTTCTATCTCTGGTTTTCATTGCAATGATCATCAATTTAAAATTGGCAGCTTATGCCAATGATATACTTCTTATTATCTCTTCTATGGAAACTTCGAGCAACAACCGCAAAGCCAAATCTGCACTTTGCGCCACAGTATCGATAGACCGGGGTGACCACCAATGAGAAGCTCCAGCAACAACCATCTGCGACACCCAACAGGAACTTTGTGCTACAGCAATGACCATCCACGATGCCAAGCCTGCTCTTCGCACTACATCTACGACCATCTGCAATGCTCTCACTGCTCCTCGCGGCCCTCTGCACTGTGAACAGAACTCTTCGCCCGGGACTTTTGAAGGTAACTATCTTAGCGGGACTAACCTGGTCCTTGTATCAAGCCCACAATCCATCTCAGTCATCCTGGCCATGTGAGTTTTACCCGGTCTTGCACGACCAGAGAACACAAGTGGTGCTCTGCGCCTTTAGGCACTATACTTACCTTAAATCTTTAAAATTGCAAGTCTCTGGTTCTACTGATTGTATTTTTGTTGTTTTGGTCTCAAATAATTTACTAAACTTTAATCTATGTTCTAAATTGGTATAGGATTTTCTGGAGTTTTCACTTTATTACTGTTTAAAGAGCTGCATAAATATGTTACACATGACCTCTAAGTCAAGTCTGACTGCTTTTGTGCTAAGCTACCAGAAGGTTGAGCACAGGTTAATTTTGGGTCTCCTTGTGTTTCACCATGACAGTAATTGTGGTTTCTCTTCCTCAAACAGTAACCCAAATTCCTACACCCTTCTTGAAAACCTCGACCTCAGCCAGCATATTATAGAACCCATGCACACCGGCAGACACCTTTTGGATCGGATTTTCTCCTCAGTCTGAAACATCACAGTCAACAAGCCTGCAATAATGAACTGGACAGACCATATCAGTTTCAGCATACATATCCAACACCACCATAGACATGTCACCACCGGACCCACCCACTAAGGCTGTAAAAGCATCACAGAAGAGGACTGGGCTTCCGCCCTATCCATGCACTGGCCCAAGCACACCAGCAGCTTGTCAAAAACATCAACAGCTAGATCACTGCATTTGCTGGCACCCTGGCTCCCTTCAAGTTCAACCCATTTTCAGGAGCCTGATCACAGGCCAGCTACTCAGGCAAACCAAACTCCAATGCAAGCAATTGGAGCTGAAATTGATATAGTGAATTATTTTGACACCCCTGATAATAATGCACCAAAAATAGGAGCTGTAAACATACCACCACTAGTATTTGCGGATGATACGCGACTAATTTCAAAAACTCCTTCTGAGCAGCAGGCCCTGGTTGATCGGTTTTGATGTTTTGTACAGATTGAGGGCTGGAGCTAAACACATCAAAAACCAAAGATATTTTCTTCAATCCCTGTAAATCCAAGAAGGTTCACATCAGAGCACACATAGAAACAATTAAACATGTCACAGATTTGGATTATTTTAGAGTTAGATTAAGAAGCAAGTTGTCCTGGGTGCTACAGATCATTAAAAGTGCACTAAGATTGCAGCATGAATCTACAACTATTTTAAATTCATATAACAAAACAAAAATGAGAATGGTTTAACCAGCCCTAGAAATATACATTGCTGCACATCCAGCAACGCAATCTGGATATGATCAATTTATAGAGCTGTAATCATGGGCCCCACCTCCTTCAGTTTCACAGCGTTATAGGCTGTGAAGTCCTGCCCAATGGTCAATTGCAGCACATCCTGCGCTGCGTGCTGAATGTGATCAGTTTACAGAGCCACGGTCATCCTTCAGTTTCACGGCGCTGTGGATTCTAAGTCTTGCAAAAAGGTCAATTTCTGTGCATCCCTTTCACAGTTTCATCATAATCAGACCTGAAAAACATGAAATTGGCATATTATAGTAAGCGCTCAAAAATATGTTATTTTTGCCTTGTTAAACTTTACTCATATTTTTTTTGATAAAATGATTGGTGGCAACAGCGTTGATGTTTATATCAACGGATTAAAACGATGACTATGAATGCCATTGTGTTATCAGACAGTATGGCACTGCCAGATGAGCCACCTTGACAGGACCAGAGTGTGTGCTGTTTTTTTTCATCACAGCTAACAAGACCAAAAAAGAGTCCACACACTGGCTTTTAAACTGACCCGCCTGGCAGTGCCCGATTGTCGGACAGACCATTCGAAATCTGGTTGTGTCTAAAAGAAAAAAAATAGTTTACTGTGGTGCCTTCTTACAGTTCAGATATTTCTATTACTGCTTCAAGACACTAGGAAGTACTATCAAGGAAGCTAACCGCATTCGGCACTCTTCAAATCGCGGGTCCCTTGTCTCCAAAGCAGTGGCGGCCGGTGACATTTGAAGGTGTTGAGGCGTAAAACAATTGTCGTACTGCACTGCGGCAAGCGAGCGTTGCGAGCGAGGCCGAACCACCTACGGGGGGTTCATGGGGGTTCTCCCCCCGAGAAAATTTGAAAAAGAGTGGGCAAATGGTGCATTTGCAAGCAAATTTGAGAAAGAGTCAGAGAAAGGAGGTTAAATGACCACAGTCAGAGGAAAGAGGTTAAATTACCACAGCCAGAGAAAAAAGGTTAAATAACCAGAGGACAGAGGTTAAATAATCAGAGCCAGAGGAAAGAGGTTAAATAACCAGAGGACAATGGTTAAATAACCAGAGCCAGAGGATTGAGGGTAAATATCAAGAGCCAGGGGACGGAGCTTAAATGATCACATCCAGGGAACAGAGGTTAAATAACCAGAGGACAGTGGTGAAATATCCAGGGGACGGAGGTTAAATGACCACAGCCAGGGGACGGAGGTTAAACAACCACAGGGCAGTGGTTAAATAACCAGATCCAGGGGACGGAGGTTAAATATCAAGATCCGGAGGACAGATGATAAATACCCAGAACCGGAGGACGGAGGTTGAATAACCAGAGCCAGAAGACAGAGGTCAAATTGATGCCCTTACCATAAAATTTCACAAACAGGCCTTTGTGAGTACCGGCCCAGATACAATCCTTGTAATGCAGTTGTAACTTGTAACATGCGCTATGCGAAGTATTGTGCCAGGTTATCAAGGGACATATACGGTACTGTGCTCATAACCTGACATTTAACCTTTGCACTTAATGTGCTCATTTATTCCTCAATTTGCGTTCTTCTCCCACTGGGTAAATCTGACAGAATACTCAAAACAATGCACCTTAAGGACGACTGTGGACATGCAAAGCTAACACGAGCTGTACCACCCACTCTGTCATCAATCTACTGTTAGCTGATCGTGGCCATGTGCAGCTGTCAAAGCTCTCAGTCCTTCAGACAGGATATGCTGCTGAAACAATGACAACATTTCACTAAAACCATAAAGACGAAAACTATGTTGTTTCACGTTACCACGCACAACGAAATCTGCTACTCAGCTATTCAATGCACTGCTTTAAAACACCTGTTGGATAAAACAACGTAGTGCCAACGAAACCCAGCTAAATCATGCAAAAGCCAAACACACAACACCAACAATGTATTTACAAGTCACTCGACCTGGCTTGTGGATCATATATCACAAAACGAGCTGTGTGTAGCATTATTGAATCGCACCGGATCACATCTCCTGTAGACTGTGGCGTCACATTTCCATACAACAGATGTCTTGGTTTTAAAGTAAACACATCTGCAGACAACAGGGCCAGGCACATGCAGGTGTAAACAACCTAATGCTGTTGGGTGAGATGCTGGGGGGAGGGGGTACGAAAGTGACTATTTCTTGATGTGTAGATGCATGAGGTGTGTTTTCACCAAAACACCCACGTGGTGGCTCCAAGTAGGTGAGGCAAAAGCAGAGGTCCACACTTCCACTGCCCCGTACCTTAAATGTGCAACTGTGCACAGTCTTGTTGGTAGTAGGAGCAGCAGTTGTAAGGTCTAGGGATGGGCAGTCTCCTTCGAGGTTACAATAAAACTGTGCTGCCTACTCATATACATCGCTAGCACTGTCAAAGGAAATGCGTAACACATCCTAGCACCTGCCATGTTAGGTGCAGACAGTGTCCACAGACGCATGTTTGCGGGAAAGGAAGGGTGTGTGGGTAGTGGCCATATTAGGTAGAGGGATACCAAAATGACACCAGTGTCTTGCGTGAGGTGACAACCAAGAGACAATGTCCATGATGGTGTGGGGCTCAGATGTATTATGCCAGGTCTGATACTTTGCTCGCTCTGCCTCTTACGCGTTAAAATGTGTTTGCGAGAATTAATTCAGGAGCTCTGTGCGGACTGCATTCACTGTGGAATTAAATCGCATGTGTGCAGGTGCAACAAATCGCAGCCTTCAAGGGAGATGGCTGTGGCAAAAAGTGCAGCAATGCCGCATGCACATAGCACCTTATGTGTGCCGTGCTCATGTGAATGCCGCATGCAGACCTCACCCTATGTTGGCAGTGTTCAACACCTCTCGTAATGAGGCCCTTATGTCCTAACTAGATGCATTCCTGTAAATACCGCTGCACAGACATGCAATGGTAATACAAAAATAATGTTCAGCCAATTCTAGGATATAGAAAATGTTCATTAAACATAAGGAAAGCGTGTGGTAAAAAGGTTTCGCCTTTGTTTGCATTATGGCTTTTTCTTTGCTTATTCTGGCTACCTCTAACTGCCAATGATAACCGCTGGAGATTATGTAACGTGTCACAGTAATTTATTGACAATGTAAAAATGCAGCAAAGTGGTAAGGCTATCTGGTTGCCAGATTTAGGGAACCGAAAAGGTTCTGGCAGTGCTAATAGCGAGCCTCTTCGGGACCGTGTGCATAGAGCCCTACAGGTACACAAAGCTGCGAAGAGCCACAGGATCAGTAGCGGCCCGTGGTGGGAGTGCTGCCGGGCGGTGACGTGGGGCGGGGGAGGGGCAGGGTGGGGGTAGTAAAGTACGGAATACGGCCTAATAGAGGTAAGTAAACATATAAATAAATAAAACAAATTTTGTTGCGCGCGCTGCATCGCCAAATGCGACAACCCAAGGATGTCTATTGTGGATCACCGGTACAGGCACGAACCAGGCCGCGTCCCCAGAGAAGGGGAACACCGTACCCCCAAAAGTAATGAGGACCACAGAGACCTAAACAGGAGGGACGAACGGCTGGGAAATGGGGACAGGAGCAGAACCCGACCACCCCATGGACATGAGCAGCGCCCCCCAGAAAGGAGACACGAGCAGGACCAGTCCCGGGAGGACAGGTCCTGAGACATGAAGGAGGCCTTGCGGGACAGGCACCGGGTGGACAGGGGCTTGGACAGTGGGCTGGAGAGCCGGGACAGGTACAGGGAGGACAGGAGCCGACAGCAGGGGCATACGGAAAGGAAGGAGGGGAGCCGGGACAGGAACCGGGACGAGAGAAGCAGGGACCGAGGGGAACAGAGCCACAGCCACTACCTGCAGGAGGGGGTCCAGGACCGGTCCTGGGAGGAGAGGAGCTGTGATAGGTACCAGGAGAAGACCCAGCCACATGACAGAGACCGCTACTGGGACAAGCGGGGCCAGTCTTTTCCCCGGCCGGGATGCAAGGGAGATCACTTCCACCAGGAGTCCGCTTATTACAAAAAGTAAGTGCTACGGCCCTGTGCAGAGATTAAGTTCTGTCTTTCACTAAATCAGAATAGACTCCTAATCCAATCGAGAATCGCAACTCCCTGTAAGTACTCAAAGCTATTTTCTCAAACATATCAGGTTTGGATGGAAGGGGCGCTCCAGTGGGTCTGCTTTTAGGACCTATTGGGTCCTCAGAGCAGTCGCGGCCGGCAAGACAGGCGGGTGGGGGGGGTCTAGCGGGGGATGGTAATTAAAATAAAATAAAAAACGTACCTTCCTCCTGATCACGCGCCGCCGACTCAGCTCCTGCTGCTCCTGGCCGCGTTTTACCTAGGCAGCCTCGCTCCCCTCCACTAAGCCAATCACAACGCTACAATGGCAGCGTTGCGATTGGTGTGGTGCAGCGGACAGCGCCCCAGCCAGGCACCTGTAGGGAGGCCATTTTCTCTATGTAGGCTGCATGCAGCCAACATAGAGAAAAAGTAGAGTGCGCATGACTACTTTGGTCGGCCCTGGGGCTGACCAAACAGTCAGTACCCACAACAGTGGGCAAGCCACTCCCCCCTGCCCTCGAGCAGGACTGCCCACCCGCTCGCCCCCAACCAGGCACTTCTGCTTTCTCGCAGTGCGAGAAGCAGAAGCATAAAATGGTTGTTTTACCATTTTATGTTTCTGCTTCTCGCACTGCAAGAAAGCAGTGGGGCGACCCCCCTACACCCCAATGGAGGAGCTGCCACTGCTCCAAATAATGAAATTATTTACTAAGAGAATACAGATTTTCATAAAGAGGTTCCCTTTAACAGATTTATGTTTATTTCACGGTAAGGACAATGCAAATCGGACTTTTCTAGAAGGATTTAAAGATTGCAGTAAAACATGTCAATCAATTTTAGAGGTTTCTTGAAATGAAAAAGCTAAACGCTGTTTTCAATGAAAATATGAGAATGTTACAAAGGCTCAGAAGGCTGGCAACATAAAAGAGCTGCTGAAGGTGAAAAGGGAGTGATTGGAGTAAACTGATGTGTGTCTAACACATTTATCCCGCAGCAAACCACGATGTATTTTTGTACAGCACTGAAGTGATTTAGCACTGGAGAAATTCTTATCCCAAGAAATTGCCAAGATGCTGAAATTAGATCGCATAAAGGAAATAATGTATTAAGGTGATAGATATAATCTGTTACTGAATGCCATAAATTACAGCCTATAGTTCAAACTTATGCATCATTAAAACTTTAATTTAAGATGAATTTAAATATTTGAAAGGTTTAGAAAAAGGAAAAAACGTATACATGACATAGAAGATTATCATATTTGAGAAATGAGGAGCCGTAGCAGCTATTCCTGCTTCTTTGATTTGTGATTACAAAAAGCTTCACATTGCAATAAAGCAAGAAAATACTACTCTGTCACACACACGCCCACACTTGGCATGCGGAAGACAACACCTCGTTTTATTAAATAATTTCTCACTAAGTACACAATTAACAGAAAAAAGGCCATTCTTGAAGCAAGCACTGGCAAAGTTGGCTTATAAGTGGAAGTGCTTCTTCATTAATTGTTTGCATGTAGTATTAGAGGTAAGCTTTATTGTTTACTTAATAAAAACCATTGTTATCAGGTAAAATCAGATAAAATCTGTTAAATATTTACATTGTCTTGTGCAATGAGCCAGTGGGCAAACAGAGTGAGCAGTCAGTTCATTACAGAACAGTAGAGGGCTGCTTTTAGTGAAACAGCCTCCAAGTGCCGGTGTCAGGCATGTGTGATTGTGTGGATGGGTGCTTGGATGAATGTGAGTAAGAGTTACTGTTTGGGTGAGTGAATAAGGAAAATTGGTGACCACAACTCATTTCAAAACCACTTCGAGAAACTGCCTGTGATTATACCAAAGCTTCCATCCTAGACATCTCTGTGACAATCTTCCATATGGCCAATTTTTACGCCTAAGAAGAAACTGCACAGAAATTGGAGATTTCAAACTACAATCAGGAGATCTGAAAAAGAAACTGGTAAAAGGCAATACCCCAGGAAGGTAATTGAACAGGCATACAAAAGAGCACGAAACAACTCCCGGGAAAGCCTCCTAGAACCACCACCACCTAAGGAGGAAGAAAAACGTCTGATCTGCATCACAACATTCAACACTAACTCCAACGAAATCACAAAAATTGTGAACAAACATTGGCGGATCCTCAACAGCGGGGGAATAAATCTCCCTAAACCAATATTCTCACATAGGAGAGGAAGGAGCATAAGAGACATGGTGGTGCACACTAGACCACGCGAAAAGGAATACACAAAACAACCATCGCTACTACCACAGATTACAGGCCACCATCCATGTGGAAGGTATAGTGTTTGCAGACTAACGAAGAAAAGTAAAGAAATAACCTTCAGCGACGGCACGAGATGGGAACAAAGGAATTTTTCAACATGCAACACAAAAAACATGGTGTATTTGTTCACGTGTCCATGCCAGAAGGAGTATGTGGGCATGACTACACGTCCGGTCAAAATCAGGATAGGAGAGCATAAGAGCAACATCAGGTGCAAAAAGAACACCACGAAAATGGCCTCACATTTTCTAGAGAAGGGTCACACATCTGAAGAGATTACTTGGACAGTTATAGAACAAGTCCAAAATGAAAGATACCTTTTCGAGAAGGAACAACAATGGGTTTTCCGCTTAAAAACGCATGACATAGGTCTCAATGATGATATTCCTTGGAACCAACTGTAATGACCCTGTAGAACTCTGCAAACCTTAAGTACAGTACGGAACCGGAAGATCATTGGTACACACAATGGGAAAACCTGACACTCCTCTTTCCTATCAACTCTCCTGAAATATGTTACTTCTACCATAAATTTTAAATTTTTTAATATACACAGGGGAATATTCGAAAATACAACCATTATAAAACCAGTACCCTTATCCGGACGCTGTGTGCCATTTTCATTTGGCCCAAACACATAATCTATCTATGTATCCTGTCACCACAGGAACTGTAATCGTATGCCCAATGGAGGGTTATCAACAATTCATGCACAAAAGGGTCAGTACAGTGTTAAAACCATACACTTGATGCATTTAAAACACTCAAGTCCAAGATCGGCAAAGTTTGCATTGAAATACATGCAAGAAAAGAAGACAAGCGCGATGCTTGCGCATGCCAGGAAGTGATGTTTTTCCTATACGTCCGATCGACACACTCCAGGCGGCCATTTTGGTGAAAGTAACACTCTAGTGTTTTCTTTCTCTCCTTCCTGGTTACCGCGCTTTTATCCAACTGGGCATTGAAATACGAGCTCCGAACGCACAGACGACGTTCAGCGGAGCCACGGGCAGGTAATACCCGAGAGAGTGTGCAGCCTTCAATATGTAAGTAAGACCAAGGCGGGTCGTTAAAAACAGCTCCCCTGTGATGTGCCGGCAACAAATCTAGAAGCTAACTGTAAACTAAATCATGTAATCTCTTTATGCAGCGTTTGACTACAGGCGCCCTCCCTATCGTGAAAGCTCATGAAGCACAAACTCGCTTGAATTTAAGTATGTATATATGACAAATTACTGCGATTATAAAGTACGAATGAAATGCAATAATCCATTTAAAATAGAGCCCTATGTACACAAGGGCTTTTTTTAATAGACATGAGTGTGTATGTCGTGTTTTAAGTGTTTGGAGTCTGTCCTGAGAACGTTTTAACGGACATGAGAAGTGATTTTAAACCCTTGAGCGTAATGAATTTTGGGAAGCACAGCGCCCACTCTAGTGTATGAGGATTGTGCAGCTTGATATCCAGTATGAAAAATATATCACGCATGATATTGACTGATGCTACATGGAATACTATTAAGTCCACGTGGTGGTGATGTGTTTTCTGACACAGTACAGTACTGTTTTTTTTCATTTTCTCTTCACTGGTAATTGAGAAATACCAATTTGGTATGTTTTTTCGACATGCTCAGTTGTGCATGTTGTGTGACTACAAATGTTAGGCACATACAATACACATCATTTGTTGTGACAGTGGAGTAGGGATCGCGCACGGTCCTGAAGAAGAAAGCCAGTGGGATGGCTTTTGAAACATGTTGACCCAGTAGAGGGCAACTCATAACAGTATACCCTCTACGCTTCCCCATTTTTAATGTTTTCCAGCTAGGGAAGATAATAAAATATATTGTTTCTACTAGCCAGGTTACTTTTAACTTTGCACCACATGTTTTCCAACCCTACCACTTACGCACCACACATAGCTTTTTTTCACTAAATTAAGTGCTCCCACGTCCACGCTGGTCGTAGCACGCCCCGCCCCGTAGAGGGACGGGAAGACCCTCATGATGAAGCATGACACTGTCATATTTTTCAGTGTGTGAGGGGTATTTTAAACAAACACAAAGTGTCCCCTTCTCAATGTCTGCAGGGGCCTTACACCTCACTATACCATCATAAAAATCTAAAAAATCGTAGTCTTTTCAAACATGAAAGCTAGAGCATTTTTATAGAGGTAGAATCTTGTTGTTGATACATAGTACCAAGAGGAGGAGGATTCTACCCCCACCCCTCTTCACTCCCCCCCCTTTGTTTTTTGCATAGATGAATGTGCTAGTGATTACATGCAAGGACTGAACAGTGAGCGCAAGGATAGTTTGTTGGATGGGTGTTTAATGTCTGGATGACCATTTGTATGGGTGCTTTGGGGCAAGGACAGTACATGGACATTCAAAAGTGGTGACTTGGGGCAAGGAAAGTGAGGGAGGAGGTAGGAGATACACTATTAACTTGCGTAAAATAGAAAATTGCTCTCCAAGGGCCTCCTTACATGGGCTCGACTCTGTGGCCATGGACTCTGCTAGTTTGTGCTACATGTGTGTACTCTGGCCCTAAAATAGAATTGGTAAAAGCGGTTTCACCCGTTGGTCCACTTAATTGCCACATGGATTGTGCACAAAATGCACCCGTGCATGGAAGTTATTTATACCACCCACATATGGAATACAAATTCACACCACTGTGCTCAGGTTGGGCTGCAGGTCAGATGCACTGCACTGACACATAGCAGGGAGAAGTGCCTTTGCCATGTAGGAACATTATATTCAAAAGTCACTCCTAAAGAATGTCTTGTAAGCCCACAAGGCAGGGTGCTAATATATATTTTTTAAAAAGGGCCCACTACATATTGGGGTCATTGGGCTCTCTCAGTGAAATAAATCCCAACAGCTATTTCACTGTGCTCATTGAAAAGTGTGTGCCACTGGGGTTCACGCAAAAAGGGACATGACCCAAATCTTAGGGTGGCACTTTCCTATTGGGTGCCTTCACCATTATTATCTCTCAGCCCGGCCCTCTTCAATATATACATGGTCCCGCTTGCAAGCATCATCCACACCCATGAGATCAATGTCCTATCCTATGCCGATGACACTCAGCTGATCCTCTCCCTCTGGGACAAAAATCTCAACACTCAGGCTGGCTAAGCTTTGACCCACACTTACCCTTACTACACATGTCAAGAACCTCAGGATTGTCATCGACAACCAACTCAACATGACTGACCAAGTCAAAGCTGTCACAGCCCCCTGCTTCCTCACCATGAAGATTCTGAAGAAAATCTTCAAATTGCTCCCCATCAGCATGCACAAAACCATCACCCAGGCCCTCATCACAAGCATGCTGGACTATGGAAACATCTTTTATGCTGGTATCAGCAAGGAACTCGCCAGGTGACTCCACATCATTCAGAATCCTGCAGCCAGGATCACACTCAACTTTCTTTACCAAATGCACATTACACCACACCTCATGGAGCTCCACTGGTTTCCAATACGCAGACAATCCTAGTTCAAACTTCTCATTGACACCTTCAAGCCTTACACAACATGGGCCTAGCTTATCTCAACCACCAAATCTCATTTCACAAACTCTCAAAGAACTTCTGCTATGCCCAACTCTTACTCACACATATACTATACATAAACAGAATGACAGCTGGCCATTGGGCTTTCTCCTACATCGCTCTTAAATCCTGGTATGACCTGCTGCTCCCTATCAGAGCCGCCTATTCTACTCCCCAATTCCACAAGCAATTGAAGACATGGATCTTCAGAGAGGCTTCCACTCACTAACCCTAGGCCAGGCCAGACATGCACCTGCTTTTAGCCCCAGAATACCCTTTTAGGTGATTGTATCCTTGACAAATAAACATAACATAACATCACATCCCACCTGCATAGCTGGAATACAAATTCTTTACTGGCAGTATTAACAATTCTGGCTCAAAGGACAATACCCGAATTCTGACCTCTGAGAGAGCAGGTGAGAGTGAACTGTTGACCACTTAGCATGGATAAGTTACCTGAAGTCAACATGAATACAGGGCAGAATAAAGGGCAACTTTAGCACCAACTTTTTTGACTTGGAGATGCCATGGAGAACCTCTCCTAATAATTCTAGGATCCCTCCTGAGATGCATGGCTCAAGGTATAGCAAAGGGAGAAACCAGTATGAGCTTTGTGAGGTGGGAGGAGAACTCACCTAAATACGGGAGGGTGTTCCACCAGAATATTAAGGAAAATATATTGTTGGCCAAAATATCATAGCCAGAAGATCAAGGACCAAAATATCAACAAGGTAAGTATATATTGATATGTGTAGGTTTACTATACTCTACACATGTATGCCCTAGACAATATATTTTTAAAACAAAGACTTTAGTGTTACGAACAGGAAATCTATACTTACCAATATGCACTTATATTCACAACATTTTGGTTCTCAATATTTAGGACTCAATATTTTGTCTCCTCAATATTTTTACATACAATATAGGGAAGTGGCCCAGGAGATAAAGACAGGAATGCCTGGTGGCGAAAGGGTTCTGTCATATTAAAACAAGGTCCGGATAATTATACAGCAATGCAAAGAGAAAAGAGACAGTGCTGCAAAATGGAGGTTGGGGAACTATGAGAAAATAGTTAGGATGGCTGTCCGAACTTTCCCAATCACTGTCTAGTGCACAGGATAAATCTGGCACCTCTACTACTGCTTACCCTGAATATTCCTGGAAGACCTGAAGAAGAATTCCCTCCAGGAGGAGCAAAGACTTCTGACTCCTGCTGGAGGAAGAGGATTCACTCAAGGACTCCTAAATCCTACTTGCAACCAAGGACTGGAACTGCTCTTTGAGGGTCAAATGATTGGCCCCCTGTTTACCTGCTTCAGGGCCTCGAACAGCAGCAGGAATCCTGACTCCAAGAAGGTCCAGGTGACAACAAAAGGAAGGACACTGTACAAAACCTGGCTCGAGGAAACCCAGTGCCCAGACGCCCAGTAAAAAAGACCCTCATTTAGAGAATTGCTGGCAGCCCACCACCCACCAGGGTGATGGCGGTCAGTCATTACCTGTGCTTTTGTGGCCAGATCACCACCCACCATATTCTGAGATCTCCTCCAGCTCAGCAGAGATCTCTGTGTCTTCAGAGGAGCCACTCCATGCCACAAGCAGGTTCAGGAACCTCAAGTACAATCACTACTTACAAGACAATGTCCGTTTCCCTCGTGACATGTGCTTTGTGTAACTAGAGTACTTCGACTTAAAAGTGCTCTACAGCAGTGTGCAGTTCTAAAACTAAATTAAGAAAGAGTGACTTTGAAACATTTGATTTTCAACATTCCTGAGCCTGGCTAAAAGACACCACAGCCCAGAACCATCCACTCACGAGCTGGAATTTTCTTTCATTGTATCTTTAGTACAACTAAGTAAAGGTAAATAGATGTTTGACTGCCTGATCATTCCTATCGATCCACCATAGGAACTCATTGGCTATTCACCAAATGTTCCTTACCTCATCTGTCACTCACTTCTCACCAGCACCCTTCACCCAATCCTCTTTCTATCTTCAAGCTTTCCTCCCTCTTCTCAACCAATAGTCATCTTCTTTCTCTCCTCAGCCTTCCTCCCATCCACACTCTTTACTCCTCCCATATACCAACTTCTGTTTCTCCACTATAAGCATCACTAACCCTATCCCTATCCTTCATAGTGCCTGCATCTCTCCTTACTATATCTTTCATTCTCCCATTTTAGCTGCCAGACATCACCATCCCAAACTTTCCCTGCACTATCCCTCTCCTTTCACTTACTTTGCTGCCCAGTCTTTTATTTACATTGTTCATGCAGAAGAAGCAGGAAGGAGCTAATTTATTTGTTTTGTGAATGAGCACTTGCAGAGGTAAAAAGCTAGCATATTTTCACTCTCCTCATTCTTCTATCCACCTTCTCTGTCAATTCAGCTATTGCTAACTTCTTTTGTCTTGTTCTGTGTTGAAGAAACTTGCACTGTTGCTACCTGAGCTGTATGTATTCTTTGTACGATGGTAGCATTCAACACTGTTGATAAGGAAATTCTCCTGAAGGCACTCAAAAACAAAATGGGCCTAAATAGTCGGTTTAGACAAATACCAATAGGAGAGAAGCACTCAAAATATGTATAGTCCGCAAACTATAACTATAATGTTTTCTGTTCTACTAGTGGTAGTCACAAGTTATTCCAAGTAGAGTCTATTAATGTATTTAAAAACACCAATGCATATGAGGAATTGTGTA
Organism: Calotriton arnoldi; assembly: GCA_963921515.1. NCBI lineage: Eukaryota > Metazoa > Chordata > Amphibia > Caudata > Salamandridae > Calotriton > Calotriton arnoldi. Next base: position 355,035 of record CAWUFW010003043.1, on the reverse strand, counting down.
ATTCATTAATTTTTCATTCTTCTTTCCAACATATAGTATACAAATTGTCAGCCCAGCCAAAGGATTTTGGGGCATATTAGCAAGGGCTTTATCGCCGCTTTAGCGGCACTTTTTGCCGCTAAAGCAGCGATTTTTTTATCGCCCTATCAGCAAGCTGTCGCTAACAGGCGTTAGCGACAGCTTTCTGGCGATAGCGGCCCGTTTTCCCATCGCCTTGCATGCCAGCGATAATTATCGCTAATGACATGCAAGGTAGGCGTTCCCAACTAAAAGCGACTGAAAACAGTCGCTAACACAACTTCCCCCTATTAGCAACGCAGGCGAAGCGATAAAAAAATTCGCGCTAAGCGTGATTATCGCTAGAATTTAACACCTGCTAAAAACATGACTTACCTGTTTGTTGTATGGGAGGTGGATTGTCAGGCTAAGTCCCCCATGGCGTTAATGCGTGAATATCGCTGGATTCCCAGCGATATTCACGCATTTCGCCGCTATCGCTGGATATTTTATCGCATTGGAGATAAACGTTGCTAATAGCGTGTTAGCTCTGCGATAATATCCAGCGATAGGCGGCGATAAAAAAAAACTCGCTAAGCGCGGTTTGCGATAATTATCGCAAGTTGTTGCTAATATCCCCCCTTGTCCCTTCAGTGTGACTTCATCAGGCCTGCAAAGATGCATATACAAATAATACTTACTAAACAAAAACCTAAAAAGCTCCTACACATAAAAATCCCAATTCCACATCTCACAATAGCGAGTGATAAATAACCCTGACATGATTGAACTTTCACAGGTCATCCAATACCATCAACATAATTTGTGATTAATAATTAACAATCATAGGAGGTTAATAAAAAAAGACTTATTTTGTATACGTTACATTACAAATAGCAAGACTCAGCAAATTGTCTCATAAACCATTAATGTTCATTCACTGCATTTGTTACAATATTTCTATAATGTCCAGCATACCAATATCATCTGCCAAATATTTCATACGTACAACATAGGTACATTCATATTCAATTATTCTTACTTGCATCCATTATGTTGATATCCGAAGAGAAATACCAGCTGTACAGTTCCTCTCTTCTCCAATGTCTAATAAGTATTACTTCCTAAAACAGGAGGTTACATGTCAAGCTCTTCCCCATCTCTAGTAAATACTTAATCCCAAATCATGCAATATTCCTATGTAATTTCAATGTCTCACCATTACACATTCATAATAGTCTCACCTCATATTGAAAAGCTTAACAATACATTCCATAAGCACTATAAATCGAATATATTGATGTTATACCCAATTTTCAAAATATGTAGTACCTACACCTTTCTCTTTTATTCTTTTTTGTCCATTACCCTTCAAGAATCACAAACCATATCGACCAAATCATGTCACCCATTCAAGCGTCTGCCCTGATGCACTTACTATCAGTCAATCAAAACTCGTTATTGAGTTCTCTAATACAAGGGTCATCTTGGAGTATTATTCATTAGCGGGTTGACCTAAGTAAGAATTATCATGTATGCCACAATATAATACATTCATAAATACACAATGGTAATGTTCCCAATGGTATCTTCATGATCACACTTTCTATCATACCCCACATTTTACTCTTCTCACATCAAAAACACAAACCAAAGTCATTTGGATGTGTCGGAAGAATGTTTCCTTTGCAATTCAAAAACTCTGTTAGTTCTTGTATCAAGACTAATTTGGCAATTAGTCTTCCCATCAGTATCATGGGTGCAAACACTACCTCTCACATGGATCAAATAATACAACAGTGAGTCGAACATACACCCAAATATGATGGCTTTCCTGTAGTAACATAGCATCTTTGTACCACTCGCTATTCCAATTGACAGCAGAGCAGCCATTTTGGACTCAGGTTCATTTATAAGGGACAAGACTTTTCTGGTATTGATTGATCCATTAAGGATGAATCTGTGATACCCCTACATAGGTAATACCCATTATATTGGAGAGCATATTCATCTCTACATCTTCAATTCAGTACACTGGTGTAACTTGCATCAACCCAACACTTGCATTTTCTTTTCCCGTAGTAAAGTTTTTAGATCCTAATTTAATCCACGCTAACACTGCTTGGTGAGGCAGCATCATGTTAAACTGTGTTCTCCTTTCCAATTTAGACATTACAACGTTGATTTATATCTACTAGCCCTGCGTAGTGAAGCAGTGCCATGTTGGAATGTATTAATATCAATGTATTGTATACAATAAACATGGTTTGTCTCACAAAAGTATCTCAGAAATAATTAGCATGACATCTTCACAGCGCAAAATTCCACTCTGAATTTATGTGTAAATTACATCCTAGATCAGTCCATGTTTACCCTGTATGCCGAGGCTTCACCTTATTGAAATGCATAAATATCACCATATTGGATACAATAAACTGATTTACTTCTCACAATGTCTCCAGGTTAATTTACATGAGACAGCCTTTCCCTAAGCAAATGTAAAAATACATCATAGGAGAATGGAATACTAAGGAGTTTCAAACCCAAACAATCAAATACGGATCCACTTCTAAAAACAGATGCCATCTTAAAGCGTATATCACTTTATAGGACTGTGTAAATCTGTTAATATGATCAGATGGCATTTAGGATAGTATCATTATCTTGTCCAAAAAGTTAAAACATCCTTTAGACACCATCTTGTACATAAACTCTCTGCTTCAGACAAACCAGAAAACTGGTATGTATGTATTCCCACAACCAGGTAAATGACACAGACATCACATCATGAAATGGGTCTCTCAAAAATATTACTGATATCAAAACACTGTAGTATTCCATTGCCACACTAACACCACAACCATCTATTCCCACACTTGGGGTAATAAACCTATTTAAGGAAACTCTAACCCCCATTCATCTTTGAGAAAGTAATTTAACATGTTCTCCATTTTTTGACCATTTTCAAAAACTCTTAATCTACTAATTCACATAACTTCAGTCAGGCATGAGTAGTTGCTGATCTCCACCCTTTGCACTTGAATTCACTTTTTGTAGCACATGAAATGTAAAGTCCCAGTTATTGGAATGACACTCCCTAATTTGTTGGGCCAATGTGTAGTGCATATCCTTATTTCCAATAGCTCTAAAATGTTTGTGAATCCTGCCCTTCAGGTCTCTTATAGTGCTACCACCATAAACCATTAAACAGTTACATACAATAGCATAAAAAAACAGAAGTACTATTGCAGCTATCGAATTGATTGAAGTGATAGAACCTATCAGAGTTATACTTGTAGCTCTTAGTAATACCAAACTTACACATGATGCATACATACATAACATACATAAAAACATAAAAACCTTCAGGTGGATCAGGTAACAATTCTCCTTTTTATTTTTGGGGGTAACAGATATTTGTTTCTCTGTCTCTAACAATATACCCTCTGTTATATGTAACCAAAGGTTTCACAGAAATTACCTCTTCTAGAACAAGTACCCAAGATAATAATGACCAGTGTTTTAATACTATCTTATAAATATCATTTGTGATCAGTATTGTATGTGGTCACAAATTCCAATCTTTTCTTATTGGTCATATTGGATCGTTGCCTTCGGGTAGTACTTCTATCGACCTCCCAGATTCTCTACTTCACTTAATTTAAAAGGGTATCACTATAACCCTGCATTCTGAGTCTGAGTTCTTTTTTGAGTTCCTGGACTCAGTCTATAAATTCCTGCTCCTCACTACAATTCCTTTGTAATCTGACCATCTCACTATAAAGGATTCCTCTGTCAATCGATCTGGGATGTGAGCTATCAGCCCTTAAGATGTTATTTGTGGCAGTAGTTTTTCTTCGCAATTTACTATGGATTCTGTCTTCTCTCACGTATAGTTCAACATCTAGGAATGTAATCCTATGACTGTCACAGCACATGATATATTGTACAGTATAAATATATTCTGATTGATGTAGTAAAAGAGATTTCAGTATCTCTGATTTAGTGCCTGTCCAAAAAATGATGACATCATCAATAAAACATCCCAAAAAACAGATTAATTGAATCCATCCTTAGCAGCTTGTGCCCAGGTATGCTCCCCCTCACAGCACCCCTTAAAGGAGTTTACACAAAAGGGGGCACACTTGGAGCCCATTACTGTTCTCCGAACCTGACTGTATCATTCACCATCAAACAAGGAAAAAATATTTGTCAGAATCAAATCAGCCATTTCAATCAACATGTTTGAATGATCATAAAAACTTGCACTCCAAGACAAAAAGTGCTTCATGGCTTTTAAGCCAAAATCTGAATGCAGGTATGTAGACCTACAACATCTAGGGGCAAAAAGAGCACTGTTGGGTCCAATATAACATTGTCCAGTTTGTTCAATACATCCGAAGTGTTCCTTAGTTATGAAGGCAGGTTCATTATTAAGGGCTTCAAATATTGATCCACATATTCAGAGAGAAATTCAAACGCTTTTAGTCCCTTCAACAGGACTTCATCTGGGATCCATTCTAGTGATATCTCAAGTGAAATCCTCACTGTGCAGTTCCTCTGTTCTTTAATGTCCATTAATGATTGTTTCCCGTGCAGCAGGCTATGTTTTGGTCTCAGTGGAATTTTGTTGGGTAGCACCACGTTGTTACTGGATTACATAGAACTCTAGAAAGACAGGGGATGAAGTAAGTCCTATGACAGTAACACACGACTTCTTCATAAAATCATCCATTAAAACTTGAGTCCATGCACAAGGGAATGTTGCTGCTACCAGCAGACTAATTATGATTTTGGGATTATTTTAAATTGTGTGTCTTGAGCCAAAGAACTATTCCACTCTTAGGAAATGCCCGATCGCTGGAAACGCACCATACTTGGGCAGATTTACTGGTAAGCCCTAAAATGGGCACAGTCGAAACTCCCAAGTTAACTTAGTTAGAGTGGTACAGTTATCATTGACACAATAGATACAATTGTAGTTATATTGGATGAAGAGATTATGGGCAATAAATATTTTTGAGTGCTTCTCACCTATTTGTGTTTGACTAATTCATGTAAGGTATGAGGTTTTTTGGGGCGGTAGCACCAAAAGTGAATTACCTAGTGGACTGGCACCATAGTAAAGGACCATTGCTGATTTTTCTGTTGACTAAAATAGATAGTACTCAGCTGGTTTAAATCCTTTCTCTCAAACTGCTCACACCTGGTAAAATTAGAATCCCATATGTCCAATCCTGAACAGGTATTTCTTAGGGTACCTTCATGTTCCATCCTATCCCTCATCCTATTCACCCCATGTGTCCAACCTTTAAGTCATATTCATAAATTCTCATATATCCATCTCCATCAATATGTGGACGATATGCAGCTTTACTGAAAACTCTCATCCATATATGATATCTTAACTCTTGAAAAAGGCATCGAAAAGATTTTCTCATGGGCATTGGAAAACATCTTCAAACTCAATCCACAAAAATTGAATTCTTACTATTATGCAACTCTAACAAAGGATTGCCCAGGACTTAATTACTGCTTTGAGTGGAAGTAGTGGCCCATCCACCCATCAACAACAGTAGAATTATTGACAGCACATTTTAATCTGAATCTCACGTAAATAAACTCACCCAAACTACAGATTTCCACCTGCACCAATTAAAATGATAAACTTCTGCTCTCAAATGATCAACTGAAGACTGCTTCTCATGCAATCATTCTCCAGATTAGACTCAAGTAATGCCATCCTATCTAATCTCATGGTGAAAACCCTGCAACCTCCTAACAAGGTTCTACATTCCACAGCCTGGCTGATCTCAGAGAAGAGAAAATTTGAGCACAGCTCTCTTACCTTGATTGATCTCTATTGGCTTCCACTTGAGAATCAAACTCAAAATATTCTGCCTCACATTCAAAGCCAACCATGTGCTCAGTTCAAGCTACCTAACAGAACCATTATAAATATCTGGTGGCTCCAGATTCTCATGCAGCAGGCCTCTCTCACTTTTGAAAACCCAAAATTCAAAGGGCCTGATTCACAGAACTAACTTACGTCAAAAACGGAAACGGAAACGTAAATGTAAAGTTAGTACTTTTTAGGTATTCACAGAAGTTAGTAGTCCTAACTTTAGGACTTCTAAATGCCTTCTGTGAATACCGAAAGTCTTAAAGTTAGGATTTTACTTAACTTTACTACTCCTAAACTGAGAAAAATCCTAACTTTCAGACTCTTCGGTATTCACAGAAGGCATTTAGGAGTCCTAAAGTTAGGACTACTAACTTCTGTGAATACCTAAAAAGTACTAACTTTACGTTTACGTTTACGTTTACGTTTTTGACGTAAGTTAGTTCTGTGAATCAGGCCCCATATGTCCTTGACTCAAAGTCAGGCATATTTATCATTACTGATGCAACACTGCAATAACCAGTGTTGCATCAGAAATGTCTCCGCTCTGTGGCAGCATTTACCAGCACCATGGATGTGCTGTGTATATGGGACGGTGCACCATGGCCTAAGGACCAAACATGCGTAGGGAATTTTGACGCAATTGTCTCGAGAATGGTGCAAAGGGCTGCAATGCAAGTACTACCCACGTGACGCAAAGATGATTTGCATGTTCTAAAGCACCTATGCATGCTGCAAATCAGCACTGTGTCATGCAGGAGTGCTTTCATCTTGGGAGCATTTGAAAAAGCAATGCAATCTACACATCAATACTCCTCAATACAGAGTTGCATGGAAGGAGCCTCAGGGAGCCAGGGGGGTAACAACTCCAACCCAGAAGACTTGCCAATATCCCTGGGCAAAAGGAAGAGGAAGTCCAGCTTTAATGAGGAGGAGAAGCAGATATTAATTAATCAGATGACAAAAAATTAACATCTCCTATTTGTCACCTCGAAATTGTCATGAGCGAGGAAGGATACCATTTGGTAATCCATAGTAGATAAGATAAACTGCATTGCACAAACAAAAAGAACCATCCTAGAGTGAAAGAAGAGGTGGCACAACTACAATTACAGGACCAAAGAAAAACTGGCCTGGAACCTCAAGGCAGTCATGAGGGCCAGAGGAGTACCTGAAGTCCAGGAGGAGTTGGATCCATTGGAGGAGCAGGTGGCATCCCTCATTCCAATAGAATTGGTAGCTGGAGTGGAAGGTCAGGACAATGCTGAAGTAGAGGACCAGCAAGAACACAGGGTGAACAAAAGCAATAGACCATATATCAGCAAACTGTCATTCAGGGCAATGCAGCAAGATACTTTGCTTCACTGTGCTGTATGAAAGGGAAAGGGCAGGAATGCCTCACATGTTAACTCATCCTTCACATAATTGTCCTTTCCTTGAGCAGTACAAATTTTTTCTGCCCAGTCCAGCCCTGCCAAGTTTTCTAGGTCCAAGCGTGATGTGCTGCCCCAGTCCAGGTGTTTCCTTTGAATCTTGGGACTCGTAGTGCCATGTATTCCTTCATAAAACAGGACTACAAGTCCCAGAATACAAAGCTGAAAACCTGGACTGAAGCAGCACATCATGAATGGACCTTGGAAACTTGACAGATATAACAATGCAGGCCCCCTTGCACCATGATGCAATTTTGCTTGTGTTGGGGCTAGGCAGCCTAAAGTGTACTGTAATGTAAATTCAGTTAATGTGGCATTGTAGAGGGTTATTGCTTCACCCGAGAGGGTCTCTAGGTACCTTGTAGGTGCATGCATTGCAAGTAGTATCACTTGAAGAGCCAGGTGTACATTTCCTAGTACAAATCCATATTTGACAGAGCTAACCTGATGTGCCTGTGGAGTTTGATCCAGGTGTATAATAAAACCAACATCCTGTCTTGCTCATATGGGGTGTGTGGGTGAGTGCAAATGATGCAGAGCGGAGATTCATGATTGGTTGGTGGAAGTGTAGATGGTGGGTTAGCTATGTGGGTCCCTGGTAGTGTGGGGTCTTGTAGGTTTGGGCGAGCACCTTGAACTGGCAGTGTGTCTGAATGGGGTTTAAGTCCATTTGTCTGAGGTGAGGTGTGATGTGATGTGTGTGCCACAAGGTAGGTTGAGTAATATTTTGGCAGTGGTGTGTTGGAAAGTTTCCCCCTTGTGTAGCAGGTGTGCATAGATGCTGTAGTAAAGGGTATTGATGTGGTACAGTCTACATGTGATAAGGGCCTGGGTGATAACAGGTGTCAGGAGGGAGCCATTTGAAGACATTTCTGAAAATGCTAAATATTTGAAAGCAGGTGGAGGTGATAGTGGCAATTTGATGTCACATGCTGAGGTTGGTGTCCAGGAAGATGGACAGGTTTTTGGGGTGATTGAAGGGGGAGGGCTTCGGGCCTATGAATGCGGGCAACCAGGGTGAGTTCATGTTGTAGAAGATCATCACTCCTGTCTTGTCAGGCTGAGTATGATCTACTAATCTCACATAGAGTCAGCCATGTTGGTCAATGGCATATTGTATCAACTTTTGGTGGTGTTGGTGTCTCCAGGGAGTTATTGTATGATCTGGGTGTCATCAGTGATAGAAATGATGTAGAGAAGGGGTAGGCGGTGGACTTTGTTCTGCCGGCAGAGTTCATGGCGTTTTGCTCCTCTGCGCTCCGCTTGGAGCATGAAGTTCGGTAAAAATCTACCTGTCCCCTATGCGCCACCCATAACCCCGCCTCACCTCCTTTGGGGCCCCGCAATAACCCCATCTGCCTCGGAACTGAAAAATTGTCTTCTCAACGTCCATTTTGAACCTCTTTTATTTGGGTGGGGCTTGTTTTACTTTTGGGACATTTTTTGCAAGCAATTGTGCTTGTTCCACCTGTCAACACTGGTGATGCTCCGGTGACGTCACAGCAGCAGGCTGAAGTGGCGGTATGTATTTGAGGGGAAGAAGATATATGTAGGCTGCATTTAAAGATCCGGCTACGATTACAGTGAGTCGCAACATGACGGGGACAGTGCCTATGAGCCCCCTCGCTATGACAGCTCTTACCGGAAACTCAGAGACCAGTTCCAGCCCAGAGCATGCAGCAACTTTGGGGTTGGAGCGGGGACAGAGACTGTTGAAAACACAGTCTCATGTCGGCATTTCCCAGTGGCATGAGTGGACAATGCATTGTGCCACAGTCAATAGGTGGGTGGGCTTCTCCGGTTCCCCCAACCCCATCCCTCTTCTCCCAGAAAGCATACCCTTAGATCAATATATTACAGGGAATGAGAGGTTTCTTTGGGAATAGCCACTTTAGAGGAGGTAGCTTCAAACATGGCTAAGAAAAAAACAGCCAAAGTGTGGGACGGAGACAAACTAAGTACAGTCTGCGACTTCTCCACACCCATTTTTTTGCATAATGTACCAGATAGGCACTGTTCAACAGCTGCTATCCACTGCTGTTTATAGGCACAAGTCTCTATCTGAAGGGATACTAAATGTTACTGCTGCCCAGTACAGAGCCATGTCAAACTATTTAAAGCTGTAAGCGTAATCATTAAAGTACCTTAACATACATACTTAGTTGTTCACTGTATGCCAGCTCACCTGTACCCAGCAATGCTCAGTTCTGTAATCCCATGCCGTGGTCTACCCATCCCAATACTGAAATATACAGGCATTTGTGCTCGCCTAATCCCCTGCCTGCTTAAAAGTTTAAGAACATGGGTTCTGTTATCTAAGTGCAACACACGACTCTTCAATATCTGTAGTATTCTATAGTGAAAGCAGCTGTGCAAGGTTAGCTTATTCGTTTGTTGGGCAACTGTTTGCGGATCTATATATCCCAGGGTTTAACACTTGGGGACCAACATTGTAGTGTTCGTACTTATTTCTAGAAGTGTGCCCTTGAGGGTTTTACTGCTGCTGGGTTTTGCAAACTCCACCAGTTATTCCCCAAAAACTATAGAAACTCATTGAAATAATTTTTTTTTTCATTGAACAAAGACTTGTGTGACTAGACCAAACAATGGGTGTGGAACAAGGGAAATCGGATATCACAGAATGGCACAATGAGTAGACATACATCCTGAAGGCCCAAAAGAATCTAAAAGCTAGCCTAGTATAAAGATTCATCTAGAAGAAAACCACAATTGTGGTTGTGAAAGCAAAAGCTCCAATGCCACAGACATAGATGCCACTGCATCTGGTACAAGTGAGGAAGAGGACACCTCTAAAACTGAAGTGCACAACACACTGAGTGTCATTTGGATGACTGCAGATCTTACTCCGCCCGCTCACGGAACTCTGCGGAATCTCATGGATTTTTCCAGTACTCTGTAGAATTCTGGGAAGTAAAACTGCAATCTCCGCCCAGCCCTAATGTAGAGTCCCTGGGTCGGAATGATACTTGGTAAAGGAGTAATGTATAAGTTGGACAAAGTGGGGTTGAGTGAAGAGCTTTGTGGGACTCTGCAGATGAGCTCCTTGTGTTCTGAGGGAATGGAGTGAGCTTTAGCTGTTGCATACTTCCAATTATGAAGGAGGCCATCCACTTCAGAGATGGTCCTTAGTTTCTTGTATTATGAAATCTAGATATTACTGTGTGTGTGCTAGGAAACTACAAGATGCTGCTGAAAATGTTGAATTATGGCATATACATGCCCTTACCCTTTCATGCAGTGCAGCATGGTTGTTTGCTTTGTAGTGTTGTTTGCATGTTCGTGAAATATGACTCCTAGGGCATAATAATGCACAAATTGCATGCAAGACAGTACAGCAAGGCAGCTTGGTGTGTTGTGCTGGGTGAAAGGTAAAGGAGGCAAGGAGGAGGAGCCAGCAGCCGAAATGGCCGCCTGGAGCTGATGCTCCATATTGACCCTGCGCACTTCGCCACAGAGCGGCACTCTGTCGCATCCAACCCTCTCAAAAAGTTAGGATTCCGAGATCGGAATACTCGGATCAGCAGCAGGGTTGAAAACGGCAGCTCTAACGGCCCCTGGAAGCCCGTTTTTGGTTGCTGAGATCCCCGGGGCCCGGCACACAAGATGCCTCGGTCGAGCTGCCTCCGCAGCTGTTGAGGAGATGAGCTGGCTGATTACCCCGACGAGGCGTGAAGGCTTCGGACGAAGGGGACAGCCATCTGAAGGTCCCGGCAACCGGCAGCCGCGATTTGGATATTGGGAGTCCTCGCACCGGTGAGAAAAGCCATCACCCACCAACACTGTGGGTCTCACCCTGCAGAACAAGATGGCGGCCCGCTCCTCGCGGTATAGGGAGTGGCGCCCAAGCGGACCGCTGCTGTGAGCGCTGGTGCCCCACTGTCTACCTGCAATACTTGATAGCGGAATCGCCAATCAAGGCGAGCTGGCGTGAGCTGTGGACCCCTGGACAAACGAGAGCAGACGAGCCTCCTGCGGGCTGAGACGGCCCCGCTCCGGCACCCGGTGAGTCAGCAAGCCACGGGGCGTGAGTACCGGAGCTAGTGGGGATGCCGGCCGGACGCAGCTGCTGAGACTTTCGCGGCCCGCTGCCCCTCAGGTCCAGTTGAGTGAGGCTCCCCTTCTGAAACATCGAGGGTCCCCACGGTACAATCAGGTGAGAGAGGGAGGGAGGGAGGCCCGGCACCCGCCAGTGAAAGTGTGCAGCAAACTTTGTTCCATACGGAGCACACGCTCGGGCCCCTCCCCCATCGGCTCCACAGTGATGGATGCCCGCGTTTGTCCGGGGCTTCCTTCTAAGTCCCGGCCCCTGGAGATTCTGCCTGTATGGTCTCAGGCGCCAAGACAAACCTCCTAAAAGCGGTGAGGCAACCTCCCTCCTGGCCCCTGCCGAAGGCACCATAAGTACTCTTCCTGCACCCCTGACCCTAAAATGGTGGGTAATAGGCAGCAAGGAGGAATATCCTACTGAGACAGCCCAGGAGGCACCTAAAGAATGGTGCGAATTACCCTTGAGGCCCCTGAGAATACAAAGGGGAAAGATAAAAATCGGCTCCGGCCGAATGGAACACCAGGGGCAGAACCTCTTGCATGACCATGAGATGGCCGCCACAGTGGTCCTTTACCACGATGAGCTACTATTCTTGGACAAAAATTTGACATCGTCCAGACCTCAAGTATATCCCCCATCCGGCTCACCCATCAAGACACTGAACCTATGATCTTGCCACCGACCGTTGAGACCTAGCATTTTGGCCAAAGCCCGGTGGAGCTACCTTGCTAGCTATAGAGGAGATGGGCTGTTGACTTCCCCCTCGGCCATCACCTACCCAGCTGGACTTTGGGCAGACTTTCCTTCGTCTCTCCGCCTTATCTCCCTCTTACCCTTCTTCCTTACCCCCTTACCCTTCTACTCTCCACTTATCTCGTCTTCTATGCTCTTTAAGTGTTTCTAGCAACAGATGTAACTTGTAACTGATGTAACTTTGTAACAATGTGGAACCTCATATAAAGCACTCTGATACCTCCGGGTCTAGCCAGCGCTATATAAAACTCAAATAAATAAATAAATAAATAAATAAAGGTAAAGTGAATGAATGTGTGAGGTATAACAATATATGGTGCATTCCATCTCTTGGCTAGTGCTCAAACTGATGGCTATATGGCGCAGTGGTCCCTGCAGTGATGCTAGGTTGCACATTTTGTATCAATGCAGGCAGAGAGCAGAAATGCATTGTAACATGCTCAATGTGGCCCATTCCTGCACTCACTCTTTCAGACAGGGCAGAAAGCTGCCTAGTTGCAATGCTTTATGTGAAATGCACACAAATTGTCCCCCGTGTCAATACTGAGATTGTGTGATCATCAATGCACATGTATTGCCATGTGATAAGCAACAATAGTACAGCATGGACATACTTGCAGAAACATATGCTCCAGATATCCCTGTGTACCTGAAAGCAAAGATAAATACTGTCCGAATGTAACAGAAATTACTTATGTCATATTCAATCATGTAATCTTTGTAACATATTTCTATTTTTTCCAGAGGGACAAACAACATCTTCTGTAGATCAGCCTGTCTGTGACACCCAACCGGTGGAGGACACCATGATGCCCCCCATGGAGGAAGACACCTTCCAACAGATTCTGGACACTTTGGAAGATTCTCCTCCTGTATTGACAAGGGAAGACAACGTTGTTCGGTTTCTAGATGAACTAACCCTGACTGGACATGGACCATCAACCTTCCACATAACAGCTGAGGACTCCCAAGTGACTTTTCAACAGCGAGTTTTAGGAATCCAGGAGCGACTGACTGATGAAGTCTGGTTGGGGATGGAGACCACAGTGGGCACTCTTGAAGGAGTTCATAGGTGTATTAGCACTGGTTAAGGGTTGACAAAGGCATTCACAGACACCTACTCTTGGCTCCATGGGATTGATGAATCACTAGCTGACATCGCTGGCGTCATAATGAAGAAGGAAAAAGAACACCAGTCTTCTACATCTGACACCAGTGAAGTTGAGGTACCTGGGAGCCATCAATACATCCATCCAGTCCACGGAGGCCAAGATTGACTCCTTCATAGCATTAACGAGTGCCATGAATAGCAACGCTGTTGCTTTGTTGGCTAACCAGCAAACCCTTGCCAGGCACTACCATCCTGACTTACTGGCACTCACAAACGTTGTTGGGAACATGGGATTTACATCTCCTTTCTCTGATGCGTGTGTGTCTGAGGCTAGTAACATACCTCAGCTGCCTCCCATTCCAACACCACAACTTCCAGGGGAGGCAAAACACTCATCAGAGGAGGAAGAAGCAGAGTTCCCCAGTTTCCGACAAAGAAATACCCGATAAACATTTGTGAATGCCCCTTGGCCAGTTTTTCTATCTGGCTTGTGTAGGGCATCTGCCTTCTTTGGGACCCAGTATGGCACTCTTTGTTTGTGCAGTAGTTTATCGTGTCCACTTGTGCTCCAAAATATCATGTACTTTTGCTAATGGCAATTTGTTCCTCCTCACTTAGCTCAATAAACACATGTAAATGTAAAGGCACATGTGTAGCCAAATGTATTTTGATGCATAATACATTATAATTTATCATATGTGTTATTTGGAAAACAAAATCAACTGCTCACATGCCATAATGTGCGGATCTGAACCTCTGGAATAAATTTTTTTTTTTTTAAAAGCTACTATGAGATTTGTATCCCAAAGGTCTATAGACATAATGTAACTCTAAAACCCAAAGTCACTTTTTGAAGCTGAAGAAGAGTGAGCTAAAGTTAATTGCAAATACTATCTTTGTATGTGCACCTACACCCATTAATCCAGTGCCATGGTATGATGAGCAATGGGTAGTTTCTCAATGTAAGGTCAGAGTGTATCAACAATCTGCATTTTCTTGACAGACACAGTGAGAAGTTTTTGCAAAGTAATAAAATACTTACCACCTATAAATGGGATGTGTGAGGCATGTGAGGCAAAAACACTGTTCCAATGATTCACATAAATGTTGCAAATTACAAATGACAACATCAGTACCAAAAGCGAATAGCTCACTGCTCACACAAAAGAAAATCAACAGTACTTAACTCTGGATGGTTGTACCAATTATAGCAAGATACTCATGCCCATATTCCTCATGGATTTGCATTGAACTTGTGCCACACAAGGATGCACAAGGGCAACCCAATACCTTGAATGACAGTAACCAAGACATGCAAGGGCACCTTGCCTCACTCTGTGTATACTGATAAATGTTGAGTAAGGCAACACAGGCCAAAAGAGCTGACATGTTACTCTACCCCAGAGAGGCCTCATATGCGTTGAGTGTGAGTGCATCCACACATTACATCATTTGCACATACAATTTTAAATAAGTGGCAGACCAGAGAACTTGCAACAATGCTGCACCTCCCTAGGGGAGGGGAAAATGGGAGATATATGGACAAACAATATTGTTGTTAGCTTTATCTAAGTGAGCTACATTATGTGGCACAGGTAGCAAGAAGTAAATGCCACTGATGATGGATATTGTCCAGGCAGGTGTGACTTCCTGCACAATTATCAACCATCCAACAATGCACCATTGTGTTTGGGTTAGTGCTAGGCAGATGTTTGTATCCCAGCACAACCAGGGAGCAGCAATCTGTAGTACAATGTCAAATCCAACAGTTACCTGCCCTCTCCCTTTCACACTGGGTGCTACAGTAAAGAGACTACCTATGTTATGCTGTGTGTAAAATCGAATACTGAGTCCCACTTACAGTGTCTAAAGTATGGAAATAGTTCCATACATAACTAATGTGAGAAAGACCTACAGTTATCCAGAGGACTCTGACAATGCAACATATTCCTACAATGGTCTCATGACATGATGAACATCATGTACTCATCTAACACAATAGTACCAACTCATGACAAATAAATAATAGCCAATTAGAGAAAAATTCTTAATTTATTTAAATGCAAAACTTAATATCTAAAAACACTAACTAACCC
The DNA here is from genome assembly GCA_963921515.1 of Calotriton arnoldi. Taxonomy (NCBI): domain Eukaryota; kingdom Metazoa; phylum Chordata; class Amphibia; order Caudata; family Salamandridae; genus Calotriton; species Calotriton arnoldi. The sequence goes on along the minus strand of CAWUFW010003043.1, from coordinate 339,674 downwards.
TAACTAACCTACACTAAATATCACTTCACTAGCCTATACTACCTATAGTACCTAATCTAAAATGTAACCTATCTTAACCACAATTGCCACATGACAAGTTAAACATTAACCCTCCACCCCCTAAATACACATAGCCCAGTACAATACAAACATCAACTACATCCTAAAAATATACTAACTACACATAAAAGTCGAAACACATTTTTGGGGGGTTTTGTATTTTTGTTTTTTTTTTAACACAAAACATTAACCCCCACCCACTTAAAAACCAACCATAAAAAAAACTTACTAAATAACTACTACATAAAAAGCTTCTTACTTCTCTAAAACTAACCTAAACTATTCCTAATCCTACACTAAACACTATACCTATAACCATGGCCACTAAAAATATCAATCTAAAATATATAAAAAACAAGGAGGGGGATGTCCACTGGAGAGTTTAAATCTGTGCATCAATCAGCTCCTGTGCCTCCTGCCACTTCTGAAAAATGTAACCTGCCGCTTCTGCTCCTTTTCCAAGTTGGCAATCCTCCAGTCCATTCTGCGCATCCTCCTGACTTGCAACAAATGAAAAATGTTCCACGGTTAACATCCAACTCTGGGTTGCCCAGTGGCTTGCAGCTGCTGTGCTCCTGAGGGTCCAAGGGTGGGGTGCAATGTGCTTGCCTGCTGAGGGACACATTGAGAAGCTGTAGGGGCAGGGGTCTACTGATCTTATGGCAAAGTATGCCCTACCCAAAGGCCAGAAAGCTTGCCCTTATAATAAGTGCAGCACATTCCCTGAAAGTCATGGGCAATCTGGATGCAGCCATACCGTGCCTGTTTCAAGGCAAACATTCATCTGGTGTCATGTGAGCTAGGGAGAAAATTGTACCATATATAAGTATAATATGTACATCATGTATCACAAATTTTAACTGACATTGTTATGCAATTATAAGTGCCTGTCCATAAGATTTGCCCAATTACAATATGTCAAACTAACCCAAGTAAGTCAGTGTAGGTGTACAAAACATCTATTTAGGCACAATATTGAACAATGCATTTCAATCATACCAGTGATCATTCTGACGTGTCAATGGTAAATAATACCCATGGGCCGGATATAAACACTTTTGGTCTTGCATCATGCAAGGGGGGCAAGGCCAAGACAAAACCTAAGTGAGATGTGTAATGGTAAGCAATGGCAACTTGTGTGGCTCTGCATGTAATATGTAATCTTGAGTTACGCAAGGCAGTGCGCATTGCTGACTTGCCTTAGTCTGTGGCAAGGAGCCATTCCATAGTTGGAGGGTGGGTGTCTCAATGCATTAACACCCTTATTTTGACAGGTTCACAGATTTGGCATCAGTGCTAGACCTGGAAATGTGTAATAACAATCAAGTCCTTAGGTGAACCTAAACTAGGAGAACAAATCTAATTTCACATTCCTGTTACGTCTTTCTCCATGAGCTGCATTCTGCAGCACACAAAGAAAGCGCCAAAAGCCTCTCAGGAGTCTGTTTATGCAGCCAGCTGTGGTAGCCAACCCTGGGCGAAGTTCATGTAGCTGCGCTACGCGAGGCTACGCGAAGCGGCACAAAAACTCTGCAATGCTACGCGAGCATGCAGAGTTGCTAATTTCCGCATGCTCTGGTGTGCTCGTGTATGCTCGCGAGATGTTTTTGACGTTCGGCAACGCGGATGACGTGTTTGGGGGAAATATCGCACGAACTTCACCATGCGGTCGCCATCTTGTTTTCCTATTCTTTGCATGGTTCTGGGGCCTGTTTTTCAATCCCTCTCCAATCTTTTCAATCCTTTGTTTTTACACTGTTTTTCTGATCTTTTTTATTTATTATCTATCCCTCTCTGTCCCTAAGATTATATTTTGCGTTTTATTTCTACTTTTACTGCGTTTTATTAACTTTTTTCTACTGTTATATATTACTTCCTTTTTTACTCTCCTACTTCTTCCCCTGACTTTATTTTTTACTGCTAAATTTTCTTTTCCGCCCCCCGCTCACCCCAGAACCATGGCTAAGGGTACCGGCTCCAAGGGCAAGGCGCCTGCGCCCAAGAAGAGTTGCCTTCCTTGCGGCAGACTGCTCCCGGAAGGGGTGCAGGCCCGGTCCCTTTTTAGCGAGGCGAAGGTGGCCGCCCTTGTTTTTTTTGTGCAGCTCCACCTCCCCTTGACCTTGGCAGCAGGCGGCAGGCCTGACTCCGGGTACGCTACCCAGGAGCGTCACCACCATGGGCGAGGGTGCGCCGGGCAGTGTTTCGCTGCTCTGGGGTCCGGCGCACCCATAACCAGCTGACCCACCGGTGGTCAGACATCTTGGACCGGGAGCAGGACCTGCTAGACCTGCTAGGTGTTGAGGTCGTGGGGCTTAGTGAGTAGCTAATACTAGTAGTATTGTGTGTTCTTTAGGCTGTGTTACTTGTATTGCGAATATAATTTTTTTCCGAATAGCAAGAATGCTGCTGCTTACATTGCAGGTAAATTACATTTAAAAATCTTCTGTGATTGTTATTCTTCTAGACACAGGTGCTCGGCGCTACTAATCTTACCTGTTTGCAACTTTACGCTCGCTTGGGCTGATTATGTAAGAGTTTACTTTAGAGAACTTAAGTTAGGTAATGCTAGAGAGACTCTAGTCCTTCCTTTGTCCTCCTGTCACTAAGATAGTGGTGGATTGATAGGTAGTTTAGTTACTTAGGGGCATATTAGCAAGACCCACGATAAAATTATCGCCGTTTTAGCGGCAGGAAACTGCCGCTAAAACGGCGATGATGGGCTTGCTAATATGCGTTATGGAATTCCAATAGAAGCCCAGGTTAGATGTCCTGCACATCTAACCTGGGCTTCTATTGAATTTTATAACGCATATTAGCAAGCCTATTATCGCCGCTTTAGCGGCAGTTTCCTGCCGCTAAAACTGCGATAATTTTAACGTGGGTCTTGCTAATATGCCCCTTAGTTACTTAGTATTAGTTGGTAATTTGTTAGCGGTCTGCGTGACGCATCCTCTGTCATATCACGTGCTGCTGAGTGCTGCTTACTCCAGTCCTTAGTAGAACCTTTTGTAGTTTGTTAGTGAGTGAGTAATAGGCTTAGCAGAATGTCAGCAGCAACCAACCAACAATTTGGTGTATGCAAAAATGTATGCATGCGTCCTCCATCTATGCATTTTGAGGACTAAAATAAATGGAAATGCAGACTTAGTGAACAATTGGCCCGTCTGGAATAGGTGGGCTAGGTCAGGTGGTATTTAGGCTTAGGATTCTGGAATCAGAATGGAACACTGGATTAGTGTTCATAAATAATAACTAGACGGTCTGCGAATCCCGCGATACTACTAGTCGATCAGATTAGATAGGTCAATTTTATTGCAATTGTTGTTTCCAAAAATGAGCGTTTTTTAAAATATTTTATTTGTTTCACACCAATCATCAGTGTTTGTCTCTTTCTTTATTATATCTTACATGATCAGCACCCAGGGGCAAGAAGACAGGGTCAGAGTCGGCGGGAGCAGCTGAACAACAAGATGCCTCCCAATCCCAGGGCCAGGACCGCTCCTCTACCGAGTCCTCCAGTTGTTAATATTAATAATTATATTTCCCTAACTTTTACTGCACCTTATTTTTTCCTAACTATTATTTCCGTTTCCTAATTCTATTTTTTACCAAATCTTCTTCGATCTAGACTATCTGTTTCTAAATTCTTGTTAGTTGTTATCCCTGCCTCTAACTGCCTCTGCTCTGACTCTCTGTACTACTACTATATTAGCCTGTCTGTAGCTAAGCTTGCCCAGTTGGCCACTCTTTATTTTTATTTAAAAGGTTTTAAAACTCAGATTCACCAATAGCTCTAGCCACTGAGTCCAGTCCTTTGGGTTGTCCTCTTCTAGTCTTCTTAATCTTGAGAGGCTTTTCGACAATTCCCACCAACAAAATGCCCAACCAGATATTTTACTATTTTTGATAGGATAGGACATACTCCTACTAGTGTCTACTCTACTCTAGTACCCGATTTGTACTAGTGATGCATGTGGTATATATATATATGTATTTTAACTTTTTTTCAATCTTGCTAGTGAAAAAGAATAAATAGGGAGAGGTGTATATGGCATCTAAAAAATGTGCAATGTTTTTTCTAGGCGTACCGACCACCAGTGCCGGGGCCAGCGGCGGGGCAGGCGACGCCAACCAGGAGGGAGCAGTGGATGCAGCAGCTGCCACAGGGGTGGGTGAGCCAGCAGCAGTGGCGGGCGGTGGTAAGTTATACTTATATTCCTTACTTATTGACAATAGTTACACACTCGCTGCAAGGGTGTACAGTACACTGTATGTTGAGAGAGACTAAGTTGTTGTGAACAACGGTTAAAGAAGACACCCTTTAATTAACATTGGAGCAATAGCATTAGCGGTGGGAGGAGTAGTTGAGTAACTAATGGCCTCTTCTATCTGACTTCAACTCAGCTGGGAAAGTTTTATGGAGAAGACTAAGAGTCAGATGACCTTGATGGATGGGTTGAACGAAAAGGGAAAGCAGGATGGAAGGAGGAAGGACGGGCGAGATGTAATATATATGACTGGCAGAGAAGGATACGTGGGATGCATGCATAGGTGGCTGATAGGAATCAGATGCATGGGTGGTTGAAGGATGGGTGGAAGGTGAAAGAAAAGATGCCTGCCTGGGTGGGTGAAACTGTATGGGTGATAGCAAGAATGCTCCGGGGTGTTTCATGGGTCAAACTCAAAGGCAAGCAAGGAAGGAAGGACGCATGGGTGGTGGTTTAAAAAAAAAAAAAATGTTTGTTGTTGTTGAAACAAACTAAGGTTTGTTGAGAGGTTAAGAAGAATAATAGACATGTTTACTTTGAATGGATGGATGCCTGGATGGTATTCATCATAGCATAGGTGGAGACTGTCACTGGATGAAGAGTCTTTGAAGAGAATGTAAAAGAAAATAAACTGCGCCAGAGTAGCAAAGCCAAGGAGAATAGAAGTTGTATTTTCAGAATACTCCCTTGACTCACAGTAGGTTGCAAGCACAGCATATTTATTGTGTGTGTATGTTGTGTATGTATGTTGTTATCAAGCGCCTCCCTCCAACTCTGAGGCCCACTCACTTCCTATGTTAATTTATTTTCGACTGTGTCAGCCTGCCATGGGTGGCCTATCGGCTGCATGGTTGGTTACACAATCAATCAAAACAAAGTACCTCATGTCATCCCATATATAAGCAATGATCATTTGGATTAGATATCATCTGCCTTGTTGTAGTAGTCAGGGCAGGGTGAAAGTGAAATTGAGCAGTTGTCCTTGATGTAACAGAGTATGGCCAGTGCCACCCATAATAGAAAAAATAAGATGATTGTGTAGTCAGCTTCCCCACCTGCAGACAGTAGTAAATAAAAATAACGTGAGTCTGCATCACAAGTATGTTTGTCTTGGGCGCAAGCTGACTGAGCTGGCATGCCGGCTACAACAATGTTACTTAATTTAGCTAAACAAGAGAGAAGAAGAAAACTGGTGTACTCAAGTCCATAGATACCACAAATGTTATGCACTGTGCTTGCTAGTGCTACTGTGCCACTATGTGTAGAATTAATTTTGTGTTACTGTTTTGCTAACAGTATTGGTTACAATAGTCTTTTTTCTTTTTTGATATAGCTACTCCCTCCCAACCAAAAGCAAAACCAGACAGGAAGGAGTAGGCAGCCATGGCCCGGCGCCGGAAGTTTGAGGCCATCCGCATGGAATATCGGCGGCTGGTGGCTCTGGCGGAGGAGGAGGTGGCAGTAGCTGCAGCCTCCTCCAATGCCCCGCGCCCCAGCCAGGCCCCTCGAGTGGTACGGCACCGCAGTCTCGCAGCCGCCCGCCGCACTTCATCCAGCACTGCTGCCCCCCCATGGATGCAATTGTCGAGCTTTTATGCGCCGCATGCTCCTCCGAATGGCGCGCCTAGAGGAGCAGGTAAAGGAGGTCCTGGCGATTAACTGGTGACTGCGAGCCCGCCGATAGAGATCCCGTTGGATTGCCCCTTTTTTATTCCTTTTTTGGTGGGTGGGCATTGGGCTACGTTGGGGAAAAGTTGGGGTTTATATATTTATGGACAATTTTATTTTTGAATTTAACGGACATTGGTTGGACTCTTTATCTTTTTGGACATTGGTTGGGGTTAGGAAGAGCGGTGGGCCAGGTGTTGAGGGATTTTTTACATTAGTTTATTTTGTTAGGGGATTAAATTATATTTATACTTAAACTTTACATACAATGTAAATGTTTTGTGGGGGTGTTACTCTTTTACGTCACACGGTTTCCTTCCTTTGCTGCTGCAGGGCCGCAGCCAGTTTTTGATTTAAATAATCTGGCGATTTTATAACACACGAACAGATAGATGCGGTACCCTCACTGAGTGACTTGTGCTAGTACTGTCAGTCTCTCCTCCCAGTCTGTGCAGTCTGCAACTGGACTCAAGGGTGTGGGTGTGTGAATTAATGAATTAATTTCCATTATTAATTATGCCTCCCCCAAACTTCTTCTCTTACCTGTAATTGATGTTTAAACTTAGGCACAGCGATGGCTGCATGGTGATGATGGTTTGGTTTCCCAAGATGGCATGGTTGTGGTGGTAGTACAGTAGACACTGGCAGTAGCATTTGCAAAAATAGAAAATGAGACAGTCAGTCGCCTGAGAGAGACTCTGGAAGGAGCAGTAGAACGAAGTACAGTACAGTACACAAGAAGACTGCCAAACAAGAAACCATAATAATGATGAGTAGCAATGCTAAAGTAAAAGAAAACATAATGGTGGTGGGGATAGCTTATTACAACAAGTTACAAACTGTAGTTGACTCGAGTCACTCGACACAAGCATAACCTTTAGTGCTGTAAGGAGGGGGATGATGAATCCAATCGATGCCGGCAATTAATTATGATGGATTATGTTCCTTTGGAAAAAAAATTGACTTGCAAATATACTGAGCATGGGTGGGCATTGGCAAGCAGAAGAAGATCCTCGCCCTGCCTTGAAATTGAATTAGTGTTGCTTTCACCACATCCGCCCCAGCAAGTGTGTGATCAATTATTGGTGTAAATTTAATTTAGTCACACCTCAATATAAATCACACAGCCCGGGGAAGAGGGTTAGGGTTTGATGAATGGTTGGGAAGGGGTATTTGAGGGAAAGGTTTGACAAAGACAAACACTACACATGGACAACAACAACTGAACACACACAATCTTGGCAGACGACCATCATATATCTGTTAAGGTAGAAAAAGGAAATGCATGCATGATGATGACTTGATGGTTAATGATGATAAGTAGTACTTACTAACTGGACTAGTAGACAGTACAGGGCAGCAGTATATTATTAATTATTATTATGCTATTTGCCTTGCCTGTCTGCCCTCAGAGAGACCCACATTACATACATTTTATGTTCTGTTGTACCAGGCTTCCTTTTAAAGCTAGCAAAGAAAATTAAAAAATATCTGTAGGGATCAATTATAAGCAAAGAGCAAACATAATAACAACAACAACAAACACACAGTTGTAATGATTGGAGAGAAAAAATAAATCAAATTATTTAAAAGATGATGAATGATACTAAAGTTACTGTATGTTATCCTGGTCAAATTGGGGAGTTGCATCTCGGCATTCCTCTTGGTCCTCCCTTTCATGGACGCTGCGTCTGTCAATCTTAGGTGCCACTGCCTGGCTGGCGGATGCGGATTGGTAGGTGAGTGTGAGTTGTTTTTCTCTGTTTAGCACAGGGTAAAGGCCAGCCTGTAAGTGTAGATGGAAAAACAAAAGTGATATTGAAAAATCAAGGAGAAAAAAAAAGCATGAATTACGGAGGAGTGCAAACACTTTCAGAGGCGGCATGGCTAAATCAGATCTACTCTGTTTTATGTTTCCAGCATTAACTTACAACAGCAACAGAACAGAGCAGGCCCACGGCGCCCACCCAACCTCCACTTAGCTAAGATTTTGACTGAGCCAGACATTTACAGAGCACACATATACAGCAACATAGTATTTTCCAAAGTAAGTAACTAAATCAATGCACGGCTGTCAGTCATACCACTACTACACTCGTGAGGACTACTCAACTCCACCACTACACAGACATGTAGGTCTGCTGTGATTGTTGTTGACTTGTTTACCTTTTATGCCACTTCGTGATTTGAAACGCCCTGAGTTAATCCATCAATCATCTCCGATCCAACTGACTGACTGCGAAGATACTATGTGGTCATCAATCAATCAATCAATCAGGGGTTTGTTAAAGCGCGACTACTCACCCGTAAGGGTCTCAAGGCGCTAGGGGTGGGGGGGGGTGCAGGTTCCATTCCATCAAGGAGGGGGTCTGTTGAAGAGCCAGGTTTTGAGGTTTTTTGTGAAGATGGGGAGCGATGTTGTCTGTCTGAGGTGGAGCGGAAGGGCGTTCCATGCTTTGGCCGCGAGGAAGGAGAAGGAGCGGCCTCCCGATCTGGTCTTTCTGGAGCGGGGGACCACGGCGTAGGAGAGCTGGGCTGATCGTCGGGTCCTTTGGGGTGCGTGGAATTTGAGTCGGCTGTTCAGGTATGCTGGTCCGGTGCCGTGGAGGGCCTTGTGTGCGTGGGTGAGCATCTTGAAGGTGATTCTCGCCTCGACGGGAAGCCAGTGGAGTGTGCGCAGGTGCTGGGAGATGTGGCAGTGTTTTGGCAGGTTGAGGACCAGTCTTGCGGCGGCGTTCTGGATGTTCTGTAGCTTGCGGGTGAGGTTTTTGTTTATTCCGGCGTAGAGTGCGTTGCCGTAGTCGAGTCTGCTGGTGACCAGGGCATGAGTGACGGTCTTTCGGTGTTCGAGGGGATCCATTTGAAGGTCTTATGAAGGAGGCGGAGGGTGTGGAAGCAGGAAGACGAAACAGAGTTGATCTGGCGGTCCATTTTGAGCTCGGAGTCCAGGATGATTCCCAGGTTGCGTGCGTGGTCTGTGGGGGTTGGCGGGTTTCCGAGGGCGGGGGGCCACCAGGTGTCGCTCCAGGCATCGGGGTTTGGGCCCATGATGAGTACTTCTGTTTTGTTGGTGTTTAGTTGTAGGCAGCTGTTTTTCATCCATTTGGCGACGGCTTCCATGCCTTCTCGAAAGTTGCGTCTGGCGGTGTTGGGCTCGTTGGATAGGGAGAGGATGAGCTGGGTGTCGTCTGCGTATGACACGATGTTGAGTCCGTAGGTTCTGACGATGGGGGCAAGTGGAGCCATGTAGACGTTGAAAAGCGTCGGGCTGAGGGAGGAGCCCTGGGGGACTCCGCAGGTGGTAGGTGTGGGGTCTGAGAGGAAAGGGGGGAGTCTGACCCGCTGCGTCCTGCCGGAGAGGAAGGAGCGGATCCAGTCGAGGGCCTTGTCTTGAATTCCTGCGTCGTAGAGTCTGCGTATTAGGGTGCGGTGGGAGACTGTGTCGAACGCCGCTGATAGGTCGAGGAGGATGAGGGCTACTGTTTCTCCTTTGTCCAGTAGGGTGCGGATGTCGTCTGTTGCGGCGATGAGGGCGGTTTCCGTACTGTGGTTTTTTCTGAAGCCGGATTGGGAGGAGTCGAGGATGTTGGGATCATGGTGTTGTCCAACTCAGTCTGTAGTGTACCGAGTGAGTCCAGATTCCATATTAAAAAATGCAATGGATCGGCCTGCAGTAGAAGTACAATTTTGTTATTAAACAACAAGAAGGGAAACATTGACTTGAGTCACTTTTAGTGTGTAGATTAAATACTAGTACACTTCGACTTCATGTGCACAACAACAACACAAACACCAATCACTCAGAGTCAGCGTCCAATGCATGCCATCATTACCTGTTTCTTCTCATCTTAAGTTTAGGGGCAGTCCCTCTCGGCTCAGAAAGGAGGATAGCTATAGTCATCATGTTCCACTTCTTTTGGAGGGACTCGACGAGGCAACATTTCTTGTACTATTCTCCATCCAATGTCTGGCTTGAGGGAAATGGATTTAGGGTGAGTCAGGAGGTTGGAGCAGGACTTAAATGCACACAGCTGCAACTCCAATATGGCAATAAAAAGAGAAGACGGTGGTGTTGGATTTGTTGTGATTCGAACCAGAAAGACAGAGACACACACAAATAATAAAAGTAAATAAGGAAGAAAGAAAGTAACAAGTTGAAAGCCTAGTTGTCAGGGAAGTATAGCTCGTCCTCAAACTCTGGTGGTTCAACCAGAAGTAGGTAATCTAACACACTACTTCCGTCACCTAAGTCGCTGTCCTCATCTTCCTGCTGTGATTCACGTATTTTGTAATCCGGTGGTATAAAGTGCTGATTCATTTTGATCATGGTTAACCTCTCCACGTTTTTGGGCGAGAGACTGGTCCTTTTCACTGTTACAATGGCACAAGCAGCACTGAAAACACGCTCAGACTGGGCAAGTCAGATAGTTTGTCGCCAGCATGCTGAGGGCTGGCCATTGGCGCCTTTTCCCATGCCAATACACCAATGGATTTTGATCAATGTAGACCTCTGTTGGGCCATCCAGATAGGCCTGGACCATCCGCTCAATGCTCAGGGGTGCTCCGCCTTGCTGGGCCTCTTTTGCCTTTGCATCAGCACTGGACCTAACAAGCCCTTGCTGTAGATAATAATCCTGTGCCAATTTTGCTGGGGCTGATGATCCTGTTCTTGCTGTTGTTGATAGTGTTGGTGACTGCTGTGAGCCAAACGCACTGACCTCAGGCTCTGAAGTTGAACTTGACGCCGGATGCCCTACAGTACTTGTTGTGGGTTGGAATAGCGGGCCTTTAATTACCAGCCATTCTTTTTCCAAGTCACTGGCTACCTCAGCTATCCAAGTTTTGTACTGGGCAACATCCACTTCTGAAAAAGGAATTAATATCTTAGTGTTCAGTGCTGATTTGTACCGTGGATCCAGAATTGTGGCAGAAATGTAATGTTTGTCTGACACAATCTTAGTTTGCATCCTTGTATTTTCAGCTAAGCGAAGGGCTAAGCTCTCCACCAACTCATATGCTTCTTTTTTTCCTCCACACCTGCGTACATTTCAGACACCGGCTTCAGCTGTTGCTCTAGCATGTGCAACAATGGGATAGCTTGGCCCATAGTACAGTCCTCCTTGCTGACTTCACGTGTGAAGAGCTTGAAAGGAAGTAGCATCTCTGTCAGGCATTTAACTAGGCCCCATTGGTCCATCTCAACTGTCATGCCTTTCACAGTAGCATCCCCAAGTCTTTGCATGATATAGTCATTGATTGGTCTGTACTGATCAAACAGACAATCAAGCATGTAATAAGTTGAGTTCCAACGTGTTGGCACCTCCTGGATGAGTGCTTTGACTGGCACTCTATACTCACGTTGAATTATCCTCAGCTGCTTCCGGGCTTTAAAAGAATGGCTGAAATGTGTGCATATTCTTCTGCAGGTGGTCCATAAGTTGCTGACTCAGTCTTCTTTTTTCAGAAAGTCTTGAACAATGATGTTAATGCTGTGCGCCAAACACAGGACCCTGAAATAGCCACCAGTGTGCATGGCCTTAACTATATTACTGCCATTGTCCATGGCAACAAAACCAATGTTAAGCCCTCTTGGGTGCAGCCATTCAAAGACCTTGCTGTTAAACTCTTCCAAAATGTTTGCAGCAGTATGAGATTTCTCCATGGCGAACATGGCTACAGTTGCATGTTTACGAGTAGCATTAAAAATCTCAGCAGTGTCAACAACACCTGCTGCAGATATATTTTCTCTAACCCCCACAAAAGAGATCCAGTGTGCAGTGATGCACATGTAATCAGTGGCTTGGCAACTGGTCCACATGTCTGTTGTCAGGTGGATATTGTGAACAGCACTCTGCTGCAAAGCTTGTCCAAGCAATTCCAGCACATTGTGATGCAGTGCTGGAACAGCAACTCTGGCGAAATAGGAACCTTCCATTTTGGGCAGATGGCTGTCACAAATTCCAGAAAACCCACCCCTTCCCCAAAAGAAAAAGGGAGAAGGTCCTGCGCTAACATTTTCACCAGCTTCGCATTGTACAAACGTGCCGTTGGGTGGTTGCATTCGTACTGCCCCTCCAACCTAAGCATGCTGACAATGGTAGGCTGGATTTTTTTCCTTTCTGGTGCCGCTGATGCAGGTGACTTCTTGAACCCAGATGTTGTTAGGCTCAACTACGCACTTTTTTTCATTGCGGTACTCTGTTGCCTTGGTGTCTCAGCCTGACTCTTACTACGGTGCCACTGAGATGTTGCTGAGGATGATGACGATGTGGGCGGTAGTGGTACCACTACACTGCTGGGGACAGGGCTAATTTGTGTACCAGAGAAAATGTCTCCCTCTTGTTCACCTCCCACCGCGATCGTATCTTCTTCTACTTCTTCATCCCCACCAACAGCAATTGGTGCAGTTTTTTGGACGCTAAGGTGCGCCTCCCACTGGATCATGTGGTGTTTTTTCAGATGGGTTGTTTGGCCTCCGGGACCATAGTTTGTACCAAGCTTACCCCAACTAACACCTTGTCGACAAATTGAGCATATAGCAACGTTCTCCTCCTTACTGCTAACCGAAAAGAAGTCCCAAACTGGGGAGGTGAACTTTCTTGCGCTGCTGGAGGTGCCACTCGCAATGCCGGATGAAATGGAGGATGTGCCTGGAATTTGACTCTGTGCAGTACCACTACCTACTGAGGTGGTGGTTGTGCTGGATGTAGGTCCCTGCCGGGCCTTTGAAAATGCAAATATGGAAGCTGGAGGTGGTGTTGGTGTTACCTGTGTTGGTGGTATGTGTGCCACATCCCTCACAGCAATTTGGGATGGGGTAATAATGTCGGTCTCCATCTCCACTGGGGGGGGAGTGATGTTCATGATGACTGGCTCGTCATCATCCTCCTCTTCTACATCTACCTCCATAACTCTAAGGCTTTCTGGAACCTTCCTTTTCCCTAGCCTCTTCTCGTGGTGTGTCTCACTCTCAGACTGAGCTAGTGGCTTCCAAGTGGCATCTAGATCATCAGAAGGGGTGCTTGAAGAAGAAGTTGATGGACTAACCCTCCTTTTCCTTGCTGGGGATCTGGAAGACAATGGATCTTCTGAAAGAGTGGCTTGCTCTTCTTCTTCCTCTGCAGGAAGCTCGATTTCCTGAACTGCCCCTACTTCGGGAGGAACAACTACTATTGTGGGTGGTGGTTGCGGCTGTTGTTGCCCACTTATCTGCTGAGTTTCCTCCTGCGTTGATTGGGTACTACTTTGCGATAACGATAAGTCAATTTCAACATCACTGCTCGTTGGCGTTTTCGTGATTAGACTGGCTGCCTCTGCGACACTCATGGGCTTGGGGCTAGGTTGGTGGGGTGGGCCCACTGATGCGGAGGTGCTGCTCCCAGCTTGCTCCCTGGACACCGCTGCTGCAGGATTCATTTTTTGTTTCCCAAAAAACATCCTGGGCGGCACACCAGTCTTGGTAAGTGCCACTTCTTCCTTCTTCTCACTGGCAACTTTCTTACTACTGGAGGACCTGGTACCTTTCTTTGGGGCCATCTTCTTCAGATGTCAGCAGGACGCAATTGCACAAGTTGCAGAGATGTCTGTGGTCACACGTCACGTGACGTCGTGCGCAGGAGGACTTCTGTCTGGCAGTACAACGGGTGATGATGACACCTCCTCCTCAGTCTTTTGTGCACCTAAAAGCAAAGAAGCCAGAAGAACATCAGTGAAATGTTGCATTTGTTGTTGTGGTTCAATTACTACTAGTACAAACAAACAAATATAATATATAACGTAGTGTGTGGTGGTCACACTTGTTAGTGTTATATTATTAAATTTTATTAACTCAGGGGCATATTATCAAGGGCAGTATCGCCACTTTAGCGGCACTTTTTGCCGATAAAGCGGCGATATTTTTATCGCCCTATTAGCAAGCTGTCGCTAACAGCTGTTAGCGACAGCTTAATGGCGATAGCGGCCGTTTTGTTGCCGCTTTGCATGTCAGCGATAATTATCGCTAATGACATGCAAAGTAGGTGTTCCCAACTAAAAGCAACTGCAAACAGTCGCAAACACAACTTCCCCCTATTATCAATGCCCGCGAAGCGATAAAAAAAGTTGCACTAACCGCGATTATCGCTGGAATTTAACACCTGCTAAAAACTTGACTTAACCATCTTGTCAATGGGAGGTGGATTGTAAGGGTAAGTCCTCACCTGCCTATTAGCAAGCTTTTCATTAGCACAGTGAATTTATCGCTGGATTTATCGCTGGATTTCTCGCGCTATTGCTGGGTTTCGCCGCTATCGCTGGATTTTTTATCGCCTTGGAGATAAGCGTCGATAATAATGCGTTATCTCCACGATGAAATCCAGTGATAGCCGGCGATAAAAAAAACAGCGCTAAGCGCGCTTTGCGATAATTATCGCAAATCCTTGGTAATATGCCCCTCAGTTATTAAAAAAACATAACAACAGTGTAGCCATTTGTGAGACTTTGATAACAACGGCTTTCATGGTATACTGTGTACACTCAGGAAGGATAGGAAAGAAGAAGAACAAAAACAAGAATACAAATGTAATGGAAGTGGAACCTATTTGGCATTAATTTGCGCATCACGTCATTCAGGGAGCTGCAGCTGGCAAAGGGGATGGAAGCAGTAAGCCAAGAGGAACAAAGGAAAGACATGCAGGCCTATATGGCAAAAGCAGCACACTACTAAACTACCACCACAAAATGGCCACCAGCCACATGGTCACTCACAGTCACAACAAGCAGGAGGCCTGGAAAACAATTAACTCAAGCAGGCCTATAATATGGCCAGACAAAGGAGGCATGCTTGCTAAACAACACAGCTTTAATGCAAAAATGCAAAAACAAAAATCCACAGGGCTAAAAAAGGTTGGAAAGTTACACAACACAAGTACAACTACACCACACACACATCCAACAAAGGCATTTATTTAACACACATCAAAAAAAATGAAATACCCCCAAAAAACACATTTTGCAATTCAATCCAATGCCATCCATGCCTAAATGATGTTTAAATTAAACAGACACCACATAAACAGTTGTTTCATGCACCCATGAGTAGCTCTGGGCCTACTGGCTGTAAGGCCTATTGGCAGACTAGGCCACAAGCTTGCAGGCCTATGGCAAAAGCACACTGGCTGGCTCCACAAAATGGCTGCCAGCCACATGGCCAGGCCACCCACAACAACAAGAAATGGAAGACAGACAATGCAGGCCTATGGCAAAAGCACACTGCCTGGCTTCACAAAATGGCCGCCAGTGACATGGCCAGGCCACCACAACAACAGGAAAGGAAAGACAGACAATGCAGGCCTATGGGAAAAGCACACTGCCTGGCTTCACAAAATGGCCGCCAGCCACATGGCCAGGCCACAACAACAAGAAGCATAAGCCAAGAGGAACAATGGAAAGACATGCAGGCCTATATGGCAAAAGCAGCACACTACTAAACTACCACCACAAAATGGCCACCAGCCACATGGTCACTCACAGTCACAACAAGCAGGAGGCCTGGAAAACAATGAACTCAAGCAGGCCTATAATATGGCCAGACAAAGGAGGCATGCTAAACAACACAGCTTTAATGCAAAATTGCAAAAAAGAAAATGCACAGGGCTAAAAAGGTTTGCAAGCTACACAACAACCACACCACACACACACATCCAACAAAGGCATTTATTTAACACACACCAAAAAAGTGAAATACCCCCAAAAACATTTTGCAATTCAATCCGATGCCATCCATGCCCTAAATGATGTTTAAATTCAACAGACACCACAGAAACAGTTGTCTCATGCACCCATGAGTAGCTCTGGGCCGACTGGTTGAAAGGCCTATTTATTGGGCCAGACTACTGGGCTAGTGAATTAAAGAAATATTGCAAATTGATTGCAAAAGTTGGAAAAAATGTAGTGAACTTTGCAACATGTTTCCTTTATAAAACAAAACTAGTAGAATAATTGCAAAGAAAAACAACTAGGCCCCTACTGAAACTACAGGCCACCAACAACAATAAATTAAAAACAAGCATTTACAATGCAATAGGTCTCGTATTTGCAAAGTTAGAGCTATTGGTATTGTAAATGACAAACCTTTTATTTATGTGTTGGTTTTGAAAACAGATAAATAAATGGCATTGTCATTTACAATGCCAATAGCTTAATCTCTCGCAAATGCGAGACCTATTGCATTTGCAATGCAATAGGTCTCGTATTTAGCAAGTTTGAGCTATTGACATTGCAAATAACAATGCGTTTTATTTATGTTTCAAAACCAAAACATAAATAAAAGGCATTGTCATTTACAATGCCAATAGCTCAAACTGGCGTAAATGCTGAGACCTGTTGTGTTGCAAATGCTTGTTACAGCAGGGCATAAACAGCAACAAATTGTCGAACCCCAGCCATTTTGGAAGCTACCAACACAAGGGTGTCTGATTTCTGGCGAGTTATAAAACAATTACAGCCACATTGCTATGGCCCTTTGATATCCCCAACCTGCCCAGGAGGCTTCAAAGGTTCCTACAGTACAGTTTCTGGAGACTCAGCCTAAACACGGACAAGATTCAGGCACACAAAAACACTTATATGGCACAACGGAAAGGAAAGGCGTCCCATGCAGTGGCCTGGTAAGCAATGCTTTGGGCCAGGGCACTTTTTTATTTACAAATTAAGCACTGAATTACCAATACGTTGTGGGTGAAGTGGGATCTGAGAGGAATAAAAACAGTAACTCTAGTGCCTTTTTTAATACAACACTTTGGAGCACTTTTCTGCATATTAAATATCTGGTGTTAGTTAAGCTTAGTAGCTGTAATGGCGCTCAATGTACTGACCCCCGTAAGCATAGAAGGCTGAACTGATTTTGAGGCGATGTGAACCTGTAACTTTTAGATGTACATGAATATTCAAATTACTGAGCAATCGTGCAGGCTACATTTCTGGAAGTGCAACCATAATAAGTTTGTTCCACCACTACTAGACACAGCCCCCCTTACCTAATGAAGGTAGCCTCCCCTGACCCCCCAACCCCCACAAAAGAATCTATAAAAACGTATCTATAAAAACTTTTTTTTTTAAAAGATAACACACTAACATGTGCCTCCATCTGAAAGGATACCTCCCTGCAACCCCTTGCTTTCATTTGTCCACCAATGCATGCACTTTAATCCCGTTTCAGATGAGTACATGCACCAGAAGGATGGCAGAAATCCTGACCTCCAAGTGATAATACGGACAACTATTATAGTCAAATAATGTAAGATGCTGCTTCTTGGTAGGCTGCCTAGAGCATCTTACACTGCAGAATATAAACAGGAAAGGCATGTGTGCACCAGACAGTGGTATATAATAAAAAATGCTAATTAGGGAATGGGCTATAGAAGTGCACTCCCTTCCTTCTGAGTAAGAAGGTGACGGTGCATAAACACTGGTATAATGCCGTAATACTTCACAAGTAATTGCAGTTACAAGTTAATTCCCGCAGAATGGGGAATAACTGTGAAGATTAGTTTTTTACCTAGCGGAATTCCACAAAGTATTTAATTTTTTATAGGGATTAATGGTAGGAGGTAAATGTGACAGATGATAATACACACAAAAGAAGGGGTGAGGGTACGGACTCACCTACCCCAAACCCCCTGTAAACACTTGATGCACCAGAAGGAGTAGGGAGTAATAAAATATGTAGCGTGATGGCACCTGCAATATGTGATAATACTGCCCTCACTCACACAAATGTGTGACATGCTTCATCATTGGGCTGCTACCAAAAACACCCCAGCGTAGCCACGCATGGGGTGGAGCAATAGGGTGGGGGAAGACAATACAACACACAAAAAGAGACACAAAATGATTCTATAGTGACTGGGAATGTAGGTAGTGAAGGTGCAGTGTGAAGTGAATTAAAACTAGCTCGGAAGTGTCGCTGTGCCTAAAACTTTATTCCTGGATCTTCCGGCCAGAGTTAAAAAGTGTAAAGGATGGTGGTGATTGGGAGATTCTATGTGCTCCTAGCACCCCTCCTTAACTGCAAGGTGGTCAACATGTTTCGGCCGTTAGTGTATGCCCCTCGTGTAGGGTCACGCCGGCCTTCCTCAGGACTCTACCTTTCCCAGTATGCTCTCACTCTCACCTCCAATTGAGATAAGAGGATAATTAAAGGTCAGTTCCTTCCGTGTTGAGGAATTTTCTCCAATGGGTCATGTAAGTTCGAGTTTACCCTAAAGTCAAATTAGAACTGGCGGCGGGCAAGGGGAGACCCCCTGTAGTCACACTTATGCCAAAGGTGGTGCTCCGCTAGCACTGCTCGCCTCCGTCCGCCATGTAGGAGCACATAGAATCTCCCAATCACCACCATCCTTTACACTTTTAAACTCTGGAATCATTTTGTGTCTCTTTTTGTGTGTTGTATTGTCTTCCCCCACCCTATTGCTCCACCCCATGTGTGTTTTTGGTAGCAGCCCAATGATGAAGCATGTCACACATTTGTGTGAGTGAGGGCAGTCCTATCACATATTGCAGGTGCCATCACGCTACATATTTTATTACTCCCTACTCCTTCTGGTGCATCAAATGTGACAGATGGCCTGGGGGCGGGTCGGGCATCTGGCAGGACTAGATAAGAAAGGAAAGGAAGCTGCTTTGTGGGTAAGTATTACATACTCCCCCTGTGCTGGTATGGGGTGAGGCAGGGTCCAGTAAATAGAGCAGGGCTGCATTGTATAACAAGTTTGTAAAGTTATAAAAATATTAAAGTTACATGAACTGTTGTGCGGTTAAGTGTAGTTAAATGTAACAGCAAGATCTGAAAAGACAGCAGTTTAAAGGAAGGCATATGGGACAAATTGTATTTGGGGCTAAAATCAGCATCTTGCAATGGGAGGGGCAAGAGAGTCATGACTTCACAGGGGAGGGGTAGAGTAAATACATAATATGTGCAGGGTTTGGAGTACTTGTGGGCAAAGCAATGCTAGCAGGAGCCTATAGCAGGAGTTATAACCCCTGTATGAAATGTCAGCAGAGGGGAAAGAAGGATTATGGCGGTGGGGGTGCAACAATGGGAGTTTAGCGTCCCTGGGGGCTGACGCAGCAGAGGATAAGGGAGGCTCCATTTTGAGGAGGGGGCCCTGGTGCCTGGAGCAGGGAGGGATGCTGCGAGGCTCTGCCTCCCCTCACTTCTTGGCTCAGCTGCTGCAGGAAGTGTATGGGGCTGAAAGTGACACTGCAGTGAATAGTGCCTGATCTGTTTAAGTCTGCAAAAACATTTTATATTATACTTTTTTATCATTGAGCTGATTAAAAATAAAAAACACCACAGTTTTTTACAGAGCGAACTTGACCTGACGGTATTGGGCCTCTTTACATGAGCAGCAGTTACATTACACAAAGGCAAATTAATTTTTTTGGTACAAGGAGAATCATATGATGTCAAGCAGACGCCGAGACTAGAACTTAGCTTGCCAGGTTTTAACTCATCACACCACATCCTTTCTTATATTTAAAGAGTAGAAACGCTGGGAAATATAGCAATTAGAACTCTGTGGGGGAATAGCGTGCTTTTCATTCATATATTTACACTGCAGCAAACAATACGGGTGACAAAACGCAGCTTTTAGGAAAACATGTTGCCTTACTTTAATTGCTGGACCTTCCAATACAATTTACAGATTTTGCTAGTAATAGAGGAAGCTCCACACTTCAGGTGTTCCTACTATCCTGCCACAAGACCGAGTAGGTGAAGCCCGTTAACTGCGTAACAAGTTCATAACCAAAACACACTTGACAAACAAGAGTAAGGGCCCGTCATCTCTCATGAAGAGGGAGAGAGAGTGCCTCAGTTGTGCTGTATAACTTAAACAAAACACTTCACCTGTTTCCTGAGCCTCTGCACGAACCCTGCTGCTAGAGCTGCAACAAGAACCGGTGCATAATGTGAATTGTGACAATGGTAGACAACAATTCTATAAACGCACAAACGTACGGTATTAATGTAAATGCACACTCACTGGCCTTGCTTGCCCTCCATCTCTTCTAGTGAGGCACAAATAACGGGAAACCAGCAAAACACCGCAATCAAGTCAAACAACGTGCGGCGGCATTGGCAACAGCAATATTGAGAACAGGGCACAGACTTCGCTGTGTGATGCCCGTTCTGGCAGCTGTGTTAATAGCCGAGGGACTGCTCCATTCTGGTTTAGGGCCACCTCGCAGCAAGTGATCGCAATTCTCATTATTAGCATAACTAAAGATGAAAGTGTGTTACAGTGGACTTCTGAACTACGCTGTCTCAGCTGCGGCACCTCTGTCTCCCATGTAAACAAACGTTAGCAGCTCGCAGGCACATCTCAGGTTCACGGCGTGTAAGAGTGCGTGATGTTGTGAGTATTTTTTTAATTCAGCTGCAGACGCATCCTGACCGGGCTGCTTGAACCTAGTCCGCCCCTGGCTGCAATCATCCACAAAATAAATGCAAGGGCTGCTTTCTTGGCATGATCGTTAAGACTTGCCTGCTTCAGGTTTTGGAGCGAATGTTCAAGGCGCTTACTGACCGCTCGTACAAACGGCCGCCATTGTCCCGGCTGCACTTGGAAAGTGAAAGTGGGCATGGCGCGCTGATTGTAAGCGAAGCACGTCGTTGTGCCAATAAAGAAAACAAGCGCGCGCCTCCATGGCCGCCACAAGCTGCGAGACAGCGGGATGGGGGCGGGAACAAAGGGAACTGAAACACGAACAACGGGAAAGGGGGCAGGAGCAGGAAACTAAAAAGCAAGAGGTACACTGATCTCGCTACGAAACAAACAAGTGGGATTACAATCAACACAATTCCTGTCTCGTGAGTCATCGTGGTTACATCAAAGCTCGGCGAGCAGCAGTGACTATAAACTAGCGGAGGCAGATGAAGTGATTCGCCCACAATCACGGAACATTACGTTAAAGCCAACACTTCCAAACTCGGCAACTGGTGGTGGAAAATAAACAAGGAAGTAGTCCCTAAATGAGAAGATAACCCCGAGCAGCGGAACTAAACTGTAGTTGGTCGGTGCTGCTTCCTGCAAAACGGAAGAAAAACGGAAGTGACGTTTCGGACCACCAGCCAATCAATGAGCTACATAAAAAGAGCAATGCCAGATTTAACCAATGGCAAGCGAAAATACAAATATAAATGCAATAGGTGGAGTTTCACCACTAATACTGACTACTTGATACCTCGTAGAGGCAGCGCATGTGCTGCCTATGCGAGACCTAAAAAATGATGAAAAGTACCAAAAAATGTAGGTGCAATGCCCCAATCAAACAAACACCACCAATTCTCCAACTTACTTTTAAAATCTCAAATCCAAAAGTCCTCAAATCCAATGATATATGATGCAGCAGGCACAAAGAGTGATCCTTCCAGCTCCAAATCCAAATGAAAAGTGAATAGGACATGGACAAAGCACTGGGAGGAGCCTGCTGGACAGGAACAGGAAGTTGGAGACTCTGGGGCACTTCCTTCCCCTTAAAAATAAAAGTAAAAAAAGAAAAAGGACTCCTTGCACAAAAAAGTACAGCCAAATGTCAATCTGAGGAGTTTTTTTCATCCAAATCATCATTTTCGAGTAGGTTTTATGCTGCTCGTGAGATATTCTTCTCCATATTGCAAATTCTGCATGTTCGGCATCGCGATCTTCACGGAACTTCCGCCGGATGTCCGATGGGGCGTCCGAATGACTTGTTCGCGATCGCACACTCTTGCGGAATCGTGCGGCCGGCTACCAAAATCTCGTGGCGCACGCGAACGGATAGGAAATCTCATCGGCGAACGCAGGGATCCCAGTAAGTCGCTACCGCGCGCGTGAAAACGCATTTTGAAAGCGCGAAGAAGAAAAAAACTCCGCTCCGCTGCAGATCGCAGAGTTTTCGGTAACTCCGCGTTCTATGCGGAACGCGGAGTTGCCAAAAATCTGCAAACTCCGCAAGCGGAGCGGATTTTCACGCCCAGGGTGCTAGGCAGGAAAAAGTATGGCAACAGTAGGGAAGGACAGGAATGCGCTGTATCGTGCAATCTCTGTGCATTTCTGCCCTTTCCCTTTCACACAGTGCATCAAGGTGGCCTGCTGTGTTGCACTGCATGAAAGCTTGACATAAATGCCACAGAGGTTAGATAGTGCCCATGAGGCTGGCATTGATATGCCAATATATAGGAAATCTAGCGCATATGTCCTGGTGGCCAAACTTAGGCCAATGACTTTGTATCCATATAGTGAGGCCTACTGGGGCTGCATAGAGTTTACAACAATATATTGCCACTCTATGCCCTACAGGTGCATATATAAGTGAGATATACAGGCTGCCGTCCACTGTACAGCTGCTTGGCCACAGCACAAATTCCCTGCCATGTAAACATCTACCTTCACAATGTGCATTAGATAGGCTGAGAGGTATTGTTTTGAAGCACACCTTGGATCGATGCATTAGCTGCCCTACATCCACACAGTCATCCAGGGCATCAGTGTAATGGGGCCACTGCCACTCCCTTCTACATAGGTCTGACGTGGACACCTCTGATGGGGGTTCAGTCACCCCTGGAACAGGATTACAACAGTTATACCTCAGGTAAGTGGTAACACTGAGAGAATATTTAGATGTCATACAAATGACTCACACCCCTTCAGCAACACATGTTGAGATGTCATTTGTACCGTTTCATGGGTTGTTTTCAGGATACAACTAAAGTTGTGATGTAACTGGCACATCTCCAGCATTTACCTCTTGTTCAATGATTGCAATGTGATGGATAAACTGGTCACACTGTCATGAATTTTTATGCAAAGTGTTGTTAGGCATGACACACAGGTACTGCCACAGGTATACCATCCCCATATTTCAAGTGGGGTACTGGAGAAAAACTTACCCACACCTATGTTGACACTACATTCACATGAACACGCCTCCATGGTTTTTTTCAATGTGTTGACACGTGATGTGTTTCCTCAATGATTCTGAGTGGTTTGTTGGCAAGTGATGTATACCTCCCCATACAAATCACACTGTTACAACTATCACGTATCACACACACTTGTCACAGAGCTAAAACCATGTAGTCATGACACTTACTTTCCTCATCTTCGCCTTGGGAAAATGTGCAATGTCCACCTGCAAAACAAAAATTGAGACATTGCATTAAATTTAGAGCAACTGCACACACTTCCAAATTTTAACTAAGCACAATCACATTCCAGTTTAATGGCAAATTTAGACAACCTTGCACACATATGTTTACATTTTCAGACAATGGAATGCAGCTAGTCAGCTCGCAGAACTGATCTGACAGCAGGTGAAAGGTCAGAAATGTCTTAAATCATATGTCAAAATCAGGCCACATGCATGTGATGTTGTAAGAACTGCTGGCCAGCTTCATCACAGGCCCCCTTGCAACATGATGCAAGGGTGCAAGCATTGGATCTAGGGAGCCAAAAGTGTACCAGCGATTGGAAAGGAATGCAACATATAATGTTAAATACAATACATTCCTGCCCTTTCACGCAGCACTGCGCAGCAAGGTGACTTACTGTGCTGCATAAAGATTTGATAAATGTGTCCCTTGGTGCATACAGAAACGCCTTGCCACACAGACACACCTAATACCTTGTGCAGTGTGGATAATGATCTCCATTGTGAATCTAGCCATTGGGGCTGATATTGTAACATATTTTGCAGTGTTTGCATCACACGAATAAGGGTAAACAACAATAAATGATTAATCCCATTACACCCCAAACCTTCTTCAGTGCTGGATATTGCTAAATGGCAACTCTCATTTGAACAAAGGGCTGCTTTGCATTACTTAACGTTAGGAGTATCAGCACCCTGTAACGCAGCATAGCATTTCTGCCAGGTGTGCTGCTTTGTGTGACAATTTGATACATCTGCCACCTGGAGTCACTCTATTTCACCATGTGTGTCACAAGGCATCTAGAATTTGCAAATAAATTTTGATATTGATATTTACCTTAACAAAGTTATCTACATTACTACATGCGGATAGTACATTAATACATACCTACAGGGCCTCCAATCTCCAATCCCAGCAGGTCAACCACATCAGCTTCTAGGGCAATGACATCCGCCCATTGATGCTTAAGTTGGGAGACGGAGCGCTCCTCATTGGCCACCTTGTCCATATACCAATGAACCTGCTCCCATCGATCCTTTTGATATTTGGGTCTGTACCCTTTGCTGACCCTTCCCCCTCCAGCCACCATCTGCGGCAGGAAGTGCAATACCAACCAGATGAAACAGCCAACTTCTCTCTCCATGAAGTTCTTCCCTCTCCCATTCCCAGACATTGCCACAATGGCACAAGCCCTACCTATCCTTCCCCACTAAACAAAAATATAATCCCTTAAACCCCTAACTATACTTAATTAACAATTACCCCAAAAAAGACAATCAACCAACAATACAAATACAACTACAATTAGAAAACACAACACATAGGCAAAAAGACTACACAAAATATGATTCACAGGGGCAGCAGACACAGACTACACCAGAAACAGTCAAAAACTTGTGCAGAACTCCTCAAACCACCAGCACCAACCAACAGACACTAACCTAAAGTGAAAGTAACATTTACACTTCCTATTCTCTGGTATGCAGCCACACCCATTGCATTATTTCCTTGGTGTGATAGTCATGTACATTGGGTGATGCACTGTGCAGTTGCACTTATGCAGCAATGCTAAGGGTCATGCAATGGCAGCGAAGCATCATTTCTGACTCATGAAATAGAGGCGATGCGCCGATTCCGACTCATGCAACAGGGGCGATGTGTCATTTCTGTCCTGCGTAACAGAGACGATGCATAGGTTCGACAGAAGATGCATGGCTTCTGCTGGAGCAAACGCCTTAGGCCCACTTCCAAGGGTCTAGGAGTGGGGTGGCACCACTTGGCAGGGCAGGCTGACAGATGACAGAGTCCAGGTGCCGAAGCAGGGAGGTGGGAAGTCTTTTATGTCCCTGAGACTTCAGATCAGGAGTCCAGCCAGCTAGCCCTTGGAGTCATTCTGGGTTCAAGGGATGCATGTGCAGTCATGCTCACCCAGGCAGGGGAACAACAGGCAGCCTGGAAGCCAGCAAGGCAGGAGTCCAACGTTAATTGATCCCAAAACAAATTCAGATGAGTTACCAAGGTACACACCTGGATGTCAGCCACAGTCATGTGTGCATTATAAGGTTGATCCTGGGCCCTCTGTCCTACTCTTTTTGATTCACTTTTCAGCCCAATCTCTCTCTTCCTGAGATGTGTCCAGGCCCCCCTTCCTTGTGATCTATCACTGAATCATAAAACACAGGAAGGCAGAGAGACAGCCTGGCTTTCCCATCCTCCAGTGTATGCTACACCCAGCTTTCAGCTTTGCTGGACTATCAAACTTGGACTGCTGGGATTCCTCTATTCCTCATGTTTTCTCAAGGAAGCCTTGGCATTACCTAAAAGGTCTGTAGGCCTCACTTCAGTGAGCCAGGGTAGAATAGCTATGTTCACTAGTACTGATCACTACACGGTATGCTGCCTTACTCCTGGCGAAGACAGTAGCATATCACAACTATGAGGGTAGCTCTTTGGTTGCCACTCTTGGTCCAACAAGACTACAATGCATGACATAGGCCTGTGTCTTGGCATACACGCATATTCCAAGTTCCCCTATAAGAATATATCAGCATTAGGGATCGAAACAGCAATACAGTTGGGCACTCAGGGCAGGGGTACATAACTCTTACCATGTTGGGGAAAATTCCAAACCAACACCTTCATTGCACAATATTTAAAATGTATTTGTATGCCCACAACCATTTGTGCTTACTTTATGACATACATGCTTCACACATTGCACATCTCTGTATTCCTGAAGTGATGTGATGCTTGGCAAACATCTCTCTTGTCTTACGTTTGAGATAAGTGCTTTGCTTTGTTACTTCAGCAGTTTATGAGATGTTGGTACAGGCCTTTGAGTCTCCTTGCATTCCTCTGCAAAGCATTGTAAATGTGTATTGTTTCACATGTGGGCAGATGTAGACCTTACATCAATCAGCCATGGGCAGGTGCCACGTGTGTGCTTTTTGAGGATCCCCATACATGCATGAATTCCAATTTAACAAATTACATTTTGACATCTACTCCTGAAGCTATGCTTTTGCAACATTAGTTCCTGCAAAGTACGGACACTCTGCATGGTAGTCCATATTTGCAACGCACATCAATTTTAAGCCCGGGCATAAAAAGCTGCTCCGTTCGCGGAGTTCGCAAAATTCGGTGGAGAACGCAGAGTTTACCGTTAAACTCCGCACTCCGCAAAGGAGCGGAGGTTTTTTTTTTGGTCCGCGCACTGGAAATGTCATTTTGTGCGTGCGGGAGTGACTTGCCAGGTGCTCATGATCGCCCATGAGATTTTAAGGGTCGTTCACGGGTGCCACGAGATTTTCTAGCCGACCGCATGCTCCAGCAAGACTTTACGGTCCCCAACACGTCGTTCGGTCGCACCAGCGACTTCTGGCCGATGCTTTCTGCTGTACTCGATCCCGAATGCGCAGAATCTACTGCAGCTGCAATCTACGGAAGACTCTCTCCTCAAGAAACATCAAAATCTTCCCGAACTGACGATTTGGAGTTAAAAACCTCTTTGAATTGTTTGTTACGCTTAATGTGTTAGTGATGATTGAGATTCATAATGTTGGTGGCCTAAGTACTGACGGCTGATCAATAATTTGTCCCTGAAGGTTATTTTTTTCTTCCACTTTGAGATATAGGATAGCGAGATTCCTTCACCGGGTCCACTCCACACAGTCCTAACTGCTTTGTTTTATTGTTTTATGCTTTATATTCCTCAAAGACTCAGACCCGACCAGTCCCTTAGATAATGCAATGTTTGCAAACACAAATCTAGTCTTCACAAAAAGTGGCTCAATCTTTCCCTTCTTGTTGTTCAATACCAAAATTGTACTACTACAGGTCGATCTATTGCATTTTTAAGTCGGGACTCTGGACACTGTTGGTACAGAGTTGGGCACATACCCGGAGTCAGACTAAGGAGGATCAAAGATGATGGAAGGACTCAGAGCGTGGGGTTAGCGTGTCTACTTCGAGAACTGCCACCAGAAGAAGATGGATGTTTTCAAAATCACTAAAACCAACCAATTTGGATGATGATGACTTTGAAGTGGCCTAAAGGTAAACAACATACCAGACCTACACAAGTCTGTGTAGTGGTGGTGGTAAGTGGTGTTGATTTTTTACTTGATTGGAACAATGCTATGTTGTTAGGGGTGTGCATGCTGTTCAGTGCGGTCTGGCTCACAGCAAAGTGGTGGTTGGGTGGGGGGGCCTGTTGTTGAAGGTAACGAGATAGACATTTAGTCATGAATGATAAATAATCACATTATGCATGTCCTGCTGTTAGGCTACATATTTCATTATATATGTGATGATGAAATGATGATCAGGACAGTTTGATCAGCCCAATACCGATAGTTACATTACTTGTAGCTGTTTTTTGTGGGATTTTTGGCTGTTGTAAAATTGGCCTCACCAATTTTTTCACACACCAGGCGTAAAATGAATTAATGCAAAAACCTAAGGACTATTCTTTTCTCCTCTTGCGCTTCCTCTGAGTCTTCACTGTGCACTCCTAGTTTAACTTCTTTCTTTCTCCTTGATTCTTCAATATCATTTTTATTTTCCATTCTATAGGCCCTCTTTTCCGGTGCCAAACTGGAAAACCAACGCTTACCTTACTGGATCACATCTGCCAGACACCCAAGATTGACGGACCCTAGCAAAGAAATCAATGCAGATGCAACTTCCAGTCCCAATTTGGCAATACAGTATCATTTGTTCTATTAGTAATCATTTGAACTGCGTGTGTTTGTGTTGTTTACTTGAATCCTACAGAAAGTTTAATTTGTAATGTATTCGATATCTTTCAAAGCTCGGTAAGACAGATTATCATAATAATGTAACTTGGTCTCTCTGGGGGCAGACGGATAATTTGGTGTGGTTTACCTGTACTCATTCGTTCCTTCGTTTCCTTTTCCTCCAATAACAGATTTATGATGGTCAGCTACTCATTGCCAAGATGAATGTTGTCCTTGTGTAGTGTTTGTCTTTGTCTAACCTTTCCCCAAATCCCCCTTCCCCACCATTCATCAAACCCTTAACCCTCTTCCCCCGGGATGCATGATTAATATTGAGGTGTGACTTAACAATGTACACCATTAATTGATCTCACACTTGGTTGGTCGGATGAGGTGAAAGCAACACCAACTCAGTGCAGGGTGAGGAGGATCTTATTCTTCAGCTCATATAGCCCACACTGGCAATATATTATATTAGCCACCCCCGCACAGTGTACTATATTTTTTTTGTTCAGAGGAACATCTCATTGCCAGCATCATCATTCAGGCACTGTATTAATTTGCCTCTATGGTTAAACTTGTCCATTTTGTAGGTCGAGTTGACTTCATTTTGTGAAGTTTACTAGCTCAACATTGTTCTGAATAATTCAATTTTTCATTCCTCATCATATTTCTACTGTCTCTCCATCTCTTCTTGTATCTGAGTCTGTTCTAGTAGTCTAGTCTCTAGGTTACATATAATAACAGCATTAACCTTTTTGTTTCACTTAGTTAACTTCCCTGCGATGAATAGTCTCCTTATTCTACAGTTCGAGATCACCTACGAGGGAGTAGGACCTCGCTTCAGTTCTGATGACTTTGCCTTCAATGTTAAAATGCTAGCAATGCATGCTGCTACTACTACCACCACCATGGCACCTTGTGAAACCATGCAGCCCTCATGTCATCTAATCAGGTAAGAGAAGTGAACTGTGGTTGATTGATTCATTGTTGAACGGCAATCATTCTATACAATTGAAGTTGAGCCCCCACCGCCTCCGAGTCCTTAGGGGTTAATAATAAATATTAGCAGACTGCAGAGACTAGGAGGAGAGAGTAGTAGGACAAGGGAGGGTACAGCATAAATATTTTGTTGTTTACACTATCAGCAGATTTTTAAAACTTGGCTGCGGCAAAGGCAGCTGTGCGAAGTAAAACAATAACCCCACATGATTTTTTTAAAATTCATTCATAATGTAAAACTATGAAAAATGTATTCCCTGAACAAATCTAAACTACTAAACCCACAACTGGCCCACCCCACTCCCTAACCCCAACCAATGTCCAAGTAGTGTAAAGGAGCCCAAAAAGTAAAACGAAATTGCCCATAAATAAAGAAACACCCAACAATGCCCCAACTCCCACATTCCAACCCTCTCCGCGCAACATGTTCCACCCACCTAAAAAAAGATTAAAAAAGGGGCTGAAGAGGGCACTAACGGTGGGTTAGGAGCTTCTTCAGGTGCCTGTCCATTAGTTCCTGCCTGGCTTCAATATTCGCCAGCCTCAGCATGATGCAGCCTTCAAATCGGCGGAAATAAGTGCCATCACTGCTGACCCCGGTACTGGTGGTTGGTGTGGCTAGAAAAAACATTGTACATTTCTTAGATGCCAGATATGCCTCCCCTATAAAACCTTTTTATAGCAAAATACACCACACACATCACTACAATTTGGATACATTACCGACAGTATCTTCTATCAAAAATATCAGGTTGGGCACTTTGTTGATGGCAATTTTTAAAAAGCCTCAAGACAAACTGTTAAGGAGTGGCTAGAGCTATCGATGAATCTGATGTTTTGAGAAAAATAGTACGTGAGTGGACAACTGGACATATGGTCTTGGTTGGCAAATGCAATGGGGCCGTCCTCCTCATACTTCCTCCTAGTCATGGTGCACGGTCATCAGTTCACCAACTGCTGCTAATAATACTAGGCCTAGCTAAGAAGACACAACTTTGGGGTGTCCAACGTGACGTCTCTTGTTTTAGTGATTGATCCTACTCATCTCAACAAACATGCGTAGAATACCTTACTTGGGCAATGGACATGCAATCTGCACGGCTTAGTAGTAGTAGTAGTGTGTGACCAATGGGTTCTCTGAGACTTAGAGTACCACCACTAGACAGTCCACAACATATAAGGGGAAAGGGTAAGCTGACTGACAAGGCAGAAGACTGGAAGCTACAGATAGACTAGTAACTAGACTAGAGACAGGTAAAGTACAGAAACGTGAAATATAGAAAATAAGTAAATAGGATAATGCAGGGATAACAAGAATTTAGAAACAGATAGATTAAAGAGGATTTGGAAAAAAAAATAGAAAACGGGTAGACATAATTCAAAAAGGAGCAGTAAAAGTTAGGGGAATAAATATATTAATGTTAACACCAGGAGGACTTACTGGGGCCAGCAGAGCCATTGGCTGAGGAACTTTGGGAGGCACCTCCAGCTCCCTCACCTGCATCAGCCCTCTTCTTGCCCCTGGATGCTGATGTAAGACATAAAGACCAAATTAGATTGGTGGTACATAAATAATCTCCCCAAAATATTTTTTGGAAAGGAAAAGGCAATCGCAATAACATTGAACTTTTCTAAATCAGATCGACTAGTAGTAGTATATCGCGGACCATCCTATCCTATTCAAATTTCCAAACACCTACCTACCTAGCCCTATTCCAAATTTAGTAAACTACATTTTTGAATTACTAATAATAAATTCCATTAAATGATGTTTGGTTCTTCTCAAATCTCATTTCCAATCTCTCAACCCCCTTTGACGGGCCAATTCAGTAAGGGCCCTATTATTACGACGATGATGTCGGGCGGACGCCTTTGCAGTTCTACAACCGCCCGACCTTAGGTTGGCGGTCCCGACCACACTATTACGATGCGACTGCTTATGGGCCATAGGGCGGTCGCAAACCTTCATTTGTCAATGGAAGCTTGTGCGGCGGGCAGAAAAGGCCCGCAGCACAAGCTTCAATTGAAAAATGGATGTTGTTCACAAACATCCCTGCACCGTCCGTGCGGCACGCACCATGCTGTTACAATTACAAATAACTAATTACAGTTCTCACATGATCACTAATCATCAGCCCAAGCGAGCGCCAACAAGTACGATTATGAGTGCTAGGTTCGGTAGCGCACAGAACCTAGTCTAGAATAACGTCTAGAACCTAGTCTAGAATAACGATCAGATAATATTTGAAAACGTAACTTACCTGCATGTGAGCAGCATGCTTGCTATGTGGGAAAAAAATATTAGCAATAGCATAGAACACACAAGTAATAATAAATTAATAATTTTAATAAGTCGCTACTCACCTAGCCCCACGACCTCAACCCCTAGCAGGTCCAGCAGATCCTGCTCTTGGTCCAGGATGTCAGACTAGCAGTGTGTCAGCTGATAATGGGTGCACCGGACTCCAGAGCAGCGGTGCACTGCCTGGTAAGCCCTCGCCCGGTGCTGCTGGCGCTCCTGCATCCCGTACCCAGACCCAGGCCTGCCGCCTGCTGACAGGGTGGAGGGGAAGTGGCGCTGGATATAAAAAACCAGCACTGCCACCTTCACCTCGGAAACAGGGCACGGGGCTGCACCCCTGCTTGGCGCCGCCTTCCACAAGGAAGGCGGCTGCTACTTGCACACCTTGGGGTGCCCATATCTGCCATGGAATTGGGGGGAAAGATGTAAAAAAAAGAAACGGGTAAAAGAATGAAGGAGGGTAATAAGGACGTAGTAAAGCTAAAAAATAAAAAAGTACAAAACTAATGCAAAAACACACAAAAAACTGAAAAAAACACAAAATAAACACTTAGGAAGACAGAGGGTAAGATAATAAATAACAAAATTTAGAAAAAAGTTTTGGGAAAGAAGGATTGAAAAGATTTAGGGAGGATTAAAAGTAGGCACCAGCACCATAAACAGAGTAAGAAACAAGATGACCGCGCGCATGCATGACCGTGTGGTGCAGCTTGCGCGATATTTCTGCCCAAACACGCAATCCGCGTTGACGTACACAGAAACCATAAAGCGAACGGGCAGGACAAGCAACTCCGCCCGCCCGAGAAACTCCGTGTAGCGCAGCGGAGTTTTCTTACTGCTTTGCGGAGTTCCCCGTGCACGGCTACACAAACTCCACCCAGGCGAAATCAATTTCAATATTGCCTCAGGATCTTCGGAGAATTGTGATCCAATACATACACTGAGGCTCACATCTAACACATGCTCATGCAGCAAAGCAAGACAGATTCCTGTGCTTCACTGCACTTCTCAAGAGAGGGAGGACAGGAATGTCCCATATCTATTTAGAAATGCGGCAATCCTGACCTCTCCCTATCAGCATCACATTGACTTGCTGAATTGATTTGTTCTTAGCTTGAGATATGCCCCCATGTTTAACTACAGTTTGAAAATCAAGATTCATACATGTTGAGGCCAACACCTACTTGAGACGATGTAAGTGACAATATATGTATGTTGACATACACACAAACCGGCTTTAGGATGCTTGGTTCCAGTCCAGGGAGGACCTGGCAGTTCAGGCTGGACTGTTCCCATTGGGCGCAGGTTCAAGACTGATTTGCATATGGCTGGGTTCAAACTGGAATGGCATGGGGAGCAAAAAAACAATGGATTTAGGCCCAGATCTCTGTACTGGGGTGACTGTATGACATTGTTCTGCATTCTGTCCATTAATTGTTGTTTTTGCATTTGACATACACACAAACAGCACACAGTGGATGGGTGCAAAAAATACATTTCTTTGCTGATAGGTCTACATCATTTATGTCAATATTACAAGCATTTTACCTTTATTCCTAAAAAATATGGCCACTATTTGGTCCCGTCCCACACAACCTGCCATTGACTGCTCAATATCTGCGTCTGTCTCATCGTCTTCTTCCGGTTCATGTTTGTCATTTATTTCAGTCTCATTGTCCCACGGCACATTAATTTTGAGACAGATGTTATGCAGTATTGCACTAAGATTATCTTCCAGACCATAGGCAGCGGAAACAGGACTTTAGGACCCCAAACATGTGCTTCACAACATTTCTTGTTTTGCTCAGAGCGGAGGTTTGCTTTTTGTGGCCCTTCGTCTAGGGATTTTGGAATGGGGTCATGATCCATGGCTGCAAACCATATCCTTGGTTACATGGAAAGTGGAAGATACTAACAGTCAATGATTTGGTACATTGTTACTTAGACATAACTAACTATGTGTGTTAGGTATACAGACAAACTCAAACACATTTTCTTAACTTTTAATAGATATTTCTTAGGTACTATTGACCATTGCTTTAGACATGTATGTTCAACATATAGATGTCATTTCACATTTTGTCCTTGGTGTAAAACATACAACACATCAACATGCTAACTTTCATGTTTAGCCAGAAGATTACTATGATAAGTAATTTTGAATGTTTATCAGCTGTGTGAGAATTGCACTCAATTTGTATGCAAAGTATCAAAGTTATGATCAGATTATCTTGCATACATTTAGCTCTATATAGGTAGTGACAGTGCCAACATGTTTGATACTCACAAATACACTGGCCCTTTTATCACCTATGATGTCCTTGCTTACCTACATAACAGATGAATAGCCTTAGATTAATTTACATAATTTAGCATGGCTATCTGCTTGGTAAATGTTACCAATATTAAACACATTACAAAGATAATTTAATTGGCTTTATTCATACATCAGCTAATGTTTTTTGTATGGCAAGTTGTTTTGATGAACTTAGATTGACACATAAGTATGGCTATGTAGCCTTTTTTCATATAGGACAACATGATGTAGCCATAGTGACTTTGTACTACAAACCTGTACACAACACTTTCTGTATTCACATGTATGTATGTGATTTTGCCTTGTAGGCGATACTGTATTTCTATGCCTTGCTTCTGACATAATTTCTTTAGCATGAGGTGTTCAGATTTGGATTATGAGTACACTGTGACACCTTACCATGCCAATTTATTCACTGTGTCAGTTTTACATTGATAGACTGAGATACAGGAAATGTAGGCAACTTGAGGCACTAAATTATTCATCAATCACATTAATGATGTGTGGCTTATGATCTATGTGTATTTTTGATTCTACGATGATGGAATGCCGTAAAATTAGTTGAACTTTGTACTTTTGGTATTACATCTGTACCTAGAGTTGACATTTATACATTATACTTTGATCAGCCCACAGATTTACTGCCATGTGTGACACATATGCGTAGGATCACCTGATTTGTTCAATGAAGATTATTTAAGTAGAACATTGACAAAAAATCCAGACTTGCAACACCATTGCACATACACACATCTCATGTTTTTGTTAAGATTTATCCTTTCTACTCACATTGAATATAATTGTGGACCGCATGATTTGTTGGTTGATCTGTTTGACATTGCAGAAATTCTGGTTCTGTCCACTCACACAGGGTGAGATGGCACAATACTTCTCACTGTGGGGTTTTTCCTACTTCCATTGCAGGATCAGTGAGGGAATCACACAATGGGACATCATCAACAACATGTTGGACATGTTGGAGTAAGATACTCCTACAATGTACACATGACATGAAATCCAGACACAAACACAGAGATGTCTATTATGTTATATGTTGCAACTTCTTAGTTAGTATAGTGTATATTTTTTCTTTCCTTACCAATGAGTAGGCCATTCCCATATCTGCCATTCTGAAACCGCTCATCGATTGTACTGTGGCAGAAGATGTATGCATCATGTGCACTTCCTGGAAATTTTGCAAGGACATTGATGAATATTCCATGATGGCCCACTATCGCTTATATATTTATCAAGTAGTTGTGCTTGTAGTTGCGGTACAAGTGCAATGTTGCTGCAGAGGGCACAAATTGGACATGTGTGCAATCTATGGCACCAAACACATGTGGAAATCCAGTAATAGTGTAAAAGCCTTGCTTGGTATCCATTTGTTGGTGAGGAGCTTTGGGGAAGAGAAGATACTGGGGTGTGAATTTTATGAAGGTGGAAGGAAGGCAGAAAATGCTCCCTGTGAAATGCCAGACTATCCGGCCGATGTGATTTGGAAGGATACTGAAGACAACATGTGCAGCACAGCCATCAGTTTTAAATGTTGTGGGATGGCATTGGTCCTTGCAACTGCTGGCTGGAGACTTGGTGTTATCTTCACTAGCAGTTACATGATGGACTCTCTCTTCAGTCTGTAGAACTGTATAACCTCCTCCTCCCTGAGGGAATGAGGGTTATGTGCTGACGGAACACACACTCCATCCTCCTTTGCTGCCTATGTGGTTGTCTCCTAGCTACTCCCAGTTGCAGTATAATGACTACCATGGCGTAGTTGAGCTTGCCAGAGGGAACTGTGAGGGTGAGGAATTTGCACTGTAGCCACTGCGTCATTTCCTGCGCCTGTGTTGCTGATGCCCAGCAATTTTGGCACATTTCTTATGTTGCATTGTTATACTTCACAATGCATGATGCATTGCTATAGTAATAAATACCACTGCGTTACGGTTGCATTGGATTTTGCGCCTACATTAATTCCTGCGTGACACAGCTGGATTCAGCGCAGCTTTTGCCACACGCAATCTTTAAGAAATGACATATTTGTGCAGGTGTGTTGTTTTTTAAATATGACTCGTTGCTTGCACTGAGCTCATGGCATACTAAGTGATGCTATGCCGGTGCAACCCCTTGATAAACATGACCCACAATCTTTTTTGAACACCACCCCCACTGAGATGGCATGGTGTCATAAATAACAATGAACTGTAGTGCAGCACGGTAATTACCAGTGGCTGAGATTAATTCAAGTATTCCAGCCATCATATTTTTGTATACTTCAGGGTATATAGATTCAAACAGAAACAGACACACCAATGCAGTGAGATACACATATAGGCTCAACACCCAGAAACAAACAGGCATAATTGTACATATGATTACACAAAGGTGCACACATACAAAATAACACACAAATAGAGACACAACACTCATGGATACATGCAAACAAACATATAGAGGAAACAGATGGGTGCTTACACACAGACACATGAAAATACACAGATTTACAGATATAGCCAAACTCACACAAATTCATAAATATAACCAGGTGGCAAATTGGCAACCACACAGATGCTTAAACCCAAACATCCCCACCGGCAGGTGCTCACAGAAAGACAAGAAGACACAAACACAGCTATGCAAATAAACACAAATGCAGATGTTCATATGCATTTTAACATGGTCACCCTTTAGTATCAGACTAGCTGAAGTTATTCTTACATGGTTCTTAGTCTCCCCTCCAAAATTACTGGTAGCACTGGCAGTGGCAATGATGAATATGACAGATCTAGCTGACTCAGCATCTCTAGGTTTTCAGAGTAAGCAGCTGAGATCTTGTGACAGGCGTTAACCACGTGCCATCTTGTAGTTCAGATCCACAGATGAGCAGCGTTCCGGGCATTATGCTTTAGGGTAGGGTCATGGACAGGTATATACTGGGACATCATGCTGAGCAGCAGCACCAGTCCTGCAGCAGCAAAGTGCCTAATGTTTGCCCATCAGAGAAAAAGAATGTCTGCCATGGATCACTGTGCCCCCTAATGGGAGCAGGCATGGCTTCATGGTGGACTTTTAAATAAGATTCAAGTTAATAATATTGCAGTATGTGCAAACAATGGTTTAGCTATAAGGCACATGAGCTGGAGTTGCACAAGTTGGGCACCCATGTCTCCACTGCACCACTTTTGAGCATTCCTCTTTGTAATGGCCCTAGCTGCCTGCCCCTACCAAGGATATGTCTTACAGCCAGCTTACCAACAGAAACTGTGCGGTCTTCCAATGGCATAAAGAAACTTGTGGGGGGGGGGCCTGCAAAGTGCATGAGGCACCCCCACACACCAGACCCAGTCATGAGCTCTGAGGCCCACCTGTGTAGAGAGCCGGATGGGGCCCCCTGGAGCTCAGGGCCAGCCCGCACCACGGGGGCCATGGTTACACCACTGCGATCTACATATGCAATGCAGAATTCCTCTCTCATAGTGTCATGTCTCCAAAAAAGACAAGTATAGCTGCAGTTTCTAAATATGTCAACCAAGATCCAACTATGATTAGTAGGTGCATACTGTGAGTAAACAACAAAAGGTGTCAAGAATATCAGGTTGTCAATGATAGCAATTAGTTCTGTCTAGTTACATTTTTTTCAATATCTACAATTTTGACCCCATTTGACAATTTTGGCAAAAATATCTCTGGACTTCATATTGATCCTCTAAGATAATTTGCAAATTGGTAAAGAGGAGAAAAGTTAGTGGAGCATTTTCCATTCAAACTCCCAGAGGATATTTTGCTCAAACGCATAGCTAATGCCATTGAACTGACCTGAATCAAAGTAAATAGGAGTCAGTGCATGAAAGTTTCCTGGATAAGTTTTGTAGTTATCATTTCATCGGGGTTCATGAATCAGTTCACAAAAATGAAACTTCCATTACAAATAAAATATAGATGATTCCATGTTTGTGACAACAGCCAGTTCTGGGTCATAAACCACAAACAGAAAAGAAATATGCTAATTTGATTTTATCATATAAAGTTAAGGTAAGGCAAAAACTAATTTTGCACACTTAGCTGAGTCAGCAAGACAATATAAAGAGGTCCGCATGCTGACTAAAATTGTGAAGTTCCCAAGCTCGCCCAGTGGGCTAGGTACCAACACACCACTGTGGAAAGAGCTTCACTTACTTCTGTTTCACACATCCAGGAAAGTGAATTGGTAGTTGACTTGAGTGTTTAGTAGACTTGGCTTGTACTATTGCTGCCTCCCGGAGCTCCGCTAGGGCTTGAATACCCCCACTGTCCTGGCGACTTGCATATGTGGCATGGAAATTAAAGTGTAGGCTCCCTTAGCAGACATAGTAATACATTCACTTATCCCACCTTAAAAGTTACACATAGAAGTCTTTTCAGCTGAGTATATCGTAAAATGTGGAGGCATGCATGCGATTGAGCTGTGCCTAATTGCTTTGGTTTCTTTTCCCATCAATGGCAACCACATTTCACCATGATACTCTACTAAATGTTGTCTTTACACAATTATAGACATCTAGACTACCTTTAATGGACATGAGGAGGGGTAATTTTTGAGTGTGACTAAAGCATCATGTTGTCACTTGCAGATAGCAGATTTTCCACTGAAATGACCACTACTGATAAAACTATATAGCACACAAATGATAATGTGTGAAAATCGGGTTTCTGTAAATATGTATCATTTGGTCATCACCAAGTAAAATGTCTTGATTTGTTTTGATCCTGATACAATGTCTGTTACTAGCACACTTCAGAATTACAAGAAATGTGTTTCATTTTTGCTTTCTTAA
This sequence comes from Calotriton arnoldi, assembly GCA_963921515.1. Classification (NCBI taxonomy): domain Eukaryota; kingdom Metazoa; phylum Chordata; class Amphibia; order Caudata; family Salamandridae; genus Calotriton; species Calotriton arnoldi. The sequence continues at coordinate 301,328 of CAWUFW010003043.1, read as the reverse complement.
TTGATGAATGCACACAGTTCATTTGCAGGTATTTACATGTTGTTGTGTGTTGCAAAAAAACAACATTTAACAGCCTTTCCTTTCACACTTCCTGTACTCCAGCATGATTGTCACATAATTCAAATTAAAAATTCTTCAGTCAGAGAAAGAAAAGTAAACACAAATCCCCATGTTAAAAGAATAAGCAGCTATAATCAGTAGAAAATATAGTCTGACATTTGACTTCTGTCTTTGAAGCACTGCAAATGTGACAGGATAAACACAGATAATAAAGGCATCTATACTTACTGCTCGGACTTTCCTGACCTATCAAAAATCAGCTTGTGATCCACAGTTTGAGAAATGCTGCAATAGAGTGTGCTTCTTAACTTGAGATCATTGAGCATATTTTCAGGCTTTTAGAGAGAAGAGGTGAGAATAGAAAGGGCTTCTTCCTAAATTCTGTATATCATGCCACTATTAGGGGCAACTGTTCATAGCAGGAGCTATCAAGAAAGTGTGTTGTTCCATTGTTCAACTTCAGAACAAACCCTCTCTCCTAGGTATTGACAGAATGGATCATATTTCTTGCACAACTACACTATATTAACTAATAAACCTAATTCTGCTATTTACATTTATATTTATCAGCATACCTTTTAAGATACTATTTCTCTGCATCTATACTATTTATGTGCTTCAGTATAACCTCATGTCTGTATAAACCTGTTTGTTCATAATTGGAACCTACCTTGCAGGTGTGTCTTTAATTTTCCTCTAAGAAAAGTTGTATAATATTTCCTTACTCCTATTTGTCCCAGTACACTTCATTATATTTACCATTGCTTTATTTCCCTGCATAGCTTTGCTAGTACTGTCACTCTTTTCAAGTGTGAAGTCTTTATCTCTTGCTTCTGATACCATGCCTTTATTTAAGAATGGCATTTGTAACTATTGTCTAGAAAATGAGGTGTCCATATTTGATATGAGACATTAAATGGTCTTAAACCAGACTCTAAGCTACACTATCCAGAAGGGAAATGCAGACTGGGTGGCTGAGGTGCAGTTGTGTGAAAAACGTCTTCAGATCGAAGTTGAATTCCCTCTGTGGGAGAAAGCAATATTACCTGGACAGCTGACTGCGATATGAATGCCACTGAAGAAAAGGATCTGGGACACGGCTAGTTTAAAGATACCAAACCAGACAAAACATCTGCCTTGTTTAAAAAATAGCAAAGAGATAGGTCACGTATATTAGCCTTTCAGATAAAGAATGAGAATAATCAGTATTTGCTACTAAGCATTAGAGATGCAACAGAGACGACTGCAACTGGACGCTCTGATACCTTATCAGCTTTCCATCATATTTAGGTCGAGCCTATAGCGGCAGCGCGCATGTGGTGCTCGCTTTGCGAGGCATGCAGTAATGGAGTAAGGAGTGGAAGCTCCGTGAAAGCTCCGCCCACTTACCGCCCATGTTTTTAATTGGCTCATGTCATTGTATTTCGTAAATACTGCCGTCTGATTGATTATGAGGCTTGTAAGTCCCTCCTTATTATGACCATGTCGTCATTTGTACCCTCCCATGGCTACTGGCCCCTTTGCTTCGAGTGTTACACAGTACGGTACGTGTTAATTAGACTGTGAGCACTTCTTTGTCCGTGCCTTCTCGCCCCCTTCTCCCCCCTCCCCCGCCCGCACTCCCATTGTCCGTGCTACCCCCCTCCCCTCCCCTAGTCCGTGATGCAATGCAATAGGTCTCGCGTAAATGCGAGTCCTATTGCATTGCAAATGCTTGTCTTTTTTGGCAGGGGGCAGCATTTGTTAGCGCGCATGTGTGAAAAAACAGCGCCGTAACATGCGCAAGCTGTGCCAACTAACACATCACCACAAGCCCCCCACCCCCGTCTTTTTATTCATTTATTCTTGCTCTTTCCGCCTCCTCGGGCCTCTCTGCAAACATGCACAGACCTCCTGTCTGGTTGCCGCGTGCAGCGAGTAATCTGCATTAATTATTGAAAGTAGCATTTCTCTAGCTCACCGCAGCTTTATCTCGCCTCCCTCCAATGCCACGAGAGTCGTCAGAGTGTCCTGGACCACCGGATGGTGTGGGGGGAGGGGAGACCGGAGTATCACACACACTGTGCCCCCCTGCCGCCCACAAGGCGTGTTCCATATCAGCTGCAATCAGAACCAGAATCATGCTGCGCCTCTCAGCATCACGCTCTAGAAGCTTTTCTTACGTATGTACATATTATTTATTTTTATATTGCTGCACGATTCCCCATGACTAGACTGTGAAGAGCATGCTGCTGCAGCATAGATTGATTTTCACAAAGCTCGCCTCCCGGTGTTACTTTTTGAACTGCAAGCTTTGTTTGGGGAAGGGCCGGGGAGCAGTTGCCGCACGTCGTAAACAACTTCTTTCTGTTTGTGTGTCCTTGACTGAAGCCTGTCTCCGTTTTTGGTTTTCATGTGTTTATATAGTATTACTTTGAGATGCTTTAAACCCAGCATCTATCCTTCCACCCCAAAAGTCTGTATGTCTCTGTCTTCAAAAATTTCCTCAAGCCCAAATTATGCCTGTCTCTGTTCGCCAAAGTCTCTCTCACCCTCAAATGCCCGCTCCCCCCACTTCTCCTCCCACCCCAAACTCTGTCCGTCTCTCTCTTTTAAATGGACTCCTCTCAGACTCCATTTGCGGTGAACTACCTGCATGAAAGGGTGTAAGGGCTTCAGTGTAGGAGCATTGTGATAGTTGCATTTTAGTTGTTTTGAGGAGAACGGGAACTCTTCTCTATGTCACAGTACTAAAAGAGCTAAATAATAGGAATGGTCATATTTATTGGGGCGCTTCTCCAGATGGGACGGGTCGCAGGCGCAGGCCAAGGTGGCAGTAAGTGGCTCAAGACTGTCACTGGAGCCCCGAAATAGCAGTTTAGGAAGAGTCTAATGTATGCGTTGCTATGTGTGCGTTATTATTGCCAAAAGTAAATGTTGTCAAATGCCACTATTTAAAGAATTATTAAAAAGTGTTTTATGTTTCAAAGTTTATGAAAAGCAGGTACTATGAATTTTATAATAACAATTTTATTAATATGATTTAATACAAACCCCATGTGCCGTACTAAAAACAGAACTACATCTTGGTGGTTAAATAAGAGCCGTAGTAAATATATACGTTAGTGGTACTCATTTTGTCTGCCCACATTGATGAAAGTAAGAGGGATTCATTCGAACATGTGTTGACTGTAGTCGCTCAACCTGAAGAACTATCTTACCCTTGCGGGACAAGAACCATCACTAGAAACCATTTCAGAAGTCTTTTGGAATGTGCTTTGTAGATAGCACTGTATGCCATGACTTGTGGATTCCGAGCGCTCTGGCTAATGAGGTATGTTTGTAGGCATGGCTGGTTGGATGGTTTTTTATGAATGTGCAGTGGAAAAGGCTCCTCTGTGACTGAAAAGTTTGGGGAGTTTGCAGAAATAGTATCGGCTGGCCAAACTGCTGGATGACTGTACAGAGCTTACTGCCCACATGGAAGGTGAGGCTTGTGAGTACCCGGAGGTGTCCTGCAGAATAGGGGAAGGTGATTACAGTCTGTGCACTTGGCACTGATGCCTGGAGCTGCCACATCCCAGTGGTATTTTGCATTAGTCTCATGGTGGTCCAATTCACACTTTTACAAACACTTCATGTACCAGAATACAATGAAAGAGGAATTTTGTCACAATTGACATGGAACTGAGTGAGATCTATACATGAGCAGAATTATCGCCTGCTTGGATACTCAAAGTACTCACTCAAATTATTAATGTACTCACTCACCCAAAATGTTGCCATTCATAGGACATAAGTATTTATTTAACATTCAGTACAAAGCTGTGAGTTTCCATCTTAGGAAGTAGTGTTTCTGGCATACTGTGTGTTGGGCACTTTATGAGGACTTGGGGGCCTATTACGATGGCGGTCGGAGGCACCACCGCGGTGCTGGCGGAAAATGATTTTTTCCGCACGCAAGCTGCCGATCTCACACCCGCCATATTAGGATGGCCGAACTTAGCCCATTTCCCATCCGGCGCGGTGCAACGCTAACCGCCATCAAAGTGCGCCCGCCACCGCGGTGGTGGGAGCCAATGGAGACTCACCGCCGTGCGGAATGACGTCCCGACCGCCGTACAAATCAGGATGCCCCAAACAGCCAGTCGCACCGCAGCAGAGAAACCGCCCAACCTGAGACAGCAGAAGCATCAGAGCGGAGCGCTAAACCTGATCCCCGGTCCCAACCGCCCGGTCCCGAGCGCAATGGACCCAGCTTTGCACGTCTTCCCAGCACTGTACCTGATACATCACCAGCAACTCATGGCCCATCGCGGACGCCGCCGCAGGTACGCAACCCAACTCCGCACACAACCACAACACACAACGCATGGGCTGAACTAGGGTTCCTGTCCACACCAGACACCCTGGTGCGCACAGGAACGCATCCACAAGTGTACCCACATATGTCCTACCTGTCACCAAATCACCCCTCCGCATCCAGGTCACCCATCCACAGCGATCATGAAGTAATGTCCCGGTCACGTCACAGCAGCGTTGAAAACGCGGGAAAACATGCGCACAATGCAGAAGGCGGGGCCAGCGCCAGGCATGGGTAGTGCACAAAGACCACAGGGCCACACCTCCACCCCCACACACCAGGCCCCCCCCATGAATGGATATGCCATGTGCCCCTCCTGTACTCCCCATGCACAACAACAAGCCAGGTGAACCCACACCCTGCACCACACACCAAACAACTAAGGAGACAGCCACAGCAGAAGAACACACAGCACAGAAGCACAGGGCCAAGCCAACCCACACACCACAACAACACTACACACATGGCAAGAAAACTGAGTCCAAGCAGAAAATGCACACACACACAGATAATGAACAATCACTCCACTGGACACACAGCCTGCCAAGTCACACAGACATACCCCACACTGACACACAGCCACATACACAGACCACATACCAGCAGCAATGGAGTACAACATATAGGAAAGCTAAAGTGAGGTGCCCACAATTGGAAGGCCAAGGAGCCAACTACCAAGCATGTGTACATCACATGCAAGACAAGGAATATATAAGAACACCCTCAGCCCATCAAATCACACATGGCTGGCACAGTGAGTGAAGTCAAATCACAGTCACCTCAGTGCAGCAACCCAGGGAGACAGCAAGGCAACCCATGGATAGGCACAGGGATGAAAGGAAGGCCCTGAAGTCAAACAGTGAACAGCCACACATATGTATCCAACTACTTGACAGGAGCATGTCAGCAGCACAACACACAGGGCCCATTGACACACTCCATGACTGTCAAACACAAGTAGGAATCCTCACACATACCCCCCCATCACACCTGCAGCCCACAACACAAGTGCCAGACACACAGAAGGGTGTCAATAAATTCCAGTCAATACACAGACAAACAATCACACTCCCTGTGGGCACCCACAAACATCACACACACACAGGGATGCCAGAACCAATGTCTGCACAAAAACAACAGCCAAACGCATAACTCAACTAAAACACACACAGAAGCACAACAAGACCAGACATGAACTGTGCAGCCAAACTGTGGAAAGGCAATGGGAGCACAGACAGAACAGGAGTGCACAACCCCATCAGTCAGGAACAATGCACAGACAACATACCACAACACAGACAAGAAGTGCACCATCACAAAACAATCATGGCCACAAACTGGGAGAAATGGGCCTACAATGACACACAGACAGACATACCACACCACCCATCAAGTCAACATGATGACACAGTGTACCACATGGCTGCACATGCACAAGACTGACAAGAGACAGCTCAGATATGAGAAGAGAAAACAACAAGGACGCACCTAACACAAGCACAGGAACTAGAATAGACCTAAGTTCATGTGACAGACACACAAGTAAGGCACACCACACTGGCAACACACATCTGAATGAAACACACCACACCAACAAAACACACACACTGACATACAAATAGAACATCACACACAGAGCATCTGTCACCTGCAAGAGACAACACAGCCCTAACACTGCACACAGCCACATCAAACACACAACAGAAGCACATGCCAATAAATCACATTGCAAACACAGCAGGACATCAGGGGATGCACACCAGGCAAGGACAAGGCAACATACACCCACAGCACTGCATGCACACCAAGCAGTGTGTGCACACCAAACATACCAGTCCCACATAGACATGAGTGACACACCATGAACACCCACAACAACAATCAAAACAGCACACTGACAACATCACACTCAGGAAGTGAAGCAGTACCTCAGCAAACACACATACAACTAACACAACACCCACAGATGCACAAGTCTGGGACACCAAAGGGGAAACAACTTGACCAGAGGACTGTGCAGCACAAACTGTTGAACTGCATATGAGCAACCATGACTGCTAAACAGTACAAAAAAATCACATATAACCAATAGGGAAAATGTCCTGAGTGGCACATTGGTCCTGTGCGAAGATCTGCACCACAAAGCACAGTGACAAATGAAGTGATGGGGAGGCACACACACAGCCAAACCAAGGGGACAGCTGACATGAAAGTGAAGTGGTTTGTACGTCAGTAGTGGACATGGCAGGAGTGTACCATACACAAATAGATGGAGTGCAGACTCACAATGGGTAGGCATCTGAAGCACAGATAGGGGATGGTATGACACCACACACCACATGCCATACTGGAGGCAATAAAGCCCCATGTGAGAGCAATGCATGAGAAAAAACACACACAATGTCAGTGTGGCTGAGCAGGGATGCACAGTGAGTACAAACAGCATCAAGACACATGGATGATCAACAAAACACAACACTGACTTGCCAGTCACATACTCTGCATACTCACAATTGCCAAAAACAACAAGTAGGAGTCAGCCAGAACTGCAAGGACACACCAACACACTGCACAGTGCACAACATACAACACACACATGTGCACACAATCACAGGGCTGAACAATTACACAAACAGGCACCCTACTCCTGGGTGACACATGTGTGTAGTTGACATTACAGGTGCACACACACATCAACACTCACGACAAAGTCACCCCCTCCACACTGCACACTTCCTGACCACCCAAGTGCACACATTGAAAGTAACCCATGTGACTAGGATGACTGACCATCACAAGATGACTATACACCTACACTGCTGGGCACACATAAAGTAAGATCACACATACATGATGACCCTGGCCAGCCTGCCTGGAATCCTGTGGATAGAATCCCACTCTGTGCTGGTAGTGCATCCTAACATGACATGTGTACAATTTAGCAAACCTGAACATAGAATCATTAGGATAACAGTGGATCATCACAAACAACCATCAGTGCACCCCCAAACTCAGAGTCAAGTAGAACCGAAGTGCCTCTCACCACAGCCAAACTCTGAAATAGTGTAACTAGCAACTGGCAACGTTAAAGTGGCATACATAGCATGTGTCACATCAAACCATACCCACAAAGAAAACCCTTTATTTAGCAAGGAGACTGACAAAGCAGACAACAGGAGCAACTGTCTTTATTACAAATGTCACAGATAGGCACACAAAGTGGACAAGAGCAAGGCCAGTGGCCAGTCCAAACAGCAGAGTAGGTACATGAGAAGCTGCACAGGGAATGAGCAAACACAGCAATGTACAGCAAGGCCAGTGGCCAGTCCAAACAGCAGAGTAGGTACATGAGAAGCTGCACAGGGAATGGGCAAACACAGCAATGTACAGCAAGGCCAGTGGCCAGTCCAAACAGCACAGTAGGTACATGAGAAGCTGCACAGGGAATGGGCAAACACAGCAATGTACAGCAAGGCCAGTGGCCAGTCCAAACAGCAGAGTAGGTACATGAGAAGCTGCACAGGGAATGAGCAAACACAGCAATGTACAGCAAGGCCAGTGGCCAGTCCAAACAGCAGAGTAGGTACATGAGAAGCTGCACAGGGAATGTGTGAGACTGTACACAGTCATGGGCAGCAACACAGCTAGGGGGATAACAATGGGCAGTACAGGCACCGCTGTGGGAAAGACAGGTGTGTGAGGGGGATTTAGCCTCAGACTTGTCTGTCAGTCTGACTGGGAGCTGGCTGAGTGTCGGGGCCAGTTGGAGGACTGGACCTGGGAGAGAGCGGACCAGCTGAGCTTGAGGCATCAGTGTCTTTGGGAGCCAAAGTGCGGCTTGGACCGGGTGGTGTAGTGGCCCATGGAGGCGGAGATATGCTGCCATGAGACACAGTGTGGGAGGGAGAATGTGGAGGGATACCTTTCCACTTCTTGGGGATTCCATATGGAAGTGTGGTCTTGGTAGGAGTGGGAGGTGGGGCGGCCACAACAGGCACACTCATCACCAAAGCTGCATCAGGTGCAGACGGTGGCCCTCCCTCTGGGGACATGCTGGATCCAGCTGTTCGCTTGGCCTGGCCTTGCCTTTGCCCCTCCATCCCCTGTTTACCAGGTTTTCCCCCTACAGTGCCCGCATTTCCCTGCTTCACAGGGCTTTGGATGGGAGTTGAGGTTGTGGGTGAATCGGCCTTGGAGCCCTTCTTATGTGTACTTTTAGCAGGCACCACCTTCTCAGTGGCCACAGAAACTGTCTGCTTGTGCTTGCGAGACGCTTTTGGGACATGAGAGTCCTTGGCTGGGGATGCCTCTGAGGCATGTGACCCTGAGGTCTGCTTCTTGGCTTTGTGGCCCTTGGTGTCACCTGACGGGCTTATGTCTTTGCGCTCTGAGGTGGCTTTAGTTTTCTGTGGGGATGGTGTCTGCGCCCTGGACCGCTTGAGCTGTTGCTGCTGTGTGCTGCGTGTGCTGTATCTTGACCTTGAGGTCTGTTGTGCATGGTCACTATCGTCTGATGTGGCCACTGGCACAGGGGTGGACAAAGGGACTGGAGCTGGACTGCTAGATTGTGCCAGTTGAAGGGCTGCCGTCACTGCGGAGGACAAAGACTGTACAGTCCGGTGTAGCCCACCCACGTCTGAATGTATGCCCTCCATGAAAGCAACCACCTGTGCCAATTTTTTGTCGTGGTCTATGAAGGCATTGAGGAAAGCTGTCTGGCCCACACGCAGCTGGTGCAAAAGGTCCACAGACTCAGCACTGATGGCAGTAGGAGGGATAGGGGCAGGGGCAGCGGTGCCTGGGGTGAAGGACACTCTTCCCTGCTTACTGGTGCGAACACGGGCAGCAACAGTGGAAGTAGCTGGGAGGGTGGGCACTGTACGCTGTGTGGTGGAAGAGGAGGCAGAGTCCCCGTCCCCTGTGCCCGCCAACATGGATGCGTCACCACTGGCGTCAGATTACGTTGAGCTTTGCGTCTCTGGCTGTGATTCCTCCAGCAGACACCTGTCCCCCTCCGAGGCGCTGGTCACATCTGTGTCACTGTGCTCGTGTGCAGCTGTTGTGCTTGACGCCTCACCACTGGTGTCTGTCCCCTGTCCTTCTGTGCCCACGGGAGATGCTGTATGAGAGAGAGAGATGTAGGGTCAGTTCATTGGCATCAACAGAACAAACATATGCAAGCAAAGCATCACTGAAGATGAAGAAATCTACATGTTGCACACCACCCTGTGCTATGACATTGTGCACCCTCAATTTGGAACTCGAACAGTGCGTGTAAACAAGAAAACCAGGCATAAGTGAGCCATGTGATGACCACACAGTACAATAGCCTGCCGGTGGCTCCGTTCAACCAGACACACAAATAGCTCTGAGCACACATAGGGCCCTGATGTGGGCAAGGATGAACCCCACAACATGTTGCCACTGTCATATCTGGATGTAGCAGAAGGGGACAACACAGATACAGACTCCAACATAACAGTCCACAATGGCCATGAGCTCATGCCATACACGATGTTGTACTGTGGGGCACAAGTACTGTAGCACATTGGCGTCAGATGTCTAAGCCTCACAAATCTGAGGTTAGGCAATGCACGCATTGATGAGAGCACACTCAGATTAGGCACACTGCCGTTCCCTGTGATTTCCCAGGCTACCCCAATGCAGACGATACCTGAAGCCCACGACTCAGAATGCAATGTCAATGCTCAGTACTCAAATCACACTAGGAAGTACAGGTAGGCAAATGCATTACAGCTGCACCCAGCACAGAGGCCACTCACAAGCCACTGCATCACACTACCAACATCACATAGCCCAGCGCTGTCCCAGGCTGTGAACACATGCAGCCAATCGCAGCCAAAGCCACCCTTCCCAGAATACTCAGCCCTAGCTTGCTGCTGATGCTCCTTCAAACGTGCATTCAGCTCAGGCTGTGCCACGGCCAAGATGCGGGCCATCAGTGGTGTCATGCTGCGCCGCGCCAACCTGCCAGTCAGAGGGAGCAGACCCAGTGTCATCTCCGCCACGTTATTGCTCAGCCGGCAGATGTCATCCCACCTCTTGTGGCAGTGGGTGCACCGTCGGTATGAGACACTCAGAACCCGCACCTTGCATGCAATGGCCCTCCACATGGCCTTACGCTGGTGTGCTTTGAGCTGCAGGCATGGGAGACAAGAGGGGGAAAACATCAGTGACACAGTGTTATGTACCAATATCTCTCAGTACAGTGGCATGATACTGACTCATACCAAATCCACAGATATGTCTCACAGAGACAAGAATGCATCTCACATGGTACATCAGCATGGGAGAACAACACGTAAATGCATGCAGGTGTGAGGGTGGACACAGTACCTGCCCATCTCATACACATGCAGGATGCCAGCACATGAAGCCATGTCTAGTTTGCCCACATCTACTGTCCATCGTTAGGTAGAGCAAGACATACAGTACATATCAACATATGTTGGGGATTAGATTCACTGTGTCCAACACTCCGCAGCCATCAATGTCCTTACCCTGTGAATGGCTCACTGTGTCATGGAGGTCACATTGAGGGACATGATCTCACAAACCCACACCCTTCTCACAAGGCCTGTTGTGTGCAAGCTAGAGGGCTGAGATGGCTCATTGAAGGAGAGTAAAGTAAAAAAGACACATGTAACACTCTGTACATTCAGTGATGTGTCCTTGTCAGTTTGGGCGGTGACTGTGCAGGCCAGGTGGGCTCACACTGAGAAGGACAACAGGGACCCATACAGCCATTCACACAAGCAATCACTGTCCTGACTCCTGCATTACCAACTTGCTGCGTCACTGTATGGCTGACAAGACAATACATGCCCCTCAAATCTTGATGTGCAGGCAGGGAAACGTGAGAAATAGGCTACACACCCCATCCCCCTGACGAAAGCGTGCTAGGCAGTGCATGACATAACCCCACACTCGCAGGCACATACTGCAGCAGCTCTACTTCATGTGTGCCCCCCCTGCACTCTCACTCACACTGTTGAAGACTTACCATGACATTTGGGGCACCATATAGCCTTGGATACTGTGTGAGCACCTCGTCCACCAGGACCTCCAGCTCCTCACTGGTGAAGGGACTAGCCCGGATCTTCTCAGTCCTCGCCATCACTGTGGCCAGGTGACAGCAGCAGCAGCAGTTGGTGTGGAGGAGTGGCAGGCAGCACTCCCTGGAGACAGCAGCAGGAGCAGGTGGTGTGGAGGGGTGGCAGGCAGCAGTCCCTGGAGACAGCAGCAAAAGCAGGTGGTGTTGAGGTGTGGCAGGCAGAAGTCCCTGGAGACAGCAGCAGCAGCAGCAGGTGAGGGGTCTCAGGCAGCAGTCCCTGGAAGCTGTGGAAATGTGAGGCTCTCTCCCACATATATAGCCCCCTGGGGCAGTTTCAGTGGTTCCAAGCTGCTGCAATTGGTGTGCCAGGTCAGCCTTTTTCAAATGCATCCAGTGACCGGCCCGCGGTGGCGGAGCATGCCTTCCGCGATTTTCAAAATTGCATTAGGCTACCGTGATTGTGGTTCCCATTGGCTGCAAGGGCATGGGCATTGGAGGTGACACACCGCAGGGGCCAGGCGTGCGCTACCGCAGTGGTGCATCTTTCAATTGCATCCAATGACCGGCCCCGCGGTGGCGGAGCACGCCTTCCTCGATTTTCAAAATTGGATTAGGCTACCGCGATTGCGGTTCCCATTGGCTGCAAGGGCATGGGCATAGGCGGTGACACACTGCCGGTGGCAGGCAGTAGCTTCCGCGATTTGGGTGCCATACATTGGTGCCTGTGACCGTGATTTCGGTGGCGGAGCATGCCAAGTGCCATTTGGCAATACATAGATATCTCTCACTACCGCAAGTGTGTTCTAGGGATTGGTGGTGACACACCGCTGGTGGCAGGCAGTAGCTTCCGCGATTTGGGTGCCATACATTGACGTGAGTGATCGTGATTTGGGTGGCGGGGCACTTGGTCAGCACCTATGGACACATCATGCTGTACCAATGGCCAATGGGCAGTCATCAACAGTGCACAGTGGTCACATGATTAATGGCACATCATTGTGCACACAATGCCAGTGTAACATTTAACACACTGCTGACTACAAATGCCATGTTTGTGTATGTCATGTAGTACATTGCCATGTACTCACTCACATGTCACTTGTGATATTGATGGGCATGTACACAGAACAGTGTTGTTATGGACTCTCAAATGTGTACACATGTCAATGTGTGAAAGTGCTGTGAAAATCACAGTGATGTATGTCTTAATATAGGATGTGCAGATTTGACTGTCTTGTTTTCTTGGATCATGCACACACTTGTTGTTTACGCTCAGCCTGTGGTCATTGTGTTGTTGATGTGTGCCATGTTCAACTTACGCCTGAAGGTGTGTCAGGTACAGCAGCTAGGTATGAGACAGTGGTGTTGCAGTTTTACACATATGCTATATGAAGTACTCTCAGGCCTGCTCATGCTAGATGTGGCCATATCCCTACGTGCATTCGCATAGTCCGATGTTGTTTTGGATTAACTTGCTGTGTGAAAGGGGACAAGTGTGCGAGTAGTGTTGATGAAGGTGTCCCTACGTGTAAGCTGCTCTGTAACTCAATTGTGATGACAGTCATTGTTGGCGTTGTGTCAGTCAAAACGTAAGATGTTGTACACGTCTCATGGTGTATTGAATTGACATGTGTCCACTTTCATCTCAACTAGGAGGAGACCAAATCTGCATCGTCCCTACACAGTGCTGGCAGACATGGAGGATGAGGAGGTCATCCGGAAATTCCGTCTGGATAGAGCCACCCTCCAAAACCTATGTGCCATGTTGGAGCCCCACCTGCAGCCTCACAGAACATATCCAACAGCTTTTACCCCAACGTCTAAGGTGATGGCGGCACTGCATTTGTTTGCCTCTGGCTCATTCCAGCACACGGTGTCCAGCGCAGGTGGGATGTCGCAACCCATGTTCAGCATGGTGCTGCATGATGTCCTGTCTGCCATGATGATATACAAGGACAGGTATATCCATTTCCCCAGGGTGCCTGAATTGGCGGTTGTGAAGGGAGACTTTTATGCCCTAGGACACATCCCCCATGTTGTTGGGGCCATTCATTGCACCCATGTTGGGCTTGTTCCACCACAGGCACGGGAGTACATTTATAGGAATCGAAAACATTTCCACTCCATAAATGTGCAAGTGGTGTGCCAGGCGGACATGATCATCATGCATGTGTGTGCCAGATTTGCAGGCTCAGCCCATGACTCATACATCATGCGGAACAGCATCATACCACAGCTCATGGCTAATCTGCATCCTGAGTGTGCATGGATTGTGGGTGAGTACGAAGAGTCCAGTAGTGTGCTGTGTGTGTGACATGCTGTCCTCTGCCACAGTATAATTACAAGGTTTATCTGTGTTTCTCACAACTAGGTGACTCTGCATATCCCATCCGTCCGTGGTTGCTGAGCCCACTGCGGAATCCCAGGACACCAGCTGATGTACGCTACAATGCTGCCCATGGGAGGACACGTCGTGTGGTGGAGCGGACTTTTGGTCTCCTGAAGTCCCGATTTCGCTGCTTTGACAAGACGGGAGGTGCACTCATGTACTCGCCCGGTAAGGTGTGTCAGATTGCAGTGGCATGCTGCATGCTCCACAACCTAGCCATTCGCAAGGATATCCTCCTGATCCTGGAGGATGATGAGCAGCCAAGGCCACCACCTGCAAACCAACCCGTGTCCAGTGATGAGGACAGTAGAGAGGAGGATGGTGTTGACAGTTCATCGACCGCTACTTCACTTGAAGGCGAGTGACAATGTACAACGGACCCATTGTCTGATGATGTTGCTGTTGTTGTGAAGGTGTATGTGAGCTTTGTGACTGCAGCCGGTTGTTGACTCAGTGGTGGCTGACAATGTTTATGGGACAGGGTAATTTCGAACATCTACAGGATGTGCATGTTGGTACTTGTTGCTCATTGTGATGTGTGCATGCTGTATCAGCTTTATGGTATGTGTTGTGTGATGTCTGTGATGCCACACCCAGACTAGTGAATCTTGTTCTGTTGTGTCTTCCTAGGTCACTTCAGCCTCTCCTTGCCTACATACATTCCATACTCGTGGTACATTTTGATCATGGTGAAGACTGCACATCCTGGAATAAAGACGGAGCAGAAACAACAACATGTGTGTGAGGTGTATTTATTTACAATGGTGACATATGAGGGGGGTGAACATTTACATTGAGGTGATTAGTGAAGCAGTGAGTTGACAGTTATGGTACATGAGAGAATCAAGTTGTCACCACATTGATGTGGTGACCCAGTCCAACAGACAGATGCCATTCACAAGGCAGTGTGGGGAAGGACAGTCCAAAAAGTCAATGCAGTAGTGCAGAGTGTTGCCATCATGGCTGGCTCCGTGACTGACGGCAGGTGACTGACGGCAGGTGCTTTGCCACGGGATACTCCCAGGGATTTCTTGGGACGGCCCCTTCGTCGCTTGGCAGGGGGGGCCTCTACTGTAGGGCCTGTGGGGTCTGAGGACTCACCCCTCTCTGAGGCCGCAGGGGAGGATGTTGAACTGTCATCCTGCAGCACAGCAGGGGGAGGTGGAGGTGTTGTTTGTGGCACAGGCCTGTCCCTCATTGCCGCCACTATCTGGCCTAGGAGGTCCACAATTTGTCCCATGCGGGTGTCCATGGACCTCTTCAGCCGGAGGAGCTCGCAGGAATCTTCTTCTGACCGGGCCGTTCATCCCTGGGCCCGTTCATATGCCCCAAGGACTCTGTTTATGCTGTCCAGGGCTTCGGTACCAGGCTCTGGTTGTCTGTGAGTGACCCTACCACTCCCACCTGCCCTGCTGCCACAGACCTGTTGCCTCACCACTGTAGGCACCCGCATCCTCTCCCTGCCCTCCTCAGTTGGTGGTGTGGGGTGGTAATCTTCTGGGACAGGGAAGGGGTTGCAGGCAGCACTGGTGGTGGTGGTGTAGGACGCACAGGCCATAACAGCAGTGGTCTGCGTAGCTGTTGGTGTTGCTGCAGATGTGGTGGGGGGGACGATGGGGTCCTGGGACCGGTTGCGCCCTGGCACACCAGATGGGCCGGGTCCGAGGTCCTCGTCCTCTGAATACCGGGGGTCAACATCCGAGAGTCCATGTTCCGGGGGGGGGGGGGGTGACTGGCTCTGCAGGTTGCTGGTGTTGTCCTCTGCAGTCAGTTCTTGGTCACCTGTGGGACAGATGGGAAATCGTCATTGTAGTGCACAACGCAAGCTTTGTGTTAGCTGTGTATTACTCACTGTTTGTACACCACACAGTTGACTAGTCATCACATTGTTTGTATGCGCACTACTGTGCCTGCTGAGATGATGTTGAGGTACATGCATTAGTTGTCCATGGTGTGAGGTGTCACAACATACCATGTGCCACGTGCATGTTTTGTGATTACAGGGACATGTTGCCATCTAGGGACTAGCGCAACAAAGCATTTCTGTGACGCCTTTGTTGATCACTCTGCCCTGGCAGACGTTACATCTGAGCATGAACTGGCCATTGTCATCTCATGCATACCTTTGTAATGTCATGTGCAAATCAGAATTTGCACCGACAACCATGCTTTATTTGTTTACATATGGTCCTTGCTGCTCTGGCCACATGGCACTTACACATGGCATTCAGTGCTGTGCATGATTGTGCCCAGACTTTCTACTACATGTGAATTGGTGTGTCACACTTTGGTTGCTGTGACAGTTACATTTGCGTAGCTGTCTGCACACTGTGAGTGGCAATAGGATCTGTGTGTATTTTTGTGTGATGAGAGGCTGGTGTTGTCATATGGCACCATGCTTTTTGGGAGGAATGGCTGTGTGCATGTACTGGCTACTTACCTGTTCTGTTTTCACATTTGTGTTGGATCTGTGTCACATCTATGTGTGTGTGTGTTGGAGGCTTCCATCCTGCTCAGGGGTGGGACAGAAGGGCATGATATGTCTACCTACCTGTTCGTTTGAAGTGGACAGTGCAATGACTGACACATGCATCTGGGTGGGAGGGAGTGTTCCATCTTGATGAGCTGGGGAACAAGGGGGCATGGTGGGAGTAGTACTGCAGTCTTCCCACCCCCCCAAACAGCCCTCCCTGTTAAGATGGCTACCTACCTGTTAGTTTGTTTGTGGTGAGACAATGGCTTCCAAATGCTTCTGGGTGTGGAGTGCTCCATCCTTCTCAGGGGTGGGACAGGGGGCATGGTGGGAGTAGTACTGCAGGCCTCCCACCCCCAAACAGCCCTCCCTGTTAAGATGGCTACCTACCTGTTAGTTTGTTTGTGGTGAGACAATGGCTTCCAAATGCTTCTGGGTGTGGAGTGCTCCATCCTGCTCAGGGGTGGGATAGGGGGCATGGTGGGAGTTGTTGATCAGGCCTCCCACCCCCAAACAGCCCTCCCTGTTAAGATGGCTACCTACCTGTTAGTTTGTTTGTGGTGAGACAATGGCTTCCAAATGCTTCTGGGTGTGGAGTGCTCCCTCCTGCTCAGGGGTGGGACAGGGGGCATAGTGGGAGTAGTACTGCAGGCCTCCCACCCCCAAACAGCCCTCCCTGTTAAGATGGCTACCTACCTGTTAGTTTGTTTGTGGTGTGACAATGGCTTCCAAATGCTTCTGGGTGTGGAGTGCTCCATCCTGCTCAGCGGTGGGACAGAGGGCATGGTGGGAGTTGTTGTGCAGGCCTCCCACCCCCAAATAGCCCTCCCAGGGAAGATGGCTACCTACCTGTTAGTTTGTTTGTGGTGAGACAATGGCTTCCAAATGCTTCTGGGTGTGGAGTGCTCTATCCTGGTCAGGGGTGGGACAGGGGGCATGGTGGGAGTTGTTGTGCAGGCCTTCCACCCCCAAACAGCCCTCCCTGTTAAGATGGCTACCTACCTGTTAGTTTATTTGTGGTGAGACAATGGCTTCCAAATGCTTCTGGGTGTGGAATGCTCCATCCTGCTCAGGGGTGGGACAGGGGGCATGGTGGGAGTTGTAGTGCTATTTGCCTGGGCACATACAACCCTGTAAATGTTGGCTACCTTTTAGGGTGTGATTCAGATGTAGTGGATGTTACATCTGTGGGACATGTGTTGGATATTGTGGTGCATATGGATATGCTTGTGCCTCTGAGATGTAGCTTTGTAGTTGTGCTGTACAGTACATTGCTGTAAAATGATCTACTTTTGTTTGTACTTACCAGCCTCCACTCCCCCGGGTATTCCTGTGAGACTCTCTGGATGCAGTATGGCAAGCACCTTATCCTCCCATGCAGTGAATGTTCTTGGTGTAATGGGAGGGCCACCACCAGTCCTCTGAGCCAGCTCACGGTTCTTGTTGTTCTTCTCTTTCACCTTGCTCTTGAGGTCATGCCACCGCTTCATGATCTCCTTCTTGGAGTGCGGGATGGTCCCTACTTCATTGACCTTATCGACTATCCTTCCCCACATTTGATTTCTTCTGGCTAATGGTGTCTGTTGGACCAGGTTACCAAACAGTTGTGGTTCAACTCTGACTATCTCATCTACCATGACTGTCAACTCACTGTCTGTGAATTTTGGCATTTTCTGTGGTGCCATGGTGTGTGATGTGCTAAGGGGTTTGAGGTGCAGGTGTGTAAGTGGTGGTGGTGGGGGTGATGTGTATGCTGTGTGATGTGCAGAGGGGTTAGAGGTGCAGGTGTGGAAGTGGTGGTGGTGCTGTGTGTGGTGTGAGTAGTGATGGTGTGCAGTTTTGCCTCTCCTTTGTGCTCTAGTGTTGGGCCCTTCAGTTGTGGAGTATTGCAAAGGATTGTGGTCAGGGAAGGGGCTGGTTTTATACTCAGCTATGTGGGTGTGTCAAAATGGGGTATAGCTGTCAGGTGTGTTGTGTGGGTTGTCCTGGGATTTGTATTTTTGTAGTTGCCATGTGGTTGTGTCATTGGGGTGTGTTATGTGTTTTTTGGTGCATGGCTAGTTTGCTGTGTGCACTTTGTGGCCTTGTTGTGAGTTTTTTCTGTCCACCGTCATATTTGTCACGGAGCGTCCGCAGCGGTGGCTATGCTGCTGTTCTTCCGGCGGCTCTCCCATTCATCACTGTTGGCGTTTTCGGCGGTCGGATACAGCGGAACGTACCGCAGTCACATCGGGGATATCCTAATATTCTGTGCGGTGTCTCCGCTGTCCTGGCGGCGGTTTGGTTTTTTTCCTCCGCGAATCCGACTGTTGCGGATGGGTTTAGGCCTTCTCCACCCGCTACGGGCAGTTTTTAGGTGGCTCTTACTGCCGCGGTCGTTTTTTTTTTGCGGGACATCCTAATCTGGCCGCCGGTTTTGCCGCGGTACCGGCGGGCGGTTGTTTTCCGCTACCATGGCGGTCGGGGTGGTTTTCCGGCTGCCATCCTAATAGACCCCTTGGTAGCGATGTGTTGCCGTCAGCCTGACCAGTGGAACAGGTGTTCTGAATCAACAATTTCACACTGAAGTTTTGCATCTGGGGCTAGTGTGCAAACACGCCTAATGAGGCCTATCAGTCTGAACACCACTCTTCTTCATGTGCACCAGAGGTGAGCTTAGGCTCCAGCACACCCTTTGTTCTCACAGTCTAGAGGAGAGTTTTAAGAATCCTTTGTGTGGGTGGGTGAGGCACATTGTCACCGTGACCCCAGCCATACTGACCAGTTCTCTGCATTAAAAGAAGCCACCCTCACTTAAAATTAAAATGTTGCTGCATTGTGCCATTTCATGTTTATATTCCCAAAGCTTCTCCTAATCCCAGGTTTACCCCGATCTCCTTTCATATGTCACTGGTGGCTCTCTCCCATCCTCACTCTCAGCCCTCATTTCCCTTCTGGCCCTCTGTAGTGCTTTAACACAACTTTGGGGCATTTAAGCACTCCATAATTACACACTTTTACATAATATCATTTACCCACCTCCCATCTGTTTAACACTCTCCCTATGTCTAGTGCCAGATGCCATCTCATGTCCTTCTCTGTCTTATGTCTTCTGTTCCAACTCAGTGCTTTAAAGAAGACTAGAGAAGGGGTATAGCGCTATAGAAAAAACAATATGACATAAATGACCGTCCCTCTCTCTTTCTTATATAGTCCTTTTTAGGTCGAACCTAGACAGTGCTTGCTTGCTTTGTCAGAAGTCCTTCCTCAAACACACACAACACTCAGGATAATGTGGTGCATGGCTACAGACTTATAAGGTACAAAAAGCGAGACCTATTGGCTATGCCAATGCTTGTTATTCTACCTTTTATGGTGGTAACTGTAAGGCTTCCCAAGAAATGGTGTAGGATTGTGTACTCTTTATTTTTTTTTAAGGACGTCAGAGGGTGGAACGCGATATGAATGGAGCCAGAATACTGTTTTATACTTCCCTCCATTTTTTATTCTAAAGGCAGGTACAGTAGAATTATAAGCAAAACAACAAAATAAAATTAAGGACACAAGTCTTTTAACAATCTTTATAGTCCTTTTTGGAGGTTAGTTTGTCCTCTCTAGGAAAAAGGGGGCGGGGTCTTCCGGCTTCTCTGCTCTCTTGTTGTTACCAATGTTCCACTGGTCGTGCACAGCCTTCCAGGAGACTAGCCATCGGAAAAAGCAAATGAGGGGACACCGTGAGTGGGTTGCTGGTGAACACGTATGTGCTCTATTGTCTTTGTGCCTACACCTGTGACTAGCCAACACCTTTAGTGGTCTCTTTACACTATTGCCTGTGACTAGTCCTTGCCCACCACCTATGAAATGTGAAGAAGTTCAAAAAGGGAACTTGCCTGCAGCCACGGCCGTCCTGGGATGTGGCAGAATGGACACCGGCAGGTTCTCTGTTCTGGAAACCCGCGGTGCTGTGTCTTCGTGAACCTGGATTCCGCCTTCGCCCAAGCTTTGTGTACATCCTAGGCTCTTCTCCGTCCCGTTGCTGGCATTGTTCTCTTCTTCCAGCTCCTCAGACGCGCAGACCGCCGCTGCCCCGTGGGATGTCTCCGCCTTTGCTTCTACTCGCATCTGGTGAACTGGTGCACTTACTACTCTTCCGCCCGGTCCGCTGCTGGCCGCCATATTGGATTTCTCAGGAGCGGCCAACGCGGTATTACATTTGGTTGATGGCTATCTTAGGGTAGGTAGTCTTAAGACAGCACAGCAGCAGGATTGGCTAGGCCTACCAACCACAGAGGACGAGGTAGAGAGAGCTATTTCTAAATTAGCGGCTGGAAAACCTGCAGGTTCTGATTCCATCCCTATGGAATTCTACAAAAGGTTCTCAAAAATTATTTGCAAAGAAGAATAAGGATTCTCTCAAGTGTGGTTCATACTGGCCCATTTGTTTAATAAATTGTGATTCAAAAATTTGCACCTGAATTCTATCCAATCGACTAGCAACAGTTATCACCTCATTAATTCACCTAATGCTGCACAAATGAATTCCCTCATGTGACACTACTTCACACATAAATGTGGACGTATCTTCTCCTGATGTTGCATGTGAACAAAAAAGGTCTGTCGAGATTAATCCTGTTGAATGCTGAAAAAGCATTTGACAGGGTCTCCTGGTGGTACCTATGGTCTGTGATAGTAATAATAGGCCTGGGCGGTAAATTCCGTTCCGCTCGCGTAATTTGCGTAATTTGGGTAATTTCGCGTCCCGCGGAGAACGCGGAATTGCCAAAAGTTCCGCAATCCGCGGCTTCGCAGAATTTTTTGCTTGTTCGCGCAATCAAAGTGCGTGTTCGCGAGATATTTCCCCCGAGCACGCAAACACCGTTCGCGAACAGGAAAAAAGCATCGCGAACGGGCGGAACAAGCCATTCCGCGTGTTCGCGGAACTTTCGCGTGCTAGTGGAGATTTTTTACCGTTTCACGGAACTTTGCGTAACGCGACTACGCAAATTCCGCCCATCCCTAAGTAATAATAGGCATTGGCTTATGCTTCATAACGTAGACCAAGGTGCTCTATTCCAGTCTCACTGCTGGGGTGCCTGTATGGGAGGTCTTTCTGATGTTATACATATCAATCGTGGTCAAGGCAGGTTCACCCCTTTCTCTGCCTTTATGTGCTCTCTCTTTAGACCCTCTTATTTGAGTGATAAAAACGTCATCTTTAATTCTGCTGTTACAGTTGCATAACTGGTAACATAAGCTTTTAGCACATGCAGATGACATAGCAGTACTAACATCATCTCCAATTGAAAATGCCCCACTGAAATTCGGGCAAGCCTCGGGATACAAATAAATATTGACAAGATAGATTTTACCAAATGTCTGTCCATAAACTCTGGATGCTTGGTATGCCACTTTAGTCAGATATCTTGGTGTCCATATCTCCCTATAGAAACTGTCATCTCCCTCACCTATGACACTCTAGGTTTGGATTCTCTTTCCATATTTAGAAAATGGAACAGACTGCATTTAGGCCTAAGAGAGTAGATGTAACTTTATTAAAATGATCTTCTTAGCTCAGAATCTCTACCTGTTTAGGTCCATTCCTTCGTGTCTTTGTAAGAGCTTTTTTACAAAAGTAGAAGCTAGTTGGTAGAGATTTATCTGGCAATACAAGATACCTTGACGTGCCATATGCTATCAACAGCATCCCGATAGCGAGGAAGGCGTTGCACTTTCATCGCTTTGGGTTTATGATATTTCTTCATTTGTTTTAAGACTCACAGAAGTGGTTGGTTCCATCAATATACATCTCCTGGGTATATTCCCTACCTGTCGTTGTTTTTGAATGATAGATTTTTAAGCTGTTGGAGGGATCTCTATGCTCGACCCCGGGTCAGCTCCATAAAGATGGAATCCTTCAGCCATTCCTTGAAGTAAGTAAAAAAATACGGGATTCCCAAAACAGGATTTTTCCGTTACTTACAGTTAAGAGATCAATTCGGCTCTTAATGAGTTTTTGTAAAGCTTTGTTAAAGTATTGGGGTGCAGTTCTATACATATTTTTTAGCAAATTATGGTGAACCCGAGAGACACAATAAATAAATTTGACAATCTGGCACGTAAGGGATCACTTATTCTCTGTAGTGGAGTCTCATATCCCAAAATAACATGGACTAATCAACTGATGCAAACCTTAATATCTCCCAACTTAAGGGTCATTTTTAACAAATTTCTTATACGCTGTACAAATTGCTCAAATGGGGTCTTGGGGAGACTTCAGACTGTTTCAGTTGTAAAAAAATCTTTAATAGATACTACACATATTTTTGCAGCCTGTGTTATTATCATTCCATATTGGTAAGTGGACATAATCTCGACTTTTTAATGTCGACATACATTAATATCGAGTTTAGTATATCGACAGTACTAAATATCGATGTAATGTATATCGATGTTGAAAATATTGTTTTTAGTGTTGTAAAAAATATCGAAGTTTGAAATGTCGACTGTTAAAATATCGTTATGTCAAAATATCGTTATAGTATTTTTTATTATGTTTAAAGTTTGTTTTTGGTATAATATTAGTTAATTAATATTATATAAATTATAATTTGTATTTTAATTTTTTGGAGCAGTATGTTGGGTTTATAGGGGATAAGGGAAGGGAGTGTTTTAAAAAAACAGATTAAATTTTTGTAATAAATTTGAAATTTATAAATGTAAGTTAAAAATCTTTTTTAGGAGCGGGATGTTGGGTTTATAGGGGATAAGGGTGGGGAGTGTTTTAAAAAAATTGAATTTCAATTTTAAAAAATACGAAATTTGTAAAATTAAATTAAAAAGTTGTTTTAGGAGCATGATGTTGGGTTTATAGGGGATATGGGTGGGGAGTCTTTTAAAAAAAATTATTTACATTTTTAAATAAATTCAAAATTATAATTTTAATTTATAATTGTAGTTTTAGGAGTGGGATGTTGGGTTTATAGGGGATAAGGGTGGTTATTGATTTCGAATTTTAAAGAAATTTGAAATCTATAAATATAATTAAAAATTGTTGTTTTAGGAATGGGATGTTGGGTTTATAGGGGATAAGGGTGGGGAGTGTTTTAAAATATTTTCGAAATTGTTAAAAATTAAAAAATTAATTTTAAATTTCGAATATAATTTTATAATGATTGTTTTTATTTTGAATGAAGGTGTGTAATTTCGTATAAATTTTGTTAAATTAATTTTTTTCAATTATTTGTAAAATATTGTGTTGAGTGGATACATTAAATACTTTTTTATTTTAACATGGATTTTTATTAATTATTAATATTTAATAATTAAATTATATTTGAGTTTCATAATTAAGAGATATTATTTGTGTGTTATAATAATTATATATTAGAAATTGTTAACAATATTTAATATTTTTGTAGAAATTAAAAAACTAACAATTATAATAATATGTTTGAAATATTATATTTGAAAATATTTATTATGTATAATAATTAAAATAATGAATACATTTTAGGGGAAATATAGTAATTTTTCACATTTATTATTGTTTTTACAATTTTTGAGAATTACATTTCATGTGTATTAGATTTTTAAAATATTCTGAGTAATCAAATTAAATCTTGTGAAATTTTAAAATAGAGAATATTAAAGGAAATATGTTTTATGTATAGTATATTCCATGATGTGATATGAATTAGAATGGGAATTGTAAATTATATATGTTTAGTGTCCAGCAACTTTTTTATTTCAATACTAACTGGAGTGGGAATAGTAAATTAATTAGATTTACTGTCCAGCACCTTCCTTGATTTAATACTAACTGCAGTGGGAATAGTAAATTATATAGGTTTAGTGTCCAGCCCCTTCCCTGAATTAATACTAACTGGAGTGGGAATAGTAAATTAATTGTGTTTAGTGTCCAGCACCTACCTTGATTTAAAACTAACTGGAGTGGGAATAGTAAATTAATTATGTTTAGTGTCCAGCACCATTTTTAATTTAATAGTGACTGGAGTGGGAACAGTAAATTAATAATGTTTAGTGTCCAGCTTCTTTTTTATTTAATGTTAACTGGAGTGGGAATAGTAAATTAATTATGTTTAGTGTCCAGCAACTTTTTTAATTTAATGCTAACTGGAGTGGGAATAGTAAATTAATTATGTTTAGTGTCCAGCATCTTCCCTGATTAAATACTAACTTGAGTGGGAATAGTTAATTATATAGGTTTAATGTCCAGCACCTTCCTTGATTTAATAGTAACAGGAGTGGGAATAGTAATTTATATAGGTTTAGGGGCCGATTCCGATCTGGGTCAGAAAGCTCTCCGACCGAGCCGGATCCGGAGAGATTTCCGACCGAGCCGGACTCCCCCAGTCCGACCGAGCGAGTACGATGCGGCCGTATGCTGCCCGACTCGATTCGGTCGGACTCCCATTGAAGTCAATGGGAGCCGGTCATACAATGCGTATACGGGCTCCCATTGACTGAATGGGCATGTCGCGAACAGGGGGGCCCTCTACAGTGGGTACGCGTCAGTGCGACTCGCACCGTACATGCATGTGTAGGGGGGACCCATGGGTCCCCCCTGTGTTCGACTCGTGCAGCTACGCGTGCAAGTCCGGCTCCGGGTGCTTTTGCGAGCCGGACGCTCTGACTCGATCCGGCCGTCCGACGCGTGCATCGTACTCGCTCGGTCGGGAAACGTCTCCATTGCGTGGTGCGAGCCGTGTCCGTACGAGTCGGTCGGAGCGGTTCGGACCCGTATAACGAGTCGGTCGGCGATTTCGCGTGCGCTCGCATCGTACTTGCTCGCTGGGACGACTGTACGAATCGGTCGGAAAAAAGGCCTCCGAATCGTATCCGGTAAAGCCGAATCCGATTCGGAGCCCTACCGGCCGAGATCGGAATCGGGCCCTTAGTGTCCAGCACCTTCTCTGACTTAATACTAACTGGAGTGGGAATAGTAAATTATATAGGTTTAATGTCCAGCACCTTCACTGACTTAATACTAACTGGAGTGGGAATAGTAAATTATATAGGTTTAGTGTCCGGCACATTCCCTGATTTAATATTAACTGGAGTGTGAATAGTAAATTATATAGGTTTAGGGGCCGAATCCGATCTGGGTCAGAAAACTCTCCGACCGCCTGCAGTCCGACCGAGCGAGTACGATGCGGCCGCATGCTGCCAGACTCGATTTGGTCGGACTCCCATTGAAGTCAATGGGAGCCGGTCGTACGACGCGTACATGGGCTCCCAGTGACTCAATGGGTACGTCGCAAACAAGTGCGCCCTCTACAGTGTGTATGCGTCGGTGCAACTCGCACAGTACATGCATGTTTAGGGGGGACCCTTGGGTCCCCCCTGTGTTTGACTCGTACGGCTACGGGTGCAGGGGGGGCTGGCATGGACCCCCCAAGTCCGGCTCCGGGAGCTTTTTCGAGCCGGACGCTCCGACTCGATCCGGCTGTCCGACACGTCCATCGTACTCGCTCGGTCAGATAACATCTCCATTGCGCACCACGAATCGAGTGCGAACGAGTCGGACGGAGCGGTTCTGACCCGGAAACGAGTCGGTCGGCGATTTCTCATTCACTCGCATCGTACTTGCTCGCTCGGACGACTGTACGAATCGGTCGGAAACAAAGCCTCCGACTCGGATAGGTTTAAGGGTCGAATTGGCTTTACCGGATCCGAGTCGGAGGCTTTGTTTCCGACCGATTCGTACAGTCGTCCGAGCGAGCAAGTACGATGCGAGTGAACGCGAAATTGCCGACCGACTCGTTTCCGGGTCTGAACCGCTCTGTCCGACTCGTTCGCACTCGATTCGTGGCGCGCAATGGAGACGTTTTACGACCGAGCCAGTACGATGCACGATCCGGACAGCCGGATCGAGTCGGAGCCTCTGACACAATAAAGCTCCCGGACGCGGACTTCGGGGGTCCGTGCCGGACCCCCCTTCACCCATAGCCATACGAGTCGGACACAGGGGGGACCCATGGGTCCCCCCTATACATGCGTGTACGGTGCGGATGGCACCAACGCGTACCCACTACAGGGGGCCCCCTTGTGCGCAATGTACCCATTGAGTCAATGGGAGCCCATGTACACATCGTACGACCGGCTCCCATTGACTTCAATGGGAGTCCGACCGAACCGAGTCCGGCAGCATACGGCCGCATCGTACTCGTTTGGTCGGACTGCAGGGGGCCGGCTCGGTCGGAAAACAATCCGGATCCGGATCGGTCGGAGAGCTTTCCGACCCAGATCGGAATCGGCCCCTTAGTGTCCAGCACCTTCTCTGACTTAATACTAACTGGAGTGGGAATAGTAAATTATATTGGTTCAATGTCCAGCACCTTCACTGACTTAGGGGGTGATTAGGATGGCGTAACAATCGCCACCGCCGTGCCGGCAGTGGTGGCCGTCACGCCATCGTAACCTGAATTACCCACCGCCATATTACGATGGCGGTGGGTATCGCGGCGGATGGAAAGTCCGTCCGCTGCTTTTCCGCCGGTCGGCAATTGTTACGATTGCCGGCCGGGTGGAGCAGGGGCACAAATATGGTGGCGATGCCTAGCAGGCACCGCCATCCATATTATGATGTGTGTCATGTCAGGCTGGTGGTGATTTGCTTTGGGGGCCCGTTGTGGGCACCCGGGTGGGTAGGGGGGTGCACTTGGGGGGTACCCATGGTACCCCCCTGCATGTCCATGCACAAGGTGGCAGGCACCGCACGGTGCCTGCCACGTTGTGCATGGGAATGCACAACATGGCATTCTACCATTGCGGCGAGCACCCACTGCAATGTTAAACAGCCAGATGTGACCACCGCAGTGGCAGTCGCATCATAATTTGGGTGGCGGGACCGCCGCATGGCAGGCGGGTGGTCCCGTTACCACTAGGATGGCGGGCGGACTCATCCTAATCACCCCCTTAATACTAACTGGAGTGGGAATAGTAAATTATATAGGTTTAGTGTCTGGCACTTTCCCTGAATTAATATTAACTGGAGTGGGAATAGTAAATTATATAGGTTTAGTGTCCCGCACATTCCCTGACTTAATACTAACTTGAGTGGGAATAGTAAAATATATAGGTTTAGTGTTCAGCACTTTCCCTGAATTAATACTAACTGGAGTGGGAATAGTAAATTATATAGGTTTAGGGGCCGATTCCGATCTCGGCCGGTAGGGCTCCGAATCGGATTCGGCTTTACCGGATCCGATTCGGAGGCCTTTTTTCCGACCGATTCGTACAGTCGTCCAAGCGAGCAAGTACGATGCGAGCGCATGCGAAATCGCCGACCGACTCGTTCCCGGGTCCGAGCCGCTCCGACCGACTCGTACGGACACGGCTCGCACCACGCAATGGACGGCCGGATAGAGTCGGAGCATCCGGCTCGCAAAACCACCCGGAGCCAGACTTGGGGGGTCCGTGTCGGACCCCCCTGCATGCGTAGCCGCACAAGTCGAACACAGGGGGGACCCAAGAGTCCCCCCTACACATGCATGTATGGTGCGAGTCGCACTGACGCGTACCCACTGTAGGGGGCCCCCCTGTTCGCGACATGCCCATTCAGTCAATGGGAGCCCGTGTATGTGTTGTACGACCGGCTCCCATTGACTTCAATGGGAGTCCGACCGAATCGAGTCGGGCAGCATACGGCCGCATAGTACTCGCTCGGTCGGACTGGGGGAGTCCGGCTCGGTCGGAAATCTCTCCGGATCCGGCTCGGTCAGAGAGCTTTCCGACCCAGATCGGAATCGGCCCCTTAGTGTCCAGTACCTTCCCTGATTTATTACTAACTGGAGTGGGAATAGTAAATTATATAGGTTTAGTGTCCAGCACCTTTCCGGACTTAATACTAACTGGAGTGGGAATAGTAAATTAATTATGTGTAGTATCCAGCACTTTCTATGACTTAATACTAACTAGAGTGGGAATAGTAAATTATATAGGTTTAGGGGCCGATTCCGATTCGGGCCGGAAAACGTACCGACCGACTCGGTATGGGAATTTAGTCCGACTGACACGTACCGGTGCCATCCGACCCGCGTAGTACGATGAAATGCATGTGAATCACGACCGACTCGTACGGAACACAAAACGAACGACCGACCCGGACGGAAACAAGCTATCCGGCCGGGAAACCACGCGATTCGAACCGACCGACACGCACCAGGAATCAACACGAACAAAACGTACCCGCGAACTCCGACCCGCGCAGTACGATGCACTGCGTGCAAAACCAGACCGACTCGCAAGGAGCTCAAGCCGTACGACCGACACGCATACAAAAACCAGCCGAAACAACACAAAACTCCGCGACCGACTCGTACGCCACACATGAAACCTAGCTGAAACACAGCGGGAACGAGTCGGAGAAGATCGCACGAGACAACTGCAGTGTCCTACTCGGTCAGAAGAACGTCTCCTACATGCACAAAAAATACAAAGGAAAAAATACAAAAAAAAGGGCCAAACAAACAATCACAAAGAAATAAATACAGGGGGGGAAAAAAATGGAACAAGGACACACCCCCAACTCCACCTATATAAAGGCCACAAATCCCTACCATGATCCTTTGCAAATTCCACTGACCTGCCAGCACAGAACACCATCAGGCAGCAACCACAGACACACTCACAGCTCATCCATCACACAAGCCACACACCATTAGCACCTCAACAAATAGCACCCTCACACACACCCAGCAAAACCTACACTCACCCACCCTCACTTGCACACTCACACACACATCAATCACCACCACCACCCATCACCATGCCCCCAAAGAAGAATCCAAAGTTCCTAGATAGTGAATTGGAAGTCCTGGTAGACGAGATCCTGAGGGTAGAGCCACAGTTGTTTGGCACATTGGTCCAAAAGACCCCCATGGCGCAGAAAACCAAGATGTGGGAGAGGATCGTCAACAGGGTGAACGCACAATCACCATGTTTGCGCACAAAGGAAGACATCCAGAACCGGTGGTATGATGTGCGCAGGAGGGTCAGGGACCTACTGAAGAAGGATTACCTCCTGAGTCAGCACACCGGCAGTGGCCCTCCTGCCAAACCAGTATACCTCAGGCTCTGGGAGGAGAAGGTTCGGGCCATCCTACTACCAGTGAGCGTATATGGACTAACAAACATCCCAGAGCCTGGTGAGTACACAACTAATATACACAATATGGTGTGACAATACACACACATCACTGTCAAGGGGATAGTCAAACCATGCACCCTTAGCAAATCCACAGCAACCAAAAGATAATCATCCCAAGATGTGAATGCTAGTCAGACAAACACAATACCTGCCATCTCATAGTGACATGTAACTGTGTCATGACATGTACAAACCTAACAACAAATACAGCAAGGCAGTGGCACAAATATAACCAACAAACACAGTCAGATATTTTGCCACCACTAGAACACCACCTCACAGGGAAGCTCACTGAAAGGAAGGAATTCTGTGTATGCTGGTGAAGTCAGTGTAGCCAATAGCATGATGGGAATTGTAGTCACAGATATTGGTCACCCTCACAATTGGCCCATCAACACCACCCTGAACCATGCTCACATCACAGGGAGTGGAAAAGGACTGACAAGATGGCTGACACTGGGTACTGCTGTGGGGAGCACAAGGCCCTGCTGGGAACTGTGCACCAACCAACAGCAGGACACCACTGACTGACATCCTGAAAGACAACTTGCACTCCCTGCAATGGAAGCACCTTCCATGGTGGAATATCTGGCTGGGTGGGAAGGAGGACTCACAGCACTGACCATAGTTACAAGCAGTCCTCCTCACACACCCCCTCAACACTAACTCCACATAACCCACCTGGGAGAATGCAATGCCTCACACTCTAATTGAAGATCCCACAAAGAACCACCACCCTGGGTTATGCTGTGTGAAGCACAGGGACACTCTTGGGACTTGTAGCCAAACAACCGCCAGGACAACACTGTCAGCCATCCTGACAGCACAGGCATACTACCCCACAGGGAAGCAGAGTCAAAAGGAAGGAAGTATGGGCATGCTGGGAAGGGGGGTGTAGGCAATAGCATGATGGGAGATGTAGTCACAGCTCAACATCCCCCACCCACATGGCCCAGCAAGCTAGCACTGAAGCATGCACACTTCACCGGGAGTGAAAAGCCACTTCAAAGATGACTGATACTGGCCTCAGCTGTGGGGAGCACAAGGCCCTGCTGGGAACTGTGCAACAACCAACAGCAGGACACCACTGACTGACATCCTGAAAGCCAACTTGCACTCCCTGCAATGGAAGCACGTTCCATGATGGGATATCTGGCTGGGTGGGAAGGAGGACTGACAGCACTGACCATAGTTACAAGCAGTTCTCCTCACACACCCCCTCAACACTAACTCCACATAACCCACCTGGGAGAATGCAATGCCTCACACTCTAATTGAAGATCCCACAAAGAACCACCACCCTGGTTATGCTGTGTGAAGCACAGGGACACTCTTGGGACTTGTAGCCAAACAACCGCCAGGACAACACTGTCAGCCATCCTGTCAGCACAGGCACACTACCCCACAGGGAAGCAGAGTCAGAAGGAAGTATGGGCATGCTGGGAAGGGTGGTGTAGGCAATAGCATGATGGGAGTGGTAGTCACAGCTCAACATCCCCCACCCACATGGCCCAGCAAGCTAGCACTGAAGCATGCACACCTCACAGGGGGTGAAAAGCCACATCAAAGATGTCTGACAATGGTGCTCTGTTGTGTGGAGTACCAGCCCCTGCTTGGACCTGTGCACCAACCAAGAGCAGGACACCACTGAATGACATCCTGAGAGTCAACCTGAACACACTGTAAGGGTGGCATGCTTCATGGTGGGATAACTGGGCTGGTGGGAGAAGGAGGGCCGGATGTTCACCAAATACAACCAATGCTGGCCATGCACACACCTCAACATTCACATTGAAAAGCCTCAGGTTTGCCGGACAATGTGCTACACCAATATCAAACTCTTACTGTTACAACTTAGGACAATGCAATGTACAGGCCCGCATCCAGAGGTACAGTCACAACTGTCAGGTGTGTGATCCATTGATGCCTGTAGAAATATAACATACATTGTGTGTCTCTTCCAAAAACAGGTGATGATGGGGACACAGCAGCAGGCGAGGAGGAGTCCCTGTCCCAGGCTCCGGGGACACTGAGCTCACTGGTGTGGAACAGCCTCTGCACTCCTCGGATGGTGAAGACCTACCTGGCCCCTCCGGTGCGAGTCATCATGCAGCACCAGCAGGACCAACATCTGCACCCCCTGCACCCACCCCTCCAACAACTGCCAACACACAGACCACCCCCGCCGACACGGACAGACCAAGGACCACCAATGACAACAGCACAGGGACCCTGGACCAACGTCGAGCTACGGACAACGACCCCAGTAACAACCCTCAAGGGGGCCTAGGGTCACCTGGGCGTGCCACCGCAGGTCCCGCACGTGTCGCCAGGGGTGGTGGGAGGGGTGGTAGGCAGAGGTTGCTGTTTGCAGAGGGGTCTGGACTGCATGATGACCCACAACTGGCACGCATTGCTGATGCATACCAGAATAGCACCGGAGAGGTCAGCCAGGTAGTGGGGATCCTCAAGGACATCCAACAGCAGCAGGCTGCCCATCATGCCCACTTGGACTCACACATGTCCCGTGTGGAGACACACATGTCTCGCATGGAGTCCAAGTGGGACACATGGCAAGAACTGACAGCGGTGCATAGGGACATATTGACATGCCTCCGCCAGATTAGCACCAACATGGCCACACCTCCCTGTGTGCCCACAACATCTGGTGCTGCAACAACTGCAACTGCCACAGGGAGGGAGGAGGACTCTGGCGGAGAGTCCCCTGCACCGCAGCAGCCTGCACGTGAGGGTCCCCTCAAAGAAGAGGGGTCGTCCGAGGAAGGAAAACTGAGAGGTTGATGACCATGTACATCCCCCAGGAAGCCAACACCTGTTCTGGAAAGTCTCCTTTGTGTGCAAACTGTTCACCCTGTAGAATGCAACACAACTCTCCCACATGACATGGGGAGTCTAAGTTGGACTAATGTATCAGATGACTGTGGACTTCACTCAGGACATTTCTGCTACCAAGACTTCCAACTCATCTGGGAACTTCGGATCACAATCCCAATGTACAGCACCCACCATCCTGTGCACTATACTCACACATGTCTGTAAATAAAATCACTACTACACCATACTTGCCTCTGTTGTGATTCCAACGTGGTTACTGTCATGGGGATGATGATCTGCTAAATTACACTGTCTATGCTAACTGCAACAGCAAGTACAACACTGTCATGTGAGTCATGGTGACGTGACACATATGAGGG
The DNA here is from genome assembly GCA_963921515.1 of Calotriton arnoldi. NCBI lineage: Eukaryota > Metazoa > Chordata > Amphibia > Caudata > Salamandridae > Calotriton > Calotriton arnoldi. The sequence continues at coordinate 268,624 of CAWUFW010003043.1, read as the reverse complement.
AGACACACCACTAGGGCTACACAACACAGAGACACCAGGGCCATCGGACTCTTCGCCTACACTGATGTTGCCAGGAAATACTGTGGAATTCACAGACACCACACCTATTCACAGTCTGTGTCAACTAGCCCACAGGTGCAGCAAGCAAATGTCAGTCAGATGTGTGACCACAGACAACGCACATCCCAAAGTGAAGCACAGGTTTATTACACATTTGCAACATGTTGTTTCCACTACAAATGCAAGGTAATCCCACGTGGCTGTGGCCACAAAGTCAAAAAGTGCAGAAGATAGAAAGTCCAGGGGTGTGTGGCACATCACCTGTAGGGAAACGACTGCTGCCACCCTGAAAGCGGAATCATGGAGTCGGGGGACCCAAGTTGACCAAACAACTCTGTAAGCACCCTGTGAAGGTCAGACATGACACACAGTCAAAACCACTGAAGAACAGCACAGAACTGCAATACTCATGCCCAATACATGTCACAAGATAACTACACAAAACCAAGTTAGCATGTCAACACTGTTGGGCAGTACAGACTACCTGCAAGAACACATCGCTGCACGCATCCAGTCAAGTAGCACATGGCCACACTCAAACAGCACCAGAGCACCACCCACACATATCATGCAAACTCACATCATTGACATGACATCTCTGGATACTCACATTCAGCTGAAGAAGTTGGTGATGAGCTGTGTGCGGACATCACCCTCATCATCATCATCATCACTGGCATCGTGGCCCAGGCCAGGATCCTCCACAGGTGGCGGACGTTGGTCATCGTCATCCAGGATGAGAGGCAACTCCTTCCGCACTGCCAGGTTGTGTAGCATGCAGCAGACAATGACAATCTTGCACACCTTTGCTGGGGCATATGGGAGGGCCCCTCCTGTCTTGTCCAGGCAGCGGAAGCGGCTCTTCAGGAGACCAAAGGTCCGCTCGATCACTCTCCTGGTCTGACCATGTGCCTCATTGTAACGCATCTGGGCTGGTGTCACAGGGTTCCTGAGGGGTGTCAGCAACCACGGCATGTTGGGGTATCCAGAGTCACCTACAGACAGACAATTGCACATTAGCTGAGTTGGAAAAGTGGGCGGAATACAACATAGCAGAACACACACAATGGTACAAAGTCAGTACACACCGACAAGACAGGCACGCTGGTTTTGCATCTGTAACATCATCCTCGGGATGCGACTACTCCTCATCACGTAGGCATGGTGTGCAGAACCAGGGAAACGGGCACACACATGTGTGATGGTCATATCTGCAAGACATACCACCAGAGCATTGATCGAATGGTAATGTTTACGGTTCCGGTATGCCTGCTCATGTGCCTGTGGTGGTGCCAAAGCCACATGTGTCCCATCAATGGAGCCAATGACATGTGGCATCCTCCCCAGGGCATAGAAGTCACTCTTGACGTCAGTGAGTTGTTGACGTGTTGGGAAATAGATGTACTGGTTCAGGCATCTCAACATTGCCTCCAAAACATCGCGTAGCACACGGCTGAACATAGTCTGTGACATCCCACCAGCAGTCGCCACAGTGTGTTGAAAGGTACCGGTGGCAAAGAAGTGTAGGGCTGCCATCACCTTCACCTTGGGGGTCAGCGCTGTAGGGTACGGCCGGCCAGGTTGCAAATGTGGGGCCAAGCGCACTGCCAAATCCACAATCAGCTGCCTGGTGAAGAGGTACCGTCGGATGCTGTCATGTTCCACCATCGTTGCCAGGTCAGGGAATGGTCTATGGACAGCTGGAGCACTGCAGTGCATAGGTGAAGAAAGAAAGATTGTCAGTCACCCCACATATGTGCCATTCACCATACTCAATTTCACATGATACATCATTACGAGACACAAGTACTTGATATGTGTGCCGTTCTGTTTGGACATATATGGCACCTACATGGACATCATCTAACATCTCAGTTCAACATGTGTTGATAACAGGTTCCAGGGTGTGCTATGGGAAACCATTAGGCTGTGTCACAGTACCCATTTACTGCTGTCACGTTCTACACACACACCACAGTGACATGTCTGGACAGATGCGCCACAGGCATCACAGCTCATTGCCAGGTAGATTCCCAGGGACCCTGTCTTGCCACATGGACACTGGCATGACATGGCGTATCATGTACACGTCAGAAAAACAAACATGACTCCCACAGGTAGTGGCCCCTGTTGCCTCTGCAGGACAGACATGGACGTCTGTGACACACACACACACACAACATCAAAGTCCATGCACAAACAACGTGGATGTGGAGACTGTCTCCCATTGTGCACATGGAGTCAGAGACATCGGAAACACAACATGCACACAGACTGTGGAGGGCCATCACTATTGTGGCAATGGGTCACCCTGTGACTTACATGCCTTCACACATGTGAGCCTGGGGGTATGTGACATGTCATACACATACACAACCTGGAAATGTGACCATGCCACATGCTCCAAAATGAACAGTTGCACATCACAGTGGTCAGGTGCACAACACACAAAGGATCCTGTCCCCATGAACACGTGCACAGCCTGGGTGTGGCTGCCCCCAAGTGCCACCCCAAAAACCACATGTTTACCCCCATACACAGAAAAGGTAATGCAGCCTTTCATGCCTTAGATACAGTGTGGACTGGGTGTGGTGTTGTAGGTGTGCTCCTGAGTCCCTGGAAAGTATATGTGGCTGGCATACGTTCACCAGTGACAAGCATGGTGACATATGCGTGTGGCCTGTACAGGGACGCGTTGTACAGCAATGGACCGATCGGTGTGCCCGCACGGCCCATTGCATCTGTTGTGAGCGGATACGCGTTGTATACCGGGATACGCGTTGTACAGCAATGGACCGATCAGTGTGCCCGCACGGCCCATTGCATCTGTTGTGAGCGGGTACGCATTGTATCCCGGGATACGCGTTGTACAGCAATGGACCGATTGGTGTGCCCGCACGGCCTATTGCATCTGTTGTGAGTGGGTACGCGTTGTATCCCGGGATACGCATTGTACAGCAATGGACCGATCGGTGTGCCCGCACGGCCCATTGCATCTGTTTTGAGCCGGTGCAGCGTTGTATCCCGGGATACGCGTTGTACAGCAATGGACCGATCAGTGTGCCCGCACGGCCCATTGCATCTGATGTGAGCGGGTACGCGTTGTACAGCAATGGACCGATCGGTGTGCCCGCACGGCCCATTGCATCTGTTGTGAGCGGGTACGCGTTGTATCCCGGGATACGCGTTGTACAACAATGGACCGATCGGTGTGCCCGCACGGCCCATTGCATCTGATGTGAGCGGGTACACGTTGTACAGCAATGGACCGATCGGTGTGCCCGCACGGCCCATTGCATCTGTTGTGAGCGGGTACGCGTTGTATCCCGGGATACGCGTTGTACAGCAATGGACCGATCGGTGTGCCCGCACGGCCCATTGCATCTGATGTTAGCGGGTACGCGTTGTACAGCAATGGACCGATCGGTGTGCCCGCACAGCCCATTGCATCTGATGTGAGCGGGTACGCGTTGTACAGCAATGGACCGATCGGTGTGCCCGCACGGCCCATTGCATCTGTTGTGAGCGGGTACGTGTTGTATCCCGGGATACGCGTTGTACAGCAATGGACCGATCGGTGTGCCCGCACGGCCCATTGCATCTGATGTGAGCGGGTACGCGTTGTACAGCAATGGACCGATCGGTGTGCCCGCACGGCCCATTGCATCTGATGTGAGCGGGTACGCGTTGTACAGCAATGGACCGATCGGTGTGCCCGCACGGCCCATTGCATCTGTTGTGAGCGGGTACGCGTTGTATCCCGGGATACGCGTTGTACAGCAATGGACCGATCGGTGTGCCCGCACGGCCCATTGCATCTGATGTGAGCGGGTACACGTTGTACAGCAATGGACCGATCGGTGTGCCCGCACGGCCCATTGCATCTGTTGTGAGCGGGTACGCGTTGTATCCCGGGATACGCGTTGTACAGCAATGGACCGATTGGTGTGCCCGCACGGCCTATTGCATCTGTTGTGAGTGGGTACGCGTTGTATCCCGGGATACGCGTTGTACAGCAATGGACCGATCGGTGTGCCCGCACGGCCCATTGCATCTGTTTTGAGCGGGTACGCGTTGTATCCCGGGATACGCGTTGTACAGCAATGGACCGATCAGTGTGCCCGCACGGCCCATTGCATCTGATGTGAGCGGGTACGCGTTGTACAGCAATGGACCGATCGGTGTGCCCGCACGGCCCATTGCATCTGTTGTGAGCGGGTACGCGTTGTATCCCGGGATACGCGTTGTACAACAATGGACCGATCGGTGTGCCCGCACGGCCCATTGCATCTGATGTGAGCGGGTACACGCGTTGTACAGCAATGGACCGATCGGTGTGCCCGCACGGCCCATTGCATCTGTTGTGAGCGGGTACGCGTTGTATCCCGGGATACGCGTTGTACAGCAATGGACCGATCGGTGTGCCCGCACGGCCCATTGCATCTGATGTTAGCGGGTACGCGTTGTACAGCAATGGACCGATCGGTGTGCCCGCACAGCCCATTGCATCTGATGTGAGCGAGTACGCGTTGTACAGCAATGGACCGATCGGTGTGCCCGCACGGCCCATTGCATCTGTTGTGAGCGGGTACGCGTTGTATCCCGGGATACGCGTTGTACAGCAATGGACCGATCGGTGTGCCCGCACGGCCCATTGCATCTGATGTGAGCGGGTGCAGCGTTGTACAGCAATGGACCGATCGGTGTGCCCGCACGGCCCATTGCATCTGATGTGAGCGGGTACGCGTTGTACAGCAATGGACCGATCGGTGTGCCCGCACGGCCCATTGCATCTGTTGTGAGCGGGTACGCGTTGTATCCCGGGATACGCGTTGTACAGCAATGGACCGATCGGTGTGCCCGCACGGCCCATTGCATCTGATGTGAGCGGGTACACGTTGTACAGCAATGGACCGATCGGTGTGCCCGCACGGCCCATTGCATCTGATGTGAGCGGTACGCGTTGTACAGCAATGGACCGATCGGTGTGCCCGCACGGCCCATTGCATCTGTTGTGAGCGGGTACGCGTTGTATCCTGGGAAATGCGTTGTACAGCAATGGACCGATCGGTGTGCCCGTACGGCCCATTGCATCTGATGTGAGCGGGTACGCATTGTACAACAATGGACCGATCGGTGTGCCCGCACGGCCCATTGCATCTGTTGTGAGCGGGTACGCATTGTATCCCGGGATACGCGTTGTACAGCAATGGACCGATCGGTGTGCCCGCACGGCCCATTGCATCTGTTGTGAGCGGGTACGCGTTGTATCCCGGGATACGCGTTGTACAGCAATGGACCGATCGGTGTGCCCGCCCGGCCCATTGCATCTGTTGTGAGCGGGTACGCGTTGTATCCCGGAATACGCGTTGAGCAGCAATGGACCGAACGGTGAGCACGCATTGGCTGGAGCCTGGCATGGCAACGGACGCGTTTTCGAAGCTTCAACGAGTCTGATGCAGTGAATTCAGTTGGCCAGCCACAACAATGTTGCAAATTCATGGGTGTCATGAAGTTGAAGTTTTGAAGGATGCTGTGGGCGTGTATTAGTGCTGCTATTCCATGGATTGGTCAGATTCAGAAGATGCAAATGACTTGGACCTATCACTTTAGACACATGGGACAGTATCTGCCTCTGCAGCACACATATAATGCTGGCTGTTCCCCTGAGGGCTCACTTGCCTGCACTACATGCTCTAGGACGACATCTGCCACCAACACTGCTGCTGTCTCTGCATCCTCTGGCTACTGCAATGGCACGTACGGTGGAGAGAGCCCCAGCGTTCAGCCTTGAGGAGAACAAGGCCCTGCTGGACAACCTCCTTCCACAGTACAGCAAGCTGTATGGGACACCAGGGGAGCAGGTGAGTGTGCTGTCCACTGCCTTACTAATTGTGCATGTTGTCTGACTAGCAAGACTTCCAATGTGCACACCACTGGCTAGCATGCTCACTGAGTAGTTCTCACCCCCCCAAAGTGTGTAGTCACATGCACTGAACAGGTACAGTGCAGTAACAGTGCATTCCAACAAGGTTTACTTCCCATGCAATGACACCATGTAGTAACTGCTGGCAAACTGTTCATAGCCATCGTTGCACTGCCTGTGTACATCATATGCCCCTGTGATTGAGACATGTATATCCGACTGTGTGATGCACGGATATGTTGCATGTGTAGTAATGGCCTTTTCACTTTGTCATCCTCACAGGTTGATGCCCACCGTAAGCAGGAAATCTGGCTGACCATCGCCCGGGAAGTAAGATCCGTGGGGGTCTACAAGCGCCGGATCCGCAACTGCCAGAAGAGGTGGCAGGACCTTCGTGGCTAGACCCGGAGGATCGCAAGGGTCCAGCTGAAGCTGTCGCCTCCTCGCAGGAGGGGTGGACACCGGACCCTGACCCCCCCACATGCTCCGGATCCTGGTGGTGGTATTCCCTGACCTGGATGGGCAGCTGAAGGACAGACAGCAGCAAGGAGGGGTGAGTCCATGACTGCACTGTGAACTCTGTCTGACATGCTATGTGCCCTCCTCTGGCCTGGTTAAACTTCCACAGTACATCAGTCTTGTGGTCCAGGACCCAAGTCCCTCAATTGTGACATGCCCACTCCTCATCTGATACGCAGGTGTGGTCCTTACGGTCAGGAAATTGTGTCACTTGGGTACAGGGTCCTTGCATTTTGCTTTGCTCAAGGTGGGGGACAGCTTTTGTTCCCGTGACTTTGTGGTGGGCTTCATGGGTGGGTCGATTGCTCACACAATGCCTAAGTTGTGAAATGTATTCTGGGTGTAACTTTGATATGTGGTCCACTTGCTGATCTGAATCACCACATGTCCCTGGGGTATTTGGCACACCCCCATGCTGCGGGTGGGAACAATGTTTGGGCCTCAGGAGTATGTATGTCATGTGTGTCACACATGCTTAGCCACCTGCCTACTGTCCAGGGCTCATCCCTCTTACAGGTGGAGCTGGACAGTCATGCCTACTCCAGGACATACAATACACTCTGTACTCCCACTCCCGTGTATCAGCTGACATGTTGTGATCAGTGAAATGTTCCCTCAGGTGTCTGCCTCTGTGTCATTGTGCTGTGGCTTCGTTGTCAGGACTACTGGTATGTTTATCGGTTAGGGCTCAGCATGCCATCTGAGATGTGACCATGAGAGACGATACTTCTGTGACTTATAAATGTTTGATCACTTGACTGTGCACACAGGTGTATGCGACTGTGACTTTCAGGCAGCTGTTTTTCATTCACAGCACACTGTGAGGTGCTCAGGTTCTGAGAGTTGTGTTTCATGTCTCCCATATGTCCAATTGGTATGACGTGGCCAAATACGAGTTCAGATGATGTGGTTTGTGGGGGATGGACATGTGCACTTGTCAGTTACATAACTTGCATTCCCCATGTCCTAGGATTGTGACACAGTGCAGACTGTTGTTGGCTGGCTGCCATGGCCATGTGACTGGAGAGAGTGATGTATGACTTTGCACGCATGCATGTGTCATGGCATTAAACTTCCTAAGAGTGATCCTGCAGGGGAGTGACATGTGCAACATGCACCCCATTGTGGCATTGACTATCCGGACATGGGTGCATCATGGTGTCTGGTGCTGGTATGCATCACATGCATTTCTATTTAGACTCTGGCCATCCCTTTATCCGGACACCTGCACTGACTCAGTGGCAAGAGATGTGATGTGTGCATGTTCACATACTTCACAGTGTTCTCTGCAATGTCCAACAACTGTGTAGGTGGTGCATGTGTCCACACTGGGGTATTACCATCAGACAGGCACCAGACAGATGGGTGCAAGGGCAGGAGGGGTGTGAGTTCCATGGTTGACCATCAGACTGACAATTGGCTTCTCCGAATCTGTGTGAGGACTTTTGGCAATGTTCAACTAAGGATGCCAGGGCTTGCTCTGTAATGTGCTGTACTTACTGTGGTGTGTGCGGTCAGTGCAGGTGACTGATGTTTGTCTGTTTCCCTAATTGTTTGCAGATACATCCACGACCACAGGAGGGGACAGCTCCACGGACCAGGAGGAGCTGCAGAGCCAGACTGGGTAGCAGCCGACGAGTGGTCGGAGGGACCCAGTGGCACGGAGGGCGAGGGGAGCCACACCGAGGAGTCCTCAGCACCATCCACCTCAGCTGAGGACCACAGCAGCTCGGAGGATGACTCCCTTGTGGAGGTGGGTGTCAGCAGCCACCACCCCCAGCTAGTCTGTCTGGCCCTGCCACCACCACCACCACCACCACCCTCCCATTGGCTCCGATTCCAGAGGTCCGTGGAGGCTCCTGTGTTCGGGAGCGTGTCTCCTTTGTGCCAGGCACCGCACCCCCTGCCCCTGTGTCCCCTGCTGCCCTGAGTGAGGAGTCTGTGTACCTACTTCGGCAGCTCCATGTAGGGCAGACAGCAATGCTGAGTGTCCTCCATGCACACACCACTCTGTTGACACAGCTGGTGTCGTTCATGGAGGGCATCTCGACGGGTATGTCTGCCCTACAGAGAAGCAATAAGTCCATGGACTCCTCCCTGACGGCAGCAGTGTCCCTCCTCCAACAGTCCCTCACCCCTCCTACTTCTGCCCCATCCACACTTCCTGGCACCCTACCTGTCCAAAGCACATGCACACCTGCACAATCACCCAAACACACATACACGAGCAGCACAGACAAACCCAAAAGAAAGGCAAGACGTGCACACAAGCATACTCAGGGGACTGATACCACACACACAGGGGATGGGGAACAGACACACACACAGGCATCCACAGTCACTCCGCAGTCCTCCAAATCCTCTCCCTCCAAGACCCCTTCCCTTGCCTCACCTGCAACCCCACCTACACAGCAGCTCTTCCTCTGTGACCTCGGCCTCTTCCCCTCCGATCCTGCTGATCCAGCATACCGGGGAAAGAGGAAGTCCACCCACACAGAGGAGAGTGCCCCTTGCCCCCGGACACCCTCCCCCAGGCGCAGGCAGACTGAGGACCCCATTCGGAAGTCACCCCGGACCAGGAAGGGCAAGAGCCCACCACCACCACCATGCAGCTCCACCACCCAGTCTCTCTCCTCCATCCCCCAGGTCACCACTCCACAGGTTCCACCGCCACACCCTGCCCCAGGTTCCCCCACACACCGATACCGCATCCCCAAACTGCTTAGGCCCTCCCCCCTGCCACTTGCTCTTCCACCCCCAAACCAATTGCTCTGCCTGTTTGTGCAACTGGTGTGGAGACAGGGTCCCCCCTCTGTCCTGCCCACCTCATCTGCCCCCCTTCCACTCCCTTGGAGTCATGCACTGCAGTGGAGTCCACAACCACCCCGTCTGACTCGGGCACTGCAGTGGGGACCCAGTCCACTCCATCTGACCGGCCCACTGCAGTGGTTGCAGCACCCACACCATCTGACTTGTGCCCTACAGTGGTGCCGGCCCCCCCTCAGTCAGACACCTCCACTGCAGTTGCCGGTGACACTCCTGCACCCACCACCCCTTCACTGCCTCACTCTGGCATCCCCTGATCCTGTCCCTGCGGTGCCTGGCCTGCCCCTTGTATGCCCCTCCAAGGGGGATGTCCCCTGTCCGTACCAGTGCAGGCAAGCAGTGGGTGACAAGTTGTCACATATCACCCTGTTGGGACTGTGTATTTGGACTGGCCATTGGCCTTAGTTTATTTTGGACTTGAAATTTTAGTTTGACATTTGCTGAATAAAGCCTCTTTTTGTTTAGTTGTGGTTTTTCTTTTGATGTACATGATGTAGATGAGTATCATCATGCATTTGCAGTTGTAATAGTGTTCAGATCAGGTAAATGAAGTGTTGCTGTGATGGACTCCATGTGGTCCATGGGATATGTGTCCTGATGTAGTCTGGTTCTATAGCATCCTTTGCTGCAGTCTGAGGGTGTAATGTTCAGCATTTGACACAGGGATGTACGTTATGCATTTGTTAATTAACATCTTTGTCTTACACTGATGCACATCTGGTGGGCTTACCACTGTTCAATGTTTCTATTTCCCTGACTGTGTGCCCATCTCCACTGTACATGCAGTTTAGCACATCAATGTTGAAGGACTCATCTGTGTATACGGTGCAACTTGCTTGACACGTGTTTTGGGTGTATGCAGATGACTGACGTGACACTCCCGTACCCAGGCTGATGTGAGCAGAGCCTTCAGTGTGTTGTAGTTGTTGACTCACTGACCGAGTGTTCTGCTGACATGTTTGAGTCGTGCACAGACAAGGTTTGGCACAGCGGACCTTCCACAGGAGTGGAGTGCCCTCATGGCAGTTTGTAATCCGGTGACATTGCCTGGGCCCGTGTTGTGTGTTGTGTAAGCATGTCTGTGCGTGTTCCCTTCCCTTTACCTACACAGGCTGTGTCCCTACGGATGTTCCTGTTTGTGATGCTTGCTGAGTTGTTCTGTGTTCATCCAGCATCTTGGACCTGGTTTCTCCGGGATGTGGGTGCATGGCAAACTAATGTTCATCAGGTTGTCATCCCTAGTTGTCTTTGTTGTCAGGGCTGGGGATGTGGGCAAACGCAGATGGGACACAGTCAGGATTCCCCTTGGCACTTGTTGGTTACACAGGTCATGTAATTTACAGTTTCCGCTAGCTTTCAGTGATTGTGACACGTTGTGTGTGTGACTGCTGCCACTCCTCAGGGTCAGAGCTGCAATGTTGGAAGTTGTCTACGTGTGTTCTTTGTGGGTCACCTTGTCTTCTTCATTGGTGTGTGACTATGGCAGGGATCCCATTGATTGGGGTGGATTTCATGTCATGCCCATGTACCGCGTACTGTGCAGTGTGTCAGACATTCACAAGTCTTGTTGACTGGCCATGTGTGATGGGTTTCTGCACCTTAGTTCCCACCACCACCCCTGGGATTGTCATGGGTGCATGTGCAATGTCACCAGTCCATGTGAGCTTCACTGCTGCACATTGGTGGAGATCAAGGTGTGTGGTGTTGAGTGTGTGCAAATGTGAGTTGTTGCACGGCTAGACCCCTACCTCCATATTGGCCTTGGCTGGCAGGCCGTTTTGATTGATTTGTGCTTGTGTAGGTGTGATGGTAGTTTGTTGCTCAGGACACGTGGCTGTGGTTCACAGTGTGAATGACATCTACCTTTGTCATCACAGTGGGATTATCATGCAGGCTAGTGTCACCACAATGTGGGGTCCCTGGGGGTAGTGCTGTGGTGGGTCTGTCTCTTGCTGTGTTAGTTGCTGTTCCTACAAGCTTGTGTGACATGTGTAATTTGGGCTCCCTCTCATCTAACAATGCCTGTTTGCCCACATAGGGGAATCCGATCCATGAGTTACTTTTGTATGGCACTGTATACACATCTGTGTAATTGGAATTCAGGCCTCCTCATGTGTTGTGTGGTTGCCTGGGGACACTGGCACACACCCCCATCACCTGTTGTGTTTGATATGCAGTGTGAGTCTGCCTGTTTGTGTTTGTGCATTTGCACCACTGCATTGGCATATCTTGAGTGTGCCATTGGCTGTATGTTGTTTGGTGGCTTTCCCCTGCTGTCCCTGGGACTCCTAGGTCATCCGTCAGCACAATAATCATGGTTTGTATGTCCCATTGCTGCTATGGTATGGTATCTGTTCACCTGACATCTACAGTCTCCACAGGATATCTACATGTGTGTGTCCATTGGTGCAGATATGTGGGTCTGCATTATGATGGTCACTTATGTCATTGTGTTATTTGTGAATGTTGACAATGTGAGCCCCCATGGGTGATGTTTGAATGCACATGGCCAAAATGATGTTTCATTGGCACTGCACTGTTTGCCTCACCCAATCTATGTTGCTATGGGACACAAGCACTACTATGCCACTGATGTGTTTGTTGTTGTGTGACCAGGAATCATCCATGCAGTTTGCCTTTGGCAGCTTTTACCATGACTACACTTACCTTTTGGTCACTGTGGTGATGGGGCTTTAGGCCCCATTGCCACACTGTTCAAAATATGCTTCAGCTATGGACCCCACACTTACCTTTTGGTCACTGTGGTGATGGGGCTTTAGGCCCCATTGCCACACTGTTCAAAATGTGCATCAGCTATGGACCCCACACTTACCTTTTGGTCACTGTGGTGATGGGGCTTTAGGCTCCATTGCCACACTGTTCAAAATGTGCTTCAGCTATGGACCCCACTCTTACCTTTTGGTCACTGTGGTGATGGGGCTTTAGGCCCCATTGCCACACTGTTCAAAATGTGCTTCAGCTATGGACCCCACACTTACCTTTTGGTCACTGTGGTGATGGGGCTTTAGGCCCCATTGCCACACTGTTCAAAATCTGCTTCAGCTATGGACCCCACACTTACCTTTTGGTCACTGTGGTGATGGGGCTTTAGGCCCCATTGCCACACTGTTCAAAATCTGCTTCAGCTATGGACCCCACACTTACCTTTTGGTCACTGTGGTGATGGGGTATTCGAACCCATTGCCACAGTGGTCATGGTCGGCTTGCATTGTGGAGGCCACACACATTTATGTGTGACACATGTGATGGGGGTCACATTGTATGTTTAATGTCATGTTCAGTGTTGTAGGCATTTGACACAGACTACACACGCTTGTCATGGTGTTGGGGGGATGTCATTTTCAGACATTCCTTATGTGGGAGTATGCTGGTTGTGTCATGCATTACCCGTCCTATGAGTAGGGGTGGTGGTGGTGGTGGCAGGCATCCAGCCCCCCATGAGTGGGGATGGTAGTAGTGACAGGCATCCAGGCCCCCTGAGTAGGGGTGGTGGTAGTGGCAGGCATCCAGGCCCCCCTGAGTAGGGGTGGTGGTAGTGGTAGGCATCCATCCCCCCATGAGTGGGGATGGTAGTAGTGACAGGCATCCAGGCCCCCTGAGTAGGGGTGGTGGTAGTGGCAGGCATCCATCCCCCTAAGGGTGGGGATGGTAGTAGTGACAGGCATCCAGGCCCCCTGAGTAGGGGTGGTGGTAGTGGCAGGCATCCATCCCCCATGAGTGGGGATGGTAGTAGTGACAGGCATCCAGGCCCCCTGAGTAGGGGTGGTGGTAGTGGCAGGCATCCATCCCACTAAGGGAGGGGATGGTAGTAGTGACAGGCATCCAGGCCCCCCTGAGTAGGGGTGGTGTTAGTGGTAGGCATCCATCCCCCTATGAGTGGGGATGGTAGTAGTGACAGGCATCCAGGCCCCCATGAGTAGGGGTGGTGGTAGTGGTAGGCATCCAGGCCCGCCTGAGTAGGGGTGGTGGTAGTGGTAGGCATCCATCCCCCTAAGGGTGGGGATGGTAGCAGTGACAGGCATCCAGCCCCTCATGAGTAGGGGTGGTGGTAGTGGTAGGCATCCATCCCCCTATGAGTGGGGATGGTAGTAGTGACAGGCATCCAGGCCCCCATGAGTAGGGGTGGTAGTAGTGGTAGGCATCCAGGCCCCCCTGACTAGGGGTGGTGGTAGTGGTAGGCATCCATCCCCCTAAGGGTGGGGATGGTAGTAGTGACAGGCATCCAGGCCCCCCTGAGTAGGGGTGGTGGTAGTGGCAGCCATCCATCCCCTAAGGGTGGGGATGGTAGTAGTGACAGGCATCCAGGCCCCCATGAGTAGGGGTGGTGGTAGTGGCAGGCATCCATCCCCCTAAGGGTGGGGATGGTAGTAGTGACAGGCATCCAGGCCCCCCTGAGTAGGGGTGGTGGTAGTGGTAGGCATCCAGGCCCCCCTGAGTAGGGGTGGTGGTAGTGGTAGGCATCCAGGCCCCCATGAGTAGGGGTGGTGGTGGTGGTAGGCATCCATCCCCCTATGAGTGGGGATGGTAGTAGTGACAGGCATCCAGGCCCCCATGAGTAGGGGTGGTGGTAGTGGTAGGCATCCAGGCCCCCCTGAGTAGGGGTGGTGGTAGTGGTAGGCATCCATCCCCCTAAGCGTGGGGTTGGTAGTAGTGACAGGCATCCAGGCCCCCCTGAGTAGGGGTGGTGGTAGTGGCAGGCATTCATCCCCCTAAGGGTGGGGATGGTAGTAGTTACAGGCATCCAGGCCCCCCTGAGTAGGGGTGGTGGTAGTGGCAGGCATCCATCCCCCTAAGGGTGGGGATGGTAGTAGTGACAGGCATCCAGGCCCCCCTGAGTAGGGGTTGTGGCAGTGGTAGGCATCCAGGCCCCCCTGAGTAGGGGTGGTGGTAGTGGTAGGCATCCAGGCTCCCATGAGTAGTGGTGGTGGTAGTGGCAGGCATCCAGGCCCCCCTGAGTAGGGGTGGTGGTAGTGGTAGGCATCCATCCCCCCATGAGTGGGGATGGTAGTAGTGACAGGCATCCAGGCCCCCTGAGTAGGGGTGGTGGTAGTGGCAGGCATCCATCCCCCTAAGGGTGGGGATGGTAGTAGTGACAGGCATCCAGGCCCCCCTGAGTATGGTTGGTGGTAGTGGCAGGCATCCACCCCCCCATGAGTGGGGATGGTAGTAGTGACAGGCATCCAGGCCCCCCTGAGTAGGGGTGGTGGTAGTGGCAGGCATCCATCCCCCTAAGGGAGGGGATGGTAGTAGTGACAGGCATCCAGGCCCCCCTGAGTAGGGGTGGTGTTAGTGGTAGGCATCCATCCCCCTATGAGTGGGGATGGTAGTAGTGACAGGCATCCAGGACCCCATGAGTAGGGGTGGTGGTAGTGGTAGGCATCCAGGCCCCCATGAGTAGGGGTGGTGGTGGTGGTAGGCATCCATCCCCCTATGAGTGGGGATGGTAGTAGTGACAGGCATCCAGGCCCCCATGAGTAGGGGTGGTGGTAGTGGCAGGCATCCAGCCCCCCATGAGTAGGGGTGGTGATAGTGGTAGGCATCCATCCCCCTATGAGTTGGGATGGTAGTAGTGACAGGCATCCAGGCCCCCATGAGTAGGGGTGATGGTAGTGGTAGGCATCCAGGCCCCCCTGAGTAGGGGTGGTGGTAGTGGCAGACATCCATCCCCTAAGGGTGGGGATGGTAGTAGTGACAGGCATCCAGGCCCCCATGAGTAGGGGTGGTGGTAGTGGCAGGCATCCATCCCCCTAAGGGTGGGGATGGTAGTAGTGACAAGCATCCAGGCCCCCCTGAGTAGGGGTGGTGGTAGTGGTAGGCATCCAGGCCCCCTGAGTAGGGGTGGTGGTAGTGGTAGGCATCCAGGCCCCCATGAGTAGGGGTGGTGGTGGTGGTAGGCATCCATCCCCCTATGAGTGGGGATGGTAGTAGTGACAGGCATCCAGGCCCCCATGAGTAGGGGTGGTGGTAGTGGTAGGCATCCAGGCCCCCTGAGTAGGGGTGGTGGTAGTGGTAGGCATCCATCCCCTAAGCGTGGGGTTGGTAGTAGTGACAGGCATCCAGGCCCCCTGAGTAGGGGTGGTGGTAGTGGCAGGCATCCATCCCCCTAAGGGTGGGGATGGTAGTAGTGACAGGCATCCAGGCCCCCTGAGTAGGGGTGGTGGTAGTGGCAGGCATCCATCCCCTAAGGGTGGGGATGGTAGTAGTGACAGGCATCCAGGCCCCCTGAGTAGGGGTGGTGGCATTGGTAGGCATCCAGGCCCCCCTGAGTAGTGGTGGTGGTAGTGGTAGGCATCCAGGCCCCCATGAGTAGGGGTGGTGGTGGTGGTAGGCATCCACCCCCTATGAGTCGGGATGGTAGTAGTGACAGGCATCCAGGCCCCCATGAGTAGGGGTGGTGGTAGTGGTAGTGGTAGGCATCCAGGCCCCCCTGAGTAGGAGTGGTGGTAGTGGTAGGCATCCATCCCCCCATGAGTGGGGATGGTAGTAGTGACATGCATCCAGGCCCCCCTGAGTAGGGGTGGTGGTAGTGGCAGGCATCCATCCCCCTAAGGGTGGGGATGGTAGTAGTGACAGGCAAGAATTATGTGATGAATTAGCTGTCTTTTTTGAAGAAAAAATCAATAAAATTTTAAATGGACTAAAGTCCTCTACGGATGATGATGTGATCCAGTTTACTGGTAATGACACTCTAATAAATTGTGACATAAATGAAAGGGAACATATGACTCTCTTGGATCAATTCCAGATTCCCACACAAGAGGAATTTAATGTAATTGCAGCCGGCATTTCTTCAGGTTCTCCTATGGACCCACTTCCACATAAGTTCTGGAAACTGTTTGGTAGTGAACTTTTTCCACATCTGTATCAAATCTGCTGTCAATCCTTAACTAATGGAGTAGTACCGGATTGTTGGAAAAAGGCGGTGGTTTCTCCACTGTTAAAAAGGCTACATTGGATCCCCAATGCCCTTCCAATTACAGATCCATCTCCCTGCTACCGTATCCAATTAAGATCTTGGAGAAGGTAGTGAGTAAATCTCTCTCAAAATTTGTTGAGGATAATGAGTTGCTGGACGAAGTCCAATTTGGGTTTCGCCCCGCACATGGAACCGAGACTGCCTTGGTGGCAGTCTTGGATGACCTGCGAATGCGGGCCGACAGTGGTCAGACAGCCTTTTTAGTGCTGCTGGACATGTCGGCCGCATTCGATACGGTTAACCATCGAATCCTGATTAAGAGAGTAGTGGAGATGGGTGTTACGGGTAGGGCCCGGGACTGGCTGCATTCTTTTCTCTCTAATAGGCAGCAGGCAGTGACTCTGTCGTCATTTACCTCTCAGAATAGAGATGTTAAACATGGGGTTCCACATGGCTCGGCTATTAGCCCGATTTTGTTTAATCTCTATCTTAGACCACTTATTATTCTAATTAAATCATTTGGCATTGATGTCATAAACTATGCGGACGACACTCAGCTTGTCTTCTCCATTGAGGGCAATAAAGCAGTGCCTCTAGAAAAATTTCATAAATGTATGCATAGAACAGCAGAATGGCTGAAAGAGAACTCACTGCAATTTAACGGTGAAAAAACTGAAATACTGTGTTGTACTGCAGGTAAAATTCAGCGTCCATTCCCAGTAGATTTTTGGCCAGGCCCGGCCAATAACTCCTTATTGCCCGCTAGTACAGTGCGCAATTTAGGAGTGATGCTGGACAGCAATTTACAACTAGATTCTCAGGTGAATAAAACGGTGAACACCTGTTTATCTCTGCTCTGAGCTCTTCGGAAGATTCTCCCGTTTTTGCCTATTCTGGCTAGACCTCAAGTGGTGCGGAGTATAGTTCTAAGCAGATTGGATTATTGTAATGCACTCCTTTTAGGTGCTCCAACATCTCTGATAATAAAATTGCAAAGAGTTCAGATCATTGCGGCTAAGTTGGCATTAAATCGACCGCGTAGAGCCTCGGCCTCACTGGCGCTAAAGGACCTACCTTGGCTGCCCATTGCGCAGAGAGTCCAATTTAAGGCACTCTGTATTGTTTATAGGGCAATACATAAAACTGGACCTAAATTGTTGCAAAGGAAATTTGCATGGTATTCCCCTGCTAGATACTTGCGTTCTTCTTCTGCTAATCTGGTTTGCGTTCCCCATGTTAGTAAAGTGTGAATGGGTGGCAGATCTTTTAGCTTTACAGCATCTAGACTTTGGAACGCTTTGCCCCCAGAACTCAGACAACTGAACACCTTGTCACGCTTCAGGAAGGAACTGAAAACCAGACTGTTCCCTAGAAACTGATTCCTGCCTATCTTAGCTTAGTTATGCGCTGTGGATGATTTGGTAACTTAAGCGCCAGGATACCTTGGGGTGGCAGCTGCGCTATATAAGTGTACCTTACATTACATTACATTACATTACATCCAGGCCCCCCTGAGTAGGGGTGGTGGTAGTGGCAGGCATCCATCCCCCTAAGGGTGGGGATGGTAGTAGTGACAGGCATCCAGGCCCCCCTGAGTAGGGGTGATGGTAGTGGTAGGCATCCATCCCCCCATGAGTGGGGATGGTAGTAGTGACAGGCATCCAGGCCCCCCTGAGTAGGGTTGGTGTTAGTGGTAGGCATCCATCCCCCTATGAGTGGGGATGGTAGTAGTGACAGGCATCCAGGCCCCCTGAGTAGGGGTGGTGTTAGTGGTAGGCATCCATCCCCCTATGAGTGGGGATGGTAGTAGTGACAGGCATCCAGGCCCCCCTGAGTAGGGGTGGTGGTAGTGGCAGGCATCCATCCCCCTAAGGGAGGGGATGGTAGTAGTGACAGGCATCCAGGCCCCCCTGAGTAGGGGTGGTGTTAGTGGTAGGCATCCATCCCCCTATGAGTGGGGATGGTAGTAGTGACAGGCATCCAGGCCCCCATGAGTAGGGGTGGTGGTAGTGGTAGGCATCCAGGCCCCCATGAGTAGGGGTGGTGGTAGGCATCCATCCCCCTATGAGTGGGGATGGTAGTAGTGACAGGCATCCAGGCCCCCATGAGTAGGGGTGGTGGTAGTGGCAGGCATCCAGCCCCCCATGAGTAGGGGTGGTGGTAGTGGTAGGCATCCATCCCCCTATGAGTGGGGATGGTAGTAGTGACAGGCATCCAGGCCCCCATGAGTAGGGGTGGTGGTAGTGGTAGGCATCCAAGCCCCCCTGAGTAGGGGTGGTGATAGTGGTAGGCATCCATCCCCCTAAGGGTGGGGATGGTAGTAGTGACAGGCATCCAGGCCCCCCTGAGTAGGGGTGGTGGTAGTGGCAGGCATCCATCCCCTAAGGGTGGGGATGGTAGTAGTGACAGGCATCCAGGCCCCCATGAGTAGGGGTGGTGGTAGTGGCAGGCATCCATCCCCCTAAGGGTGGGGATGGTAGTAGTGACAGGCATCCAGGCCCCCCTGAGTAGGGGTGGTGGTAGTGGTAGGCATCCAGGCCCCCCTGAGTAGGGGTGGTGGTAGTGGTAGGCATCCAGGGCCCCATGAGTAGGGGTGGTGGTGGTGGTGGTAGGCATCCATCCCCCTATGAGTGGGGATGGTAGTAGTGACAGGCATCCAGGCCCCCATGAGTAGGGGTGGTGGTAGTGGTAGGCATCCAGGCCCCCCTGAGTAGGGGTGGTGGTAGTGGTAGGCATCCATCCCCCTAAGCGTGGGGTTGGTAGTAGTGACAGGCATCCAGGCCCCCTGAGTAGGGGTGGTGGTAGTGGCAGGCATCCATCCCCCTAAGGGTGGGGATGGTAGTAGTGACAGGCATCCAGACCCCCTGAGTAGGGGTGGTGGTAGTGGCAGGCATCCATCCCCCTAAGGGTGGGGATGGTAGTAGTGACAGGCATCCAGGCCCCCTGAGTAGGGGTGGTGGTAGTGGTAGGCATCCAGGCCCCCCTGAGTAGGGGTGGTGGTAGTGGTAGGCATCCAGGCCCCCATGAGTAGGGGTGGTGGTGGTGGTAGGCATCCATCCCCCTATGAGTGGGGATGGTAGTAGTGACAGGCATCCAGGCCCCCATGAGTAGGGGTGGTGGTAGTGGTAGTGGTAGGCATCCAGGCCCCCCTGAGTAGGGGTGATGGTAGTGGTAGGCATCCATCCCCCCATGAGTGGGGATGGTAGTAGTGACATGCATCCAGGCCCCCCTGAGTAGAGGTGGTGGTAGTGGTAGGCATCCATCCCCCTAAGGGTGGGGATGGTAGTAGTGACAGGCATCCAGGCCCCCCTGAGTAGGGGTGGTGGTAGTGGCAGGCATCCATCCCCTAAGGGTGGGGATGGTAGTAGTGACAGGCATCCAGGCCCCCTGAGTAGGGGTGGTGGTAGTGGTAGGCATCCATCCCCCTATGAGTGGGGATGGTAGTAGTGACAGGCATCCAGGCCCCCTGAGTAGGGGTGGTGGTAGTGGTAGGCATCCATCCCCCCATGAGTGGGGATGGTAGTAGTGACAGGCATCCAGGCCCCCCTGAGTAGGGGTGGTGTTAGTGGTAGGCATCCATCCCCTTATGAGTGGGGATGGTAGTAGTGACAGGCATCCAGGCCCCCTGAGTAGGGGTGGTGGTAGTGGTAGGCATCCATCCCCCATGAGTGGGGATGGTAGTAGTGACAGGCATCCAGGCCCCCTGAGTAGGGGTGGTGTTAGTGGTAGGCATCCATCCCCTTATGAGTGGGGATGGTAGTAGTGACAGGCATCTAGGCCCCCCTGAGTAGGGGTGGTGGTAGTGGTAGGCATCCATCCCCCTATGGGTGTGTATGGCATTGGTGATGGCCATCCCACCCCTATGGTTATGCTGTTGCTGGTGTACGTCATTTGTGCATCCCTATGTGTGTGTGACATATTTTGGGTACGTGTCGTTTGTTTGTGTTGTTGGTGTTTGACTTACCGTCTGCGCCGTACGCGTCCGTGCCGGTCCAGGTAATAGATGTAGAGAATAGGTAGGACCTGCACGATGGGATTCATGCTTGGGTCGTCTCGTTCGGGTTTCGCGTGTCTTCGACTCGTACTCGTCGCTGGCTTGTTCGTCTCGTAGCCGTGGATCTTCTTGTGGCGCGAATCGGAGCTTATGTACGGCTCTCCCGGATGCTCAAACGTGCCGGACGTAGCGACGGGTTATGCGCGTACGGAATGCGCATCGTACTAGTCCGGCCGGAAGGTGCTGTGTATTTGGTTCCGTGCGACTCGAATCGGCGTTTACGGATCCGGCTCGGGCGGGGAACAGGAGCTGAAATGCGTGAGTACGGCTCGCTTGGAATCTGGGCTGTTATGCGCATCGTACTTGTTCGTTCGGACGAGTGTTCGAATAGGTCGGGAAACACGCGTTCGGCTTGTATTTTTTCCGGACGAATACTGTTAGGTGCGCTTCCGGCCGAGATCGGAATCGACCCCTTAGTGTCCAGCACCTTCCCTGATTTAATACTAAGGGGCCAATTCCAATCTGGGTCGGAAAGCACTCTGACCGATCCGGATTGTTTTCCGACCGAGCCGGACTCCTGCAGTCCGACCGAGCGATTACGATGCGGCCGCGTGCTGCCGGACTCGGTTCGGTCGGACTCCCATTGAAGTCAATGGGAGCCGGTCGTACGACGCGTACATGGGCTCCCATTGACTCAACGGGTACGGTGCGCAAAAGGGTGCCCCCTGTAGTGGGTATGCGTTGGTGCCATCCGCACCATACATGCATGTATAGGGGGGACCCTTGGGTCTTCCCTTTGTCCGACTCGTAACGCTACGGGTGAAGGGGGGTCCGGCACGGACCCCCGAAGTCCGCTTCCCAGAGCTTTTACGTGTCGGAGGCTCCGACTCGATCTGGCTGTCCGGATCGTGCATCGTACTGGCTCGGTCGGAAAAGGTCTTCATTGCGCGGTACGAATCGAGTGCGAACGAGTCATACTGAGCGGTTCGGACCCGGTAAAGATTTGGTCGGCGATTTCGCGTTCATTCGCATCGTACTTGGGCGTCCGGACCTCTGTACGACTCGGTCGGAAACAAAGCCTCCGACTTGGATCCGGTAAAGCCGAATCCGATTCGGAGGCCTTCCGACCGAGATCGGAATCGACCCCTAAGTCGAGTGGGAATAGTAAATTAATTATGTTTAGTGTCTAGCACCTTTTTTAATTTAATACTTAGGGCTCGATTCCGATCTCGCTCGGAAGCGCTCCTGACGGCATCCGTCAGTAGCGAGTCCAAGTCGTACGCGTGAATTCCCGGTGACTCGTACAGCTGTACGAGCGAGCAAGTATGATGCGATAATCGCCTCGCGCTCCGAGCGACTCGTACGCGTCAGCAATCCCCTCTGGACGACTCCGCCATGGCCGACACGCACAGCGCAACGGGGCGGATTCCCGGACGACCAAGTACGATGTGCGCGTCGAGCAGCTGGATCGAGTCAGAGCCTCCGACTCAAAAAAGCTCCGGGAAGCGGACTATGGGGGTCCGTAGCGGGCCCTCCTTCAACCGGGCCCCTACGACTCGGTCACTGGGGGGGACCCAAGGGTCCCCCCTACACATGCATGCACGATGCGGGCGGGACCGAGGTGTCCCCGCGACAGGGGGCGTCCTTGTCCGAGACGTGCGTTTATTGTCTTTGGGAGCCTATGTACGCAACGTACACCAGGCTCCCATAGACTTCAATGGGGCTCCGAGCGACCCAAGTCCGTCAGCGCTACAGTGCATCGTACTCTGTCGCACGGAGCCCAGGAGCCCAAGTCGCTCAGAAAGCTCTACGGGCGCGAGTCGGCCTTAGGGCTTTCCGAGCGAGATCGAAATCGACCCCTAAGTGGAGTGGGAATAGTAAATAATATTTATTTAGTGTCCAGCACCTACCCTGATTTACTACTAACTGGAGTGGGAATAGTAACTTATATATGTGTATAGTTTTGTGACCTAAAAAAATTAATATAGTGTGTAGTGGGAATGTGTATAAATAATAATATAGTTTACAATGAAAAATAATAAAGTTAAATATATATATTTAGTAAAGACATATTATTTCATACAGAACATTGAAATAAAATATCATTTTTAATATTGAATAAAACATTAATACATTGATAAAAAAATAATCACACATGTAATCTTTTAATTGATGTTTCTTTATTGTGAATAATATATTAATGGTAAAATAATATATATTTTATTAAGTGCATATAATATAAATTAATACATATAGAGAAAAAGAAATAATCTTTATTTTTCAGACATAAAAGATTTGGTATATATGTATAGTTTTACATATATTATTTTTTGCAAACAAATTTTTTCAACATTGGTAAAGTTTTTAATACAATTATGTACATTTTGTACCATGAAATAATGTAGTTTTACATTGTTTTACAAAAATTTTAAAAGAAAATATAATTTTTATTAACAGTTGTACAGTTTTATTTTGTATTCTGAATATTTTTTATTTGGTTACATACACTGTACATTTTTAGTAATATAATTGTTTTAACATTTTTTAAATAGAAATAGTTTTTAAATTGTATAACATTTTTTTAACATAATAATACTTTTTAATTAATATTATTGATATATAAAATATTAATAATATTAATTATTACATAGTTTAATTTTATCTAAACATTTTTTACAATAGGTATACATTTTTGTAACATTTATTACATTCAGTACATATTTTTAATAAACATTGTATATAACAAGTATACGTATGGAATTATAATAATAATTATTATATATTTTATAATATTTATTATTATAATTTTACAATGCAGAAAAATGTTACATAATTTAATACATAAAAGTTATAAATTGTTGTCATTTTAGAAAACATTTACGCAATGTATTAGTTATGTTATAACATGTTTTTAAAGATATATATTAAGTTTTAATGTTTAAAGCAGCCATATTTGTTTACTGGTTGTATTTTGTAACCGTTCGAGTTTGTTTTGGGTTATTTGTGAGGGGAGAAGCTCACGTTTGGAAGCTGCGTCGCCTCGAGGAAGGTACGTTTAATTTTCTTTATTTATTCTATACTTTTACTTTAATTTGAAGGTAGTTAGGTGCTAGGTAGTGTGCCTAGTGTTAGATTTTTGAAGTTGTGGTGTTTTTTATGTGTAACTTAGGTTTTAGCGATATGTCGATCGTTAGTTTTTGAGGCCTAGGTTAGAAAGGTTTAAATAAGTGAGAATATGTGTGAATATGGTGTGAATTATGTTTGCAATAGTATTATGTTATAGTCTATGTGTATGTTTGTGTGGGTGGGTTTGTTCGTGTTTTTTTTACAGGTTTTGGTCATGAAAGTGGCGGTTATGAGAAGATTGCGGTTTTTGGGGATTAAGGAAGTGGGTATTAGTTTAATCAACTAATAATTATTCTACACTTCCTTAATTTTTCGGGTTTTCATGGAGCGTTTCTTTTTTAAAAAATCTTTTTCTGGATTTTTATGGTTTATCGTTTTTGGAGTTACAGACGGAGGATTACTTTTTACACAGTTGGATTTTTCCATTTTTTGGGGGGATTTTTGTGTTCACTTGGTATTATGATATACCTGGATTGACTTACAAGAGTTGGGATTTCCTTTCTTCAACTACGGAAATGGTGAGTTATTTTAATTATTTATTGTGGGAGGGAAATGTTAAGAAAAGTAGTGTTATTGTGTTTTATATTTTAATAAAATAATTAATATGTCAATATATATTTATGGTTTCAAAATAAATATATTTGACAAATTATTTATCTTTGTGAAAATATAAAAATTATAATTATTTATTTGTATTGAATTTGGAGAAAAGCATTAGAATATTTTGTGCATTTATAAGTTAAAGTAGGCTTTTGGATATTGTCTCTAGGTATTGTAGGCCTCTTGTTGTTGGACATAGTCTGACTTTATATTGTAGGCATTCAAACATTTGTCTAGTTTGTTTGGTAAGTTTGGGTCCTATTTTTGTTACAGATTGCTCCATTCTTAGGTGTTGGTAGCTCTGTTCTTTTTGGAGAGATAGTAGGAGTTTGTGTAGAGTAGGTGGAGCTCTGCCTGTTGTTGCTTGGAAGGCATTATGCCATCCTTCAACAGCATTGTTTGTTTTTGCCTCTTTATTTAGTGTGCTGTGGTATACATTCCACCATGAAATGTGGTATTTAGGTTGCCTTCTGTGTCCTGATCTGTGGAGTCTTCTCACCCAGGTATCCTCAAAATAGTCTAGAAGGGGACTTAATTTTTGTTTGTTTTGTTGATAGTATGGACTTTCTATCAATAAGTTGTAGTGTTCGGCCACATCAGTAACTGGGAAGTAGGCCAGTGCTATAAGTTTTTTAATTTGATAAGAGAAGGAGCTATTTGTCGCATATTCATAACTTAGGGCCCGCTTACGATGGCGGATGGAAAAGGCCTCCAACCACCATGCATGCGCAAAAAGACCGTCCGCATGTCCCGCGGCAATACCGCCGGTCAGATTACGATTCAACTCACGTAAAGTCCCACCGCGGTAGCCGGAATACAGAAAAAACGTTCTGTAACGGTGGCAATAGCCGAAAATGCTACCTCAGCGGACGGGGAAAGCTGGTCTATGGACCAAAACGTCCGCACCTCCCGCAGAATGAACGCACGGCTAATTACTACGAGTAAGCGGAGCTGGTGTAAGGATCATGGTAGTACCCACCGCAGCGGTGGCGCCCAGGCCAAAAGAATGGCGGAAGTAACAAAATGCACTACAAGTCACAAAGTGTGCCTGTATCATCATCAGCCCTCAATTACATCAGACACGCAAGAATGACACACCACAAATGCATACCGGAGATGAAAGCCATGGACAGCATGGAAGGCACACCAGGTGGACATCACTCATGTGGACACACCACAGTATATAAACCAACCCCTTCCTGGACCAGCATCCTTAGCAAATTAGGAACAGAGAGGGGCATCCACAGAGAGAGAGAGAGGGACACCAGAACTAATAGCACAGAGAGGACACAGCACACCATCACACCCACACAACTCCACACACCATCCCCTTCACAACCACACACCGAACACACCTCACTCATCCACATATTCACCCTGCACCCTGCACCTCACATCCATTAGCACCATGCCGAACAGCAAAATGCGTAAATTCACTGACACAGAGTTGAAAGTGCTGGTAGATGAGATCATCAGGGTAGAACCACATTTGTATGGAAACCTCGTCCAACAGACACCCAATGTGCGCAAAAATCAGATGTGGGCTAGGATCTAAAACAAAGTCAATGCAGTGGGGCGCATCCCACGCACACTGCATGACATCAAAAGGCGGTGGAACGACCTCAAGCTCCGGGTCAAGGCACGGGCACAGAGGAACCACCAGTTGGCTCAAAGAATGGGCGGAGGGCCTCCCATTCCACTACTGAGATTCACAGAATGGGAGGAGAAGGTGCTTGCCATACTGCATCCCGAGAGTCTCACCGGAATCGAGGGGGGAGAGGAGGCTGATAAGTACAAAGTAAATGTTCACGTACCACTGTAATGTACTGTTGTGCACAACAAGTGAGCCTCGCTTGCCAGACCCAAGCGAACACATGGAGAATGCACGTTAAAAAAATTATTGTCTCACAAGACCTCACTCTGCATCACAGAACAGGTAGGTAGCCATCTTACTGTGGAGGGAGTCATTGAGACCTGACAGCAAGACCACCACTCCCAAAAGGCCCCCTGCCCACCCTCCCCACCCCAGAGACACGTGGCAGCCATTACCCCCGACAGTGCCTCATAACAGGTAGGCAGCCATCTTACTGGGGAGGGAGTCGTTGAGACCTGACAGCAAGACCACCACTCCCACAAGGCCCCCTGCCCACCCTCCCAAACAGCATGGAGCACCCTCCCCACCCCAGAGACATGTGGCAGCCATTACCCCCGACAGTGCCTCATAACAGGTAGGTAGCCATCTTACAGTGGAGGGAGTCGTTGAGACCTGACAGCAAGACCACCACTCCCACAAGGACCCCTGCCCACCCTCCCCACCCCAGAGACACGTGGCAGCCATTACCCCCGACAGTGCCTCATAACAGGTAGGTAGCCATATTACTGTGGAGGGAGTCGTTGAGACCTGACAGCAAGACCACCACTCCCACAAGGCCCCCTGCCCACCCTCCCCACCCCAGAGACACATGGCAGCCATTACCCCCGACAGCGCCTCATAACAGGTAGGTAGCCATCTTACTGTGGAGGGAGTCGTTGAGACCTGACAGCAAGACCACCACTCCCACAAGGCCCCCTGCCCACCCTCCCAAACAGCATGGAGCACCCTCCCCACCCCAGAGACATGTGGCAGCCATCACCCACCTCTGCAGCACTACACACGTAGATAGTCAGCTCATGAACCCTGGCCTCCCTCCCAAATAGCATGGTGCCATATGCCCAGCACATCACGCACATGTTTGCCAAGTCTCCAAAACAACATAGGTTGTAGCCAGTGCACACACAGATTAATGCTGTTAAGAGGTCACATTCATCAAACTGTCATCCAAGAAGTCACATGTAACTGCATAGTCAATCAAAGATTCGCAAAGAACCACATTCAAATGTCGATGTCACATTGTACATTAGCATAAAGGCACACATCAACTCCACACATACATGGAGACTCAGCTACACATCACTATACAGAGGAGGCCACTACAAAACAGCACAACAGAAATATTGCACCTGAGGCATACTGGCAATTACATAAGTCATGTGAATTTTTAACCGAAGTAGAAAACAATATCATCCAGAGCGCACAATGCCTGGCACTGCAGTGAGTGAGCACGTACACCTTGCGTTTCAAAAAATCAAAACCGCTGCCTGTTCCCATTGGCTGATGGCTATTCCTCATAGGCGGTGACACACCGCGGAGGTCAGGAAGCGACCATCGCAGTGGCGGAGCACGTCCACCGCGAGAGTCAGTCAAAAACCCAACAACACCAATCATGAAGTGGCGGCACAGTAGACAGCTAGTCAGATAAATGTCAGAAAGGTCCAAGCATAAACTGCAGTGGATGTGCATCAAGTTGATACCCGAGGAAATGTCCATTGAAAAAAAAGATCCACACATATGAAATTGTTTCCCACGCAATGTCACATTGCTAACTGACAAATCATGTACCTCAACATCATGTTCGACTGATGCAAAACTGTAGACAATGCAAAGTAATGTCACTGTCAAAAGTCTGATCATCTCAATAGAAATGTGCAATACATTAACATATAAGTTGTGCTGTCTACTGAATATGCTGACATAATGACCTCTATTCAACAGGTGATCCGATTACAACACCTGCCGGAAGTGTGACCAACGAGCCCAGCGGGTCTCCCCCCCATGAAGGTGAACTTACGGATGCAAATTTGCTCCCTTCCTCGGATGAGGAGGACCGACCTGGCCCCTCAGGTGTGGCCAGGCAACACCAGTCTCCGGGCCTCACTGTCCCCACCACCACCTCGACTCCCACAACAGCAGCAACAACGCTGATCCCTGCGGCTACGACCTGTGTGCCAGCCAGCGCCAACACCAGTACCACTGCCTCCAACACTGTCCCCGTGGCAGTTGCACCCAATGCCACCAGCTACACCCAGGATGCTGGAGACAGTGTGCGGGGGCAGCGACAGGCTCTGCCACAGGTCCATGTACGCAGGGCAGGTGGAAGGACCACCCTGGGACAGTCCCAGGATGACACCGAGACTGATGCCCTGGCCACCATCAACACTGTCCTGGGTGCATACCAACAGACCCAGGGACAGATGGGCCAGGTCATGGAAGAACTGAGGGAACTCCGCCTGCTGCAACAGTCCATGGACACCCGCTTGGGTGTCATTGCTGATTACATGGGCCAGCTTGTGGATGTTCTGAGGGACATCCATGCTGCTCAACTAGCCAACCGCCCAGCCCGTGGCCAGCCAGACGATACTAAGAACACCACCACAGCAGCCACAGGGAGGGGTGAGGCAGCAGGCACAGACTCCTCAGACACCTCAGAGCATGCAGCAGGTCCCCCCCCCGGCCAAACGGTTGAGGGGACGTCCAAAGAAGACAAACGGAGGATCACTTGGCAAAGCACCTCCCAGAACCCGTTCCATGCGCCAACTATGATGTCAGCAGTGTTGCCTCCAGCATTGACTTTGTTGCAGATCAGAGCCCACATTTCCACAATGTTGGCAGTGTACTGTTGGACTGTGTCATACCAGCCTTGTGTGTCCTACCCTGATGACTCTTGTGCCAGCACTTTCAACTTCACCCCTCACCCCTCACCTGTCACTCATGTACAAATAAACACTATTCACAACATTGAGTGTTTGTGTCAGTACCATTTTTTACAGAGTAAATAGCATGTTAACTCACATTGCAATGTCTCTCCATATTTGAATGCCACAATCCATTGTGTGAGCGGAGGTACCCAGAAAGACACAAGAACATGACATGTGGTTGACATATGATGGCATGACAGCCAAAGCACAGCACCAGGCAACACTGTACACGTGCAATCCAGATTACACTGGTCAACTACATCAACATGGACAGAAGGGGGATGGGAGCACAGCACTACATCTCCCAGCACAGTACACACCTTAGCAACCTGGGAAATGCACCTCAGCTTAAATGCCAACTAGATTCCCGTGCGTGGTGATACACCAAGGTATTAGCGGCTTAGTGTTGTCAGTCTCAAGTCACATGTGTACATGGATATCATCCTTCATCAGTAGGGAACAGATCCAACAAATAGGTGTAAGTTGAGTAAGCAGCCACCATTGTCTCAGCTCCCTGTACCTCTCCCTGTCAAACTGAAGTCAAACCCTTCTGCTTCATCACAAGTATGCACATTTGACGGAAGTGCATGTTCATGGATGCTAAGGGATGTACTGTGCTGGTAGGTGAATCAGTGTCCTCCCACCCCCTTACAACCATCCACATGGGAATGACTGCAGTGTCAATGACGCATACAGCACATCACAATGCAGCACTCAGCAGTGCCCCAAAAACAGGCACGAACCAAACGAATCATGTCAAAGCTAGATTGAGGAAATGATTGCGTTCAGCAAGACAAGTACAGTCACACGTGTATTGTAAACTATCTAAGTTGATTGTCGGCAAAATACATCAATGTACACCAACCCAAGCCACCAGGCTCAGACTCCCCTCATATTTACCAGAAGGAACTGAACGAGTCATGTACATCACAAACAGAGGTATTTCCCGTGCAGAGCTCACGTAACAAGAAGGCGGACTCACATCCGCCCCTCTGACCTTCGAATACCAGGTGGCTGTTACCTCCTGTGAGATACTTTAACAGCTGAATACGAGTCTCCCACTAGGTTCAGTGCAACTGATACACCAAGGTATATACACTCCACGCACAGAAGTCCTTGCTCACATCACAATTTCCCTTGTGGGGAATGGCTTTGTCACTTCCGTTCAGACCATTTCAGGAGTACAACAGGTGCTCACTCAAACAACTTTTTGTCGGACATGGGGCATTTCAGCAACATTCCTCCCGCTGTTCTGAAGAGTGCAGGTTCAACGACAGCTACAACGCAATGGCTGCACATCCTGTGGACCTGCACATCCCCGGTCATGTGCAACTGTACTGTGGACGAATGCTGAATATATTGGGAGCGTTGCCATTGGCTGTGCTGTGCATCAGTTATAGGCTAAGCTTCTGCTATGCCTATTTCACCTGTGTGCAACCTGTGTTCCACTGTCGCTGCTGCCCCTTTCAATGGGCCATGGATGTCTGCCTATCCAACACATCGATAGCTGAACTGGATTATGACATGTGGTTGAGTCCTTTGTTGGTCCACGACCGGGACTGTGCCCGGGATACCCATCTATGTGATGCCTTACAACTTGGCATAAGTGCTGGCAGCTGGTCATGTGCGATTGCACAACTTCTCGTGTGCAATGACTACATTGAACCGCTCCCCTATTGGCCTGAAATGCTCCTTATGGACACGGGGTGCGAGGAGCACATCTGTTCATTCATATTACTGGATTGGGCGGCCGTCCTGTTTGCTGAAGCTGATCACGATCTACTCTTGGAACTGATTGCCTATGAAGCTGCAGTAGCTTTATTGGATGAGTAACTACTTACCTGCATCCACAACTTATTGGGACTAATTACAGATGTATCAACATACACTTGCATCTTTCGGAACTGATTACAGATTTAGCACTGACAATGGACATGTCTGCATTCGCTTGGACTCTGATTACCTCTGCGGCCTGCATTGCTTGTTGGCACACACCTGTGCAAGGTGAGGCTGTCTCCTGCCCGTAGTGGACATTGTTGCCTAGTACCAGTCTTGCTGCCATCATGCAGCTGTTGAGCTAGTTCTTACATGCCTTTGTTGTACTGCAAGTATCTTAGTTTGAGTCTTTCACCTGATTACTGTCAGCAGAACATTCAGTCAGCGCTGGCCTGGAGTACAGTCATGTCAAATCATATGGGCTGAGGAGTGGGCTCCTCTGACAAAGGGCATTGAGCTAATGTGATCCATCACATGACTTATCCAGCAAGGGAAGGGGGGGATCAGATCAGAGTACTCCCTCCTGAGTGCTCATTAATGTGACATCTCCCTCCATGACATCTGAACACATTCCTATTCTGCCTGTTTCGGTCTGATGCATTGTTCTGCATGTTGTGGCACGTATCTTGCACGTTAGGAAACGTTAATAGTAATAAACATTTCGCACATTAACTTGTATTGTACTGTGATCAGTGTTGAGCAGTATGAGAGTGAGGACGAGAGTGTGTGTCCTGTTACCTGGATTACAGAGGGATCAGGCAGTGTTGGGTCATGTGGTGTCTTGGCGCTTGTTACACTGTCGGTGAGTGACAGAGCTACTGTGGCAGGATACACAATGTTGCCAGTGCTAATGCTTACCCAGTTGTTTGTTTGACTCTTCCACTGCCTGCCCAAATCCCATATTCATGTTCTTTTTCATGTGTATGTGTCCAGATTCACAGCTACAATCCACCAAGATTGGAAGACAACAGCAATGAGCACAGACACAGTCATAGTTGCATGATGATAACTTACACTCATTGGAAGTAGTTGTCTATGAGCTGGTCACGCAGGTCAAGACCTTCTTCCTCAACACTGGCATAGTCCCTGGGCATGTGTGGGTTTGCAGCGGGGGGCTGTTGCTGGTCATCATTGTCCTGAATCCAGGGTATCCTCTTGCGCAAGGCCAGGTTGTGCAGCATGCAGCATGCGACTACTATCTGGCACATCTTCTTGGGTGAGTAGAGAAGTGCCCCTCCAGTCTTGGCCAGACACCAAAATCTTGACTTCAGAAGTGCAAAAGTGCGCTCCACCACACGACGTGCTCTCCCATGGGCATCATTGTAGTGGTCCTCCCCTGGCGTAGTTGGATTCCGCAGTGAGCTCAGCACCCAGGGACGATTGGGATAGCCAGAGTCACCTATCCTGGATAAACACATTTATCAAAATGTAACTGTGACATGTGAGTGGAGCAGCATGTCACACATACCTCACACTCATTGACACAGCCCACTCACCAACAAGCGAGGCCCAATCTGGGTGTAGATTAGCCATCAATTGTGGTATGCTGCTGTGGCGCAGAAAGACTGTGTCATGTCCCGACACGGAATACTTGGCACACACGTGTGAAATGGTCTGGTCTGCTTGGCATACCACTTGCACATTTCTGGAGTGTTAATTTTTTCGGTTAGTATAAATGCTTTCACGTGCCTGTGGTGGAACTAGGCCAATGTGGGTTCCGTTAATGTCGCACACTACATGTGGAATGCGTCCAAGTTCATAGGAATCCCCCTTCACACCTGCCAAATCATTGCACCTTGGGAACTGTATGTAGTGAATCTTGTATGTCATTAATGCAGACAGGACATCACGCAACACCATGCTGGACATAGGCTGTGACATCCCTCCAGCGCTGGACACGGTGTACTGGAAAGACCCAGTTGCCAAAAAATGCAGTGCAGCCATCACTTTGACTTTTGCTGACAATGCCGGAGGATATGTTCACCTGGACTTCAAGTGGGGCTCCAACTGAGCACATAGCTCTCGCATTGTGAGGCGATCCTGACGGAATTCCATGCTGATTGTAATGTCCTCCATGGTTTCCAGGACTGGGACAAGGTGATAGATAGGTGTGCTCTTCCTACGTACTCTGGCCGGGGACACATGCAGAAGTCGGTAAAAATTGATGTGATGTGTGTGACAGTTTCACCAGAGACTCACACGGCCACAACATTGACATGACTCTTGAGCACGTGAAAATACACAAGTGACATGCATTAAGACCTTGGTTCACTCCACCCACTCCTCATACTGAGCACTAGTAAATCAACAATATGACATTGTGTATGACATGTCGTACCCTGCTACATCAGGGTGTGATCAGCCCTGTGTGTTTGGCACAGCACATGTGGTTACCAGCATCAATGCTGACTTGCATGTATCTTCGGCCATTGCACGTCCTCAATCTCAAGTCCAACAATACACAGCAACACAATGGGATGAGGGCAGTCTGTGTCACCTGGACAACATCACATGAGTATGCAGCACAGTAGACATGTTCAAATGTGCATTATGTGGTCAGTCCATCAGGACTGTGTGATGAATCTGCGTGACACACATTGCCACGTTCAAAGTGTATTTGAACAGATACACGTGTTTAGTGTATACATGCACACATAGCTTGACAGCACAACTTATGTTGGATCCAGCAATGTATCTTGAGACACATGCCCTGACGTGTGTACACACATGGAGGCAATTGCAGGTGAGCACACAGCATGGCATAGCAGTACGTGTGTAGAAAGTGTGGAGCTGAAAAGTATGTCTGATTTAATGACAATGGCCAGCTAGGGATGTCAGCCGACATCACTGGCATTTCATGAGACAGAACATGGACAAGTGTCCGACCGTCAAGTAGCAAGTGTTACTCCAGACATGTTAACATCTTTTATGTCTCAGTACACAACGTGAGTACATTGATAGCGGCCTTTGTCCTTTTGGACTCATTTACTTTTTCATGCCATGCTGGCCACCACACAATACGAGTGATGTCTTCCCACTCTCCTTTTCATGGACATTCCATGTGTGTCAGGGCATAAGGCTTAGGTCACACGCCATGAAACCTTAACAGTTTGCACATTTGACCTTATGCAAATGTTGTGTGGTGAATGATGCAGTTAGCAAAGCGTGCATGCTAAAGCTAAATTGTGTTTACAGGCGCTATAGCTGGCATCCACAGAGGAAACAAGCATTGGCCCCAATCGAATGGTGCCGGATAGCGGTGGCCGCTGCGTGACCTCCGCGGGGCGTGACCGCCAATGAGGTATAGCCATCAGCCAATGGGAACCGGCAGCTGTAGTTATTTTGGAATGTCGTGGTAGGCGTACTAGGCCCCTGCGGGGCCAAACATTGGCCCCATATGAAGGATGCTAAGCCGGCTGGCCAATGGTAACAGCAGACCAACATTTGAACGAGCCTAGGGCACTATATATATGCCTGTGATATGTACACACCTGTCACTCGCCTAGAGACACTGCTGCCTGCCATTCCTCAGCACGAACAGCGGCTGCACGTCATCTCTGGAACCAGTCTTGTATCGTAGAGAGAACCTGAGGGCCTGTCCCTTCACCACAGAGGAGCTGGGGGTCCTGGTGGGAGAGTTCCTTGGACAGTACGGAGGCCATATGGTGCTTCAGAGGGACTGGAAAGTGTATGCCACACTTATTTATGTTGGTCACGAGGGTCAAAAAATGTGGCTGTACAGTGCTGTGTGCCTCGGACTGCTTGCCAAAAGGGCAACATTCTGATTTTGTTGTCTGCATTTCACATTCATTACGCACTACTTGATGCACTTGAGTGTGTGGGGAGGATGGCACACTGTTCAATGTTGCTGCTCAACATGTCTGAAACATCACACATGTTACTTACAGAAAGGATGATGAATACGTGTTGGAGTCTGTGTAGCCAAACGAGTTTAAGTGTATACTGATGTGTAGCTGAAGGCATGTGGATGTGCCTACAGACAATAGGATGTGATGTTGATATGGCACCACATGACGAGCAATTTTGCTGTATGATGGCTACTTGGAGCATGACTGCCAGTTTGCATGTTAACATCCATGGGCTGTGCATGGAAAAACTTGTAGACTAATGCAGCCTGTCCATTGACAGTCACATGTGTGCATTGGGTACATGCTTTTATTTTTATCTTGCCTATCATGTTTGTTGTCAGGCCACTTCACTGAACAGTGTCTCTGTCTCCTGCTGAATCTACCGAGATCAGAGAAGGTGATGGGCACGTAACAGTTGGTGTACCTACTGGCATCACTGCTCCCCTGGAGTACAGCGACACTGATGGTACCAGCACATCGTAAGGGGACCGGAGTGCCCTGGATGAGTCAGCTCCTGAAACGCCTACCTCCACTTCCTCAGACTCAGGTGGTGACTCCTCGGTGTGGTCGGCAGAGGAGAATCGAGCTGTGCTTCTTCGTCCAACACACCCCGTCCTGTGTCCACAGTCCCTGATGCTCCCCCAAATGTCATCCGTGCACGATGCCCTAAGAAGGGTAGGGTATCTTTTCCCCCAGGCACAGCTGCCCCAGCCCCTATGTCCCCTGCTGCCCTCAGTGTGGAGGCCATTGACATTAGGCCTGGGTGGTAAATTCCGTTCCGCTCGCGGAATTTGCAGAATTTGGGTAATTTCGCGTTCCACAGAGAACGCGGAATTGCCAAAAGTTCCGCGATCCGCGGCTTCGCGGAATTTTTTGCTTGTTCGCGCTTTCAAAATGCGTGTTCACGAGATATTTCTCCCCGAGCACGCAAACAGCGTTCGTGAACAGGAACAGCGTTCGTGAACAGGAAAAAAGCATTGCGAACGGGCGGAACAAGCAATTCCGCGTGTTTGCTGAACTTTTGCGTGCTCGCGGAGATTTTTACCGTTTCGCGGAGCTTTGCGTAGCGCGACTACGCAAATTCCGCCCACCCCTAATTGACATCTTGCGTCAGGTGTCTGTGGGTCAGACTTTGCTACTGAATGCCCTACAGGATCATGGCAACAAGTTGTCACAGGTAATAGCGTTCATGGAGGGCATCCATTCTGACGTAGGTGGCCTGCTCTGGAGTGTCCAGTGTCTGGCCTCCACACTGACGGCTGCAATAGTGCAGTCACAGGCTCTAAGTCTGGCTCCTCTCCCTTCCTCAACCACCCTGCCAGTGTCCTCACATGATCAGAGGAGCCACACACCTGAACACTCAGGCACCAAGTCATCCCCACGCAGCACACGACAACAGGAGTCCAAGCGACAGAGACACGAGACATCATCCACAAGGAGCACAGATGCCAGCACCACCATAATAACCTCACATGAGAGTGCAGAGCCGGAACACAAAAGACATGCCTCAACATTGCAGACGTCAAAATCCCAGCACTCCAAGATCCCTCCAGGATCCACTACTGATCCAGGCTCAGCACAAGAATTTGCCCTGGCTGCCGTGGGGCTGTTGCGTTCCACAACTGCCCCCCCGCCTGCCCCCAGTTCAGAGGGATGTTGTGCCCAGAACTTCCACTCCCACCAAAAGCCCCCTTGGTAAGCATGGACAGAGAAGCAGTGAGGTTGTGATTGTTCCACAACAGGGGAGGCAGGGTAGGAGCCCCCCCAGCGTAGAATTAGGTCTGAGAGTTTTGCAAGAAAGGATCCACGGCCACCTGCTCCACTTTATGGGGGGAAGGGAGCAGCTGTGGGAACCTCACCTATCCCTTGTCCAAAGACACTTGTGGGCTATCGTATCCCCAAACAAGTGAAGCCCAGCCCTCCACATGCAACATCAGCCACTGAGCATCACCAGTGCATGTCACCACCTCCCCGTGCAACGACTCCACCGGGTCCTGCCAGCCCTCAGGCTCCCACATCCATGGATCCCTCTGCCTGTGCCAGTTCTCCCCCTCCCAGGTCCAGCCCTCAGCCTACCCCAGACAGTCATCCCCCACACAGTTCCAGTTCTCCACATATTTGATGGCTGGTCCCTCTTCCCAGCCCATTCCTTCCTGAGCGGTGCCTGAGCTGACCATTTGCTAGCCCTGTACTGGTGATGTTTACATGGCTGTGGACTGTGTTACATTGATCTGTGTGTATTTCCAAAGCACACATGTGCGGACTTGAGTTTTGACTGGCAGTTGCCCTTCATGTTTTGCCCTTTACATGCTAATAACGAGTTTGTGTTTGAATGAAGTTATTCATGTTCTTGACATTGTCGCTGGCCTTACAAATGTTGCTGTACAATGTATGTGCATGTGTTCATGGGTTCAATGCTCTGAAGTCACACTTTGTCATGCTCATGTACTGTACTAGATCTTACAGGGGTTACCAGGGGTTCCGCAGAATGCTGTCATGTTTTGACTTAGAGTATTGATGGGGGCGGGCTACTTGTCAGTGATGGTCCACTCTGGTCCTGTTCATTGTGTTGGCTGTGCTCTCCTTCTTCACACATGTCAGATGGGTTGGATCTCCAGCATGTGAATGTCTTCCAATTTACATGATGACTTGAGGGGTGGGCAGGGTACTACATATCTGTGTGGTCTACCTTGATGCGTACACACCAGTGAGGGTATGTTGTCATCTTGGATGGGTATGGCTTCATAGTCAGATGGATGGAGGTACATGTTCTTATTGGAGTCATCGTACAGTGTGAGTGTGCTGAGATGTTGATGTGTGTGTGCCCTTGGGCATTGCCCTTTCACTCATGTAAGATCCATGTGATGTGTGCCTGTTTGTTTCCATGGTCAGACACCTTGTGGGGTGTTGGTGGACATGTTGGGGTTGTTGCAGGAGCTGTGTGCTGTGTGGCATTGTGACCTCGCAGGCCTAGGGTGCACCTGCATGTTTGACTCATCATTGGTGAGTATGCAGGGTGTGTCAGTGCAATGTCTGTGTTGTGTGTCTTGGGATATGGCCTTGGTCTTGCTTACCTTTGTTCGCACTGTGCTGCCTGTCTGTGAGTTGCAAACATGATATGTGATTTCTCACAGGCATACCTGTCACTTGACACTTTCTGTGCCCAAATTGGAGTTGTTCGGATTCATAGCTGTGACAGTAATTGCATTTGGCCATGCACATTGAGTCAGACTTAAACATGGATTTTTGCTTGGGACACTCCTCAACCGTACAGATCTGGTGTATACACCACTTCATTCATGACCTGTGCCAGTGGCTGCCATGCACATGTTTGACCCTCCACTCCCCTCCATGTTCTGGCACTGTACTGTGTGCTGATGATCTGTTTCCATTGGCATGCTGGCCAGCGGCACTGTTTCAGTGGGTGATGTGTGATATTTGTACCTACTTGCTTTCAGTAATGGTTGCTATGGTACAGTACAGATGGATTGGCAGCACACTCCTCTTGTCTTGTTCCTGCATGGATGTTTGCCAGGGTTGTGTGGCAGTGGATGTTTGCAAAATGTGTAGCTGTTTCCCTTGCGCCTGCTAGCCATCCTGGGCAGGCATCTTGGTCACTTTGCAGTCTGCAGTGTATGTCCTCCCATCACCAATGCTAATCTGTCACCTTGATCAGGATTGGAGCTGTGTGAGTGGTGCTGGTGGGTGGGTGTGAGGGGAGCTGAGTGGCAGGAGGCGTCAGCACAGGGCAACCTTCTGGCCCCTGAGAGTCTCACTGATGTGAATAGGGGAGGCATCTTTCCCCAGACGTGGTTGTGCAGGCCCTGCCTGCACGCTTGCAGTGAGTTGTTGTACCGTGGTTGCATGCATGTATGGGTGTTGGACGTACTTCTGCTGTTGTGCACAGCGGCGTCTGATCTGCTGGTAATGCATCCGGTACAGCAGTGGTAAGGCCTGTAGGGCTGGATCTATTGCGGCTCAGGTGGTGTACGTGTATAGGGCTTGGATATTCCCTCGCTGTATTGTGCTTCTGCCATCCGCGATGAGGTGGGGTTTCCGCAGCGGTGGGATTGGCTGTTTGGTACATCGTAATGTGGTTGGCGGTGAAGACGTGATTCCGCATGCTGTTCTTGCTCTATTGGCTCTGTCCCCCACCCTTACGTGAGGTCAACACGTGCGGACGCAGAAACACCGCGGAGGTACGTAAATGGCCTATGTTGGCCCATTGTAATGTGGCGGTCGCAATAACTGCATGGGGTGCAGAGAATTCTCTGTTTTCCGCCACCGCCAGCACTACGGATGCCCTTCCGTCCGACATCCTAATGACCCCCTTAGTGTTGATTTTTGAAGGTGTCTCCATATACATTGATTAAAATGATAGTAGCAACCCTGAATTGCTGTGTGTGGGTAGGTTTTTAGGATTGCATTTATCATTGCCTGCTCAAAATCAATAATTATGTTTTGGGGAAAATAATTATTGGTTTCTTGTTTAATGTGAGATAGTAGTTCCATATAGGTGGAGTTTTGTTTGTTTGGTAGTAAGGCGTAGAGAAAAGGGATGTTAGTATTTTGGTATAGTGCATGGATAGTATATAATTGATAGAATGGTTCGGAGTATATTTTAAAAGTCCCATCCATCATCCAAGTTTCTGACTGTTGGAGTTTTACTAAATTATTTGCAGTTCCAAACATAATTATTCTTTTATCTTTAGATTTGTTATCATAAAGAAGAAATGGTTCTTCATTATGTGTAATTGATAGTTCTGGGGGAATTTTTACTTCTTCAAATGTTTTTGGGGCAGGTGTGGTGGTGGTAGTGGCTTTTTTTGTTCGAGGTATAGTTCTTTTCAAGGAAGCAATAGAGGGCATTTGGCCAGTAGCATGTTGGGGTACTTTGGGCAGCATTTCCTTCAGTAATTCAGTGGTAGATTTCTGTGAGCTAGTGCTAGCTTCTTTTATATTGTCTAGAGCATTTCTAACCTCTATTTCAGTAACATTTGGGGGATGGTAATGCTCTCTAACATACAGAACAGTTGTTTCTTTAGTTGTAGCCCTCCCATAACACTTATTAGAATAGTATTTACTACATTTCCAGTTTACTTTCAGTCCACTTTGCTTTTCTTGGGTATACACATACCCCATGTAACATAGTAAAAACTTTCCTTTCTGTGAAGTTATGAATTGGGCGCCTTCAGTCATTGTGATGTTTGAAATGCTAAAAAAAATGTATATACAAATTACTAAAAAGAATACTGTACATGTTTTTTTATTAATACATATACATTGTTATTTATATACTTACAATGTTGAATTTGAGGTCGTTTTCTATGCTGATGCGCTTTCTTTGTTGTTTGATTTCAGTTTTGTTGCCGATATTTCTGTTGGTAGAAAAAAGATAATTTTAATAATTTTGTTCAATTGTGCACGAGGTGGGGGGGATTTGGGATAAAGTTGGGCTTTGGTCGGGTATTTTTGGTAATTGTTTTAATAGTATTTCCTTTAATACTTACTTTATTTCTCAGTCAATTTTTCACACTGTTCTGTAACTGTTTGGATGTTTTAGGAATTATCTGTAGAGGAGACATAAATTTAAAATATATATATATTAATTATTTGTCCATTATAAAAAGTTGTTGTTGAAGATTAGCAGTAGTGTGAGATTATAAATGGCATTCTACTTACTTTCTCAAGTAGGAAATAGGATTTTCTTTAATGAAGTCCTGTTTTCTGGCAGCAATCCGGCAGAGTTTCGCCTTCTTGTTTCTTTTTGGTTTCAGGTGTAAAATAATGATTCATTTTTTGTTCTTTATATAGTGTTTCATTAATTGTTTGTTTAATGTGATTGGTTTATTTTAATAGTGTGTGTATTTCATTGGTTATCATTTATTGGATCAATTGTTTTGGCCGTTGTTATCCATATATGGAAAACGCTAATTAAGAATCAGTTATTGCTATTTTTTTTTACAGATTTAGTCCATTAAATGTGTATTATATTGTATTTGTTGTTACATAATGTGTGCATATTATTGAATTATAATATTTATATAGTTATTAATAGTGTATTTATAATATATTTTAGGATTATATATTTTAATATTTTTAAAATAGGTTGTTTTTGATTTATTTTGTATGCAATGTATGTTTATTGACAAAAATATATTTTTGGTGTTAAGTTTTGTGTATTTTAACTGTTTTTAAGATGTTGATATATTTTAAAGTACGATATTATTGCTGTCTATATTATTGTCATCAATATTTTTGACGTATATTTTTAGACTATGTTCGATATTTTAGATAACGACATTTTAGTGTTCGATAATACTGATATTGATATCAATGTTTGACGAAATTTTGGTGTTGATATTAGTGTTTTAAAAAAAATTAAATATAGGTTGTCGATATTAGTGTAATCGATATTTTTGTGTCGATAATATGGTAGGTCGATATTGTGTCTGGCGATATTATGTCAGTGATTCTTCCATATTAAAGTGTTTGTTCAAATTAATCGGTTTCTGAAGATCGATGCCCGGCATGAACCCAAAATCATCATGCTGAGTAATTTTTCTAGTATTCCTTCTCACCTGGCTGGGGTTTTAATTTGTTTGCTAGTACGGCCAGGCTTGCAATTGCTCTGGCATGGCTTCAGAAGGAGGCTCCAGATTACTTAGCATGGTTGCAGGAATTTGTTTTTCTTGTGGATTTGAACTAGCTATTATACGTAATGATCCAATATGGAGTACGTTGAAAAGAGTTTGGAAGAGGGTTAGGGGTGATCTCTCCATCCTTACATCTGGTTACAATCTCGGGCCAGATGTATCATTGGATTGCATTCAGTGGCGTAACAAAAGCCCACTCAGCCGCCTTCTGCACTGGCAGGTCCCTGGCCTGAGAGCCCCGGACTGGCTCCGGAGCATGGGGGCCCTCTGCATATTCTTTGCAGGGGGGCCCCCTCAAGCTTCATTATACCACTGATTGCATTGCTATTGCGTCACACAAGGTGTTGCAAAGGCAATGCAATCATTAAGTCTGATTTACCAAGCATTGCAAGGCCACCTTACATGGCCCTCTGTTGCTTGATACATCTGGAGTAACACATGCATGCGCAAATCGCTGCCTGGCGTTACCCTGCCCTGGGAGGGCGATTCATGTTTGGAACGTGGGTGTTCCCACATAGAAACCCATGGATTTTGGTGCATTCCCAGTTTTACAAAGACTGGTAAACCTGGAAATGTGTCAAAGTGCTATGCCTTTCAGATAGAGGCGCAACAAGGAGAAATATCTTTATGTCTCCCTGTTGTTTCTGCAGCACACTTAAAAAAAGGAAAAAGCCTTTAAGGATTATTTTTGTGCAGGAAGATGTAGCTTCCTGCACAAAAACAATCCTGCCTGGAACGCAGGCACCCTTGCACCATAATGTAAGGGTGCCTGCATTGGTGCTAGGCTGGACTGAGTGAGCTAATGCAAGGAGAGAGCAGGAATGAGCCACATCTTGATCAATATGACACGTTCCTGCCCTCTCCATTTGATGCAGTGCAGCAAGTTGTCTTGTTGCATTGCATTGTGCTGGGTTGCATGAAAGTTTGATCAATTTGGCCCCAGAGATCTAAAAGTATACTGTACAAATCAAATCATCCGTATTTTAAACTCATAATGTGATTTATTTTGCTAGAACCTTACCTATGACACAGAGCATTTGCTGTATTTATTTTGTGAATTTACCCAGATACTTTCTACTTTATTTCTTTAATGTACTGATGAAATGTTTTCATACGTTCCTAATTTAAAAAAAAATGAATATATGGTCTCAAACCTCTTTCACCACTTTTTCTGACTTTGCATAACATGCCTTACTTTTTTCGCTAACCACGTCTTTGTGATTTAGTTATGTACATAGGCATACATTTATTTGTATTTTTCTATAACATGAGCAGACACAAAGGTGTGACAGTGCTTTATAGATAGAGGATCACACTGCACGTAAAACAATGGAATCCAAAGAGAGAACACATCAGAGAGAATAAAAAATAGAATAAATATATGAATATATAAGATAACTGAAAAAGCACAGAAGACATTTTGTAAAGACTCATCTACAAAGTAAAATAACAGTAGGTTTAAGGTAGGTGAGCATCAGAAACAGTAATAACAGCAATAGTTGAAGGGGTATTGCAGGGAGAGCATGGGTTGTGCAAACTAAGGGGCTCATTACGATGGCGGGCGGACATCAGTCCGCCTGCCATCGTTGTGGTTCTGGGACCGCCCCCCAGTAAGGCGGCGGTCCCGCTGGGTGAATTAGGATGTGCCCGCCACTATGGTGGGCACATCCTGGGCCTTTATCATTGCGGGCGGTGCTGCTGGCTGCAGCACCATCTGCAATGATAAAGGTGCATGCACCGCATTTCCCTGCACCACTTGGCAGGCACCAAGCGGTGCCTGCCACTTGGTGCATGGAACTGCAGGGGGTACCATGGGTACCCCCACAGTGCACCCCCCCACACAGAGGGGGCCCGCAACGGGCCCCCAAAGCCAGTCTCTGCCTGTCATTTTGCGGCGGGATATCCGCCGCAAAAAGACAGGCGGAGAGGGATACCGTAATCCCTATGGCGGTGCCTGCACAGCACCGCCGCAATGTTGCCCTGGTTCCGGGTTCTGCAAGGCAGCCGGAAGAGGACTGCCTTGCGTAACCATGGCGGACGGACTTTCCGTCCGCCGTGGAACCATTGTGATTCCCACTGCCATCCTAATTTGGCGGTGGGAGTTTTCCTCATGATGGCGGAAGGACCGCCACCGCCGGCCCGGCGGTGGCGGTCCTTCCGACACCATAATGAGCCCCTAAGTACAAAGCCTTTTTGGAGGTCTCAAACAGCCCAATTCACAGAATCAGGCCGTTGGTAACTTGTTACCAAATCACAATTTAGGGTTTACGATTTGGTAATTGGAAGGGGAATGTTTAAGGCATCTCTTCCAAATACTGATTTGGAGTGGTATATATTAATGTTTTGGGAGCAAATTGCAGTCACAAAACATACATTTGGGGATTTGGATTCGAGTCGTGGCGTCAGTGCAACATCTTGTAATTCTGGGCAAATCACATAATCTCCCCATGCCCATGGACAGCGCCTGGATACCCTCACGGGTGATAAGCTGCAGTATATAAATCTACAAACTTTAACTTTAACCATTTGCAAATGGGAACGGGTCTTGAAAATTTCAAAAATATATTTTTTAACAGCAGGCAGTGGCTTCACGGACCACTGCTCACTCTTAACATTTGATTTCATTTTCTTTTGGAAAGCATCCCATTTCCCTTTAAGGAAAGTGGGCTGCATTGCAAAGAAAAACGGTTTGCTTTATTGCCAGGCAATGATATGGTGGTCTGCTGACCCCAGCTGGCCACCATCCCTGTGATTGCTGTGACTCCTAGTAGGTCACAAATTGCGACCTACTTCATTAATATTCATGAGGTAGGTTGAATTGAAACTCCACTAGGAATCGCTATTTTCAAATAAATGATTTAGTACATTAGGAATTGCAACTTCCAAATTGCAATTCAGTGAGATTTGCGATTTGGAAATCGCAATTCCGAATTTTTGTGCATATGGCCCTATATTATGTAAGATATCAGTGTGAAAAGGAAGTATTTAGGGATGAAGAGAGGCAGTCAGATTTTGGCAAACCAGAATGGGGAAGAACAATGAGCAGAACATAAGTACAGTAAGGAGGGGGAGACTGGTGAGAGCAAAAGGTGGGTAGAAGGCTGTGCTTAAATTGTGAAAGAATGAGCGCTGGTGCTCAAAGATGTGCTCAGAAGCCCACGGCTGGCGTTATTTTATTATTGTGCCAATTACCAAGGCTGTTCAGTTTTCAATCTACCTCATGCCTTTCTAATCTACTACCAGAAACTCCCTGCCCCTATATCTCCCTCTTGCAGGTCCCTGATTTCTCCGTTTGAGATGGGTTTTCTGCAGCAGTGGCTACTCCGCTATGGCACCTCCGCCCCACCTACAAGCAGCTGAAAAAATGAAAAATAAAACAATAATAAACTCTTGTTTATTATCGTTTTATTTTTCTCTTATAGCTGAGGCTTGGGGGCAGGTCCAGGTTGGTGACAGGCTGGATGGAGAGTGTTGGGCACTGCCTTCACTGCGCATGTGGGTTTGGCCAGCCGTCTCAGGCCGGCCAAACCCACATGCGCAGTGAAGCTCTCTCCAACCCCAGCTGCATTGCTGGGTTGGAGAGAGCAGACACAGTCTCCCAGTCTGTGTGGGACTGCAAAACATAGGCACTCAGGCCAATCCTGAAGCTGCTTTCAGCAGCATGAAAGCAGCATCAGGATTGGCCACAGTGCACTCTGGGAGCCTATGCCTGGAGAAGCGAGGAGCGCAATGCGGTGAGCAGGTAAGTGGTTTATATTTGTATTTGTCTCCCGTCCCTCACCTACCCCCGTCCCCATTCCCCAACTCCCCCCTGCCCTCCACTCTGTCAACTTGCCAGCAGCTACTGGTTTTCTGTCTTTGCCTTCCTTCTCCTTGCCCCTCTTTGTGTTTTTCCCTCTCTTGCTCTCTGGGAATGTCTGATGAGGAAAAACAAGTGTCGGTCCCCAGA
Organism: Calotriton arnoldi; assembly: GCA_963921515.1. NCBI lineage: Eukaryota > Metazoa > Chordata > Amphibia > Caudata > Salamandridae > Calotriton > Calotriton arnoldi. The sequence goes on along the minus strand of CAWUFW010003043.1, from coordinate 223,811 downwards.
CATGAGCCCCATGGCCCTCGTCGGCAACCACCGGCTAAAATGAAACACTGTTAGAAAGATAGTGAAAATGCGCAGCAGAAAACATCCAGCAAGAGACTGACTGAGCTACTCGGCTGAGGAGGAGGCAATGGTCAAACAGCCAGTCGTCCAGAACTTCTCTCACTTATAGAACACATATTAATCTACTATTGGATGAAAATCAAAGGACCTACTTATGTTTTTGCTGTCACACAAACAATACTTTCCTGCCATTTTTTTGACAGGATATTTAACAGTACCTGACTTCATTAACAACATGCTACTGCCGTGCCTTCACTAAAAATGTGGATTGTGTGAGTGTCTGAAGTAGCACTCCTCTAATATTGCTTCACACACTCCTATATGCCTTGGGAAATTTGGTCCATATTCTTTAAGCTAGCCCTAAAATAATACTTTGGATTTAGTGACTTCCTTTATAATGATTTCTCTTTTGACACCAATAAAAACCATTTTTCTTCCTCGTCGATCTTCCAAACTATGAAAGGACTTTAAGCGTATGTGAAGTAGTACTTACAAGAGTACTTCTTATGCACTCGTGAATGCCTTTCTGTTTGACGTAGTGCTTGTGTCTAGTACCTACTAGAAAACATATTCAGCGCAATTGTCCTCGTGAGGGCCGAGCACTCCGAGCACAGTCAAAGAGATGTGAATATTGGTTTGTCGGGAGTATTTATTTCTAAACATATTTGTAAGCATTCATTAAATAACCCAAATCAAAACTGTTCTGCTTGCCCCTCAACTCCGTTTAAATAGGACGAATTTATGTTCACTTGAATTTAAAAAAATCAATTTACGTCCATTTTAAAAGAACAGCACTTCTATTTTTCTAGCTTGAAATAATGCTGCTTGAAACCTAGTCTTGACTGCCAAAACACTGTGAATAGAGCAATCTGTTCAAGCAGCGTGCTCTTTGCATAAATACTAATTAGACTCTGAAAAGTGTTCAGCTAGACATACACTATAAACATGTAAGAAGATTGCATTTTCTGGCTCAGGATAACTGAATTATGACTAAAGGATCCACACACCGCCACAGACAGAGACAGTATTCATCTGTGAAGATTGCCTCAGAAAACCTGACAATGAAATGGTGATGTGCAGTCTCAACAAACCCTTAGAAAGCATGCAAATATTGGTACAATAGTCCAGCGGCGGCTCCTCCGCCATGGTGGAAGAGCGTTGCCCCCCACCAGCAGCAGCAGCTGCAAAACATGAAAAATAAAATGATAATAAACCATGTTAATGATAGTTTTATTTTGCTCCTACTGTGGAGTCTTGGGAGTGGGGCCAGGGTGATGACAGGCTGGAGGGGGAGTGTTGGGCACTGTTATTCAGTGCACATGACTATCTGGCTGTCTGTCTGAGGCTGGCCAAACCGTCATGTGCACTGAAGCTCTCTCCAACGCGCGATGCGTTGCCGGGTTGGAGAGAGCAGGCACAGGCTCCAAGTCTAACTGGGAGCGCAAATCTTTGGCGCTCAGGCCAATTCTGACACTGCTTTCAGCAGCTTGAAAGTAGCTTCAGGATTGGGCGCAGTACACTCTGGGAGCCTGTGCCTGCCAAAGAGAGGGGCGCGATGCAAATGCAGCAAAGTGTTTTTTTTTTATTTTGTCTTGTCCGTCTGTACTCCCAGAGTCCCCTCCCTGCCCCCACCTCCAGTCCCTCCACTGTATCAATACACCGACGGGAATGGAGTGAATAATGTTTTGTGACTGAAATCCGGTTGCAAAAAATTTATATTTTGCAGGCTACACAAAAGTTTGTGTAGTAAGTAAAATATTAATGTTTTGCAACCAAATTTCTCTTCACCCCTAAATACTTCCTTTTCACATGAAAGCAATTTTGACACAATTACAATAACGGGGCACAATAGCACTGTGCAATTTGGCAATGAATAACCCCCTTTTTCCCATATTAAAACCGGACAGGACATATCAAATATTTTAAGACTGTAGAAAGTAAAACTTACACACGCGTACATATGCCGTGCAAATTCGTTACAAATCTGATGTGTAAAAAATATAAAACAAACCTGGATTGCGCAGTCAAAATATAGCACCTAAAAGTGGTTATCTAACGGCCTTTACCATCTTTGGAGCTCAGTATGTTTTCCGAAAGCTCCGCAATTATAGAAATATTACAGCCAGATCCTGGAGCTCTATCCTACACTGATGATAGTCAGATCGCAGATGATGATTTAAACACACACTTAACTCAAAATGGACCACATTGTAGACAAAGTGGCCTCACACAGTTACAAAATAAAATCAAACAATTTTAAAGAACTTACCTGAACAGAGTCTTCTTAGGCTTTAAGCTATCCAGTAAAGGAAAAGGGCTAGCACCTGATTTCCTTCAGAAATTTACAACTTCACAAGCCCACCAGAAAGTTGCACGCCCTTTTGGGAATCTTGAATTTTGGATAAGTTTACTTGCCACATTATGCTGAGTGAGATAAACCATTGTACAACTTGATAACTCCCATGTTTTTTCCACGTTTTCTCCAAAACATTGGGCAGAAGAACACACAAGAATTCTGCAAACTCTTCAAGCAGACATTGTAGAATGGAAATATTTACAAACCATCAGTAGCGGCCCGTGGTGGGAGTGCTGCTGGGCGGTGACGTGGGGCGGGGGAGGGGCAGGGTGGGGGGTAGTAAACTACGGAATTCGGCCAAATAGAGGTAAGTAAACATAAATAAATAAAACGAATTTCGTTGCGCGCGCTGCATCGCCAAATGCAGTCTGTGCAGTGGTGCAGGGAATATTTAAAAATAGTAAATTTGAACTTATATGCACCTACACAAACCCCAGCTGACAGCAGCATACAGATTGCAGAAATAAATGTCTTGTTGTCTGCACTTAAGAAGACTAGGTGAGAGTTCCCACATTAATTGTGTCTGACTCGCCCGTTTGTATGCAGGCCTACAATGTGGATTTACCACATTAGAGAATTAATGGATTCAAAGATTCAAATGAGAAACCAACTAAAAATAAACTTCTCTAGGGAAAAGTTGCTATCTTCAGAGGTGTCCTTCCACTTGTCCATGTGAGACACACATTAGGATGCCAGCATGATGGATTCATGCTTTAGGGAACTCTGCAGCTAACTCAGTAGGCAGAGCCATAGTGCAGAATGTAAAAATAGCTGCTATGACCCGATCTCAAACAAGAATCAATAAAGACATACTGGCTGCCATTGAGGGTACCTCAAAGGGTGAAGCACCACCAGAAGGGTTTCCACGTAAATACTCCTACTCCCTTAGTTCAGAAAACTCCCCGACGGTGTGCCTCTCTGGAGTGAAAGATAGAGTGATAACATATAAACTGCCTGATTAGATTTAATTAAGGCAGCCCATGAAGTTTTGGCATCTGGACTTTTTGGAATGGTGGCCAAAGTTTCATTACTTCAACATCATTACTGGTAGCCAGGATTACCCAAACAAATTAAAAATTATGGGCCTCATGTATTAAAATCACAATTAAGAAATCGTAAAATGTGAATGACACCGATTCGTGATATATGTTTTCTCATTTATATTAAGGCTCCCGGTTTTCTATTTAAACTGATTTTTACATATAAATACACACGTAAAACAATTTTTCCTTTGTCTACATTTATAAATAGAAATGGAAAAATACTGACAAACTTGAGCTTTGACTGTGAAGACCACTGTCCCACTGTCCTCCTTTATTACAGTGCCAAGAAATGTCCAGAAGCCAACTGGGAGTCACAATAACAAAGGAGAAGATGAGTGTTCACAAGTGACAGGAGCTCTGCAATGTGAGAACTGTGGCAGGGTAACTAAGTGTAGTTAATGGGGGTTATGTCCATTTTCTTTACTTGGCGGCAGCAACACACCCATCTCCTGTTCATTCATGGGTAGAGGAGCTGTGAGGCATTTTGGGTTGAAGTGGCCTCAGGACTCCTTTGAAAGCAGAGGGAACTTCCAAAATGTGCACAGCAAAGTTTCAAGAATAGTTTTGGGATGCTCTGCACCCCAGCACCTGACTGAAATCAGTGTGGCTGGTGAGAGGGGGCATGAATGAAGATAGTTTCAAGGAGGTTGGATGAGCTGGGAAACAACAGTCTTAGCAATACAAGAAATGGTATGCTATTATATTTATGTTGAGTGCTGATATGCGTTTCCTAAGAAACGTGTGCTTTTTTTAGAGTCAAAAGCAGTCTATGTGTGTAATGTTTTGTGCATGTAGTAAAGAGGTATTTGTGAAACTAAAGGGCTATATTTTTTTGATGTTGGAATATGGCAGAAAGAGTGACACGCACATCTTTATGACCTGTAAAAGTTTTCTTGGGGTGAAAGGCATCAAAGTCTGCCTGTGTATAAAATTCCAGTTCAATGCATGCAATTCTTTTGGTTCATGCAGCACTTTGGTACAGGCTGCAGTGTTCCCTCATTCTCCCGTTGATCAGAGAATACAATGGGAGTAATTAAGGCCCATTCAAAGGTAATGGCACATTGCAACCTGATAGGTTTCCTGATAGTTTTCCCCACAGATCAGCCATTCATTTTTTAAAGCTGTGCTTCTCACCCTTTTGACCTAAAGGGAAACGTTTTCACCTGTTTATTTTTGCAGGGCTACTTGGCCACTTGCAGGTTTGCTTTAATTTTTTTTTAAGACTTGGAGGCTGTCCTTGCAGGCTATGTAGCCCTTCTGCACTCTGCACCCTCAAGGTTAGATTGAACTAGCACCACTGAAGCTGGTTTGAGGGAAGCCAGATGTTTTGGGACAGCAAGTGGTGTTAATTTAGATCAGAAGCGTTGATCACAAAGTGTTCAGATAAATTGATTGTGTTTATTTAATTTGGTGTATATATAAATGTATATTTGCCCTCTAACAACAGAGTGCACGTGTGCATTGTCTATTTAAATAAATGTGAAAAAACACTAGCTGCAGTGTCTTCTTTTGCTAGCAACAAAAATAAATGTGGATAAATACAGACAAATTGACCAAAACGTAAATATGGATAAATACAGACAGAAATGTTAAATAAATAAATACCATGGAAATGTTAAAAAAAAGAAATACCATAAAACCCTGTTTATAATGTATAAAAACATATCCTCCACTGAAAACGAATCAATGTGATTGTTTTTTAATTCCGAACAAGGAACTCTTAAAACCGAATTGCAAATTGCTAATAGCAGTCACATTTGCAAATGTCGACCTGTCTATTGATGATGACATCAGCAATCAAGAAGGTAAAAAAGCAGAGGGCTTGTGTATGCAGCAGAAGAGCAAGGCGTTTTTTTTAGTAGGTGTTTCACTTCCAACTTGCATAGGAAAATGGAATGCCAGGAAGGTTCGCAGTATCCCAGCAGAAAAAGAAAGTGGAAGTTCAGTGATGCTGAATTTAAAATACTATTTGGGGAGTGCATGGCAGAAAAGGAGAAGCTATTTGAAAAGGCCTCATTCAGTGTCCCAGAGTCTACTAAAATCAGGGATTGAATAAATGCGGTTGGAGTCACAAACCATACTTCAGAAGTGAGGAAGAGATGGTATGACCTCAGATTACAAGCTAAGGAGAGGTTGTCATCAGTGATGTCACTGACCATGTCATGAGTCATATAATATGTGAGGTCATAAGCAGTGCATTGAGGGGGCGCGAGTTATAGTTAACTCAAGTAACTATAACGGCTGAATTTCTCTGGTTTTGTATGAGTAAAATCTGACCCTAACTACAACGTCCTGTAACCTTTGTTTTTTTAGTGAATTTCTAAGGTTTTTTTAATTCTATTTGCTAATTATAATGCCCCTGTAACCTTTGGTATTTTCAGGGAACTGCTTTTTACACCCAGGGAGCTGCTGAAATGAAGGTCCCTGGGTGTAAAGAGCAAAATGCTGTCGCTTGTTCAAAGCGGAGCACACTTGTTTGCTATGGGATGGTGGGAGCAGTGCTCCTGCCATCCCATATTTACGGCTCAAGGAGGGGGGCCATGCAGCCCCTCTCCCATTTTCAAAATGGCCCAAGGGAGGTGGTGGTTGCTGGGGCAGCAGGGGGGTGCGTGCCCCCCTCGTTTAAGTATAGCAGGCCCAGGGAGGTGGTGGTCCCCGGGGCTGCTTGGGGGGATGGAGCCCCTCCACACATTATAATTTAAAATATCCCAGAGGCGGTGGCGGCCACTGGGGCTGCAGGGAGGGCCACGTGGCTCCCTACACTTCAAACTATTAGCCCCGGGGAGGTGGCGGTTCCTGGGACCTGGCCCACCCGGGGGCCTAAATTAAACAAAGCATGGGAGGCCACGCTTTGTCTTTTTAAAATTTTCGCTGGGATTCGCGGATCTACCGTAAATCTAGCAGATTTTTTTTTAAAGTTTTTGCTTGTGACTCGGTTGAACCGAGTCACAAGATGGCTGCCAACACTTCCTGGTTTGAAGTGCTGGCATCCAATCAGATCGCAGGCACGCGATCGGAAGGGTTTGGGGATGCACCACGGCCACAGTTGTATATCTGAGAAATCTTCAGATTTCTCAGGAACTACTGAATGCATTTACACCATTTAACAAAAAGAGTGCTTTCTGAACCAAGAGCTGCCTTTTTGTCAAATTTGGTGTAATTCCGTTCAGCAGTTCGGGCTGTAGCCGTGTCTAAAGAGTCCAATGGAAATTAACATGGAGAAAAAGCGTTTTGGGACCCCCCCTTTTTCTTGGCCCTCACTTGACGGATCACCCCGAAACTTTCAACACAGCAGTTGAAGTGAGTAGTGTATAAGTTTTGCTAATTTTGCGAAGATTCGTCATACGACGCCAAAGATATTGGCAAATGAAAAAACGCTCTTTCAATGGAAACTAGGTCCTAACTGTAACTACCTACTGTTGACTGCCAGTAGGAGATATATATATATATATATATATATATATATATATATATATATTCACTGAAAAACCATAGGTTTTAGGGGCGTTATAGTTAGAAATTAGCATTTAAAAAACCTTTGAAATTCACTGAAAAAACCATAGGTTTCAGGCACGTTATAGTTAGAAATTAGCATTTAAAAACCTTTGAAATTCACTGAAAAAACCATAGGTTTTAGGGACAGTTATAGTTAGTTGGACATTTCACTCGTACAAAACCATAGAAATTCCCCCGTTATAGTTAGTTCAGCTAACTATAACTCGCGCCTCGCAATGCACTGCTGATGACATCACATATTACATCACTCATGACATGGTCAGTGACATCACTGATGACATCACTGATGACATCTCAAATGACATCACTGATGACATCATCCAGTGACTGTGTGTTTCTGTAAAGTTTAAATATTTTTAATATATAGGGAAAGGTGTATTGAAGAATGAGTGGGTGTATAAGTGTGTGGATGAAGGATTTAGTAGGTGCATGACTGACTCAATAAGTGAGTGATTAAACGTATCTTACTGAATGCAAGGGTTAGTGACTAAACTGGGTGAATGTCTGTATCTGTCTGTCTGTTGCTGTGTAAGTGGCTGCATGGGTTTGTGAATAGCTACATGAGTGTCTATATGAGTTATTGATTGGTTGTCTGAGTATCTGTATGGGTGCCTGAGTGTTTGTGTGGGTGGGGTGTGTGCGACTCTGTGCATAGATGTGTGAGTGGGTGATTCACTGGGTGGATGGTTTCAAGAGTGCATCTGTGATAGACTGTATGGGTGGGTAAGTGTGTGTAAGAGTGTGTTAGTGAGTGAATGTATGTCCCAGTGGTACATGTGTGAGTAACTACATATGTGAAAGGCAGTATATATGTGTGTTGGAGTATATAAATAGCTATAAGCGAGAGTGTGTGATTGTGAGAGTGACTGTATGGATGAGTGTGTGCTTGTATCAGTGATTGTATAAGAGTTTAAGAATGTGCTAGTATTTGTATGAGTAAGTGAGCTGGTGTGTGTATAACTGTATAGGTGAGTAAATGGCAGTGTGTTTAATTATTTGCATGACTGACTAGGTGTGTGAGTACCTCTATGGATGAGTGGCGGTGTTTGAATGTCTATATAGGAGTATGAGTGTATATGATAGTCCTGTACTGAGTGACCGTAAGTATGAGTGACTGTACGGGTGAGTGAGTGGATGTGTGTGTAGACCTAAGAATCAGTGAGTGGGTATGTAGTTATTGGTGTTGGAGTGTCTATGGTTTTGCGAATGGCAGTCTGTAATTTAGAGTGGGTGTATCAAAGGTTATATTAGGGTGTGAGGAGGTGCATCAGATTATCACGTGGATGATGTCATCAGTGATGTCATCAGTGATGTCATTTGAGATGTCATCAGTGATGTCATCAGTGATGTCACTGACCATGTCATGAGTGATGTAATATGTGATGTCATCAGCAGTGCATTATGGGCGCGAGTTATAGTTAGCTGAACTAACTATAACAGAGGAATTTCTATGGTTTTGTATGAGTGAAATGTCCAACTAACTATAACTGTCCCTAAAACCTATGGTTTTTTCAGTGAATTTCAAAGGTTTTTTAAATGCTAATTTCTAACTATAACGTGTCTGAAACCTATGGTTTTTTCAGTGAATTTCAAAGGTTTTTTAAATGCTAATTTCTAACTATAACGTGCCTGAAACCTATGGTTTTTTCAGTGAATTTCAAAGGTTTTTTAAATGCTAATTTCTAACTATAACGCCCCTAAAACCTATGGTTTTTTCAGTGAATTTCAAAGGTTTTGTAAATGACAATTTTTAAATGTATTAATTGTTATATTTATTTTTTTGATACTGATTTACTACATTTTTTAAAACTATTTATTTTTAGATATTTTATTTATTAAATTACATTGTAATTACATTATACATTACATTACAAAATATACTTTCTCAGAATGAATTACTTTAGTTTAAATACTTTGCAAATAGGCAATAGAGTTTTAAGTACAGTAGTTACAGTTGTTGCAATGGGCAACACAATTTCAAACACAATGCAACATTGAGCTCAATGTGAATTTCTAGTTAAATGCAATTAGTTACTTTATGGATTACTTTTCTAACCACAGGACTGGATCCTAGATTCAGTCCTGGGACATCTCCTGTAAACAGTTGAGTAAAAGCGTTTTGGTTACAGTAGTGATTTTTAAGGAATATTATTGTATTTTAAAACTTGACACTCGAAACTTTTTCACATAGAATCACCAATGTTATCCTATGGGAGGAAATTCACTTAGCAGGTAAGTAGTGTTATCGTTACTTTTTCTTACTCAGTGGTGGATCCTGGATCCAGCACTGGTGCATCTCCTGTAAACAGTTGAAAGAATGCGTTTAAGTCATACAGGCGATTTTTAAGGAATATTTGTAGTTTGTGAAAAACGACACTTTGAAACTTTTCTGCGGAAAACCAGACAATGGATTCCAATGGAAGGAAATACAAGTTACTGGTAAGTACGGTTAGAATTACTTATCAGGGTCAGTGCTGGGCTAAAAGATGCAGCACTGGGTTCTCTCCTGATAACAGGTGAGTAAATCGGAATTCGTATTTCGGCTGATTTTAGAGGAATATTATAAAGTTCCAAAACTCCACACTTAGAAGAATTTCCAAGTGAAACCAGTCAATGTTAGCCTATGGAAGGAAATTCAAGTTACTGGTAAGTACGGTTAGAATTACTTTTCAGGATCTGTACTGGGCTGAAAGATGCAGCACTGAGGTCTCTCCTGATAACAGGTGAGTACATTGGAATTCGTAGTTCAGCTGATTTTAGAGGAATATTATAAAGTTCCAAAACTCCACACTTAGAAGAATTTCCAAGTGAAACCAGTCAATGTTAGCCTATGGAAGGAAATTCAAGTTACTGGTAAGCACGATTAAAATTACTTTTCAGGATCAGTACTGGGCTCAAAGATGCAGCACTGAGGTCTCTCCTGATAACAGGTGAGTAAATCGGAATTCGTAGTTCTGCTGATTTTAGAGGAATATTTGTATGTTTCAAAAATCGACACTTAGAAACTTTTTCAGCAAAAAGCAGGCAATGATATCCTATGGAAGGAAATTCAAGTTACTGGTAAGTACGGTTTAAATTACTTTTCAGGATCAGTACTGGGCTCAAAGATGCAGCACTGAGGTCTCTCCTGATAACAGGTGAGTAAATCGGAATTCGTAGTTCTGCTGATTTTAGAGGAATATTTGTATGTTTCAAAAATCGACACTTAGAAACTTTTTCAGCAAAAAGCAGGCAATGATATCCTATGGAAGGAAATCCAAGTTACTGGTAAGTACGGTTAAAATTACTTTTCAGGATCAGTACTGGGCTCAAAGATGCAGCACTGAGGTCTCTCCTGATAACAGGTGAGTAAATTGGAATTTGTAGTTCGGCTGATTTTAGAGGAATATTTGCACAATGGTGAAGGAAGGGGGTGGGGCCTGAGGTGACATGTCTGCAAACACGCCCTGTGGCGCGTTTTAAGTTGGAGAATTAATTCCTCCTCAATCCCGAGGGTCCCTAGGGGCCAACTGGCCCACCAGATACCTCCAGTATGCGCCAGAGAGCTGCGTTGCAGAGCGGTGTTCAGAGGCCACGCCCCTTTTACAACACTCTGCAACGCAGCTCCGTGGCGCTTACTGGAGGTACCTTGTGGGCTAGTTGGCCCCAGGGACCCTCAGGATTGAAGGGGATTTAATTCCCCATCTTAAAATGCGCCATGGGGCCTGTTTGCACACATGTCACCTGAAGCCCCGCCCTCCCTTCACCACTGTGCAAACGCGCCCCGTGGCGCGTTTTAAGTTGGGGATTAAGTCCCCTTGAATCCTGAGGGTCCCTGGGGTCCAACTATCCCACCAGGTACCTCCAGTAAGCGCCACAGAGCTGCGTTGCAGAGAGGTGTAAAAGTGGCGTGGCCTCTGTACACCTCTCTGCAACGCAGCCCCTGGCGCATACTGGAGGTTCCTGGTGGGCTAGTTGGCCCCAGGGACCCCAGTATTCACGGGGAATTCGTTCCCCCTCTGCAAACGTGCCAGGGGCGCGTTTGCAGAGTGGTAAAGGAAGGGGGCGGGGCCTGCGGCACAATCGTTTTTTTTTTTTCCTCGAAGGGGGGCTGTGTGGCCCCCCTTCCTTTTTCCTTTTTTTGGCCCGCTCCGGTCCGCTCCTATCCTGAAAGTCTCGGGGTGATTCGTCAAGTGGGGGCCAAGAAAAAAGGGGGGTCCCAAAACGTGTTTTCCCCATGCAATTTTCCATAGGAACCTTTCATCGCAGCTACAGCCCGAACTGCTGAACGGAATTACACCAAATTTGGCAAAAAGGTAGCCCTTGGTTCAGAGTCGTGCCTTTTGCTTAAATGGTGTAAATCCGTTCAGTAGTTCCTGAGAAATTTGAAAAAGAAAACACATATATATCTGGGCGGAGCCTAACCACACATGTCATCGTGAGATCTGATTGGCTGTCAGCACTTCATCCTGGAATTGCTGGCAGCCATCTTGGGACCAATATAAATGATAGTACCCCATTGAAATGCATTGTAGTGATTCGAAGATTTTGAGGGTTACCAAAAGGAGAACTATAAAGGGTGATAACAGACTTTAGTTACATTAGAATTCATTTGTTGATGGTACCATACTAATTTTAGGAATTGTGGTGTGTTCTAAGGTGATTTTACCCTGTGAAAAATCCTTCTGCTGGGATATCATGAATCATGTTTGAGAGAAAACTATTTTCTCATACTTTTCCCATTGAGGTTTGGAAGGTGATCTAGAAGCTAAAATGAGAGCATATTTTCTGTAAATTCACATTATCTTTCTCAGTCATGTGAGAATGAAGTCTGACATTCTCAGTAAAACATGTACATCCAACAAGGGCAGAGACTGTCAGTTGATTCCTTTGTGTTCTACTGCAGCTTCCCAGAGTGTTCTAAAGAACAACTAGAGTGCTAACAGCCTTCCTTATGACAAAAGTATGGCACACCTGAAGCCATCTTGATTGGAATAAACTGGTAACACTTAAAACATTTAATTTAAAAAGGAACAAAATGATGGGGTTCATTTTGTCATAGAAATTATGGTTAGTGCTGTAGAAAGAAAAATTAGGACATGTTTCAAGTGTGATCTCAAATATCTTCCTGTTATATTTCAACAGGAGCAGCCTGTCAGTTGATGCCTTTGTGTTCTACTGCAGCTTCCCAGAGTGTTCTAAAGACCAACTAGAGCGCTAACAGTCTTACTTATGACAAAATTATGGCACACCTGAAGCCATCTTGATTGGAATAAACTGGTAACTCTTAAAACATTTAATTTAAAAAGGAACAAAATGAGGGGTTCATTTTGTCATAGAAATTATGGTTAGTGCTGTAGAAAGAAAAATTAGGACATGTTTTAAGTGAGATCTCAAATATCTTCCTGTTATATTTCAACAGGAGCAGCCTGTCAGTTGATGCCTTTGTGTTCTACTGCAGCTTCCCAGAGTGTTCTAAAGAACAACTAGAGAGCTAACAGTCTTACTTATGACAAAAGTATGGCACACCTGAAGCCATCTTGATTGGAATAAACTGGTAACACTTAAAACATTTAATTTAAAAAGGAACAAAATGAGGGGGTTCATTTTGCCATAGAAATTATGGTTAGTGCTGTAGAAAGAAAAATTAGGACATGTTTTAAGTGAGATCTCAAATATCTTCCTGTTATATTTCAACAGGAGCAGCCTGTCAGTTGATGCCTTTGTGTTCTACTGCAGCTTCCCAGAGTGTTCTAAAGAACAACTAGAGTGCTAACAGCCTTACTTATGACAAAAGTATGGCACACCTGAAGCCATCTTGATTGGAATAAACTGGTAACACTTAAAACATTTAATTTAAAAAGGAACAAAATGATGGGGTTCCTTTTGTCATAGAAATTATGGTTAGTGCTGTAGAAAGAAAAATTAGGACATGTTTCAAGTGTGATCTCAAAAATCTTCCTGTTATATTTCAACAGGAGCAGCCTGTCAGTTGATGCCTTTGTGTTCTACTGCAGCTTCCCAGAGTGTTCTAAAGAACAACTAGAGCGCTAACAGTCTTACTTATGACAAAATTATGGCACACCTGAAGCCATCTTGATTGGAATAAACTGGTAACTCTTAAAACATTTAATTTAAAAAGGAACAAAATGAGGGGGTTCATTTTGTCATAGAAATTATGGTTAGTGCTGTAGAAAGAAAAATTAGGACATGTTTTAAGTGAGATCTCAAATATCTTCCTGATATATTTCAACAGGAGCAGCCTGTCAGTTGATGCCTTTGTGTTCTACTGCAGCTTCCCAGAGTGTTCTAAAGAACAACTAGAGCGCTAACAGTCTTATTTATGACAAAAGTATGGCACACCTGAAGCCATCTTGATTGGAATAAACTGGTAACACTTAAAACATTTAATTTAAAAATGAACAAAATGAGGGGGTTCATTTTGCCATAGAAATTATGGTTAGTGCTGCAGAAAGAAAATTTAGGGCATGTTTTAAGTGAGATCTCAAATCCTCTTCTATTTCATTAGAAAATTCTGACATGCAGACTGAAACAATCACTTTCAATACCAGCAGTAGACTTCCAGTTAACTCCCTGGTGAGCAGTAGCTTTACTACAGTGATCTAATGAACAACTAGAGTGCTAACATTCTGAATTTATGGCAAATGTGTGACACATCTGAATGCCTTCTTGATGGAATCAAAGTAAAAACTGAAAGCATTTCCTACTGAGGAGACTGCAGTAAATGACGAAATTAGGAAACTTCATAACAAATAAGTCTCCCAACATGGCCACCAGAGAAAAAGAGCCCAAATGTAGCACAAATATCACCCAGATGTAGCCCACATATAGCCCAATGACAGAAGTGTGCAAAACACTTTTTACTTTTAGTTTTTCTGCAGTTTTATATAGTGCAAACTGGTCAGGTATTGGAGCGTTACATCTTACTTGGACCCCTTATTGCGTATTTTGCACGAAGTACATGAGATTGATCTTGCGAAACATTGAACTTTACGATTCTGTTAACCTGAAGTTGCTCTGAACCGGGCTTTGTAACACCCGTTTTTACCTACTGGTTTTAATTAATTCTCACTGTATTGTATTAGGAAAGAGGATTTACTGTTTTTATGTACACTTTTATGATCTATGTTTCTAAATCATATCAAATAAAGTTTAATGAATTCTATGGCAGGACGGAGGCGAGGATTATGCATATCTTTCCTCACTTTATTTGCATAGCAGTTCAAAGAAAATGTAACACAACAATCATTAAACAAAAGACTACACAACCCATGAACCATTAGGGGGTTAGTCTCCAAGGCAACTATAGTCCAATCATATCACAGTCCATCGTATATAATATCGTGACATCCCTTCCGCTTCCTCTTTCTTCACTGCTCGTCAGTTAAGTGCATTCCTTACATTCTTTGCTTAATCTGACGTTGTTGCTGTTTGTATAGCGGTTTCTTGTGCACGTTATTAGCATTATTGCCTTGGTATTGTTTCATATTCCCTGCGCAGCAGGCTCTAGCCCGAGCGCGTTGTCCCCCTCGCAGTTTCTCCCGCTGTGTGCTCTGCGCGCGGTGAGATCCTGTCAGGCGCGTCTGGTCCGAGCGCGGTAGCTCCGTCGAGCGCTCCCGCTGGTCTTTACGCGCGTTTGGGAATCCGGTCACTCCTTTAGTGTCCGCTTGATTCCCGACCAACCCTCGCCTAATTTTGACACCGCTACGCGGTGATTTCCCCACACGGCCACATTAGTGACCAGCACCACCTGGTGGTGGTAATTGGTATTGCGCCTCAGTCTATTCTTATAACAGCTTCGGGGAAAGCCCAGCTGTTGGAGCACTGGCGAGGGGGCTGTCTTAAGGATTTTAAGGGCATTTGTTCTGTGCTCACACCCTCTGCTATCATGTCTTCTCCAGAGACCATTTTTACTCCTCCTACCAGGAAGTGGAGGAGGAATGGCCCCCAACTTCTCCCTCCAGCAGTGGACCAAGCCCTCTCTCTGGCTATTTCTAGGGCGCTGGCTCCTCTTAGGGATCAGGTTGATAAGCTGGCGAAAAGCATCCCTGGGGTGTTCAGTGACCCAGATCTGGTGGTGGTGGGTCCAAGTAGCTCCCAGAAGGGGAATAAAAGGGCCGTTAAGCATAACGCGGGGCACTTGGAAGGATTTGATAAACTTATGGAGACCTTCCTCAAGAGTGCGTGAACGCTAAAACATGCACCCTGCCGGGAGGAGGAGGGGCCCGGAGAAAATTGCGACACTGTCACCACTATTGTAGACCCCGACGGCGGGTTTCCCTTAGAGGGAGAGGGTGTATCGGAGGACGATTTCTCCTCCGATGAGGATAAGGACTCGGGGCGTCCCTGGCGTCCAGAGTCCCACTCCTCTCAGTCCCCGGTTGGGGACGGGGTCCACTCGGACATGTTCGAGCCTACCCAAATTTACCATCCTAGGTCGGCAGAGTGGACACCTGACGCCAAAGTGGCAGAGTATGTGGTGAGGAAAATCCATCAACCCCTTGAAAGGGAGGTCAGGAATAGGATGAGGGGAGAATGCCCCAGGCCCTCACTGAAGGGGAAGGTGGCACACACGCCTGAAATTGATGAGAAACTATGTACCTTTTTCTCCAAGTATATGAGGGATCCCAAGAAAGAAATTGATAGGTCTTGGACGTGGTAGGGTCCTTGACCCAAATTATTCAATTGACGGAGCGTTCCAAAGAGTCAGGATCCCCTTTGTCCACGGATATTGTGGCTGGTTGGGCGCACTACCCTAAACCCTAAAACACTACCCGCTCCACTACCCAAACACCACTGCACTACCCTAAACCCTAAAACACTACCCCCAGCACAACACCCTACACTACCCAAACATAACTGCACTACCCTAACCCCTAAAACACTACCACCAGCACGACTCCCTACACTACCCAAACACCACTGCATTACCCTAAACCCTAAAACACTACCCCAGCACGACCCCCTACACTACACAAACACCACTGCACTACCCTAAACCCTAAAACACTACCCCCAGCACGACTCCCTATACTACCCAAACACCACTGCACTACCCTAAACCCTAAATCTACCCCCAGCACGACCCCCTACACTACCCAAACACCACTGCACTACCCTAAACCATAAAACACTACCCCCAGCATGACCCCCTACACTACACAAACACCACTGCACTACCCTATACCCTAAAACATGACCCCCTACACTACACAAACACGACTGCACTACCCTAAACCCTAAAACACTACCCACAGCATGACCCCCTTCACTACACAAACACCACTGCACTGCCTAAACCCTAAAACACTACCCCCAGCACAACACCCTACACTACCCAAACATAACTGCACTACCCTAACCCCTAAAACACTACCACCAGCACGACTCCCTACACTACCCAAACACCACTGCATTACCCTAAACCCTAAAACACTACCCCAGCACGACCCCTACACTACACAAACACCACTGCACTACCCTAAACCCTAAAACACTACCCCCAGCACGACTCCCTACACTACCCAAACACCACTGCACTACCCTAAACCCTAAATCTACCCCCAGCACGACCCCCTACACTACCCAAACACCACTGCACTACCCTAAACCATAAAACACTACCCCCAGCATGACCCCCTACACTACACAAACACCACTGCACTACCCTATACCCTAAAACATGACCCCCTACACTACACAAACACGACTGCACTACCCTAAACCCTAAAACACTACCCACAGCATGACCCCCTTCACTACACAAACACCACTGCACTGCCTAAACCCTAAAACACTACCCCAGCACTACCCCCTACACTACCCAAACACCACTGCACTAACATAAACCCTAAAACACTACCCCCAGCACAACTCCCTACACTACCCAAACACCACTGCACTAACATAAACCCTAAAACACTACCCCCAGCACAACCCCCTACACTACACAAACACCACTGCACTACCCTAAACCCTAAAACACTACCCCCAGCACAACCCCCTACACTACCCAAACACCACTGCACTACCCTAAACCATAAAACACTACCCCCAGCATGACCCCCTACACTACACAAACACCACTGCACTACCCTAAACCCTAAAACACTACCACCAGCATGACCCCCTACACTACTCAAACACCACTGCACTACCCTAAACCCTAAAACACTACCCCAGCACGACCCCTACACTACCCATACACCACTGCACTACCCTAAACCCTAAAACACTACCCCCAGCACGACCCCTACACTACTGCACTACCCTAAACCCTAAAACACTACCCCCAGCACGACCCCCTACACTACCCAAACACCACTGCACTACCCTAAACCCTAAAACACTACCCCCAGCACGACCCCCTACACCACCCAAACACCACTGCACTACCCTAAACCCTAGAAAAGAAACCCCCACCCCATGCCCAATCCCCCTTACCTCTCACTCCTCATGGTTCCTCTCTCCTCATGGTTCCTGCTTCACGTCATCTCTGAGGGGCGGTGCACGTCGTTGTGAGGAAACGGAACAGCCTCTGTTTCCTTACAACGACATGGATCGTCTACATGTTTTTAGAACGCATGGTCATTTACCATACATACCTTTACAACAAAATTCGTTGTAAAGGCATGCGTAGTAAATGACCATGCGTTCTAAAAATGCGTAGTAATGACTTCGTGATGTACAACGCATGCGTGGTAATGCATGCGTTGTAATGGTATCGCAAAGTAAAAAGTCATTGTAACGGCTGTTTACCGATCGAAGCTGGCCCCTGTTCTTCAGTGAGACGTTTATTTGATTAATTAGGAGGAAGGAATGTGTTTTTTTACCAAAAAGTGCATTCCCGGCTGTTGTATTGTGAAAGTGTCCGCGTGGCCTGGTTTTACTTCCGGTGAGAGAGTGGAAGAGTCTGTTTGGATCTAAAGGAGTTCTGTTGTTGGACGGGGCCGGCGCGACATGTCATCAGAAAACATAGCTAATGGAAAGCATCCTCCCTGAAGTGTGGAGCAGTGCCATGAGAGGTCAACGAGTGTGCGTCCCACCGCAGTATGACCGTACCGCGTGACCCATGTGCCGCCTCCAGGGTACGGGAGGCAGAAGCGGCATCGCAGGTCCTCTTGAAGACCGTTGTAGCACTAATTCTACATTTTGGTACTAGGGCATTTTAACTTTGTTGTTCCTGCCAGATACAAAGAGAAGATCCTGTGTTATTCAGTGCCCTTGTTACCTTTTTTGTGGGTTGTGGTGCTTGTCACTTCGCTGCCCCGCCGGTGCACACGACTGGGCACCCCACCTTGTGTGCCATCTGCAGGGCCTCTGCCCTCGGATTACTGGTTTCGGTTTCTGGAGTGGCAACATAAACAGTTGCTCCCAAAGGACTAGCCTGAACACTTAGGTGAATATCCCCTGCACCAGCATTCCACGGAAATTCTTTCCTAGCTCTCCCACGTCAACGAGCACGGCTCCGCTCGCGACACCATATGACGTCATCGGAGCCATAAGAGGACCTCGTCGGCGTGCTGACGTCAGTTCCACCCATTTTTTCCGTGCCACCGAGGCAAACAGGGGACCAAGACATTTTCACATGTATACATACTATAATAAATATATATATATATATTCACTGAAAAAACCATAGGTTTCAGGCACGTTATAGTTAGAAATTAGCATTTAAAAAACCTTAGAAATTCACTGAAAAAACCATAGGTTTCAGGCACGTTATAGTTAGAAATTAGCATTTAAAAAACCTTAGAAATTCACTGAAAAAACCATAGGTTTCAGGGGCGTTATAGTTAGTTGGACATTTCACTCGTACAAAACCATAGAAATTCCCCGTTATAGTTAGTTCAGCTAACTATAACTCGCGCGCCCGCAATGCACTGCTGATGACGTCACATATTACATCACTCATGACATGGTCAGTGACATCACTGATGACATCTCAAATGACATCACTGATGACATCACTGATGACATCACTGATGACTTCACTGATGACATCATCCAGTGAATGTGTGTTTTTCTGAAAATTAAATATGTTTTATATATGTATAGCTCAAGGTCGATGGAAGAATAAATGCGTATATAAGTGTCTAAATGGATGATTTTTTTTTGTAAAATTGATTGTATAACTGACTAAGTGTATCTTAGTGAATACATGGGTTAGTGAGTAATGTTTAAATATGAAAATATCTGTATCAGTCTCTCACTTTGTGTATAAGTGGCTGCATGGATTGGTGAGTAGCTACAGGAGTGTCTATATGGGTTATTAGTTGGTTTTTTGAGTATCAGTATGAGTGTCTGAGTGTCTGTATGGTTCGGTGGGGGGTATTACTTAGTGCATAGATGCATGAATGAGTGACTCACTGTTTGTATGTGTTGAAGACAGCATGTGTGCAGGACTGTATAGGTGGATGAGTATGTGTATGGGTGTGTTAGTGAGTGAATGACTGTCTCAATAGTGTCTTTATGAGTAACTACATATGTTTTAAACTAGTATATGTGAGTATTGGTGTATATAAGTGAGTATATGTGAGAGTGAGAGATTGGAAGAGTTCCTGTACAAATAAGTAGGTGTTTCTATAAGTGATTGTTTAAGAGAGTAAGTGTGTGTAAGTTTCTGTAGAAGTAAGTGTGGTAGTGTGTGTATAACTGTATATGCAAGTAAATGGATGTTTGATACTTTGTTTGCATGTGTGACTATGTGTGTGAGTAACTCTATGGTGAGTGGCGGTGTGTAACAGGATGTATAGGTGTATGAGTATATATGATGAGTGAGTACATGTATGAGTGACTGTATAGGGACTGTTGGTGAATGAGTGGATGTGTGTGTAGATCTTGGAATTACTGAATAGGTGTGTTGTAACTGGTATTGGTATGTCCATTGTTTTGAAAATGTTAGTTTGTATTTTTGAGTGTGTGTATCAAAGGTTATATTAGGGTGAGAGGAGGTCTGCCACTCTATCATAAGGATGATGTCATCAGTGATGTCATCAGTGATGTCATTTGAGATGTCATCAGTGATGTCATGAGTGATGTCACTGACCATGTCATGAGTGATGTAATATGTGATGTCATCAGCAGTGCATTGCGGTGCGCAGAGTTATAGTTAGCTGAACTAACTATAACGGGGGAATTTCTATGGTTTTGTACGAGTGAAATGTCCAACTAACTATAGCCCCTGAAACCTATGGTTTTTTCAGTGAATTTCTAAGGTTTTTTAAATGCTAATTTCTAACTATAACGTGCCTGAAACCTATGGTTTTTCAGTGAATATATATATATATATATATATACATATATATATATATATATATTCACTGAAAAAAACCATAGGTTTTAGGGACAGTTATAGTTAGTTGAACATTGCACTCGTACAAAACCCGTGAAATTCCCCCGTTATAGTTAGTCCAGCTAACTATAACTCGCGCCCCGCAATGCACTGCTGATGACGTCACATATTACATCACTCATGACATGGTCAGTGACATCACTGATGACATCACTGATGACATCTCAAATGACATCACTGATGACATCATCCAGTGACTGTGTGTTTCTGTAAAGTTTAAATATTTTTTATATATATAGGAAAAGACGTATTGAAGAATGAGTGGGTGTGTAAGTGTCTGTATGGATGATTTAGTAGGTGCGTGACTGACTGTATAAGTGAGTGATTTAACGTATCTTACTGAATGCATGGGTTAGTGACTAAACTGGGTGAATGTCTGTATCCGTCTGTCTGTTGCTGTGTAAGTGGCTGCATGTGTTTGTGAATAGTTACATGAGTGTCTATATGAGTTATTGAATGCTTGTGTGAGTATCTGTATGGGTGCCTGAGTGTTTGTGTGGGAGGGGTGTGTGTGACTCTGTGCATAGATGTGTGAGTGGGTGATTCACTGGGTGGATGGTTTCAAGAGTGCATCTGTGATAGACTGTATGGGTGGGTAAGTGTGTGTAAGAGTGTGTTAGTGAGTGAATGTATGTCCCAGTGGTACATGTGTGAGTAACTACATATGTGAAAGGCAGTATATATGTGTGTTGGAGTATATAAATAGCTATAAGCTAGAGTGAGTGATTGTGATAGTGGCTTTATGGATGAGTGTGTGCTTGTATCAGTGATTGTATAAGAGCGTAAGAATGTGCTAGTATTTGTATGAGTAAGTGAGCTGGTGTGTGTATAACTGTATAGGTGAGTAAATGGTAGTGTGTTAAATTATTTGCATGACTGACTAGGTGTGTGAGTACCTCTATGGATGAGTGGCGGTGTTTGAGTGTCTATATAGGAGTATGAGTGCATATGATAGTCCTGTACTGAGTGACCGTAAGTATGAGTGACTGTACGGGTGAGTGAGTGGATGTGTGCGTAGACCTAAGAATCAGTGAGTGGGTATGTAGTTATTGGTGTTGGAGTGTCTATGGTTTTGCGAATGGCAGTCTGTAATTTAGAGTGGGTGTATCAAAGGTTATATTAGGGTGTGAGAAGATGCATGAAATTATCACGTGGATGATGTCATCAGTGATGTCATTTGAGATGTCATCAGTGATGTCATCAGTGATGTCACTGACCATGTCATGAGTGATGTAATATGTGACGTCATCAGCAGTGCATTGCGGGGCGCGAGTTATAGTTAGCTGGACTAACTATAACGGGGAATTTCACGGGTTTTGTACGAGTGCAATGTCCAACTAACTATAACTGTCCCTAAAACCTATGGTTTTTTCAGTGAATTTCTAAGGTTTTTAAATGCTAATTTGTAACTATAACGTCCCTGAAACCTATGGTTTTTTCAGTGAATTTCAAAGGTTTTTTAAATGCTAATTTGTAACTATAACATGTCTGAAACCTACGGTTTTTTCAGTGAATTTCAAAGGTTTTTTAAATGCTAATTTCTAACTATAACGTGCCTGAAACCTATGGTTTTTTCAGTAAATTTCAAAGGTTTTGTAAATGACAATTTTTAAATGTATTAATTGTTATATTAATTTTTTTCATACTGATTTACTACATTTTTAGAAACAATTTTTTTTTACATATTTTATTTTTTAAATTACATTGTAATTACATTATACATTACATTACAAAAAATACTTTCTCAGAATGAATTACTTTAGTTTAAATACTTTGCACATAGGCAATAGACTTTTAAGTACAGTAGTTACAGTTGTTGCAATGGGCAACACATTTTCAAACACAATGCAACATTCAGCTGAATGTGAATTTCTAGTTAAATGCAATTAGTTACTTTATGGATTACTTTTCTAACCACAGGACTGGATCCTAGATTCAGTCCTGGGACATCTCCTGTAAACAGTTGAGTAAAAGCGTTTTGGTTACAGTACTGATTTTTAAGGAATATTATTGTATTTTAAAAGTTGACACTTAGAAACTTTTTCTCATATAGTCACCAATGTTATCCTATGGAAGGAAATTCACTTAGCAGGTAAAAACTGTTATCGTTACTTTTTCTTACTCAGTGTTGGATCCTGGATCCAGCACTGGTGCATCTCCTGTAAACAGTTGAAAGAATGCGTTTAAGTCATACAGGTGATTTTTAAGGAATATTTGTAGTTTGTAAAAATCAACACTTTGAAACTTTTTGCTGAAAACCAGACAATGGATTCCTATGGAAGAAAAAATAAGTTACTGGTAAGTACGGTTAAAATTACTTTTCAGGGTCAGTGCTGGGCTAAAAGATGCAGCACTGGGTTCTCTCCTGATAACAGGTGAGTAAATCGGAATTCGTATTTCGGCTGATTTTAGAGGAATATTTTAAAGTTCCAAAACTCCACACTTAGAAGAATTTCCAAGTGAAACCAGTCAATGTTAGCCTATGGAAGGAAATTCAAGTTACTGGTAAGTACGGTTAGAATTACTTTTCAGGGTCAGTGCTGGGCTAAAAGGTGCAGCCCTGTGTTTTCTCCTGATAACAGGTGAGTAAGTCGGAATTCGGATTTCGGCTGATTTTAGAGGAATATTTGTATGTTTCAAAAATCAACACTTAGAAACTTTTTCAGCAAAAAGCAGGCAATGATATCCTATGGAAGGAAATTCAAGTTACTGGTAAGTACGGTTAAAATTACTTTTCAGGACCAGTACTGGGCTGAAAGATACAGCACTGAGGTTTCTCCTTATAACAGGTGAGTAAATCGGAATTCGTATTTCGGCTGATTTTAGAGGAATATTTGCATGTTTCAAAAATCAACACAGAAACGTTTTCAGCAAAAAGCAGGCAATGATATCCTATGGAAGGAAATTCAAGTTACTGGTAAGTACGGTTAAAATTACTTTTCAGGACCAGTACTGGGCTGAAAGATGCAGCACTGAGGTCTCTCCTTATAACAGGTGAGTAAATCGGAATTCGTATTTCGGATGATTTTAGAAGAATATTTGCACAATGGTGAAGGGAGGGGGCGGGGCTTCAGGTGACATCTGTGCAAACGCGCCCCGTGGCGCGTTTTAAGTTGGGGGATTAAGTCCCCTTGAATCCTGAGGGTCCCTAGGGGCCAACTAGCCCACCAGGAACCTCCAATATGCGCTAGGGGCTGCGTTGCAGACACGTGTAAAGAGGCCACACCCTTTTACACCTCTCTGCAACGCAGCTCTGTGGCGCTTTCTGGATGTACCTGTTGGGCTAGTTGGCCCCAGGGACCCTCAGGATTGAAGGGGATTTAATCCCCATCTTAAAACGCGCCACGGGTCCTGTTTGCACACATGTCACCTGAAGCCCCGCCCCTCCCTTCACCACTGTGCAAACACGCCCGTGGCGCGTTTTAAGTTGGGGGATTAAGTCCCTTGAATCCTGAGGGTCTCCGGAGTCCAACTAGCCCACCATATACCTCCAAAAGCGCCACAGAGCTGCGTTGCAGAGAGGTGTGAAAGGGCGTGGCCTCTGTACACCTCTCTGCAAGGCAGCCTCTGGCGCATACTGGAGGTTCCTGGTGGGCTAGTTGGCCCCCAGGGACCCCCAGTATTCAAGGGGATTCGTTCCCCCTCTGCAAACGCGCCAGGGGGCGCGTTTGCAGAGTGGTGAAGGAAGGGGGCGGGGCCTGCGGGCCCGATCGTTTTTTTTTTGTCCCCTGAAGGGGGGCTGTGTGGACCCCCTTCCTTTTTCATGTTTTTGGGCCCTGGGGACCCCATCCCCCAGGGCCTTACCCCTTTTTTTGTAATTAAAATAAAAAAATAAAAAACGGGAAGGGGGCTGCGTGGCCCCCCTTCCCTGGGCCTGTATTGGCCCCGGGGACCCCATCCCCGGGGCATGGCCTTTTATTTTTTTCTTTGGAGGGGGCTGCGTGGCCCCCTCCTCAGGCCATTTAAGGCCCCGGGGACCCCATCCCCGGGGCCGGCCTTTCCATTTTTTTTTTTTTTTTTTTGGGGAGGGGGCCGCGTGGCCCCTCCCTAGGCTGCACAGCCCCGGGAGG
The DNA here is from genome assembly GCA_963921515.1 of Calotriton arnoldi. NCBI lineage: Eukaryota > Metazoa > Chordata > Amphibia > Caudata > Salamandridae > Calotriton > Calotriton arnoldi. The sequence continues at coordinate 199,412 of CAWUFW010003043.1, read as the reverse complement.
TGGTGGTCCCCGGGGCTATGGGAGTCCGAAATGGACCCCCACATTTATTTTGTAAGTGCCCGGGAGGTGGTGGTCCCGGGCGTGTGGGGGCTGGAGCCCCCACACCTTATTTAACATAAAAAAAGAAGCCCCAGGGGGTGGCGGTCCCCGGGGCTGCGGGAGGGCAGAAGAGCCCTCCCGCACCATTTTATATAAAGCCCGGGGGGTGGCGGTCCCCGGGCTTGGGGGGCCCTTGAGGCCCCCACACATAAAATTAACCCCCCACCATGCCCCCGGGACTTGGGCCACCCGGGGCAAAATGCAGTCGAAGCGCGGAGACCGCGCTCGATGCTCCGGCAGGATTTGCGCACCCTAAGCGCATCCTGCCGATTTTTTAAAAAAAAAATTCTTTTTTTGCCCAGGGGTCCTTGTGGGACCCCTGAGCAAACCTAGGGGTCAGGGTGTTTCTACCCTGCCCCCTTTGTGCGCTTGCGCACTTGTTTCTGTCCCTCGGTTCTACCGAGGGACAAAATGGCTGCCAACATTTCCTGAATCGGAATGTTGACAGCCAGCTGACAGCCAATTAACATGCAGCTCGTGATCGGGAGGATACGCGGACCCTACTCGGCCATAGATATCACTATCTTTTTACTTTTGATTTTCTCAGCAACTACTGAACGGATTTACACCATTTAACAAAAAGGGTTCTTTCTGAACCAAGAACTACCTCTTTGCCAAATTTGGTGTAATTCCGTTCAGCAGTTCAGGCTGTAGCCGTGTCTAAAGTTTCCTATGGAAAATTGCATGGGGAAAACGCGTTTTGGGACCCCCTTTTTCTCGGCCCCCGCTTGACGAATCCCCCGAGACTTTCAGGGTAGGAGCGGACCGGAGCGGGCCACAAAGTTTGAAAAGTTTGCGAAGATACGTCAACCGGTAAGAGAGTTATTTCAAATAGAATGTCGCGGATTTCCTATGGATAATAGGTTGTAACTATAACTATCTACTGGCGACCGCCAGTAGATAATATATATATATATATGTGAACAAGGCTCGGACGAGTCGAAACGTTATGGCGACATCAGAGGTGAAATAAAATATTTGCACTAACTTTGGTCCGTGTCCGTGGTTCGTGGTCGTTGGGAAAGATTCCTGTATACCTGACTCGGAAAGAAGAGATATATATATATATATATATATATATATATATATATATATATATATATTTTTTTTTTTTTTTTTTTCCAACGTTCTCCACACTCTCCACACAGCGAGGACATCACGGCACCATGAAGAAGGGACTTGACAGATCGTTTTTTCTTCTCTTCAAAAGTAAGTGTTTATTCAAACCACCATAGTGCAAAAATCGGACGGTCTACGCGTTTCGGCACTCTGCCTTCAATTGGACCATATATATATATAATATAAAGCATTATGGGACTAGTAGTCTGAAATATTTAATGTACTCAAATAAAACCAAAATAAAAATAATGTAATACTTGGCTTGCAATCATCAACACAGAACAAATAGAAGATTATTTAAATGGGACACAAATATTTAAACATCATTTTAATTAATGTTTTCTATTTAAATGCTGTCATGCAAGGAAACAACCAATGCTGTCACTCCGGAAAGTCGAGATGAACCAGATGGAACATCCCAAACTAAAGAACAACAGCTTAGTACCACAAACACTGCAGTAGATACTTACAAGATACTGAATCTGGAATATGTAGAACCAAAAGACTTCTTCCCACCAACAACTTCTGAGGACACAATCATCCCATCCAGTACCACTAACAATTCTCCTACTGTTTCTGTCACCCAATGACATTCTGGACTTGAATCTATAGCAAATAGGTCTAGGCCTCATAGACTTGAGCCAAATATAGAAGAGGACACAGGGCCCTTAGCACAGCTTTGCCGCAAACTGGAGAGTTCTATGTTAACTGTCCAAAAGAAACAGAATAGGCTGATATGTGATTTGTTAGGTAGGGTAACAGGTTTGCAAAAAACAAATCACACTGGTTTTCAGTCTTTGGCTAACAGTATTTCAGACATGGAAGATGCTGTACAAGCACTATACCAAACCTTTATGGAAGAGGCAAAAAAACAGAGATGTAAGTAGCTCAAATCTGATACTTACATTAACAAATTGTCTGTGGGAAAATTAGCTACTAGCACTACATCAATGTGCCGCAGATCCTTACATTTCCAGGCTAAATTAAGTAGACAGAATACTTTGATGAATAGGAGCCTACAAAAATGTCTTAGAGGCTAAACTGAGCCCTACTTCACATCAAAGGTCAGAAATAACATCAGAAAGTGAGGAAGGTATGAGTGGCACTAATATTTCTGTGTGTGACTCAATGTTACATACACATAAGGGCATATTCTCAAGGAGCTATCGCCGAGTTATCGGCACTTTATCGCAGCCAAAGTCGCGCTAAATTTATCGCCCCATTCACAAGCTGGTGCTAACAGCCCATAACACCAGTTTTCCTGCGAAAGCAGTCACAAAAAACATCGCCACAGATGACCCCGGCAACTAACGCTAATGAGATGCAGAGTAGGCGTTCCCGAGCAAAAACCCGCGACAACACCACACCTCAACATTCTCAACGACCAGCCACATCGGCGATAAGACCACAAAACAGGCGATAAGGCGCGTTAGCAGCAGGAAACTAACACCTGCTCTGACCTGGTGTAAAGTCGGATGACAAGCTGCATCATCAAAGGGAGCCCAGCCCAGAGCCACACATGAAGAACAACAGATGCCATGGAGCCACTCACCATGCACCCCGGAGCCCCGAGGGGGCAACAACACCCACTGCCACCACCCCCAGGACCGCCACCCCCAACGGACACACCCCGCCCCCGGACCACCACAGAGGCAGCGCAGACAAAGACAGCAGACATTCAGGAAATGCACCAGCCCTACAGACCTAACACCAGACAATGCCAATGCCCACTACAGGCCCAAAAGGACAACCATCCTCCGCATCCTGAACATCATTGCCCACAGGCTGACGGTACCAACACAGTGGACAACCAACATCCCTCCGCAGACAAAGCTGCTGGCTGTGCTGCACCTGTTGGCCTCTGGTATCCTCCCAAACAACAACCGCCAGAGTCGGAGGAGTCTCACAGCCAGCCCCATCCAAGTTCCTCACACCTGTCCTGGATGCCCTCACCAGCTAGGGACCCCAGCACCCAAACGTCCCCCACAATGCACAGGAACAGCTGGAGACCAAGCAAGGACTATACGCCATAGCTGGATCCCCGCACGTGTCGGGGGCAATCGACTGCATACTTGTCCCACTTGTGCCCCCTGCCAACACCGCACACAATTACCGCAACAGAAAGCACACGCATCCCATCAACGTGCAGGCAATAGTGGACCACAGGGGACTCCTCACCAATGTCATAGCCAACTACCCAGGCAGTGTGCATGATCCCTTCATCTTCCGACAGTCCAACATCAACCAGCGCTTCCAGGATTGCACTTATGGAAATGCACTGCACGTTGGCAAGTACCAAATGAACACACCACACACCTCAACTCCACAATCATGCAACTCACAACTCTGGCACTGCACACGTCACAAAATCACATACAACATGCCAAACAACATGCCCCCCCACCAGGCACGACAGCACAACTTACTGTGGCAACCTTGGTTAGCCATGTACATGAGCCATCAACGGCATGGCACCTCAGCCACACAATACCGGAATGTGGGGAGAGGTGGGAACCAGGCATGTGCGAAGGAGGCAAGTGACCCATGAATGAGAATGTACACAATGCCAAGTGTGGTGGAGATGTGCTGGACAGACTGCAGTATGCAGACCACAGACATAGCCATGACTACATGCACTGCTGGTGTTTGGAGTGTAGTGGACAGTGGACGCAACCATGTCACCCCAGCCAGTGGGGAAGATCGCGGAAATGTAGCTTGTGACATCCCCCCCTGTAAGCATGTGCAGAGTGGGCTGGCCCAGAGGACGCCTGGCCAGCGTAGGGGTGTGAATAAAAAGCACGTAGCCCTGGGCGTGGTTCTCTTCCGGAATGCCCAACGTGCCTGCCAGGGCGGCACCTCCCACCCCACCCCGCCACGAGGCCGACGCCGTCACTATGAGTGGTGTGGCCTGCGATCCTGTGCGCCTGCTGCACCCCGGGTCACTGGTCCCCGAACCCGTCATGCCCACCCCTGCGCAGCCAGGCCTCATTGCTCGCCTGCCGACACCGGCATGTGTCGAAGAGGGCCCACCACGTGCTGGCGCAAGATCCAAGCCCGAAGCCCCCGACCCTGGCAGCCTCCTCAGACCATCACGGCCTCCGCGACACAGGCCCGCATTACTCCTTTCTCGTTGACGTACTCCACCGCTGCCTCCGGCTTACACTACGGTCAAGTAGGTCACACATTTGGAACTGAGTCTTGATTATGCAATGGCAGAGTACACACCTTATGGCTGAGTTTATATCACTGTACTCCCTTCGATGTGGTGCCACCAACTCTGTGCATAGCATTCAAACTACACCTGTCTGTGGTCCCTTGCTGACTACTGCCTTCGCCCCACACTGCGGTCGAGTGGGTCACACATCTGGAACTGAGTCTTGTTTTCTGCATGGCGGAGTTCATATCAATGTACGCAAGGAGATGAGTAAGAGGAAGACGCGGTTCAGTCCGGAGGAGAAAAGGATCATCGTTACGGAGGTGATCGAACACTGCCGACAACTGCTCTGGTGTCACTAACTCTGTGCATCGCGGGCCAACGACACGTGGCTGTGGGCCCCTGCTGACCGCTGCCTCAGGCCCACACTGCGGTCAAGTAGGTCACACATTTGGAACTGTGTCTTGATTACACAGTGGCCGAGTACACACCTCCTGGCTGAGTTTAACTCACTATACTCCCTTCGATGTGGTGACACAAAATATGTGCTGGGCATCCCAACCACACATGTCTGTGGGCCCTTGATGTCTATGCCTTCGGACTACACTGCGGTCCTGCAGGGCCCACACAAATCCATGCCAGTCCGTACCAGGCAGGACACGGCATTGTCGCTGGCTAAGCACCCGCTCAGCTCTGTCGCTACTGCCTCGGTCAGCCACGAGTCATCCCCAAATGCCATTTCAACGCCGTGTGTCAGTGTTCCAGGAGCAGCTCGCTGAACAGCGGTTGACCCGCGCTGGCCGCTGCCTCCGGACTACACATCGGTCAAGTAGGGCACACATTGGGAACTCAGTCATGATTCATTTATGGCAGACCTGATATCATTGTACTGCCCTCGTCGCAGACTGCATCCCCTTCCAGCTCCAGGGCCACTAAGTCTGTTCCCCGACAACCATGGACACTTTCTTCTTGAGATTTGTTGGCGACTGAGTCCATGGACTGGGGGTTGTCTTCATCATCATGTCGGTGATACTGACTATGTGGCCAAAACGAGGCAGTAGCATTCCACTCCTCCATTTGCTGCTTCCAGCCGGCTCCTGCCCTCTGCATCATGCCCTGGAGGACACCTTCCACTGTCCCCCGCTACATTCACCTTCGACATCAACAAGGACCCGCTCACCTCGCGTGGCCCTATCTCACTGCACCACAACTCACCATCCCGTGGCGGTGTGCCTGTGCCGGCCGCAGTGCATCCGGGGCCACTAACTCTGTGCAGCACAAACCATGGCCACAGTCTGATGGCATGTTGGATGGCCTCTGGGTCGATGGTCTGGGGGTCATCAACGCCATGTGTCTGTGGCACTGCGCTGTCTGCTGCCTCTGGCCTCAACTGCGGTCCACCTTGGCTCACACATCAAATCGAGTCCTGACCTGCCCGGACGTCGCATCACCACAGGATGCACACGCCACCACCGCCAGGACCAACTCCAAACGACAGATGCCAGAGTCGTAAGTGTCTTACTGCCAGACTGTCAGAGTTGCTCACACCTGTCGTGGGGGCCATCATCAGCTTGATACCCTGCTCAGCTCTTCAGGTGCCACTAACTCAGTGCACCACAAATCAGGGAACATTCTGCTTGCATGTTGGGTGAACACTGTACTCCCTCCGGCTACCACCATGATGCTTCACAGTTGTTTCTGTTGTGCTGGTGTTTTATGTTTCTGCTTCAATTGTGATCACTGTTCAAGTTGTTGCCAGCACCAACGACTCCATGAGGGCTGGCTTACACTCACCCCACACACATCCAGCACATGCGTCACTGTACATGTGACCATGCCAATAAAGGTGTCGGGTGCACGTGCCCGTGGCCAGTTCAACGAACTATCTGTGTGTGTCCGTGTGCTCATGATGTATGCATTTGTTCCCCGGGCACTACAACATTACATTGTGCCGTGTACAGAGGACGCAGCCATGTCACCGCAGGCAGCGGGTGGGACATTGTACATGTAGCTTTGTCCTCCCCCACTCAATGCGTAAAAGGAGTGAACTGGGCCGGCTTACGCCAGTCCGGCGTGGGGGTGTGGATGATCATCCCGTGGCCCTGGGTGTGGTTCAGTACTGGAAATATGCAAAGGCATGTGTCTCTGTCGCAGTATGGGCCTCTGTTGGGGAGTGTTGGTGGGCCCTGATGGGACTTAGACACCCACGTATGTGATCTGGTTCGGCTTCCATGGAGTAGTACCCCACCTGCACATGTTCGGCCACCCCCTTCTGGCAGTCTGACACCTGGCCTTGGAATGCGATGTGTGCTTGGGTGGGCTGCTGGGAGCCAGCCGGGGTGGTGGGTGCGCCCAGCTGTGTTGTCTGTGCAGGGGGGGGTATCCTCGATGCAGCGGTGCTGCCCTGCTCCTGGACAGCGATTGCCTAAGATGTCCATGGAATGTTGTGGGGCGTAGGTGTTGGAAGTGTGGTGGTCCTCTTCAGCATCACTGTGGAGTTGTCTGGTCTGCTCTGCTGGAGGTGTTGTTTGTCCCTCTGCAATGTGAATGGGAGATGCTTGTTGACATTGTGTTGGCATGTATGTTGCCGCATTGTTCAAGTTTTCATTCAGACCTCATGACAATGTACATTGTGACTGTTTGGGAGGGGCGGGCTATTTGATGCGGGACAGTGGACATTTGGACTACATGACGTAGGTGAGGTTGTACACGTACATTTGCATCTCACAGTTTCCTGCTATGTCAGATGTGATTGGCCCTTTTCTACGCACAGGCGGACCCAGTTGTGTCCTCTGTTCTGCAGTGTAGGTGTTGGGCTGTGTACCACATTGTCGTCCATGTGGGTGTGCTGTAATTGCTATGTGTGTGTGCTTCTTTGTGTGGGAGTCGCACCTGCAGCTGTGATTTTGCTGCCCCTGATCCCTCGGAGGCGGTGTGCCTTTGGCTTTTGTGCTTTTGAGGTGCTGTGATGTTGGCGACTTGGGTCATTTGTGCTCTTGAACGGTTTTTGTACTCTTGTGCATTGTTTGTCTGCAGATGTGTTGTTGACGTCAGTGGTTGTTTGTGCAGGTGGATGTGTCAGAGTGTGACCTGCTCCTTTCCGGATGTGGTCCACACTCAGCCACCTCAGTCTCGTGGCGTGCACAGTGTCATGGTGATTGTACTCCAGCCATGCTGCTGGTCATGTGGTGTCACTTGCATTGTCAGTGTGGCTCTCACATACGCATCTATGCTGTGTTTCGCACGGGTGCATGTGTGTGTTGTGTAATTTGTGTTGTGTGGGGTGGGACCCCTTTGGGCACATGGTGAACGGGGGCCTACTTGATGTTTGTATGTGTGCTGCAGTGTGCCACGGGGATCAGGGACATGACCCAGGGTTATTGTGGGTTTGCGGTGTGCTACATGCCGTTGTGCATGTGTGCCATTGTGCCCGTCCCCCCCATCCCCACAGTCCCTGTTTGTTACTCACCCTGTTGCTGTTGTGTCAGGTCATGTGGAGCAGTGTCCGGACTCCCGACTCCTTGCACCATCTCCACACTGATGACTGTGGGCGCCATTTGCTCCAGCTCCTCCTGTGGCGCAGGACTTCCACCTCCATTCACCGTTGCTGCCTTCCTGTTGGCAGGGGGTTTCTGCTTGGTTTGGCTTTTCACATCGTGCCGGCGCATCTTGGCCTCCTCGGCACTCCGACTGCATTCACGATGGGATGCCATTTTTCCGTCTGTATTGCCAATGACACGGTGTTGGTGACGGACAGTTGTTGTTGGTGCTCTGTCACCTCCGTGACGACGATGGGGTTTTCCTGCGGACTGTACCCCGTCTACCTCTTCCTCTTCTCCTTGGCCTTCCCCGCACCCAAGGTTCATTGCTGGTGGTCTGTGGGGCTTGTGGGGTTCGCGTTGACCTGGGCACTGGTTCCGGGTGCATCCATGTTGCTGCGCAGTTTGATTTGTTTATGGTGTGTTTTTGTTGTTCAGCTTTTATGGTGCATTTTCCCGCCAGACGCGTAGGGATTGCAGGCCTGTCGCTGGTTGTCGTGTTTTTTTTTTTTTCGTGGTTGGCCTCATCGCAGCTTTATTCGCGTTGGTGTTTCTCATTTTTTTGGGGTCGCGTTGTTTTTAACGCGGTCATTTGACGCGTTATCGTGGGACTATCGCATGGTGACGCCAGGTTGAGAATGCTTTGTTAACACGGCGTTGTTTTCCCGCGATGGACTGCGATATGAGAAGTTGCGTTAAGCTAAACTTTCGGTGGTTATCACACGTTCTTGTGAATATGCCCCATAGTATGAGTAGAAGTGGTGAAGTGAAACCTCTGTGTAGTCAGCAGCCAATTAGCAGACAAAGAAGTAGTAGACCAAGCAAAAATAAATGTATAATACAAAGAAGACATACATGTATGTTGAAATATTGCAATGTTAGTTTTTATTTACGTTTTTATTTAGTTTATTTATTTGTATATTGTTTAAAAAAATGAATACATTTATCTGTGGTGTAACAGAAAAATAATAATATTTGAACTCAGTGTTTAGCACAGCTCTAGACATACATGTATGTTGAAATATTGCAATGTTAATTTTTATTTACTTATTTTTTTAATTGTTTAAAAACATTAACACATTCATCTGTGTTGTAACAGAAAAATAATTATATTTGAACTCAATGTTAAGCACAGCTCTGTTTATGTTTGTTTTTGAAGTAATGCATGTCTTTAAAAATACGCATTTGTGATCTCTGTTCTCTGGTCTCTTCATTCAGCTGAACGGAAATTGTCTTGCATCAATCTGTGTTCGTTGGGAAAGAGGACCCTCATCATCATCAGTTTTTTCATCAATTATTTCCTGTGGTACTTCTCTCCACATATCTATGTTATGCAAAATTGCGCACACAGCTACTATTTTACATGCAGTCTCTGGTGTATAGTCCAAAGCACCCCCACCACTATGAAGTCATCAATACCTCCTTTGAATTCCAGAAGGTTCTTTCAATCACATTCCTGGTTTGTTTGTGGGCAGCATTGTAATGTATTTCCCTTGCTGACCTAGGCTGCAAATAAAAAATCAAGGAATCATTTGCCAGGGACGAATGGCATAAGCACTGTCCTCTGTAAGAAAAAAACAATGAAGCAAATAACCATCTCCCAGGTCTCCTTCGGCTTTCTCCCTTAAATTGCAATGTATGTACTTTAGGTACACTCCAGATTGGATACTGGGGTACCCTTATCAGTCCCTAGTATATGGTACACCATGTACCCAGGGCATAGGTACCCCAGAGGCCTCCCATGGGCTGAAGCATGTATTATGCCACCCATGAGAGGCCATTCAAAATGACACAACAGGTCTGCTACAGCAGCCTGCGTAAGCTGGTGCTTGCACCACTTACTTAGATATAGGTTCACTATATCTATCTAAATCACTACACTTAAAAAACTATCAGTCACCCCTATGGCAGGCCTTATCAATCCTGAAGGCAGGGTGCTGGGTTTTATGTGAGAGGGTGCCCCTGCATGAGCAGAGCCCCTCTGCAGCCTTCGGAGACCATTCTCCGGGGTTGTTTGTGATGCAGCCAGACATATAGGTTAAGTTGCATTATAACCTCGCGGTAAATGCTAACTTTAAAACGGCTGCTTAGAAACATGTTGTGTTTGGTGTCAAACACCTTGGAATCATACCTCCACACCAGTAACTGGTGTGGGAGGTATGATTCCACCCTTCTGAAACCACTACTGTGGGTCACCGGTCTTTCCGGTACCAGCTTTCTCGACCCGGGCAGCACAAAATGGATGCTGCCAGCCACAGACACGATTCTGCTCTCCTGCTGCTGAGCCAAGCTCGAGCAGAGGAAGGCATGACAATAGGCATCCTGTCACAGGGAGGTGTGACCACCTCCCAGACAAGGTTTAGTGTATTGGGGCCGGGTGGGTGCACTCTGAGAGTGCCAGAAAGTCTGCACTGGGGGCACATTTGGTGTCCCTGTGCATAGTCCAGCTCAAACCAGTTCTGGGAGCCATTGGCTCCTGCTCTGGTGTGAAACTGGACAAAGGACATGGGTGTAGCCACCCCTCTGTCCTGCCCCTCCCCTAGGAGGGTCCCCAGAATCTGTCCAACCCTTTCCCATGGGTATAAAGTGGGTTACATGGCTACAGGACTTTAGATTTTACCTGGACAAGATTCTGCTAAGAAGTAACCAAGTACTTCGACTGCCTGCGCAATGATTGCACGACTGAAGAATCTCCCTTGGAGTAAAGGAGTTACTCCCCTGCAGTAGCAGGCACCTAAGCGCATCTGACCGGCTTGCTTCTCCAGAGCTCCTGCAGACTCCGAAGATTTCAGCAACACAAGAGGTGGGTTCCCAAAGGTCGCTGAGGTTGATCTGACCTCTCAGTGATTCTGAGACCAGTATCCCTCGTGGGGACCGTGCAACCCGAACCCCTGTGCACCGTGTACATTTGCAAGAGCATATGCTTGTTGGCAATCCCCAAGCTTGTGCTTTGGACTCAGTGTAGTCCTGACCCCGAGCAGCATTTGCTCTGAAGATATCCGGCCTCCACTCACCGAGTGCTCTGTGGGCTGGTGCTTTGTAAATTCGCTCGAGGTCTCCTCCCGATCCCTGGTGTGCTGGCCTGTGGGTCCTGGCGAGGGTCACCTTGTTTGTTCTTGGGCTTTCCTGGTTGCTCCAGATGTGCCCTGGCTTCCCATTGCTTGGAGAGTCCCCAGGACCTTGCTGGTCTACACCGTAACCTGTTTGTCCTTTCTGCATGGGTTGCATTTGCCAAGGCTTGTTGGTGCTCCAGCCGGACACCGACCCCTCAGCACTCGACATCCTTCATTGGACAGCTCACCTCCGGGTCCTGGTCATCCTCGACATCTCCTGGTCCTCGTGGCTGCAGAGTCAAGCATCCCTTCTTCGCACCTGAAGCACCCGACATCGGTGGGCATTCGTCTACCGAGCCCCTGGTCACCTGAAGTGACCCAGACTCTGTCCCCTCTGCTTTCAGGTTCTTCTCACCTAGAATCCAGGCTTGGATTCCACCGGACACTCTTCGCCTTCCTGGCACCAGCACTTCTTCGCAACTCTCCATTGAAAACGACGAAGGTTTCTGACACCACTTGACCCCTATGCACCCAGCTCCTCTGGGATAGGTAACAAGGGTACCTCAGTACTCACTAGTGTGTTGGCTCTAGACCCTCCTATGTTCCAAAGGGTTTGCTTGAAGTCCTCGTAGAAGTGTCCTTAAACTATAACTTTTCAACCGCAACTTTCCCATAGAGTTGTACAGAGCACGCGGTCATGTTTCCTCACTGCACCCGTCCTCCGTGGGCTCCCTGTGTCACTGCCTTGGGTGGTTCCTTGGGGTCCCAGCGATTCTACGTGCTCTAGGCAAGTCGTAATTGTTATACAATTTTTTTAGTATATGGTTCGGTCTCCCCCTGGAGCCCACTGTGTATTGTGCTACTTACGAATGTTCTATTGATTGAGTATTGTGTGCTTTGTGTTCTAATCTCATGTAGTGATTAGTAGAGAGTGATATATTAATAAATACATATTTTTATATAACTACTGTGTGGTTCTCCTTTCATTTAGTCATTCACGAGGTGATATTCTGGTAAAACAAGCTGCATTACATTCCTTCAAGATTAAACCTGAAGGCTGCTCTCCACAGCTACCACTAGGATAGCTTTCTAAAGGTTATCTTTGACCTCATACATCATAAGGGTCGTGTGGACTGGTACAAGGTGCCCACTTTAATTAGTGGACAGCATATACCAGGCCACCTTCTCACACTGATGCTTTCTGTTTCTTTATAGGAACTTAGTTGCAGAGCGTTTAGTTATAAGGATTTGTGTACCATCCACACATCCTATGACATTTGGAAATTGTGCAGTTTGAGTGCAAACCAGCATGGCTATTTGGAAAAAAAATGTGCACATTGATTCTATAGAGCAAAACATTCAAAACATTATGTAAACCCTGCACAACGAACTCTGGGAAATACCACAGAAAAAGACACAGTATTTTGGTAACTCCCTGACACAAGCAGATGTAGGGATCATAAAACCGGACCATGTGCTGGCATGGCTTGGCTTGGCTGTGTCCAGTGGCCCTTTCAAGCACAGGCTCCAAGTCAATAATTAAATCTATAATGACAGCCTTGCTGCATTTGTGTGTCACATACACAGTTTGCTCAAATAAAGTTATAGACTGCCTGTAAATGGGCTTCTGTCTGCTTCTCCTCCTATGCAGAGCTCCCAGTATATGCCTCCAGACCACCATTGCGTAGAGTGCAGCCATCGTGGATGTTAGCCTTGGAATTCAGCTGGCCTTTAATACCTGCCACCCGGTTACTACCTACGTTCACTTGATGGAAATTTGCACATACTATTTGGGCTTTTGTAATTGTTTGGCATATAGAAATAACGATTCACAAATTGCAATTTCTATTTAAGTACTCACTAAATAGTTCCCTATTTAGTGATTCTTTAAGTATTCAGTTTCATGTGTAGTTTTAAGGAATTCTTATTTTTACCCTTAGATGCATAAAGATTCACTATTTTAGCAGGTGAAAACTGGTTTGCGACCTATTTACTATTCACTAAAGCTTTGTACATGAGGCACTATGTGTGGCAATGTGAGATTTGGCAACAAATAAAAGATTCCATCATTAATAGGCCAGAGTGAACCCCTTTATTGATCTCCAATAAATCATTTCACTTTTTGTATATGGACCATTGTGGTCTTTTAAAATCTGATAACCACTTTAAATCTTTTTAGTGGTGGTAGATTCATGTTCTCAGTTCCTATGTGTGTGGGCTGAAAGAACTCCCAATGCTAAGACTGTTATAAAAGATTTGCGGTGTCTGATAGCCACAAGTAGGGTTCACACATTACATTCGGACAATGGTCCAGTGTTTGCCTCGAAGGCTTACAAGGATGCAATGAATTCGTTGCAGTTATGTCTCCAGTTCAGTAATCCATTCAAAATGTATGCAAATGGTGTAGTAGAACACGCTAACTACACGCTTAAGCAAGCTCTAACTTCCCAGGTGATGAGTACAGGTCTTAGGGCCCGATTCCAATCTCGCTAGGACAGCCCTCCGCATGACTTGGATCCGGAGGGCTTTCCGAGCAAGACATGCTCTGGGAGTCCGAACGAGCGAGTACGATGCTGCTGTATGCCTACGGACTCGGTTTGCTAAGACTCCCATTGAACTCTATGGGAGCCTGTGTACAGACGCGTACACAGGCTGCCATAGTAGAAAAGGGGTGGGTGAGGAAAAGCGTACACCCTGTGGCGGGCACCCCATGGTGCCCGCCACACTGTGCATGCTTGGATAGGGGGGACCCATGGGCACCCCCCGTGATAGATTCGGAGGGCCCGGGTGAAGGGGGGCCTGGTACGGCCCCCCAAAGTACGCTTCCGACAGCTGTTTCATCTCGCTGAGACTGAGGCGAAACGGCTGTCCAAATCGTGCATCGTACTCGCTCGGTCGGAAATCAGCTCCATTGCGTGGCACGAATTGTCTACAAACGAGACGTACGGAGCGGTTCGGGTCCGGAAACGATTCGGTCGGCGCTTACGCGATATTCGCATCGTACTTGGTCGTTCGGACTTGTGTACGATTCGGTCGTAAACAAGGGCTACGAATCGGATCCGGTAAAGCCAAATCCGATTTGGAGGCCTTCCGAATGACATTGGAATCGGGTCCTTAGTTGGGTCCATCATCTGTATGGAGTCCAGGGAGCATGGCTAACACCTAGAGGAATGTTGGAAGGTTCCACTCCATATGAGGTATGTTAGACCTGGCATCATTGGCGTGGGTTTCCCCTTTATTTTTTGCCTTTGCCTCCTGCGTTTTTGCTGTGTGTTGGACTTAGTTTTGCTGGTCTAAATGCTTTGGGCACTTTGCCACTGCTGTTTAGTGCCAAAGTGCAAGTACTCCCTTTGTCAATTGGTGTTATGGATTTGTAATTCCATGATTGGCATATTTGATTTACTAGTCAGTCCCTAGTACAGTGCACTGTGTGTGCCCATGGCCTGTAGATCAAATGCTGCTAGTGGGCCTGGAGCACTGATTGTGTCACCCACATAGGCAGCCTGTAAATGTAACTCAGACCTGCCACTGCAGAGTCTGTGTGCAGTTTGGTAGTGTCATGTCGACTGGGCAAGTGCACCCACTTGCCAGGCCCTAACCTTCCCTTCTCTTACATGTTAGTCACCCCTAAAGTAGGCCCAAGGTACCCCTGTAGGCAGGGTGCAGTGTATGTGAAAGGTAGGACGTGCCCTGATGTGTGTGGCATGTCCTGATAGTGAAATACTGCAAATTTCGCTATTGTCAGGCTATCTGTCCCCATAGGATAGAATGGGGAGTTTGCTCATAACATTTTATGAGTATTACTGTCAATGGGAACAAGATGGGGAAAAAAAGTTTGATATGGCTGAACTCAGAATGGTAAGATGCATCTTTTAGTGATGCATCCCTGCGACAGTTTTTGTTTATGTGCGCGACACATCCAAGGTACTTTGTGTGAAAAGTATTGCATCTGCAATTTGCTTTGAACAGAACAATTTTTACCATTGAAAAGTCATATCTTTATTACTGTATTGTGGATTTTTGTCGTTTTGGTCTTTTTTGGTTTAGATAAAGATTACATATTTTTCTAAACTGGTGTGGTGTCCATTTGTAGTGTTTTCACTGTATTACTATATGCGTGCACAAATGCTTTACACACTGCCTCTGAGATAAGCCTGTCTGCTCATGCCAAGCTACCAAGGGGGTGAGCAGGGGTTATTTTAGAAGTGTATCCCCCTTACCCTGACTAAGAAGAAGGGTCCCTACTTGGACAAAGGTACCTACCTGTGCCAACTAGAGACCCCCATTTCTAACATTGGTGTTCAGTGGTGAGGATCTGGACTTGCATTTGTGTCTTACATACAGTGATTGGTGTACACTACTAGTACAGTGCAGACCATTATGCAACCACATACAATTGGTGGAACTTTTTCTTTGGAATTTTTCGCAACTTGAGAACTGCCAATTTTCACCATGAGTAAACCAGCATCACTTGCATCTGTAGGGTTAGGGATAGGGTTGAAACCTACACTGTGCCACAATTGAAAGCTGTCTGCAAAAATGTTTAAATCTCAGTAAGAGGCCTCACCAGAAAGGAGGAATACCATAAAGCGCTGAGGGCCTGGTTGGAATCAAGGAATGCCAGTGAGCATACCGAGGAGCCTATGGTGGACGGAGAGAATCTAGATGGGCAGCAGGATGGGCTGTTGGACCTGCCTGGAGGAAAGTTACCGTCCGGGGGGGCAGCAGTGTGTCTTCAAAGGGTCTGTCTCCAGAGGAGTTGGAGGACAGGGAGAGAAGGAGAGTGCATGAGTTGGAGCTTACAAAGCTCAGGCTGGGGAAGGAGTGTGACATGGAGAGTAAGACATTGGAGTTAGAGAAGCAGAAACTGGCCATGGAGGAAAAGAGGATGTTTTTAGAGCTTAAGAGAGGTTTGAAGGAACTGGACATAAAGGCCAAGAGTGTGGCACCCAGTTCCAATGGTGGCAGCTTGTTGCCAGTGCCTGGAGAAAGGAAGGTATACATTCCCAAGGAAGTAATTAAGAATTTTGTAAAGAATGAGGATATTGGGCATTGGTTTAAGGCATATGAGGTAGCAAAGAGGTCCCACAGAGTCCCTGAGGGAGACTGTGGAGCGTGGTTGTGGAGCCGCTTCGTGACAGATGGTAGGAAAACTTTGTTAGCCTTACAGAGCGAGGAGCAAATGTCTTATGCCCACTTGAAGGAAGCCTTAATTAGGAGGTATGGTTTGACCCCAGAACTGTACAGGCAGAAGCTGAGGGCCTATAAGAAGCTTGAGTCAAGCACTCGGAGGAGTATGTGTCCTATTTTGCAGAGCAGTGGATGGTTGGGTGAAGGGTAGCCAGGTAAATGATTTTCAGGGGCTCTATGATTTGGTTGCATGGGAGCACTTGTCTGGTAGTTGTTTTCCAGAGCTACGCCAGCATTTAATTGACAGTAAGCTGACTGACCCTAGGAAGCTTGCTGTGGAGGCGGACCACTGGGTCAGTACCAGGGTCCACAAAGGTTATGGGGGAGACTCCGCCAAAGGTGGGCAGGGTCCCCAGCAGAAGAGTGGGGGGGACAAGGGTAAACAGAATGAGTTCCAAAAAGGGTCCCAAAGTAGTTCCCAAGGAAACCAAGGTAAGGGTTCCCAGCCCCCCCAGTGAGAAGAAACCATGGGTCCCGGGGGGGAAACGTCCATTACAACGCAGGCATTAAATCGTAATGCCTTTACTACGCAACCTTTACAATGCAGGTGACATTACCTCGCATGCCATTACAATGCATGTGCCATTATAAAGCCTGTTATTACAATGCATTGTAAGGTAATTAATGGAGGTAAGTGAGGTAAGTTTTTATTTTTGTTTATTTTTAATGTTTTTTTATTTTTGGGGGGAGTTTTTTGATATTTTATTAATATTATTTTTTTAAATAAAATTATTATATATCAACAAATTGAATAAAAAGTGTATGGCAAACATCCCCAGGTTTTCGTTTAAATTTTTGTGAATTGATTAATATTTAACTTACAAGTTTGTATTTAAAAAAAAAACATATATATATATATATATGTATTCCTAAAGCAAGTCCAATAAAGCGATCACTCAGAGTTTTTTGCAATTCACCAGAAGTTTGGTTTTAATCCAGCTAACGTGTTTCGCTTGCACAGCAAGCTTGGTCACACACTGTATTGTGGGTAAAGACTTGCAATACATAGGGAGTATGAAAACCAAAAAGGGCCAAATTTATCTTTATAATACATTAGCCACTTGCGTCAAAATGGCATCCATTTTGTAACGTGCAATCAGTAGTATAAACTGTATTACTGTTCATACAGATGTACCCACAGTGGGGTTAAATGCATCCCCATATAAGTAAACATATTCATTATGTACTTAACATTCAATGCCAATCCGTAATCTAAAGACATGCAATGCATAGGGAGTATGGAAACCAAAAGGGACAAAAGAATACATTAGCCACTTGTGTCAAAATGGCATCCATTTTGTAACGTGCAATCAGTGGTATAAAACTGTATTACTGTTCATACTGATGTGCCCACAGTGGGGTTAAGTGCATCCTCATACAAGTAAACACATTATTTATGTATTAGACACTCAGGGGCCGATTCCAATTCGGGCCGGAAATCTCTCCGACCGAGCCGGACTCGGAGAGATTTCCGACCGAATCGGACTCCTAGCAGCCCGACCGAACGAGTACGATGCGCACGTATGCCATCGGACTCGATTCGGTCGGATTCCATTGAAGTCAATGGGAGCCTGTCGCACAACGCGTACGCGGGCTCCCATTGACTCAATGGGTGCGAGGCGAACAAGGGCGCCCCCTACAGCGTGTACGCGGCGAAGCGACTCGCGCCGTACACGCACAGGTAGGGGGACCCATGGGTCCCCCTGTGTGCGACTCACGCGGCTACGCGTACAGGGGGGTCCGACACGGACCTCCAAAGTACAGCTACGACTGCTCCTTCGAGCCGGACGGCGCGAGTCGGTCAGACTGCTCGCGGCGCGCATCGTACTTGCCCGGCCGGGGAACGTCTCCATTGCGCAGTGCGAGGCGTGTCCGAGCGAGTCGGTCGGAGCGGTCGGCTTTCGCGTACGAGTCGGTCGGTGCGGTTGGGTCTCGTGAATGAGTCGGTCGGAGTTTTCGCATCATACTCGCTCGCCCGGACGCACGTACGAATCGGTCAGGAAACAGGGCTCCGAATCGGATCCGGTAAAGCCGAATCCGATTCGGAGCCCTACCGGCCGAGATTGGAATCGGCCCCTCAATGTCCATCCGTAATCTATTCACAAAAAAACGAGGTGAAAGTAGTACAGGCTATTGTATTTACATATTATAGTGCTGGCATGTTGCCAAATAGTCATGTTAGTAGCTAATCCCTTCCTCTCCTCGTTTGTCTTAAATAGTAATATTGCTCTCACAATTATCCCAAATTGTCCTATCAAGTGATCGGTGTCAGATGTTAAACTGAACGCATGGTGCCCTAGTGATAGATCCAAGGCATCTGTTGGCGAGTACAGAGTCTCCGTATGTATATTCTGCTTCCGGCATAGTGCTCAATTGCTACACCACAAGTACCCATATTGGTTAGGTATTGCAGTCAAAACCGCTACCAAAAAAACAAAAAACCAGTACTCCACAGAAAAGTTAAAGAAATAAACAAAATTGAATGAAGAAGTGAAGTGATCTATACTCTAATTCCGACCCAGGATATAAAGAGATAGTTAATTTATGGAAACAAATCTCTTATCTGTCTGGTCTGGCCCTCCACCGTGATGACTGAAGAAAAGGTTAGGGGGTACGTTGGAGCTGCTCCTCTAAGTCGGCCCCTTCCTTTTCTCCTGTGATAAAAGAAAAGAAATACATCCATGAGTTACTCTCACAGTGTGGGTTAAAATCCTATACAAATCACGAACAAAATATACTGTAGTGTGTAGCATACATACAATATTCAGTACTATATACAGTTAAAAGCAAAAGACATCAATAGTAGACTTAAAGATTTAAAGATTTTTATACATTATTCACGTAAGTGAATACTCATTTCCTCGTCCTGGTTAAGCTCCTCCGGGCTCTTGGTTTGTAAATTAATTATATGCCAGGATTCTTTCTTTCATAGCTGTAAAACTCTATTCCCTCCCCTGTGGGTTTGCTCAATCTGTTCTATTGCAAAGAAAGTGAGGAGAGCGCTGTTAGAGAGATGGTAATCAGCAAAGTGTCTGGCTACTGGGTAATGAGGGTCTTTATTATTAATGGCCCTCATGTGTTCCAATACTCTTTTCTTGGTGGCTAGTGTGGTGCTGCCTATATATCTCTTTTTACAGGGACATTCAAGGATGTAGATGGTGAATATAGTTCCACATGTAAGGAATTGTTTGATCATTCTTTCTCCTGTCGGTGTATGGTAAGTTTTTCTCATTGAGCTGTTCCTACAGGCTTTACAGTGGGCGCAGGGAAAAAATCCCTGTAGGCCAATCTGTGTGTTAAGACGTATACTGGTGATGTCCCCTTTCACAAGAAAATCTCTAAGATTTCTTCCTTTTCTATACGTAATGTATGGTCTCTCCTGTATAGTGTGACCTATGGTCGGGTCACTTGAAAGGATATTCCAGTTTCTATTCAGGATTCTCGATATTTTCTTAGATTCCCTATTGTAAGTAAGAATCACTCTGGTTGTAGAGTCATCCGCAGTAATGGGTTTGTCTATCAGTGTTTCCTCTCTTCTGATTTTGCTTACTTTCTCTTTTGCTTTAGACAACACCCAGTTGGGATATCCTCTTTCTTTGAGCCTAATCATCATGTTCTTTTGTTCTGCTAGGAAGGTTTCTTGTGTACTGCAGTTTCTCCTTGCTCTCAGCAGCTCGCCGAATGGAATACTCCATTTGAGTGTTTCCGGGTGGCTGCTGAAAGCATGGAGAAGGCTGTTTCCTGCTGTGGCTTTCCTGTGGAGTTTGGTGTTTACTTGGTCGTTCTCTATTTCTACTACCACATCAAGAAATTCAATCTGTTTTTTTGCTCATCGTGTATGTGAGATTAAGATTGAAAGTGTTGTCATTGAGTTCCGTGATGATGTCTTTAGCACTCTCCTCACTACCCTTCCATACTACAAACAGGTCGTCGATGTACCTATACCATCTGATCACCCTGTTGCCGTTGGGATCTGATTTTAGTTTTTTGAGGACCTCCTCTTCCCACACCCCCAGAAACAGGTTGGCAAAGCTAGGGGCAAAACATGTGCCCATAGCAGTGCCAAGGACTTGCTTATACATGGTGCCATTGAATAGAAACATGTTGTTAAGGAGACAAAATTTCATAAGTTTCAACAGCATTTCCGTATGTTCCAGATAGCAAATTTTGCGGTTGTTGAGAAAGCGTTGACATCATTGTATACCAAGCGAATGATCGATAATAGAGTACAGTGAGTTGACATGCATCGTGATCATGAGGTATTCTTCTTCCCAGGAGATGTTACTGATTTTACCCAGGAAGTCTTTAGTGTCCCTTATGTATGAGGGAAGCTTCTCAAAATAGTCTCGGAGGAAATGGTCTATGTACTTGGAGATATGTTCTGAGACACATCCTATCGAGGATACGATAGGTCTGCCAGGTGGTGTGTTAGGGTTTTTGTGGACCTTCGGTAACAGGTAGAAAATGGGAGTTCTAGGGTGATCACATTTTAGGTAACAGTACTCTTCCCATTGGAGGATACCCTTGTATTTACATTCAGTGAGCATATTCCAGATGTTCACTATGCTCCCATTATACTCCTGTACATTTGTTTTGACATAGAATCTAGTGTCTTCCAATTGTTTTTGCACTTCTGCGATATATGCATGTCTGTCCCATAGCACAATATTTCCCCCTTTGTCGGCTGGACGGATGATGATATTTTCATCGTCAGACAAGGATTTAATTATTTGCCATTGTTCTTTGGTAAAATTTGAAGGGGTGTTGGTTTTATTGCGTTTTTGTTTACGAAATTTGATCAGGTCTTGGGTAACTGTCTCGTGAAATGCGTCAATATTGTCATGTGGCATGACCGGGAGGAAGATATATTTTGGTCTGAAATTAGTATTAGCCGGTAGGTCAGTTCTAAGCATGGTTTGTTCTTCTTTAATATCTAGGCCTGCTTCTTGAAAGAGGTCCTGCATTGCCAACCGTGCGTCCCTGTCTTTTATGCTTAGAAAAGTGTTTTGTTCAGTTATGTTTGTTTCATCGGAGTGAGTTTGCTCCGACCCCCCCTTTTAAGGTATGCCATTTTTCAGTTTGATTTTTCTCACGAATTTAAAAATGTCAACTCTAGTCTCTGGATAGTTGAAAGAGTTAGTAGGACAGAATGAAAGGCCTAGGCAGAGAGTGCGTTTCTCAATCATAGATAATGGTCTATATGATAAATTGATTATGGTTTTATTTACCATATTGTCATCCATCATTTTTGTTTCTTCTGGCCCACTTGTCTGGTTCCCATGAGCCGTTTCCCTCATCCTCTGCCTCTTTTGCTTTCTCTGTCGCTGTCGCTTCCTTCTTCTCCAGTTTCTTCCTGGTTTTTTCCTTGTCCTCGACCCAGTCTTCGACCTCTTCCTCGCGTTCTTGCTGGTTAAATATTCTGCAGTGTCTCCCTCCTTGTTCGCAGGCGGCGATACTCGTCTAAAAAAGTCAGCTGTATTTTGGCACCTAGTTCTCTGCCCAACGATCTGTCTTGTATCTGGGGTTGTTCTACTTCTACATCACTGCTAGTTACAGAATCTGTTCCGCTGGCGTTTTCAATTTCGCTCTCTAGAGGTTCTCCTAGGGACAGCTTCTCATACAGATGGTCGTATTTGTGGGAGTATGTTAAAATTCTTCCGCTCTCGTAGTCTACGCAGTTGCGATGTAGTTTGCGCTACTTCCGAGCCTTTATATCCTCTTCATAGGTTTTTAGTCTTGATTTGAGGTCATCCACATATTTTTTTATTATGTCTTGCTCTTTATGATTTTTTAGTTCCTCTTCCAACAATTTGAGTTCTTGTAGTAGTGCCTCCCTATCCTCCAAGGCGTATTTGACGAGGATGGTTAGCATTTGTTTAGAGCTTCTGGCAGAATTGTCCGCCAATTCCTCTAGCATCCTCGGGTTTGGTGATTCGTATGAGGGAGTGGTGTAAATACGCAACCCTCTGGGCACCATATCTTTATCGATGTAATCTTGTAGCGAGATGGCTTCCCACCACTTGGATGTTTCTGATTTTTTTATCTTCTCTAGCCTTCTCAGTTTGTCCTGTAAGGTTTTGTCTTTCGCCTTTGTTTCTATTTTCTGTTGACCTTTATTAGGTGCCCTGGCAAAGAGACTTAGGGCTGCCGCCCTTCTTTCTACTTCTTCGTCCATGTTCTTAGTTTAGGGCTGTAGGTCAGTATGCATGTGCCACTACATAAATTAGAAAATGTGGACTGCGTATAAAGACCGGAAAATGTCTGATGATTGTGCCTTCCCTTCACTAATGTGCAGGTTCCTGCTGCTATAGTGTCTGGATAGTTGCAGCGTGCTTCACTTGCTAGCACGTTCTTGTTGAGAGTATTTAGTTTAGTACCACGGTCGGATCTTCGCAAAAGAGCACTACTTGTTTATTTGAAAATAATTAATATAGTTCTCAATTGGGCTTATTGGTGCGGTTAATCCGGCGTGATGCCTTATTATCAGTTCATACACAGAGCGCGTGAAAAATGCGGAGAAAAAGAGTATGATTAGGCGAACATCAGCCTCGAGGAATCAAGTGGAGACGAGATACATCTATGAATACGACAAGTCCTCTTGGTCGTTTTTCCACACAAGTGTTCATTGGACGGCCGTACGCACACAATGACTTTTCAGGGTTCAGCTGCTCGGGTGGTCAATCAGAGCGTAACGTACACTTGCTTCTGGGTAGATTAGATTACAGGTGTACAAATAGCTACACCCCGTTCTGGTTCCACCTTTCAGGCCCCCGCCCACTGCACCCGTCTGTAGCCTCCTTCCCGATACTGCGAACAAGGCAGGCAGGTGAGAAGAACACGCGTCCTTTGACCTGTCTGCCTCCCCCTCCCAGTACACTTGTGCAGCCCAAATAGGAGTGCCTACCTTAGGGTCGAGTGCTTTTTGGGGTCTCCGTCGCCTCTCCACTTGCTGTCCTTGTTGGTGAGCCGGATCAGAATTCCGCTCACATATCCTCGCTAATCCTCAGTTCCCCTTGAGCATCGGGACCGCAAATCGTCCTCCGATGCACTTTGTAATCACAGACTTTGTTCCTCCTTTCAGTATGCTTCTCCGGTTGATTCCTCCATGTTATATGTAAACACTTGTAGCCGGGCCCCGGAAGACTCACTCTTAAATGTCCTCAGTAGGATAGGTTTTCGGTTGGGTAGGGTATTAATACTCATGTTTTATTTTTAATACTTGAGTATTATTAAAAAATTAGATTAGTTATTATTTTTTTTAAATAATATATATCTTTAATATAATATATGTATTTAAAATATATTAAATGTGCTTTGCACCTATTCCTTGGGACGGGATGTATGGGAAACTCTGGTTTTGGGTGGGAGAGTGTATTAATACTCAGATATTAATTCTAATACTTGAGAACTAATTGATATTTAGCTATAGTGGTAGAAATTATTATTATTTCTTTTTTAATTATTAAAAAGGCTTAGGCACCTATCCTCTGGGACGGGATGCATAGGAAACAGAGATTTTGGATGGGGGAGTGTATTAATACTCAGGTATTAATTTTAATGCCTGAGAGTTAATTGATATTCATTTATAGTGATAGAAAAGTTTAATAATATATTCTTTTAAATTATTAAAAAAAGGTTAGGCACCTATCCTTTTGGACGGGATGGATGGGAAACAGGGGTTTTGGGTGGGGGAATGTATTAATACTCAAGAATTAATTTTAGAATTTGAGAATTAATAGATATTTAGTTTTACTTTTAGATAATTTTAAAAATAATTCATATTTTAATTAATAAAAAATCTTTTGTACCTATCCTCTGGGACAGGATGCATGGGAAACAGGGGTTTTGGGTAGGGGAGTGTATTAATACTTGTGTATTAATTTTAATACTTGAGAATTTAGTGATATTTATTTTTAGTAATAGAATATTTTAAAATACATTTTATTTTAAATTATTGAAAAAGGCGTTGGCACCTATCCTCTGCGATGGGATGCATGGGAAACAGGGGTTTTGGGTAGTGGGGAGTGTATTAATGCTCAGGTATTATTTTTAATACTGGAGTATTATTTATTACTTAATTTATACGTTATTTTATTGTAAAATTGTTAAATTAATTTTAATTATTAAAATTTATAAAAGTGATATGCAGACAAACTCAGGTTGTTTTTGGGTAGGGGGCGATTTGATATGAAGGTATAATTATAACCTATCATAAATAAATTAATATAAATTTTAAATTTAATTTATACAATTTATAATGTTTTAAAAGTATATTAATATATTTTAAAAATAAAAAGCATATATTTACAATATGAGTCTGCATAAATAGACATATAAAATGTTTTAAAACATAAATTTAAGTGATAAAAAATGTAATAGTTGAAATGAAGTTATTACGTCGTCGCGCCTTTACGGATAGGTGAAAGGAACTTGGACACAGACTTCATGGATTGCAGAAATACTTTTTGGGACATTTTTAAAACATGGATATTTTGTTTTTGGGACTTATGCTGGGTTTTTTTGGAGAGAGGAATTCAGCGATGGAGTTTTTTGCAGTGATTTTTTTAAAAAGGTTTTTCTTTATCGTGCTCTTTTAACCTGAATTTGATCGAGTGAGGATTTCAACGATGGATTTCTTGTCGCGTTTTTTGCCAAACAAGTCTTTTTTTTCTGGATTTTTATTTGGGATGCGTTTTTTGTAGGTGAGCACAATACAGTTTTCAGCACAATTTTTCTTGTAAAAATGGCTTTGGCAAACTATGTCCTTATTGGTAAGTTTATCTCGGGTCATGGCTTACATCAAGGATTATGAATTATTTACTATGGATTCAAGGACTGCTGAAGACTCTTGGTGAAAAGTGGGATTCTACACAAGTCCAAAAGTTGAAAAAAGAAGACAATTGAATTAGGGAAATTCTTTGTCAAAACAGGCAAGTAAGGTGGTTTAGGAGTTAGTGTAGATTAGAAATGTAGGATGTGTGCAATATTATTTAGATAGTCTGAAGCCACCATCAACGAAAATTGTTGAATTGCACCCAATAGACGCTCAGACATTTCTTTTGTTCTTTTAGAGATTCGTGGGCTCAGACTACCAGTTAATGATTGCGCAATTCTAATTTCTTGGAAACTTAGGGGCTCATTACGATGGCGGGTGGACCTGAGTCCGCCCGCCATCGTTGCGGTGTTTGGGACTGCCCGCCAGACATGCGGCGGTCCCACCACTGCAATCAGGATGCGCCCACCATACTGGCGGGCGCATCCAGGGCATTTAACATTGCGGACGGTGCTGCTGGCTGCAGCACCGTACGCAATGTTAAAATGTGATGCTGTGCATTTCCCTGCACTACGTGGCAGGCACCACGCGGTGCCTGCCACGCAGTGCAGGGAAATGCAGGGGGGTACCATGGGTATGTACCCCCCCAGTGCAGCAACACCCCCCCAAACAAGGGGGGCCCGCAACAGGCCCCCAAACCCAATCCCCGCCAGCCTTTCCATGGCAGCATCGCCGCCATGGAAAGACCTTTTTTTTACCCACATCCTAATTTGGTGGATGGTGCCTGCTAGCCACCGCCACCATTTTAGGCACCCTGCACCGTCTGTCAGGCAATAGGTGCAATTGCCTTTGGCGGTAAAGCGGCGGACGGACTTTGCGTCCGCCGCGGTACCCACCGCCATCCTAATTGGGCGGTGGGTAATTTGCGGTGTGATGGCGGAAGGACCGCTGGGCTGGCGGTGGCAGGCCTTCCGCCATCCTAATCGGCCCCTTAGCTCCTTCTTCAAAATTTAAAAAAATGATAGAAGTTAGGATGCGGTTTACCTATAGATTTGTTGAAGGAGTGTGCCATCCCTCTATGGCATTATTTTCTCTTACCTCTATCTCCATTGCAGAGGCAGAGTGGTTATGCTCGGTGGTCCTTTGAACAGTGTCACCAAGAGTAACCACACTGCCTTTTGCAATTGGATGAGTAATAATGCACACACCTCCAATGACACCTGGGCTTAGTTAATCTCTCCTTACAATAAACATAGCCACTGTGACTTAACTTAACAGTCTATTTCCATGGCTCAATTATATATATTTGGCTTGTTTTCTTGCTGCCATTCTCTGTAGAAAGAACAAAAAGAGAAAAACATTGTTTTAGTGATTTTAAGTGTGGTTGCTTTTAAAAATATTTTGCCTGCAAGTGAAAAGATAGTACACATTGTTTATGTTACAGCTTTTGTTTCAAAATTGTACCAGGATTTAATTACATTGGCTTGATAATGGTTGTTTGGAATTGTTTGCTGCTTTGATACCTTTGATGAAAAAAGGTTAACTTTGGATAGACTTGACAGAATGAAAAAGGTTACCGCTATAGGTTTTTCTGTTGTGTGGTTGGCAAGTCCTGGTGTAGATGCTGGTTTTTGTTGGATTTTTCTTACCGTTCTTCTCTATGTTGTGTTTGGTGCTTTTGATTCTTTGGTTCTGAAAAAAGTGAAGAAATGTTATTAGTTTTTTGTTTGGATATTTTTAGTTTTGCAAGTAGTCTGCAAAGAAATAGATTAGTGCTTTTGTAATAGAAAAAGTCATTTTGCTTTTGTTTGTGAGGCTCAAATTTTTAATGCAATGATACATTTTTAAATAAGATGCTTCTGTACTTGAAACCTGCAAAAAAAAGAAATTGTGGTTTTGGATCATTTTTACCTTGTATAGTTTGGCTTATTCAGTGTTGATGGGCTTGTTTTGATTACTTTGGTTGAGGGTGTGTTCCTCTACTCTGGTTGGTTTATATGGTTTAATCTGTTGAAAAGTTTGAGGAAAAGAAACTGTTTGATTCTATGCTTGACAAATAACAGAAATGAAAATGTGAAATTTACAGTTTAAACTTTGAATTTTAAATTTAAGTACAATCCATTTGCCCCGTTTCCCTGAGGCAAGCACCTGTCTGAGTAGGATTAGTAAATTTGCCCCCACCACCATCCAGCAGTTTCCCTGAGGTAAGCACCGGTCGGAGTAGGAATAGTCAATTTTCCCCCACCACCTTCCAGCACTTTCTCTGAGGCAAGCAACAGTCGGAGTAGGAATATTAAATTTGCCCCACCACCGTCCAGCACTTTCCCTGAGGCAAGCACTGGTCGGAGTAGGAATAGTAAATTTGCCCCATCCGGCACTTTCCCTGAGGCAAGCACCTGTCGGAGTAGGAATAGTAAATTTCCCCCCACCACCATCCAGCACTTTCCCTGAGGCAAGCACCGGTCGGAGTAGGAATAGTAAATTTGCCCCACCACCATCCAACACATTCCCTGAGCATGTTCCCTGAGGCAAAGTCATGAAGGTGTTAAAATAGTAATTTTTAAAACATAGAACTGATCAGTGTCTGCTAATGTGTTATTTCTGATATCAATAAAGTTTTTTTTTTATTCAGATAATTTTTCACATTTTACTTACATTTGATTCTGTAAAGGTTTGTTTGTTCTTGCTATGTATTTGGTGCTGATTTATGTCCAATCTCTGTTAATATCAAAAGTAAA
This sequence comes from Calotriton arnoldi, assembly GCA_963921515.1. Taxonomy (NCBI): domain Eukaryota; kingdom Metazoa; phylum Chordata; class Amphibia; order Caudata; family Salamandridae; genus Calotriton; species Calotriton arnoldi. Next base: position 171,747 of record CAWUFW010003043.1, on the reverse strand, counting down.
ATGTTATTAATATTGTTTTGGGGATTATTGGATTTTTACTTCTACATACATTTTGTTCTTTTATTCACTTACTTTTCAAAGGAAAGATAATTTCACGAATATCTGCTTTAGATTGGTGGCTGTTTTCAAAAACAGTAAATGCTGTAAATAATTTAAAAATATATTGTAAGTACTTGTGATTTAGGTGTAATTATTTTGAAGCTGTTTTATTTTAAATGTACACTTACTTCCATCTATAGATGGCAGTGTCCAACTTGAAAAATGGCAAAATTCTCCTGCTACTCCTGCTGTGTGTGGTCACCGTGGAAGTCAGTTTACCACTGAGCACAAAATGGTGGACGACTTCTTTTATACGTTTTTTGGGGTAAACGAGAATTTAAAAGAAAATATGTTTTTACCTAATTCACAACCTGACAGAATGTATATTTATTTTGTCATGTGTAAAAATGTTCGTTTAGACGTTCCTTCTCGGAATGTCAGCCATTTTGAGTAGTTGCTGGCTCATGGGTTGTAACAAAACTAGTTGAAGGACTGCCGTTTTATGTGCTTCAAAAAGATTGTATGTATAATCTATTTTTGACTCTGACATTAGTGTGTTATTTTAAAAAAATGCTTGAAATATATGTTCAATTTTCCTGTCTTTTCGAAAAAATGTTTAGATTTTATTATTAATACCCAGGTATTTTAATGGATAGGTACTATAAAAATACCAGAGTATTTAAATTAATGCCTGGGTATTAATACTCTCCCCCACCCAAAACCCCTATTTCCCTTGCATCCCATCCCAGGGCGTGGATTAAAAAAATAAAAATACTTAACATTTTAATTATAAACAATCAAAACACTATGCGTTGTAATGGTATGCGTAGTATTAGTATGCATTGTAATGGAATGCGTTGTAACATCATATATTCGTCCCGGGAGGTAAGCCTGCACAGAAGTGCCCCAGGGCATGTTATGCTTGTGGTCAGGTGGGCCACTTCATAGGGGATCCTAGGTGTCCCAAGAAAGCCATTACTGCACTCGTGAGTTGGCTAGTGTAGCCTTGGGGGAGGAGTCGGGTTCCCAGGAGGGGTGGGGGCCTGCAGAAATGACCCTGGTCTCTTTAGGAGACAGTGAGATGGTCCCAAGAGCTCATCTGCCTGATAACACTAAAAAATACAGGCAGTGGGTGACCATCAATGGCCATAGTGTGGAAGCTCTGAGAGACACTGGAGCCAGTGTGACAGCTGTCAGTTGTCGGCTAGTGTCTGAGGAGCAGGTGGTCCCCAACACATTCTACCCATTAGTTGCAGCTGACAACTCGGAGTTCTTCTGCAAAATAGCACAGGTTCCCTTTGAGTGCGGGGGTCGTCAGGTACCTTGAAAGTAGCTGTGAGGCCAGCCATGCCTGTTGACTGTCTGCTAGGCAATGATTTGGAGAGTTCCCCTTGGGAAAAGGTGGAGCATAAGTCTCATTTGGAGATGTTGGGTCTGCCTGAGTGGGTGTGTGTGACCACTCGGTCTATGGCAGCCGGTAAGGGCATTCAAGAGGACCTGGAGCCTGAAACTCTGGCCCAGATGCCTGCCAGGAAGAGAAGAGGCAGGGGGCGCGGCAAACCGGCCCATGAAGTTCCCACGGTCCAGAAGGAAGCAAACCTTGAGGGGGATGCCCTGGAGCCTACACGGGAGCAAGTGGCCGAACGGGGGGACCTGCCTGAGCTGACCCATTAGCAGCAGGAAGGGGGCCCCTCCAGGGAGGAATTCTGCCAGGAGCAGCAAAAATGCCCTTCTCTTGTTGGTTTGCGGCAGGAGGCTGCAAACCAGGTAGCAGGTGATCAGTCTGGATCACATTGGATTTACTGGGAGAATGGTCTCCTGTATAGTGAGCCTAAGGTTGCTGAGCCTGGGTCAGCCCGTGCGCTGGTGGTACACCAGCGCTTCAGAGCCTTCCTACTGTGGCTGGCTCATGATGCTCCTTTGGCAGGGCATTTGGGGCAAAACAAGACCTTTGAAAGGCTTGTCACCCACTTTTACAGGCCCCAAATGTGTAAGAACTCTGACACCCATTGTAGGTCTTGTCAGACTTGCCAGGCAAGTGGTAAGAGTGGGAGGAAGTACAAAGCTCCTCTCCAACCTTTCCCTGTAGTCAGCACACCCTTTGAGAGGGTGGGTATTGCCATTGTGGGGCCTCTGGATCCCAAGACAGCCATGGGCAACAGGTTCATCCTGGTCTTGGTGGACCATGCCACCCAGTACCCGGAAGCCATCCCTCTCCGGACTGTGACGGTCCCCATGGTGGGTCGAGCGTTGATGAGGATCTTCTCCCATGTGGGGTTCCCCAGAGAGATGGTGTCTGACAGGGTACCAACTTCATATCCAAGTATATGAAGTCCCTGCTGCAGGAGTGCCGTGTTACCTACAAGTTCGGTCTCCAGGGGTACTAGTAGGTGAATTAATGCCGAGGCGAGCTCCACTCAAAGTATGAATACGAGCCCCTCAACCCCTCCAGACCATGGGGCTATTTTGAACCTCATTTGAAATACTACGATCAATTGAATTTAAAATCGTATGTATTACAGTGCACACACAGTAGGTGTGTACACATCACTTCTCACCTAATTAATTATTTACCTCACCTTTAGGTCACTTAGGAGTGGAACGCACAGGGCTTGGCCCTGTGTGGTCCTGAGGAAGAGCCGTGGGGAGGCTCGAAACATGTTGACTAAACACTAGAGACCTTTAACTCATCATGGTTACATCATTGTCTAGTACCCCTGTTTTTAATATACCGACTAGGAGCTAGAATAAAGTGTTTCGCCCACTAGCCAGGTATTTTTAGATTGTCTATCCACTCCACCAAACATTGCACCACACATAGTCGCCTATTAGTGCTCCTACGTAATTTCGCAAGTCGAAGCACGCCTCAATCCGTAGCAGATTGAGAGGACCACAATGATGAAGCATGTCACCGGTGGGAAACCCCGGTGAGTGAGGGGACTCAAGAAAACATTTGTTTTTTCTTGTTATAAATACCTGACCTTCCATTTCAATTTGACTTGGGATCCAACTTCACCCTGACTAGGTCCTCTATCCGGTAATCCGGTTTTTTGCGTACATTACCTACAAGTTCACCACTCCTTACCACCCCAAAGGTAATGGGCTGGTTGAGAGATTCAACCAGACCCTGAAGGGCATGATTATGGGTCTTGGTGAACCCATGAGGCGTAAGTGGGATGTCCTCTTACCATGCCTGTTGTTTGCTTACAGGAGGTACCGCAAAAGTCTTTTGGGTTCAGTCCCTTTGAGCTCCTGTATGGGTAACCTGTAAGAGGACCTCTAAGTCTGGTCAAAGAAGGCTGGGAGAAAGCTCCCAGTAAACGTCCCCAGGATTTGTATAGCTACATGCTTTCCTTCAGGAACCAGACTAAGCGCTTCAGGCAACCAGACTAAGCGCTTCAGGCAACTCGCTCAGGCGAATCTGGAAGCCAGCCAGGAAGAGATGAAACGGTGGTATGATCAGAATGCCACTCTGATCGAGTTTCAGCCTGGTCAAAAAGTGTGGGTCATGGCCCCAGTGAAGCTTTGTGCGCTCCAAGATAAGTGGACTGGGCCATTTGAGGTGGTGGGGCGCAAGAGGAAAGTCACCTATCTGGTGGACTTGCAGTCTCCAAGGAACCCTTTGCAGGTCCTGCATGTGAACCGCCTTAAGCCCCACTTGTAGATGTTCGAAGTGGGCATGCTGCTAGCGACAGATGCTGGAATGGAGGAGGAGACTGAGCCTCTTGCTGACCTCCTGTCTGCTAAGTAACATGATGCATCAGTGGACGGTGTAACTGCTGTTCAGTGCCAAAGTGCAAGTGCTCCCTTTGTCAATTGTTGTTATGGATTGGTGATTCCATGATTGGCATATTTAATTTACTAGTTAGTCCCCAGTACAGTGCACTACGTGTGCCTAGAGCCTGTAAATCAGATGCTGCTAGTGGGCCAGCATCACTGATTGTGCCACCCACATAAGCGCCCTGTAAATGTAACTCAGAATTGCCACTGCAGAGTCTGCGTGCAGTTTGGTAGTGCCATGTCGACCTGGCAAGTGCACCCACTTTCCAGGCCCTAACCTTCCCTTCTCTGACATGTTAGTCACCCTTTAGGGAAGGCCCAAGGTACCCCTGTGGGCAGGGTGCAGTGTATGTGAAAGGTAGGACATGCCCTGATGTGTGTGGCATGTCCTGATAGTGAAATACATGCAAATTTCGTTTTTCACTATTGTAAGGCTATCTGTCCTCAAAGGATACAATAGGGAGTTTGCTCATAACATCTTATGAGTATTACTGCCCACGAGAACAAGATGGGAAAATAAAGTTTGATATGTCTGAACTCAGATTGTTAAGATGCATCTTTTAGTGAGAGTGATTTTTTATATTCTCGGTTTGAAAATACCACTTTTAGAAAGTAGGTATTTTCTTGCCTAACCATCCAGTGTGCCTTTGCTAAGTTGTGTATTGATTGTCTGGTTTTGGAGTGACAGGGGCTGGGGATGTGCATTCTGTTCAGACTGCCACTTGGTGGGTTGAGGTGTGTCCTGCCTTTCCAGGGTGAGTCAGAGCTGGGCTGAATAGACCTGGGCTGCATTCATAGTAGCGGAGGAGATTTCTTTCGCACCTGAATGGGCCTGGTCTGCCAAGGACAATGCTGTCTCCACCTTCTGCCAGGAAGCTGCACCGGAGAGGGCAGAACTGGTTCTGGCTGGGCAAAGACATCCTCTGCCTCCAGAGAACAAAGGATTTTGTATCATAAAAAGATGGGCCCAGATGCCAGACTTTTAGATCATTCTGGGAATCAAGAGGAACCTTTGCCAATGAGAAGAGCTGGAGAAACTGAGGAGAAGTACTGCCCCTTTGCTGTGTGCTGTCTGGGATTGGCCTGCAGTGGCTGTTTCTGCCAAGGAAATGGCTTGAAAGAAGAGCATGTCTCCTGTTCTGAAGTCTCAGGGACACAAAGACACAAAGACTTCACCACCAGCTCCCCTGAACTTCCTTGCTGGGAGTTCTGATCTGCCAGGATGTGCCTGCTGCTGTTTCGGACATCTGGAGGCTGTTTGCCACTGGGAGCAGGAAAAGTAACGCAAGTTTGAGAAGCGCAACGCATCCGTACCAGTTTCTGATGCATCGCCAAAGAAACTGACGCAGCTTCTGCTCGTGGCTCGAGAACTTGCCGCATGCCGCATCGAGTGCACCGATCTATGAAGGCTGAGATCACTGCACCAATTCCAAAGCAGGCCCTGCTGTGCGGCTGCAAGAACCAACGCATCGTGGGACCGCAGCTGAAGAAATCAAGTGCCATTGCTGCCACCGCATCGAGAACCGAAGCATCGCATCTGGTCATCGTGCTGGCAAGAACACTGGGGTCGCAGTAAGAAACTGACGTATCACAACCCCGCACAGTAAGAAATCTACGCATCACCTCCCCTTCAGTAAGGAACCGATGCATCACCGCCCCTGCGAGGCAGTAAGGCACCGACGCATCACCTCCGCTGAAGTAATGAACCGACGCATCACCTTCCCTGAAGTAAGGAACCGACGCATCACCTTCACTACAACAGTTTTTGTTTATGTGCGCGACCCATCCAGGGTACTTTGTGCGAAAAGTGTCGCATCTGCAATTTGCTTTGAACAGAACAATTTTTACCATTGAAAAGTCATATCTTTATTACTGTATTGTGGATTTTTGTCATTTTAGTCTTGTTTGGTTTAGATAAAGATTACTTATTTTTCTAAACTAGTGTGGTGTCCGTTTGTAGTGTTTTCACTGTATTACTGTATGTGTGCACAAATGCTTTACACACTGCCTCTTAGATAAGCCTGTCTGCTCATGCCAAGCTACCAAGGGGGTGAGCAGGGGTTATTTTTAGAAGTGTATCCCCCTCACCCTGATTAGGAAGAAGGGTCCCTACTTGGACAAAGGTACCTACCTCTGCCAACTAGAGACCCCCATTTCTAACAAGGAACTTTTCAGAATACATATATATGTTCTTGACCTGGTCAACTCTGCAAAGGTGACAGAAGAAAATCCTTTTGACCTAGACCAATGTTTGAATGTTTTACAGAAAATACAAGTGGTCAGAGACACCCCCTTCGAATGTCAAGCATTCTGATTCTATCACATAAGTGTTTGGGCCATCATATCCACTACCTGTCTCTGTGTTGGGAGTAAAGGGCACACTCACTGTAGTTTTGACTTCCCTGTCTGGCTCAAAAAAGAACAGAATCAACAGTAGCAATTGATTACGTCAAAAAGCATTAGGTGTCTATAATACGGCACAGGCGCAGAGGCAAAGGGGTTCCCTCATTTGCATGGGGCATTGAGGGAATACCCTCTTAAGAAAGCGACGACGCTTTATGTGTGCCAGCACTTGCAGTATTACAGAGGGGGCTGAAGTGCGTCTGTGGCCCCTTCTGTAATACCAATGTGCCCCGGGTGCGCGCAAAGCGGGTGCATATGCCTGTTGCACCCCTGGGGCATGTTTTGTAATATGGCCCTAGAGCACTCATTTCTTAACACCTACAATACAACAGGGCTTGTGCATTTCTTTTAAGAGCATTGACTCTGGTTTGGTGACTGGATATAAAACTGTGTTGGAAATAGTACTCTTATTTTTCCATTTGTCATTCTCATGTGTTTTCAGAGGGTTTCTAATAATGCTGCTAATCAATGGCTGTGGAACTGTCATCATCCTGGTAATTTAAAATGGATGCTATGTCAGAATGCGGAATGGAGATGACGTACCACATGAGCAGCTGAGCAGACTGGCAAAATACTTGGGCGATGAGTGCACTCCTGAAATAAGTGAGGATTGGCTGATTTCCCTTCGAAAAGTGGGTCTTAGAGAAGTAAAAACAATTTTTTGATGCAAAAACTGTTCCTTTAAAGTATGCCTTGAACTGCAGCTAGAACAACTACTAATGTATTGCCTAGATGTGGAACATCTTGTGCAACCTCTGAGAGGCATCAGAGCTTGTGCTAGGCTACCATCCTGCTGATTATACAGAATGCCCACTATGATGACCAGATGTTCCTTTTGAGCCATTCCCAGACTATTGGCTTTACCGCGATAGTGATAACACTGCCACCATCTCCAGTGTGCTCTCTATGCATTAGTAGAGAAGAAGAGCCAAGTGCAGGTTTTTCCCATGAACACGCTGAACCACCAAGTGAATATGCTGCAGAGGCTGGGCAGCAACAAGTAGCAGTTCACATGGAATCTGAACATTGTTACTTAGCAGGTGAAGTCCCAACACATGACAACCCTGATGTGAAAATGTCTGATGACGAGGAACTTCAAAACAACAATGTTACAGGTTGTAACCACTGATAGCTATTGTTGGTGTCCTGATGTCCACATACATGGAGAATCCGTTGGAACAATATATTTTCTCTTCCTTCATCTTTGGTTTTTGTCCAATTTTTGATTGATTTCAATAAACTTTTATTTTTTCAAATTGTTTCAATAAAATATTACGCCTAGTTGGCTTAGAATAATAAAATGTATCTCCTATTAAATCTAATTGTGATCACTTTTATTACAAATGCAATGCTTTTTTAATGCAATAGCTTGAAAAATGCAACGCTTCACAAGTAATCTTGGGACATATTAGCAACAACAGATGAAAATTATCGCTAACCGCGCTTAGCGCGCATTTTCTTAACGCCGCCTATCGCTGGATATTATCGCAGAGATAACATGCTATTAGCAAGGTTTATCTCCAATGCGATAAAATATCCAGCGATAGCGGCGAAATGCGTGAATATCGCTGGAAAACCAGCGATATTCACGCATTAACGCCATGGTGGACTTAGGCTGACAATCCACCTCCTATTCTACAAACAGGTAAGTCATGTTTTTAGCAGGTGTTAAATTCTAGCGATATTCGCGCTTAGCGCGAATTTTTTTATCGCTTCGCCTGTGTTGCTAATAGGGAGAAGTTGTATTAGCGACTGTTTTCAGTCGCTTTTAGTTGGGAACGCCTACCTTGCATGTCATTAGCGATAATTATCGCTGGCATGCAAGGCGATGGGAAAACGGGCCGCTAACGCCAGACAGCTTGCTGATAGGGCGATAAAAAAATCGCCGCTTTGGCGGCAAAAAGTGCCGCTAAAGCGGCGATAAGGCCCTTGCTAATATGCCCCCTTGTTCCTTTGATGCAAATGCTATTCAATTATAATTTGAAACACATATGCAAGGCTCTTAAGTAATCATGAAATGTATCCAAACTATTCATTGTTCCATTAAGCTTTAAGATACACATTTTATATGTTCTTACTGACACACAAGGAGGGGGATATAAATTGCTGAACCAGACTCCATCTTTAAATGTACTTAGTGTTACCCTGACTTCAATTATTCCCTTTGTCAGCCTTAAAAGTGCTATTTACACATTTTCTTGACACAAAGGCACATTCAGCTTGAGTAACAATGTTTTCTCATTACTTTATCAGCAGAAAAGGAGACATGAGCCTGGCCAGGATGTCCTAAATATCTACTTCTCAGCCTTGTATGGTACACATAGGAGCTATAACAATGGTATGTGCACAGAGGTGTCACATGTAAAGGTTAAGTGTTCTGGCTGGATTTTTCCACCGAGTTTGTGCCCCTCTTGTCATTCACAATCAGTTAGATTATGTAGTAATCAGTTTATTATATAAAAACTGACTAATTGAATTTTATATTAGGGAGGCTTTCTCACCTGAGCTGTCCAGAATGAAGTCAGATTCCCGATTACCGGCTGCTGTCCTTCTTGGACCAATGATGGCCTATGGAGCTAAAACCGAGTTTGGCTGAACTCTGCTAACAGAAGACTTCCTCCCCCTGGCCCTGCTGACTGAAGGGCTGATAACGCAGAGGCACTCTGTGTGCAGGTATGCAGAGCGACAATCATAACACTTCCACAACAAGAAACGTTAGTTTATTTTTCATGCTCTCAGATTAGTGTGGGTGTAGGAATTAGAAAATCTAGTGGTAAGAACCATGATATAAATGTCCATTGTGTTCACTCTCCTAGTAACCCTGATAATAGCAATCTGCTTCATTTGTCTTGTAGCCATAGTTCATGTACTAAGTCATGGAATACTACAATAAATGTTTTTAAATATACGTAGTGTAATTATTACTATAGATCCTTAAGTGAGACCTTCTAAGCATGGAAAGTGAGGTTCCTGAATACTACTGTGTCCCTGGGAGAGGGACTTTTTCGTTTTCCATAAAACACTTCTCCCCCCATGAAAACCAGCAGAGTGCAGGTCTGCAGTAAAGCAGATCCACATTCCTCATACATAGTACAGTTCTTGTGTTATAGGGTTAGGGGGTATAAACTTGAAGACTTAGGGTATATGCCTATGATATGAAATAGTGGTATACCATTTGGAAACGGGAAGGGGTTTCCAAAAGACCTCTTCTCCTTTGTGAATGTTAATGAAAACATTTTAAGAGTAGGCATTAGTCAAACTGACCACTTCCTAGTCTTAAAAAATGTTAGTAAAACTTTCCATTATTTTGTTTTAAATCCATCCAGTTTTCCCTTAGGGAAAATGGGCTGCATTTAAAAAAATGATTGCTTTATTAAAAAGTAAGCCCATACATGGTGGTCTGCTGATCTAAGCAGGCCACCATCCCTGTGATGGTAGCAAATCATAGTGGGTCGTATTTGGCAGCCTACTTCATCAATATTCATGAAAGTTTGAATTTTGACTCACTAGGTTTCAATATTAAGTGAACCGACATTTTAGTACAGAGGTCGGTTTGCAAAATACCACATTGGTAGCAAAAATACTCGTTGCAAATTGCGATCAGTACTTTGCAGCCAGTGTTTAGGACATCTCGCCGTAAATGTTTTAAATCTCCAAAGTTTCAGCAGTCATGAGTAATCTTGGATTTCCAAACCAAAAATATGCTATATTATGGAGCAAAAGAACTGGTTGTCATATTGAAAGAGCAAGGTCCAGATAACAGAGAAGCAGAGCATTTCTTGGAGGAAAAATTTTGTTTCTGGACACAATTTAAAAAGAAACTGCAGTTTTTTTAATTAGTCTGAGATAATGTTCAAACATGGGGGCTATTAGTGCTGGAAATTGACTTAGCACTACAGTAAGTCATCGAGGATATGAAAATTTGATGCCTGGAATTTCATCTAAGGCTGTTTGAAGCCAGAATTTTTCAGAAGAGGGCATCAACATGATCACTGAAACCGCAGGCTCTCCACAAGCACCTGTGGTCATGGAATTTAATGTTATTATTGGGTTTCATATTTAAATCATGACACAGCAAGACCTATAAGATTATAGAGAAATGTATCTAACTTTTCGGAATCAGGGTAGTTTGTCTAAGCCAAAACAGCTCAAAGTTAAGACCTCGGGTAAAATTATGTGTATCCCTCACAGTCTGGAAACATAGTGATATACAACCACACAGAGACATGGGTTGCAATACAGTCTTGCGACTAGACCTTCAGTGGTCCCACAATGTGCTTGACTCTCAGATAAAGCATATGCTTAGGGTCAGTCTTGGCATGCTGGCTGAAGGGTCAAGCCCTGATTTATATTATAGCAGGAAATGGCCTTTATATGCAGCCTTAAGCAGGCGCACCATTTCCCCGCAAGCTGAACAACGCTTGCCTTAACCACTCATATGCCTTAACCACACATTTGCGTGGTTAAGGCAGTCAGCGTTCTAGCTGTCCGAGTGGGTGGAAAGAGGAACCAAAAGGATCACTGCAGGAAGGACTGGGAGCAGCGTGGTAAGTTGGGCTCGGGGGGGGGGGGTAGGTTTTAGGGGCAGGGCCGGTTTTAGGGCTCAGAACAGGAGGCTGGGGTTTGGGTAGTTTCTAGAGCAGGGGCTGAGTTTAAGGGCTCAGGGCAGGGGGGAAGGGGCAGTTTTCAGGACAGGGGGCACTTGTTAGGGCTCAGGGTAGTTTTTAGGGCAGGGGCCAAGGTTTGGGGCTCAGGGCTTGGCAGTTTTCAGAGTAAGGGGGCAATTTTTAGGGCTTCCGGCAGGGGGCTGGGGTTGGGGTAGTTTTTTTGGGGCTAGGTGCATCCTATGTGTGTTTTATTTGGTGTCCTTTGTATGTTGTTTACATCCCTGATGAAGTTCAAAAGAGACGTTTTGAACGAAATGCGTTGGCTGGATGTTCTTTGTATTTTGTGAAGAAGAAATAAAAAAGACTTTATACAGATTCCCGCATTGACGTTGTTTGGACTAGAACAATTTCCCAAGTGCACCTTTCCATTTTGCGGCATTTTAATTAATGGGAAACATCATTTGAAAGTTTTTTTGACCTCCTTTACTATGTTTATAAAATCTGGAAGAAGTCTTAAGTAACCAGATGTTCATCATGTGGACAATCACTTGATGCTGCTAACTATGGACAAACGTTTTTCAGACTGATAACGGGTACTAAAATGTCACTAGTTTGACCATGCTGACCATGGTGAAACTATCATGATGTTCCTCATTCTGGATTCCTTTAACTTAAAAATGATGTATTGCAGAACAGGAATATAAGCAAGGTATGGAAATAAACTGCCTTCCACTTGAAGAAATGGACATTGCGATTCAATTGGATTTAGGATACATGGATGAAATGTCTCAGCAGAGACCTTACTGTGGGGTCCTCAACTTAATGAATAGTTACTTGAATACCTTGTTGTCTATGACTCATTTTTTACCTTCTGAAAGGGATCCTTTTAAGATGTCTGACTTCAAATTTTCCACATCATAGAGAAGCACTATGAAACTTGTATTGTCAGGCTAGAATCCAAATTCAGATGGCTTGAACTTTCCACATAAGAGTCCTGGATGATTTATCTCTTTGTTCAGAAACTATTTGATAGTTGTGTTGCTTATTTGCAAGTCCCTAATGTTATTGAACTATCCTTAATTTTATGAGAGAATAAACGTTAGATGAACTGCCTTCAGTTCTAACATAATGACATAAGTGTTTTCTTCTATAACCAGGTTCTGTGAATCACTACAAATTACGTATACCCCTCCCCCAAAATCATGACAGCATCCATCAACACTAATTGCAGAGGAAGTTGTTTCTGGAAGGGCACTCCCTCACACATGATCTTTTCCTAGTACCAGCCTTGAGGAGTTTGAAAAGAGGGGAAGTGAATGTGAGCTCGTGCTTCAAGCTGCTTAGCGTTGTCACCATAGCTCTATCAATGTTAGGAACTACAGACAGATTGAATGTTCACCCCCTATATATGCATAATATTTACAATAATAGGAAACCTCACATTTGAGCATGACAAAATTATGTTATAATCTCCCGGGGGTTGTTGCCACTTTTAGCTGATTGCTGCCTAAGTATTATAATGCAGAGCTATGAATGCTGCACTGTGCTTGTAGGAACATTTAAAAATGTTATTTATGTGATTCACACTGAAGTGTTGTAAGATTGTTATTCTAGTAAAGTCTTGTGAAACTCTGGATGGCCATATTGGGCTTTGCACTAATAAAGGAAGCCCAACCATTGGTTAGAGTTTAACAACCCACTCTGAAGAATGCAAGCCCTTTCTTCACTGCTCCGGGAACCCTGACATAAGGCTTTTCATAGGTAACTGGTTTTCTCAGGTTGGCTGAGAAGTTACTGAATACTGGTAAGCCCATTCCCACAGAGCAAGACTAATCTTAAAGAGATACCGATCATTCAAGCAAGAAATTCAATTACTGAACAAGTGAAATGTTTTATTTTCTTGAGAAAGTTATGTTGGGAAAGGAAGTTTCTTTTCATGAGAGGTAGCTGTTTAACTGCTTAGCATAATCTTGTGAATATTGTATACCAATGGAACATTTATTTGTCCTTAAAAAAATCAGTTTGAATGTAAACACTGGCGAATACTACAGAATCACGTACTGAGAGAAATCAAGGGTTTCCTAAAATTGAGAAAAACTATTTCTGTTAACAAAAAAGGTGCAAAATTATGAACATTCCCATTCTGATATGTACCCTGGTGTCTTGAATGGGATTCATTGGCAATGTCCTCCACTGGTTCCTGTCCTACTTTTCCATCCGACACCAGTTTGTTCACAGGGGCATCTCAAGGTACCAAAAGATCCCTATCACCAATGAAGTCTTTCAGGATTCCATGCTGCCATATTCAACCAATTCATGGAGTTACTTGGTGCTCTACTCATCAACTACAGCATCAAGATTCAACAATATGCAGATGATACACAACTCTACTTGAAAGTTTCCTCTGTTTCACAAATTCAACACCTCAAAACTGCTTGCACATCATCCAGACCAGGGTGTCCAGCGCCTACGTGCAGCTCAACCCAACCAAGACAAGGTTCCTGTTATTTGCTAAGAAAACCAAAGAAGGAACCGTGCAAACATGTTTCAGTGACACAAACCTTGATGGTTTGACACATAACTTTCTCTAAATGCCAAGTCCCCTGGATTCACACTGGATTCCATCTTCACCCCCCAGGAATGTAATGCCAAAACAAAAAACAAAGATGGTCTGGTACCAGCTCTCTCTTCTAAAGACAGTGAAACAGTTTTTTCCATAAAGTGAATTCAGAAATGCTGTTTAAGCCCTCATAGTCATACATGGCCTCCCAGACTCCACACTGATACTCTTTAACATTCCACTGCATTCCATAGCATGTGTCATAGAGGGTCTAAGAAATTAGAACACATCACCGAATCCTGATGAAACTCCATTGGCTACCATTGACAGACGTCAAATCTTCAAAATCCCCTGCATCATTTACAAAGCCAGCACAACCACACCACTTGTCTTGCAGACAATATCACCAATCTGGTGGTTTCCCGCACATCTGCAGCCAGGACACCTTCGGACTGCAGACTAAGGGTAAAAAAGAAAAGAAGCAAGGCAACATGCCTCTTCCATCAATGTAACCAGGATCAGAAACAACATCCTTGTATCCATCAGGACCACCACAACTCTAGTACAATTTAGGAAAGCATTGACTACATATTGCTTTGAAGAACACTCTATTACAATGCATTACCAGTCCACAAACCAGCTATTTCTCCTATCACTAGTTGGTTTTATGCTTGCCTTTGACCTGTTACAACAGTCTGCGACTTTTTGGCTAGGTTTGCCCTACAGTAATACCACATAAATACATATGCATGCATACAGAACACTCAGTTAAATTAAATGATGGCATCTTTACATATTGAAATTTAGGAAAATAATCAATGCTAAAAGTGGTAAGATCTGTCTGGCAGTTGGGTGAAGAATAGATTGAGGAAACTGACATTTATGGCATTATTCTCTTTGTGTCTACAACAACCATCACACATTTTATTTTCTTCAGGGAGAGAGAGAAAGGTAAAGAGAGATTGAGTCACTATTTTTATCTGAATTCCCAGATGTTTTCAAGATTGGAAAGTCTCAAAGAATTTTCTGATAAGATTTCACTATGAGGAGCCAATAATTTAAGTCTAGGCAGAAATTTATTTGATCTTCCTGGGACTACCAAAATATTGTGAAGGTATCTATGTGAAAGAGTGATCCAATAACCAATTTGAAATGGAAGATTGTTTGAGGGCAAATTGTTTAATCCAGCTGAAAGGACATTATAAACAGCCCTCCTCTACAGCATGTCAAACAAATCATTACTAAGCATTGACAGATATACCCTTGTCAAACAATGAACATTTCCAATCCATGCATACGGAGAAACATTAAAGCATACATTAGTAATATGTGACAGCTATTCCTGGCACAGTTAATATCACTAACTAGAGAGAAACATTCTTCCCACCATGGAATCAATCTTGAAATGCAGTTGCAAGTCTGAGAATGAGTAACAGTCATTACAACGCTAAACATTCACAATGTGGTAGATTACCTCACAGTTTCTATAACTATAAGCATTACCACGTAGTATAATATATGAGTATTAAAGCTACATTTACAATTTAACATTTTAAAATAGTTTTTTTTTTTTAGTACACGGTTAAAAAAATATTATTGTAAGTACAAAAACAATGAAAAACAAATTAAGTGTACTATAAATATAAGTGTGTTTTAAATTGGTAAAAAAGGTAATCTGTCCCCAACAAAGATGGCACCTATTTTGTGACTTATAATTAAGGCTCCCGGTTTTCCGTTTAAACGGATTTTTACATATAAATACAGACGGAAAACTTTTTGGTTTTTGTCTGTATTTATATATAAAAACGGGAAAATACCTACAAAACAAATGCTCCTCCTGCCTGTGTGCTCCTCTGTAAAATCCGAGTCAGAGGTGCACAGGGGCGGCCAAAAGAAACGGGGAAACTGCTGCCCTGAAACTGCTCCAGAGATGGGGAACTGGGAGCGCCGTGTCTGCAGAGACACTCCAGCACCCCTCACAGCGGTAGTTCACGCAAGATAATTGTTGGAGCAGTGCAAGCAGCTGATGTCCATTAAGAGGTGTGAAAACACCCCAGGACACCGGCTGCAGCTCCAGCCGCCTTTTGTTTTTAGTTGTATGGGAGGGTGAAGGAGGCAAAACTAAATTAAGCACAACAAGCTCTCACTTGGATTTTGCTTTTAAATTACCCCAGCTACAACCCGGGGTAAAATGGAGTGCAGAACAAGTACAATACAAACCGCTTTCAACCTCGAAAATAATGTTCACCATCGGAGCCTACGGGTGAGAGGAGTGGCCTTGGAAGGAGCGGGCCGGGATTAGGCGTGGATTTGAGCCATCACTGACAAAGCATCCATGGGAGGGGGCAGGGTGAAGGAGTGTCAGTGGGTCGTTGAGGCTGGCACTGCCTGCCCATTCAAAACACATAGGATCCTGAGATCACCGGCAATGCCTGGTGAGGCTGCAAAACCTGTAAAGACTTAAAATCATGCAGATCCTCCACGCATGAACTTGAAACCCACACAGTGTAAGAGTCTCCATCTCACCTTGTGTTCACAGTCTGATATAAGGAGTTTAGTAGATGGATGTACAAACAGTGCTAATATACTGAACCACACCAGGGCCCAATGCGAGGTGGCAGGTCTGGCAATAAGAAATACCAAAATCTTTGCTGAAATTATTTGAGCAAAAATAGTGGGTAAGGGACAGCGACATGACAATTTACAACCAATTTATCCCAAAAACGCTTATCAACGTCCAACGGCTTGACGTATCCCATATTTGATATATAAACATATATCAACGTATAGATGATTCCACATACACCTCACACCATGAACTCAATTCTCCTTTCCTTGGTGCATAATATAGTTATCATATGCGTTAGCTCCTCTGCCTTAACTGAAGCAGACAAAGGGGCAGATTCTGATTCGGGCCGGAAATTTCACCGACCGAGCCGGACCCGGAGAGATTTCCGACCGAATCGGACCCGTGCAGTCCGACCGAACGAGTACGATGCGTCCGTATGTTATCGGACTCGAGTCGGTCGGACTCCCATTGAAGTCAATGGGAGCCGGTCGTACAACGCGTACGCGGGCTCCCATTGACTCAATGGGTGCGAGGCGGACAAGGGCGCCCCCTACAGCGTGTACGCGGCGAAGCGACTCGCGCCGTACACGCACAGGTAGGGGGACCCATGGGTCCCCCGTGTGTGCGACTCGCGCGGCTACGCGTACAGGGGGTCCGACACGGACCCCCAAAGTACGGCTCCGACTGCTCTTTCGAGCCGGAGTGCGCGGCTCGGTCGGACTGCACTCGCGGCGCGCATCGTACTTACCCGGCCGGGGAACGTCTCCATTGCGCGGTGCGAGTCGAGTCCGAGCGAGTCGGTCGGTGCGGTTCGACCCGGGAACGAGTCGGTCGGAGCGGTCGGGACGCCCGGACGAGTCGGTCGGCGACTCCGCATCGTACTCGCCGCCCGGACGCGCGTACGAATCGGTCGGGAAATAGGGCTCCGAATCGGATCCGGTTAAGCCGAATCCGATTCGGAGCCCTACCGGCCGAGATCGGAATCGGCCCCAAAGTCTACAACTGCCAGAATGCAGTGATTTGTTTGATGTAAATATCAACCCAATGACTGGATAACTGGTGTTCTGCGTACACAGGGCTTTCTGGAAACCCTAGATCTGAATAAAGAAACAGGTAAAAAAAAATACCGACTCTGACTCAAGATCCACGCACCTCGTGCAGCACTGATCACCAGAAGAACATATATGAAGCATAAGGAACTGTCTCCCTGAGCCCTCCTACTTCCCTTCTCCTCTGGCATCGTAGATTACATTGGCCCGTCTGTTCTATCTTTTAAGTATTAACACTAAGAATGATCTGATATTCTTCGAGCAGACACTCTCTGTGATGGCTGATTAAATGTGAGTAAAAGAGGTAGGAATGCGTTGACATTTTGCAAGACAGATGCGCAAATGAGACCTTATCAAAGTGCACTTAGCATAGGCTCCCATTAAAAAAAACAGCTATAACAACCTAGTGCAAGTGGGCATGTCAATTTAAATAAATGTGGAAAAATACTAGCTTTAGCGTTTTTTTCTTAAGCGTCAAAAATAAATGTGGATAAATACAGATAAAATGACCAAAAAATAAATATGGATAAATACAGACGGAAATGTTTAAAGAATAAATACCATAAAACCGGGAGCCCTACTTATAATGAGCTAAAAATACATTTTTTTAATAATTTAAAAATGTTACATATTTTAGTCACAGATCAATTGCATTAAAAATATATATTCTATGAAGCCCACTCAAGGGTTCGCGACAGAGTGTTACAAAATTCGATAATATTAAAAACAAAGGAATTATTAACATATACACAAATAAAGAAGCAAAATTGAAAATGTGAAAACTTTTTCTATATTTGATTGTGAATTTAACAAATGATTTCACTATTTCAGCATGTGTTTAATGTATGCTTGTTTTTGAATTTTGTATGCATAGTGTTGAGGTTTTAATCATAGAAACTGCTTAGGCCAAGGGTACACAGCTTCTAAAAATGAATCAGTGGGGTCCCCTGATTACAGTAATGATTCCGTGGAGGTCTACAGAGGTCCACAAGTTAAGAACCACTGTTCTAAATCATATTTTCAAAATGAAAAATGATTACACAGCACCACACAATTTTGTCAATAACTCGTCAGGTAACCATTTTGTGGAGAGGACCTGCATCTGTGGAGCTCAAGTTGAGAACACTGCCATCTACCTACATACATTGGTAACAACATCTGTATGCAAAACACACACATACAATAACCGATAAAAGAAATCCTAATAATACTAATATTTCGACTGTTTTATAGGAAACATTTAGACTGAATGACACAAATTACAAAAATAAATTGAATCCAACCAAAAGGTAAATAAATAAAACACATCTTTGAAAATACAGAATTCAGGGGTTACTATTAGAAATAATTAAACCGTTAAAAACCAAGTAACCTTTCACTATTACAGCAAGGGAAGATGGGAAGCTAAACACTGTATCAATATTTACAAGTTGTTAAAAAAATAGTTGTAAAAATTCACAATTATATTCTCATTTAGATTACTGAAAATAATCTTGAAGAATTTTTCAAAGTTTGTGAAAAAAGAAAACTGTAACTAATACAATATTCCAATTGCATTAAAAAGGTAAAAAAATAAGAATAAATACAGTTTGACTAAAATAATGTTATAACTAACAACTAACTCCCTACAAAATAACCTTCTTGCTTCAAACACACAAGTACCTCATCAAAACTTATTTTTCATGTGCAATATACAAAGAAACACTAAAACACATTTTTTGAAATGAACAAAAAGGTGACAGTTTTACCTTTCTTTCAACAAACTGCAAAGAAGGGGTCCAAAACAAAATATTTCTAACTACTTGAAAGCATCTGAATTACAAATAAGAAGACACAAAATATATTCAAAAGAAAGTAAAAACAACAATCTGTAAAAATAAATATAAATAACATTTGTAGAAACTATTTTCTTTTTTATACATATTTTAGATACAACATTCCAAAATTAAATGACGAACAGGATACTTCTGTTTTATCTAAAAGACGGAACTGATTGTTAAAAAGGGCTCTTTGGAGGTGTGTAAACAATTTGTCCACTTGTTGTAGACGCAGAGCAGCTGCTCTAGGGATTTATATTGACCAAACATCAGAGCATAACCACTCAGCCTCTGTAACTGAAATTGAAGTTAGAGAAAATATACAACTGAAGTTGCTTGCTACCACATCCAACTAGCCCTGTGGTTCAGTAGTAAGAAGGGCACCAAAAGCCATCCTATTCATGCTGCTGGGGAATGCCTACAATTCCAAATTTAAAAGGATTAATACACCGAAAAGTACAGACAAGTAATGTTCATTCTCATCAACCTAAACAACTTAGCAACGTAGACATTCCTCAACCTCTAACAGAAACATATAGTAAGGAACTTTATATATGATAATCACAAATCTCAAAAAAGAATTTTAATTTTGTTACTTTGGAGAATAGTGTGATTTGGATGGTGAATGAAACATTTAAAATGACACCAGATCCATTCGTCCATATTTACACTATTGACTCTAAAGTAAATAATACTACCATACCACTACTGTACACTTTACTACCAGATAAACAGTCAGTCACCTATAATGAATTTTCAACCATGGCTAAATAAAAAACTCAAATTAAATTCCAGAGAAAATACTAATTGACTTTCAAATAGAAATGAGTTCGGTTCTAAAAAAAATAAGCACAGAAACACAAATTCAAGGATGTATTTTTCACTGTTTTCAGTCAATATGTAGAAAAATTAAGAAAACATCCTTATCAAGCAGTTACAAACCTAATCTTAAATTACCATTTGAAATAACAAAAACTAAAGGGCATATTGACAAATGACAAAAATTTCACGCAACACGGGGCAGTATGCAAAGTTGCTGCTCGGCGCTGCGTTGAGTACACGTGAGAGAACTGAAAAGCCCCATATCTATTAAGAGATGGCACTCCAGCTCTCTACCTGTGCTGATGCACTTGAGGCTGCCTAGCACCAATGTAGGCACCCTTGCACCATGCTGCAAGAGTGCATGTGTTACAGGCAGAATGGTTTTTGTGCAGGAAGGAACACCTTCCTGCAGAAAAGCAATCCTAAGAGGCAATGGGTTCTTTCTATGTGTGATGAAAAATACATCAAGCATAGAAAGTAATGAGGAGAAATAAACATATTTCTCCTTGTTACACCTCTCTGTGGTTGGAGGGCCATTTTGGCACAATCCCAGGTTTACTGCCTTTGGCAAATCTGGGATTGCATCACATTCCATGGGAATTCCTAGGTTGAACCCATGGAATAGCTACCACAACTAAATGTAACGCAATAGAGATCAAGCCACTTCATTGTGTTACATTTCTTTACAAAGCCACACAAGACAGCAGAAATAGCCCATTGCATGGGTTTGTAAATCCAATTTAAGGGCATATGTTGCCTTATAATGACTTGAGTCACACAAGGACAAGGCACGTCCTTAACAAATCTGGGCCTAAGGGCACTAGCATTTGTGCCTCCTACATGCATAGATGATTTCTGAACAGCTGTAGTTTATTCACAATATTTTGTATAAAACGAAGAACAATTGTCATTCTTACTAAATTACTTTGAAGAAATGTGGATTGGCCATCTAAACAGTTTAGAATGCAGAAGTATTCCAAAATTCCAAATGAATGCTGGAACTGCTACCGGATTTGCTTATAGGGAGGTGAAAAAACTAATAATGCTGTTGAGGATAAGCTGTATTGGCAAAACACACCTCTATTTGTACAATTTCCAGGACATTTTGTAAAAGGAGCAAAGTTTTCAGGAAGTGCGAGAAGGGCAATCTTTTGCAAGTATTCTTCCAACAAAGAGTCAGCCAAAAAAGAAATGTAATGAATGAACGATTCCTTTCAAAGTTTCAACAATTTGATATGTTTGGTGGCACAGACAATTTTGAAAACATTGACTACATTCTTCACTACTAACAACAAATTAACAGCAAATAACAAAAACAAATAATAACTTTCTTGTCCTGTCTTGAAATACACATTACTACAATTGAATGGTATAAAGAATGTTAAATGTTTCCTAGATAGAGCAGTCTTCTTTTTTCAAACAACAGTAGAATTTTCAAACACTAGTACTGTTGCTCCACAGTAATCAAAATATAAACAACAATCTATAGTAGAATCCAAAACAACTCAATCTTTTTTAAGTATTTTGAAAAAAGGTGCTCCAGGAAAACAATAATCCATAATCCAATGAAGTATACTTATAACCCGGAAAAGACATAGGGCTTGATTACGACTTTGGCAGTCTGGTAGCAGGCCACCACGCCAGCGCCTCGCTCCCAGACCGCCAAAGTCGACCACCGCCTGCCCGCCAGATTACGAGTTTTCTCATTGTCTGGTGGGCAGCGCTGTGGTCCCATTGCACGGCCTATTAAAAAGGAGCCGCAATGAAGTGCCTAAGGTCGTTTCTGCACGGCATGGACTGTGCAGTCCATGCCATGCGGGAAACAGGGTGCATACAGGTAGGGCGGCACAACATGTGCCCCCCTGCTTGCATCCCCGTGCACAGGGGCAACAGTGTGCCCTGTAGGGCCCGCTTTGTTTCCCCACTGCCATCCTTTTCATGGTGGGCTCACTGCCTTGAAAAGGCTGGGGGTGGGGTAACTCGTAATATGCTTGGTGATGCCACAGCGGCACCGCCAAGCATATTGCTTCCCCAGACCGTCAGGAATCATGGATCCCTGGTGGTTGCTGCGGTTCCAAAACGGTATGACCACTGCGCTTTACTCATAATATGGCAGTAGAACCACCATCACGGGTCCGGAAGTCCAATGGACCACTGAACTCATAATCAGGACCTTTGGCGGTCCTCCAGCGGTGCTGCCACAGTGCCGTCCTCTAGAGGACCGCCAAGTTTAATCCGGGCCGTACAGGTGGTGCTGCGGCAGTCTCACGGCAGTGGGCTCTTAGGCTCATAGGAGAGCTTAACATGTAGCCCGCTGCCATGACAGCACCTGCAGCACATTCCTGCATGGTGTGGCATGTATTCCATACCGTGCAGGAACAGGGGTGCAATTCCAGGCCCCCAGCATGCACCCCCAGGTCAGGAGCGGCACAGCAGGCTTTTGGGAACTTGTTAGTGGGCTATCTGCCACCCTTTCTATGGCGGGCTCACCGCCATAAAATGGGCGGTGGACAGTAAACTCAGAATATGATCGGTGGTGCCGCAGCAGCACCAGCAGCAAATTCCTGCCCCTGACCGCTGCATGTCCTCCGCAGGATCCTGGATCCCCAGCGGATGCAGTGATCCAACTTCCTCACTCATAATACTGCAGGCGGGCCCGCATTGTGGCAGTGGTCGGACCGCCATCACAAGTACGGCGGTTCTATGGACCACCGTACTCGTGATAAGGCCCTAAAAATGCAAAAACTAATCACAATGAAAGGGTAAAAGAAATGTAGGGAGTGTGCTTAAGTTTAAATTGTCAGCCAAACACCTCACTAAACTCCAAAACAAACATTGTCAATGCCCATAAAAATCAAAATAAATTATTCAATCAAAAAATAAAAAATGTAGTAGGTCACAACTAAAATGGCAACCATTGCAAATTGAAAAAATATTTCAAAATTTAAAAAGCCCCAAACAAAATTTTTTTTTAGCTGGTAAGTGCAATGTCCAGCAATCTGATTTGGAGTAAAAAGTTTCAAAATACAAACAAAACATTGAATAACCAACATTATTTAAATCAACCAACCTCCCTTAAAATAGCCCTAAGGTAAATGTGCCCTTTTATCCAAGACATGACGCATTGTAGGAGCCAAATACATATTAGGCAGAGGAGCTCCATCCTAAATTCAGACCTAAGAGAATTTGGGGCCCTTTCCAATCCTATCTACTGAACCAAAACCTGAGTACTTACGTATTTTTTGTATATTCTAGCAACACTATCACCATGGATGTATCAATACTGTTGTACTGATGAAAATAAGCGGTGCATATGTTGCTGTATGTACACTAGCCGTTCTTGGCTGTCACTATGCATCACTGGAATATGCATTTACTATTGTTGTCACGTACACTTCTGTATTTTCATAATTGCTAAATAAAATCCTTCCAAATTAGGTACCCTTTTACATTTTTTAGTACAAATTTAAACATTCCTACCTGAACTGCGCAGCAGCATCCATTTGACCTTGCTGCTTAATCGCCTAAAGAAACAAATGTAAATGCAAAGAATAGGTAAAAAAAAATGGCTGCAATAAGAATTCAAAAGAGGACTAATTATTCCTGTAGAAATGAAAGGGAAAAAAAGTGATATAAGCTTTGGGGCATATTATCAAGGGCTTTATCGCCGCTTTAGCGGCACTTTTTGCCGCTAAAGCGGCGATATTTTTATCGCCCTATTAGCAAGCTGTCGCTAACAGGTGTTAGCGACAGCTTTTAGGCGTTAGCGGCCGGGATTCACATTGCCTTGCATGTCAGCGATAATTATCGCTAATGACATGCAAGGAAGGCGTCCCCTACTAAAAGCGACTGAAAACAGTCGCTAACACCACTACCCCCTATTAGCAAGGCAGGCGAAGCGATAAAATAATTCGCGCTAAGCGCGTTTATCGCTAGATTTTATCACCTGCTAGTGAGGATGACTTACCTGTTTAAAGTATAGGAGGTGGATTCTAATGCTGAATCCACCTTAGCGAGTAATGCGAGAATATCGCTGCTTTTCCAGCGATATTCTCACATTTTGCTGCTATCGCTGGAAATGTTATCGCTATGGAGATAAACCTTGTTAATAGGGTGTTATCTCAGCGATATTTTCCAGCGATAGGCGGCGTTAAACAAATTCGCGCTAAGCGCGGTTAGCGATAAATATCGCTATTCCTTGATAATATGCCCCTTTATTTTTAACAAATGGAAGTGAAAAAATGTTTTACATTTATTTATTAAATTAAAGAAAATAAGTTTATATGTTTATGTCAATACATTATTTGTTTACTTTAACAAATGAAAAACCTCTTTAAAAATGTGCAGTTTTAATTTACATTTTAATATAGCTAAAGGGAAGTTACATTTTATTATATATTTCTAAGTTTGATAGTATAAATTGAGAAGTAATTTATAAAAATTTATAATTTCATGCAAAACAACCTACATAAATCTACCCCTTAGAGTACATTCAAAAAAATATGACCATTCATAACATAAATGTTTCATATCCAAAATTAAAATACTCCCTAACCGGGACCAGTAAACATCATTCCTAAATAATCAAATCCACACTTTTTTAAATTACATTTTCAAATAACAATTGAAAAAAATCACAATAATAATTACAAATAAATAATATTTCAAAATGTACCCTTTATTGTATTTTTTAAGTAAGTTTTTTAATGGAAATACCATTCCCTACATCATCATCATTATTATTATTATTATTATTATTATTATTATCATTATTATTATGCAAATTTATAAAGGGCATTGCTATCCCACAGGGCTTTTCCCCCGCTGGTAAAAAAGCGAAAGGACTAAAATGGAAGGTTTAGAAAAGCCACGTCTTTAGGAGTTTCTTAAAGTTTTTAAGAGATTTACAGGATCTAAGCTAGGCAAACAAAGAATTCCACAATTTGGGGCCCAAGTAGGAAAAGGAGTCATCCACATAAGAAAACAATGTAAAACCACAACCTTCCACCATGTCTGCCAAAGGCTGCATGTAGTTGTTAAACAGGGTAGGGCTCAAGGGAGAACCCTGCAAAACCCCAGAAAATAGTGGTTATGATTTAGAGTTATGTGATTTAGCACAGACCTGGAAGGAGTAGTCTAGTAGAAAAGAATGTAGCCAGGCAAGAGCCAGGCCTTGAATGCCCAAATTCTCCAGCCTTTGAAAAAGCACCTGATTCCATGCTATGTCCAGCCCTAAATCCTGATTGAGAAGGGTGAAGTAGGCCATTGGTTTCCAAGAAGGCAGAAAGTTGCTGATTAACATGGTTTTCCAGAATTTTGGCAAACAGTGGCAGCAGCAAAATGGGCCGATAGTTGGCCCAGTTGAGAAAGTCGAGGTTAGGTTCTTCTATAAGGGGAATCACCATAGCATATTTCCAAGCTTTGGGAACTAAAGGCCTGATTTAGATCTTGATGGACGGGTTACTCCGTCACAAAGGTGATGGATATCCCATCTGCCGAAATATAAATCCCTTAGGATTAAATGGGATTTATAGTACAGTGGAGGGGATATCAGTCACCATTGTGACGGAGTAAGCCGTCTGCTAAGATCTACATCAGGCCCTTCGTCTTCCAATAGTAAGGAATTGAGAAGAGAAATAACAATAGAAAAGAGCTCCTTTCTGAAGCAGTAAATATTATTACCCCGTTTACACATAAAATATTACTCAAATATTTCTTTTATCCAAATAAATATTATTACCCAAATATTAGCTTTGGGGACTTTTTAGCCTTTTTCTTTACTTAATTATACTTACAAAATGACTTCATTGATTAAATAAAATTAAATTAAATAAATGCAAAAAAAATGAAGCGCGTTAAATATAGGCCCTTGGGTGGGCCAGGTTCCAGGGGCATTTTTTAGGTATAGGAGGGGGGTGCATGGGCCCCCCCTCCTGGGGCTCATTACTGCCCCAGGGACCACCACCTCCCGGGGCTTCATTACAATTAAATGCAGGGGAGGCCCGTACAGCCTCCCCGCTGCCCCGGGGACCACCACCTTTCTGAGGTGTATGATTTATACATGTGGGGGGCATCTTGGACCCCCAACCATGGTGTCTGCTTCCTCCCCAGGGCTTAAGTTGATAATAATGCGGGGGACTGTCAGGCCCCCTCTCATAACCTCGGGGACCGTCACCTCCCTGAGGATGTAATCACAAATAATGTGGGGTTGGCGTGTGGCCCCCTAGCAGCCCCGGGGACCACCACCTGCCAGGGACACTTAACAATAGGAATGCGGGGGGACCACTCGGCACCTCCTCTGCACACACTTTTTCACCCACACACAAACACCCAAACAACTATAGTGGTAGTCAAACAACCAGTCAATCAACCATATAGGCATTCACGTACCCACTCACATACCCATACAGCACTTCGACATCAACTGAGAGACATATACACAAATTCACAGAACCAGTCACTCATCCATACATTCACCAAGAGTGATGTTATCAGTGATGTCACTGACCATGTCATGAGTGATGTAATAGGTGAGGTCATAAGCAGTGCATTGCGGGGCGCGAGTTATAGTTAGCTCAGCTGCTGAATTTCTCTGGTTTTCTGCGAGTGAAATGTCAGCCTAACAATAACATCCAGTGTAACCTTTGATTTTTTCAGTGAATTTCTATGTTTTTTAAAATTCTGTTTCCTAATTATAATTTCCCTGTAACCTTTGTTTTTTCAGTGAATTACTAAGGTTTTTCAGATTCTATTTCCAAACTATAACGTCCATGCAACCTATGATTTTCTTACTGAATTTTTAAGGTTTTTAAATAATATTTTCTATCTAAAATGGCTCTATTATCTGTATTTTTATAACCTTGCATTTTCTTCAGTGGATTAATAAGCAAAGTTTTTTTAAACATATTTTAGATTTACAATGACATCGCAATACCTGCAGTGATGTCACGATGATCGCAATCACGTTGCAAAATCGCAAAACAAATGCAAACATTCAACGACCACCACCACATTAAAAAATTCTAACTCAAAAAATTCATTCTAACTATTACGATACACATGTTACTAACTTAAAGAACATATTTGTACACATATATTTGTAGAAACTTTTTAAAAACTGTGATTGAACCCTACTTCCTGTTGTTGCGATTGCGCATTTTCTAAGAGGTATAAAACACATACATGCGTACATTTTACAGTATTTTATACACTAGGGGTTTATTGCTGCACTGTTTAAAGTCATATTTTTGTAGGGAGTTTGTATAAAAACAATAATTTAAACCGATTTTCCGTTTTCGCTGTGATGCTGGGTGTCGCAATGATATCGGTAGCCACGGTCACTGCGAATGCGTCGCAAAATGACAAAACAAATGCAGACATTTAATACCCACCACCACATTCAAAACTTATAACTGCAAAATGGATTATAACCAACACACTAAACACATTACTATCCAAATGACTGTGTAATATCATGTACAACTCCCTTAATATCTCTATAACACAGTGCATAACTTGTTCAGTGTCATCTATAACTGCATGCATCACTGTATCAGTAAGTCTCTCATTCACTGTATAAGTATTTGTGAGAATCTGTAAGACATGCATCCGTCTATCAATGCTTGTGTAATTAACTGTGTGACTGACTCAGTGCAACTATGAGTGGGTGCATCAGTGTCACAATGGGTCTGTTATTGGTTGCATAAGTCTCTCACTAAATCTGTGAGTAGGTGCATGAGTGCCTTTGTGCATTTGTAGGTATGTATATAACTGTCTGACCAGATCTGTGAGTGGATACATGAGTGTCTAAGTGGGTGTCTGAGTGACTGGGTGCATGAGTGTCTGAGTGGGTCTGTGAGTGAGTGCATACGTCTCTCAGTGGATCTATCACTAGCAGCGTGAATGCCTGAGTGGTTCTGTCAGTGGGTGTGTGGGTCTATGAGTGCGACTGTGAGATGGTACATGAGTCTGTAAGTGTATAAATAACTGGGCGCATAAGCCTCTGAGTGGGTCTATAAGTGGGTGTGTGAGTGACTGTATGGGTGTGTGAGTGAGAGCATAAGCCTCTGAGTAGATGAATGAATGGGTGCATGCAAGTGTGTCTGACTGGGTCTGAGACTGGAAGGGTGAGTGTCTCTGTGGGTCTGTGAGTGGATGCATGACCCTTGAGCGGGTGAGTGAGTGGGTGTATTTATATACGACTGAGTTTGTGAGTGGGTTTGTGAGTTTCTGAGTATATGAGTAACTGACTGAGTCTATAAGTTTCTGAGCGGGTCTGTGACTGAGTGTGGGAGTGACTGTATGAGTGTGTGAGCGGGTATATGAGTATCTGAGCGGATCAGTAAGTGGGTGCATGAGTGTCTCAGTGGGTCTGTGAGTACATACGTGAGTGTGTGAGTAGATCTGTAAGTGGGTGTGTGAGTCTCTGAGTGGGTCTGTACATGGGTGCGTGACTCTCCGAGTAAGTCCGTAAGTGGGTGCATGAGTATCTGAGTGGGTCTGTGAGTGGGTGCATGAGTGCCCAGATGGGTCTGTAAGTAGGTGTAAGAGTCTCTAAGTCATTTGAAGACTGTACGCATTAATGTATGAGTGGGTCTCTAATTAGGTGCATTAGTCTCTGTGTGGGTCTGTACATGGGTGCGTGACTCTCCGAGTGAGTGTGTAAGTTGGAGCATGAGTATCTAAGTAATCCTGTGAGTGGGTGCATGAGTGCCCAGGTGGGTCTGTGAGTGGGTGTAAGAGGTAGTTATAGTTAGAACCTTGTTTCTATTCAAAAAGCGTTTTTTCTTTTGCCAATATCTTTGGCGCCGTTTCACGAATTTTCGCGAATTTTTCAAATTAATGGGGCGCTCCGGTCAGCTCCTGTCTTGAAAGTTTTGGGGTGATTCGTCAAGCAGGGGCCGGGAAAAAGGGGGTTCCAAAACATGTTTTCTCTATGTTAATTTCCATAGGAAACTTTAGACACGGCTACAGCCCGAACTGCTGAACGGAATTACACCGAATTTGGTAAAAAGGTAGCTCTTTTGGTCCAGAAAGCACTCTTTTCTTTAAATGGTGTAAATCTGTTCAGTAGTTTTTGAGAAATTTAAACATTTATAGATATCGATATTTGAAAATTATGAGATCTGATTGGCTGAACCCTCCCGCTCTCGAGCTCGTTTCTGATTGACTGCCAACACTTCAAACCAGGAAGTGTTGGCAACCATCTTGTGACTCGGTTGAACAGAGTCACAAGCAAAAAGGTAAGAAAAACATTAAAAAACAAGAAAAGGGGGCAGGGTAGAAACACCCTGACCCCCTAGGCCTGGTCAGGGGTCCCACAGGGACCCCGGGACCCAAAAAAGCATTCTTTTTAATATTTTTGGCAAGAGCGCGAATTCCGTTGAAAAATTTAGTTTTAAGCCCCCGGGTGGGCCAGGTCCTGGGGGCAATCCATAATTATGTAGCGGGGGCTTGCGTTGGCCCCCGCAGACCCGGGGACCACCACCTCCCTGGGGCTTTGTTAATTATGTATGGGAGCATGCAGCCCCCCCGCAGCCCAGGAGACCGCCACCACCCCGGGGCTTTTTTATAAATATGCTGGGGGGGGGCTCCTGCCTCCCCACGCTGCCCTGGGGACCACCACCTCCCCAGGGCTTATATTTATTTTGGGCAGGGGGGCCTCGCGGGGCCCCCCAAGCCCCAGGGACCGCCACCTCCCCGAGGCTTCAATAATGTAAATTAAATGTGGGGAGGCTCCTGCCCCGGGGACCACCACCTCCCCAGAGCACTAATTAGTCAAATACGGGGGTCCGTTGCAGAACCTCAGCCCCTAAGGCCACACAGCCCCCTTAAAAAAAAAAAAAAAAAGAGAAGCCAGCATCTCGCCGGAGGCCCTGTCCCCTCCCTGCACCACTCTGCAAACGCGCCTCCTGGCATGTTCTGTGTTGGGGGATTAAGCCCCCTTGAATCCTAAGGGTCCTTAGGGGCCAACTAGCCCACCAGGTACTTCCAGTAAGCCCCACACAGTGGGATTGCTGAGAGGTGGTCCGAGGCCATGCCCCTTTTTACACCACTCTGCAAACACGCCTCTTGGCGCACTGCTGGTGGGGTGATGAGGTCCTCTTGTGTCCTGAGGACCTCAGGACTAAAGTGGACTTCATCCCCTGAGCAGCAGTGCACCAGGAGGCGCGTTTACAGAGTGGTGAAAAAAGGGGGCGTGGCCTAGGACCACCGTTCAGCAATCCCACTGTGTGGGGCTTACTAGAAATAACAGGAGGGCAGTTGGCCTTCAGGGACCCTCAGGAGGCATGGGAACTTCTTCCCCCAACCAAGAGCGCACCAGGAGGTGAGTTTGCAGAGTGGTGGAGAAAGGGGGCGTGGCCTGTGTCCACCTTTTAGCAATCCCACTATCTGGAGCTTATTGGAGGTATCAGGTAGGATAGTTGCCCCTAAGGACCCCAAGCAGTGAAGGGGACTTTAATCCCCATCCAAGAGTGCGCCAGGAAGCGCGTTTGCCGAGTTTATTTTCCAGTAGGAGGTCTAGCATTTTACACAGAGATTCTTATCTTGCATTACGCGTTTCGGATCCTCCCGATCCTTGTTCACAGGCAACAACATGGCGTTGCACAATACAGCTGCAGCACTTTTATCTCATGCTCATTTATAACATATTGCCCTCAAGTGGGTTTTGCAGGTAAGTATTGTCTTTTTGATGCATGTTGGGATATGTAACGCAGTAGCATCAGTTCTTTCCCTCAAGTGGGTGTGCGTTGTTATGCTGACCATGTCATGAGTGTTGTAATATGTGAGGTCAGAAGCAGTGCATTGCGGGGCGTAAGTTATAGTTAACTCAGGTAACTGTAACTGCTGAATTTCACTGGTTTTGTACGAGTGAAATCTGAGCCTAAGTATAACTTCCCTGTAACCTTTGTTTTTTCAGTGAATTTCTAAGGGTTTTATTTTATTCTATTTCCTAACCATAACGACCCTGAAACTTTCGTTGTTTTCTGCGTATATATATTTTTTATGTATATATATAGATTTATGGGTGTACATGTGCATTTTTTGATGTGCTTATAACTTTGGCGTCGTTTGATGAATCTTTACGAAAATTTCCAAAAAGTTCCTCTTTTGAGGTCAGCTCCTATCCTGAAAGTTTGGGGGGGATTCATCAAGGGAGGGCTAAGAAAAAAGGGGGGTCCCAAAACGTGTTTTCTCCATGCAATTTCCATAGGAAACTTTAGACAAGGCTACAGGTCAAACTGCTGAACGGAATTACGCCAAATTTGGCAGGGAGAAAGGTCTTGGTCCAGAAAGCACGCTTTTGTTTAAATGGGGTAAATCCGTTCAGTAGTTTTTGAGAAATATCAAATTTTCCAGATATCGATATTTGAGAATTCTGACATCTGATTGCCTGAGGCGTTACGAGCACGAGCTTGCGGCTCATTGGCTGCGAACTGTTGAAACTAGGAAGTGTTGGCAGCCATTTTGTTATTCACAACTCTCCCTCTACAAGGCATCAGGTCCGTAGTTCTACCTCTGCGAGGCAACACTAAAAATATACCACAGCTCTGTCTGTGCGAGATACCCCTTTCACGGTCCCTCTCCCCACATCACCAGCTCGGGGCTATGCCTTTAGAAGCCAGTCCGACGGCTCACAGCTCTGCGACTGCGAGCTGTCAGCCATTTTGTGACTCAGTCCGTCAGCTCGCATTTCTCCCTCTAAAAGGCATTGGATCCTTAATTCTACCTCTGCGAGGCAATACTGAAAATATCCCGCAGGTCTGTCTGTGCGAGATACTCCTTTTACGCCCCCTCCCCCTACATCATCAGCTTGCGGCTATGCCTTTAGAAGCCAGTCCGTCGGCTCGCAGCTCTGTGTCTGCAAGCCGGCGGGCCCGCAGCTTTACCTCTGTGAGCCACTTCGTTAGCTCGTTTTACGCTGCCTCTCCCCACATCATCAGCTCGCGGCTATGCCTTTAGAAGCCAATCCGTCGGGTCGCAGGTCTGTGTCTGTGAGTTGTAGGTCCGTAGTTCTACCTCTGCGAGGCAACGCTAAAAATATACCGCAGCTCTGTCTGTGCGAGATACCCCTTTCACGGTCCCTCTCCCCACATCACCAGCTTGTGGCTATGCCTTTAGAAGCCAGTCCATCAGCTCGCAGCTCTGTGTCTGCGAGTCGTGGGGCCCGCAGCTCTACCTCTCTGAGCCACCTCGTTAGCTCGTAGCTGTGTCTGTGCTAGCAGACCCGTAGGCCAGTTACTCTCCCTCTGCCAGTTAGCCCGTCGGGTTACAGCTCGGAGGGCTCGCAGCTGTATCTCTGCGAGCCAGCCCGTTAACTGATAGCTGTGTGTCTGCTAGCAGGCCTGTTGGCCCGTTGGTCTCCCTCTGCAAGTCAGACCACAGCTCTCCCTCTGCGAGCCAGTACGGTGTGCTTTTGCGAGCCAACAGCTCGTAGGTCTCCCTCTGTGAGCTGAGCCCACGGGCCGCAGCTCTTCCTCTGCGAGCCTGCCCAACGGCCCGCAGGTGTCCCTCTGCTAGCCGAACCGCAGCTGACACTCTGCGAGCCGAAATTCAGGATATAAGGTGGCTCTAAAAAGAGCCTTTGTGTTTATTAGTTGGAGCTACATGTAAGTGCGAATGCACAGCTTCAGGTTAATCAAGAAAACTCAGTTTCCCTCATCTGTGAAGTGTACTCCATCACTTCTGTAGATATCAGCCATATCAAAAAGTATGTTGTTGTTGTAGATCGACCCCATTCTATGGTCTCTGAGGTATGCAGACACAGCTTTGTTGACATTCTTCCTAGATTTTTCAATCTTATGACAAAATTGGTTTGACCATTTCCACTTCTGTCATTGGCATAAATTGGAATATACAAAGACAGTTTGAGGCAAAAGTAACATCAATTGTCCAAAGGTGTCCTTCATAAGCATTTCCAAACCTACCCCAGTCAGTGTGCCTAGATCATTACCACCACAGTGCACAATCATGAGATCAGGGTGTTGGAGATGCAAACAGGTTTTAACCAAAGGGAGCAATTGGTGCCACTTCAATCCTCTCTGTGCAAACCATTTAATGTGCACATTTTGTAAACCTAGGCCTAAGTCAATACGTCTCTGTTCTGCATACCTCTTGCACCAGAAAACATAGCTATGTCCTACAATCCATACTAGCATTTTGAAGGTATGGCTAGAAGATATGGATAAATGTCTGTAGCTCATGCACTGCATTCGTAGAATGAGAGATATGTTTAAACATGGGGAACTACTTTTTTTTTTACATACAAAACCTTAACCAATTGGGAGATGAAATGTATTGTGTCCTAAAAAGTAGGGTGTATATTAGTTTTGATGAAAAGCATCTTTGTGATTGGTTAATAAAAAAGCAGTTTATACGTGGAGTACATATTATAGGATGAAATTTGCTCAGCTCAACCACACCTGCTAATTGTATTTGGAAGGTGCAGTTCAAACTTGAAAGAATGGTGAACTTTTGGCCTCCACGTGCCGTTAAATGTTGGAGAAAATGTTGCAAAAAAAATATCAGTTGGTTTAAAAAATGATGAACTTTTAACCTGCACGTGTCGTAGAATGTTCTAGAAAGTGTTGATACAATACGTTGAACTTTTCACCTGTATGTGTCCTTAAAAAAACTGTTTATATGGAAAGTTCAAAAATAACCAATAAAGAGAGGTTTTGCAATCGAAAAAAAAAAAGGAACTATTCTGATTTGTTCTTTACATGTATTTATGTGAGGAGCAACAGGGAAATTGTGCCATTACTGGCTCCATTCTTGATGAAAGCGGTGCATTACATGTACTGTGTGACAAGAAAAGAATTGCATGCTTTTGTGACATTTGAAGTCTGCATACCAACTATGAAGGTAAATTAGAAATTAAGAAGGTGTGTTATGTGTTTTGTAGTAGTGGTTAAGTATTTGAGACGATATTTTTAACTTTGAAAGTATTTTTTATTTCTAAATAACATAGTGTTAGTAAAGTCTGGTGTTATATTGGTTCTAAAATATGCATAATGTGTAACTAGTTGTTAAACAAGTACTTTATATATGTTTAGGAGTTTTCACAAAGAAAAAGTGTAAGTTGTTATCTGTAAAAGACTGTGGGCCATATTCTCAAGATGAGCGATAACATTATCGCCGCTTTAGCGGCAGTTTCCTGCCGCTAAAGCGGCGATAATGTTATCGCCATTCTTGTGAATATAGCCCTGTATGGGTTTGGAAATTCGATGTAGCGTTAATTTCGATTTGTATATCCATTCCGGCGAGATAAACAGAATGTCGCACATTTGGAAATTATGCTCAGTCTGAAAATAGTGGAGAAGGGGTCACAGTAGAAAATTCATGTGTTATTAACTTAACAGAGATGGAAAAAAAAGAAGAAATGTTATGTGCACAGTTTGTGGTCTCATTTTTTTACACTGAGAGGTAGATTTCAATGTCAGTCAAGGCTGGTGTGGTACTGCGAGGCTTTGCATTTGGGTGTTCTTAGGAAATCTAAGTTGTTAGGGAGCGTTTCTTCAGAAGTCATTTTTTTACATATGTGAGAGATAAAAAATAAATGAAAATGTTCTTTGTATATTTTCTGTACGATTTTGTTCACAGTGGTAAAGTAAATGTGATTATTAGTGATAGTAATTTTCACGGTGTGTTCCTCTGCTGAATATACGCAGGCGTTTAAGTGGTCCGGGTGTTATTAGTAGTAGGCTCCGCCACCCCTTTAAGAGAGCCGCCAATTTTTCATCCCAGTTAAAGGTGTTAATATACGTATAGTAAATGGATGATACATAAAAAGTTTGGAATTATACCTTCATTTACTCTGTCTACCTTGCACCACCATTTTGTGCCCCCAGCAGTACTGTTTATAAAAATAATCTAATACAGTTTTTTGTATTATAAAAATAGCACTTATAGGTTTATTGGCATATTGGTAGAATTTGTACTATATAAAGAATGTTGCAATCAGTTTCAATGGTATAGAAATGCACTGTTTTATGTAGGAAATATTACATATGCATAGGTTGTGATGTCATTTTTTTACTGAAAGGTACATTTGAGTATAAGTGAAAACAGGTGATATACTGCGAACCCGTTCAGAATGTGCACAGATTACATAGAGCGTAAATGGACAAAGTAAACGTGCACGTTGCTTTGTGTATGTATGCATGGTTTGAATCATTTGATGATACTTTAAGACATAATCTAAACACTATTTCTGCTTTACAATTGGGTACAGTGCACAGTGTTAGTAGTTAGTGACTAGATGCTGGTAAAGGTATTATTTATTGCTCGTTCGTACGAAATAAAGGGGGAGAGTGGCGTTTCTTTACAAGAGATATTTTATAAATGTGTGAGAGATAAAAAACAATAAAAAATGTTCTTAGTACATTTTCTATATGATTTTTTCACACTAGTAAACTAACTGTGATTATAAGTGATGAAAATTGTTAGGGTGTGTCTCTGTGCTGAATATATGCAGGACTTTAAGTGGACTGGGTGTTACCAGTGCTGAACACTGCTACCCCTTTTAGACACCCGCATTTTTTTTCATCCCACTTAAAACCCTCAATATACGTATATTAAAGGAACGGTACAATAAAAGTTTAGGGATTACACCTCCGTTTCCTCTCCTCATGTGTCATCCCCATTTTGTGCACCAAACAGTAGTGTTTATAAAAATTAAGTAAGAGAGCTTTATTTAGTATGAAGATAGCACTTATACCTTTATTAGCATGTTCATGGGATCGGTAGTGTAAAGACAAGGTCGTAATCAGTTTCAATGGTACAAAAGTGACATAACATATGTTTGAAAGATTACATGGTTTTAGGAGTAAGGTATAGAGGTAACAAATAAGCAGTATAGTTTGTTATGTTTAAACGAGTATGTAGTTTTGTAAGTCAGATACGGCGTTGATTTGTGCAGCACACAGTACACCCACAATGACCCTAGAACATGTCCCTGAATGCCTTGGCACACTGCAGCACACAACCAAACGCCAAGTAGGCCCCCATCCACAATGTGGACAGAGTGCCCCCCCTATCACCAATATCACAACCAACCCTTGCACATATGCTGAATCCAGCAAACCAGCAGATCCGTGACCCACACTGACTATGCAAGTAACACTGCATTTCGGATAGCATAGCAGCTGCGCAAAGAAAATGACATGGCCCACAAAGCGACATGGATGGAGCCAAGTGCGGATCACATCCTCAAAGGAGCAGGTCACACGCCGACGTGTCCACATGCAACCACAACCCATGCCTTACAATACACGCAGCAGACCAACAATGCACCAGGCCACAAAATAAGTCTGCGAGCACACATCACCCAAGTCAAAAGTAAAACAGGCCCCAAAAAGCACACAATCCAAAGGCACCCCGTCTCAAGGGGAGAAGGCTACATGAAATCAGAGCTGCAGGCGCAATTCCCCCACAATGCAGCCCACACACATATAGCAATCGCAGAACATCAGCAATGAAGGCAATGTGGTACAAAACTCCCCTCAAACGGGTTCTGTGTCCGGTGTGTATGGCGGGGTGATGGCTGCATGGCTGTGTGCCCGTGACACATCAGACTGCGTAGGTGATGGGGCTGCATCAGATGTCGTCCAGCACCTATGCAAAAACAATGTCTGGCTCACAGAGGCGGAGCTTGCCAAAGGGATACACCCCCATTGCACATGCGACAGTCAGTTCTTCCCTGTGTTGGGACGAGGCTCATTGTGGCACACGAGTGGACAATCTTTACAACACACCTCACAGTTAGACACCAGTGGAGTGGCATAGGTTTTATTGGCATGTGCGTGTCAGTACGGACGAGGCAACGGCCACAACAGGCACGGACATGCTTAAGACACTTACACGCAGCATGGGTACATGTCGAGGGGCAGATGATGTTGGGGCTCAAATGGACAATATTGATCACATATGGCAACGCTCACAGCCCACCTTGCCTTGCTGGACGAGTCATGTGTTGTTTGGCGTCTGCACAGTTCCCCGTGTGAGGGGGCACGACTGACTGTACGTGGGGTCTGCATGGTGCTCTGCCTCCGGGGTGCGGCAATTGTCTGCTCTGCCGACAGTGATCAGGTGTGAGGGTCGGACAGGTTCGCATGTCGTGCTACATCGCAATGTGTGTGCTCTCACCCAGCAGTGTGTCCCAATTGGCAACGTAGCGAAATGATGCTGTGTTGCTCGGACCATGGACCTGCGTCGCCTTGGACAGGTGTGTGTGAACACGCGTTATTCTACGCACATGCATCCAGAGCCCGACCAACGGGAGACGTGTGCTCTGTTTTGGTGGGATATATGAGCAATCCCCACTGTGCAACAAGTTGTTGGGCCATGTGCTGTGGGTGGCAATAGGATGTGGCTGCAGGTACGGAGTTACTCGTCCATGAATGCCCGTGCAGCTTCATGTGCAATGTGTTCCAATAGTACGTCGTTGTCGTGTTCAAGGAACACCAGGGTGAGCCAATCCATTAGGTGGTCCGGGCAGGTGTGCTCAGCCCACGCCGTGTCACCGATCCGCAACACAGCTCAATAGGGAAGCGCCTCGATGTGGTCACTGCAGACGAGAAATTGTGTCATCTCCCAAGCACAACTACCAATACATACGCAGTATGTCAAGGCATCCCATGCACGGCTGTCTCGATTACACTCCTGTTCGTGATCCAAATGGGGGGGGCAAACACAAGTCATAGTCCAATTCATCAACAGTTGTGTTGGATAGGCAGAGATCCATGGGAGACTTGAATGTGCATGTTCGGCAGTTGAACCAGGGCTGGACGCAGGTGACGTGGGCAATGCGGAAGCTGAGCCTGTAACTGATCTGCAGCACTGCCAGTGGCAGTGCGCCCAGTAAATGCAGCATACGTGCACGGTACTGTTCCACGTGACGGGTGTTGTGCATGTTCCCGGTATGGCCTGCCATTGCGTTGGTGCGTCTCGTGAACAGGCACTCATCTGGACTGTGGCTGTTGTGTGGAGGATATGCCACAGCTCTGAGCAATAATTTGAATGTGTGTGCAACGTTGTGGGACATGGGTTGCTGTTTCCGTGGGTGTCAAGGCCTTCCCATGCGGGGGTACCACAGGCAGGGGCTTTTATGTGTGGGCTGTGGATAAGTCAGATGGTTTATTTGCGGAATGCGTGGTGTGGGAGTCGTCCCCATCTGCCATTGTATCTCTATCAGGGTGTTCCAGGCGCGCTCGGGACCAAGGTCAGAGGTGCAGGTGTCCTCCTGGCTTCTGCATTGGGACAATGGTGCTTTCATCCCTGATGTTTGTCTCACTACTACTTTCGTTTTGGGAATGTGATGTGGCTTTGGCACTGAGATTGGGACACGGCCTTGGGCTCATGGTGTACAGATGGCGATGCGCACACATATGTTGGCATGTGGAGCCAGGTGCCCGTGCGTACTTGCGCTGCTTGTGCTATCTCACTCGGTCTCTCTCCCTCGCTCTCTCCCTCTGTTTCGTTAGTTGCGCGCATGG
The DNA here is from genome assembly GCA_963921515.1 of Calotriton arnoldi. Classification (NCBI taxonomy): domain Eukaryota; kingdom Metazoa; phylum Chordata; class Amphibia; order Caudata; family Salamandridae; genus Calotriton; species Calotriton arnoldi. The sequence continues at coordinate 133,604 of CAWUFW010003043.1, read as the reverse complement.
CACACCATCTTGTCTTGGATTTGGTCTACCGGGCTGTGTGCTAGTGGGAGCAGCTAGGACTCATCCTAGGGGTTGTTTCTACTTTTGTTTGTGTGGTGTTTTGTGTTGGTGGTTGCATTGCTGTATGACTGATTCTCCATTTTCTGGTCATGCATGTATGTTTATTTTGCTGCTTGTGCGACATCAGGCAAGATGTTTGTTTTGGGGTTGGTGGTGTTGGTGTGCAATTTCTTAGTCCAGTGTTGGGGGTGTGGGATGGGGTCCTGGGGTGTTGGCGGTGGGTGTTTTGGCCCTGTTGGGTGTCCGGGCCGCATGATGAGTTGCTCCATGGCATCTGTTGCCCTTCGGATGTGGCCCTGGGCTGTGCTCCCTTTTGTGGTGCTGGCTGCCGTCCAACTTTACACCAGGTCAGAGCAGGTGTATATTTCCTGGTGCTAACGCGCCTTATCACCCGTTTTGTGTTTTTATCGCGGATGTGGCCGGTCGTTGTGAATGTTGAGGTGTGCTGTTGTCTCGGCTTTTGTCATGGGAACGCCTACTCTGCATCTCATTAGCGATATTTGCGAGGGTCGTCTGTGGCGATGTTTTTTGAGGCTGCTATCGTGGGTATACTGGTGCTGTGGGCTGTTAACACCGGCTTGTGAATGGGGGGGTAAATTTATCACGAGTTTGGTTGCAATAAAATGCCGTTAATTCGGCGATGGCTCCTTGTAAATATGTCCCTTAATCTTTCCCCCCTCTCCATCTCCATGTCGGTGGTTTTTGTTGCTGTCTAACAGTTGATCTGTACTTGTTTATGTACATCCACAATGAAATGTAAGCCTGTACCATATTTTTGCTAATATGGTGCAGTGTTATGCTTGCTAAGTTGCCGATAGAAGTGTTAAACTAATAAGGGTAACGTTTACATGTGCCATTTATTTGAGAATATCACTTTAGGTATACAGATAACAATTTTACAAAATAGTATCTACAAAGTTATCTGTAGTGGATTGCAGAGGAAGTGGCGTGGGACGGTGGGGTGCATGGGACGGGGGTGGGGCACGGGGGGCAAGGGGAAAAGTAGGAGGTAGTGGAGTCACATATATAATGGGCGGGGGAATCTAAATAATTCAATAAATACGTGCTGTATGTCGGATGACACTACCTGCCACCCTACTGTTCCCTTATTCCGCTCCAGTACCATGCAGCATTTTCTCTGAAAGCCGCCACTGGTACTTATATAATTGTATGTGATTATTTTGACATATTGAACAGATATAACAAATAATTGAAACTTTTTTTTCATTCGCAGAAAATTATTTTGTTTGGATTAAAAATTGAAAATGCCTAGAAGAACTGAAAAAAAAGGAAAAACAAAAAGGCAATCTACATAAAGAAAAGTCAAAACTGTGCATTACAAGAAAATCAGAGTACTACAAAAATAGTTTCTTCTGGTAAAAACACTAGACAATTTCTAAAAAAAAGTACTACGAATATTTAATGAAAATAACATCACACAAAGGAAAAATAAAACATTTTCAAGTAAGGAGAAGCAGACTTCGACTTCAAATTGCAAGAAAAAAAAACATGATAAGGAAAGAGTATTTGTTACCCGTAGACAAAAACAAATTCAAGAAATTCATCAAAGAGTTTTTCGAAATAGAGTAATTCAGAATTTAATAAAAGGATGCTGCAAATATAAAAAGAAAGTGCTGCAATTGAAACAGAAACAGCGTGCTGAAAGCATAGTGGATACTGCTTTTAAGTTAAAACAAAAAATATTCATTTTCATTTTGAAGAGGATGAAAGTGTAGGATAAAACAGTGAAGATTCTGAAAGACAAAAGTAAAAAAAAAAGACGTGTGAACAGAAGCAACTTTTGTAAAATCTTCAGTGGAAAATGGAAACATACATCTAATAGTGAACCTTTTTTTAATGAAGAGAGTTACTTCCAAGAAAATAGTTTACCATTTGCAGTTGATACTGGAGGTCGTTGCTACGAAGTTCAGAATGGTTGTCCTGTTGCAAAAGAGGAAATGGTTACTATTAGTGCAGAACAGTTAATAGCTGAAGAAGTGCAAGGGAAACGCACACAAGCTCCTGTGTATAAGTGGGGTTGTAGCAGTATTTGTAGTATTCAACAGGAATCTATTGATATAATGCGAAATTTGTTACGAGAATATACACAGAAAAGTGTAAAACAGAAGATTAGGTTGTTACAAACACTAGATCCTTGTAATGTAAGAAAATATACTGAGAAACATGGGCATTCTCTGGCTTGTCTTTCAAGAAAGGTGTGTAAAAGTGTTATTCATCACTTAAGGCTGTTAGCAGTACACCATTCAGAAATGCGGAAGTTTGTAAGGAAACTGTACTATGTAAAAAAGTCCTGCATTATGTTTAGGTGAACTGAATACAGCTCTTTTACACGGTTCTTTATCAGATGTACAAAAAAAGTGTGATGATATTCAGTTCCGATATTTTGGTTCAGAAGAGCAGTGTATAGAAAGTGAAAGTTTGACAATTACAGATGTTGAAGAAGATGGGAAAGTGATTATAATTGATCAGTTTGAAGAAGAAATTGGAAAGTTTAACATAGTGTGCTCTGAAATTCCAAACATTGGGGCATATTAGCAAGACCCACGTTAAAATTATCGCCGTTTTAGCGGCAGGAAACTGCCGCTAAAACGGCGATAATGGGCTTGCTAATATGCGTTATGGAATTCCAATAGAAGCCCAGGTTAGATGTCCTGCACATCTAACATGGGCTTCTATTGGAATTCTCCAACGCATATTAGCAAGCCCATTATCGCCGTTTTAGCGGCAGTTTCCTGCTGCTAAAACGGCGGTAATTTTAACGTGGGTCTTGCTAATATGCCCCTATGTTTGTGTTTGTTGTCGACGTACTAACTATAAAATTCAAACTAGGAATGTTGATTTTTTTTTGAAATCTGAAAAGAAGAATAATGATAAATGGAAAGAATTTGCAACTTACTTGTTAGTGGAAGGTCAATTTGAGTTAGGCAGTGATCAACGTATTTGTAAATATTGTTATAACAAATTAGAAGAGAACAAAATGCCCGCTAGAGCAGTACATAATAAGTTAGAATTAGTAGCTATTCCGGAGGAACTGGCAGATTTGAATACATATGAGTCAGTTCTAATTCAATCTGTTCATCCATTTCAAACTATAATTCGCATGGAGCCTAAAACAGGTAAACTGCCACCAACAGACTTACAAAGAGGGCTGAAAGGAAGAGTGGTGTACTTACCTTTGGATTTTAAGAAAAATATTGAAATTGTTGGTGGAGACAAAGATGAAAATGAAGCAGTAGTCATTCTAGTAAATGGAGTACCAACAAAGAGTCGGAAAATATGGCAAGAATTTGTGGATGTTAAAAAACTTCAAAAGGCTATGTTATATCTTGTGGAGAATAATATTTATTATAAAAGTGTAAATGTGGAACAACAGGTAATAAGTTTGGAAGTCCGCTGCGCCGCCAAGCCTCCCCAATAATCAGAACAAATGATTTGAGAGGAAAGACACTGTAGTATTTCATCATTCCGTAAAAGCTGTATTGAGTAACATTTTAAAGGTGGTCCTATTCAGGAATGTCTAGTATCACTGAAATCTTAACTTCCATTACTGAGAACCAAAAATTTATCAAATAGGACTTTCATTGCACTTTATCCTGAAACGGATCTGATTATTATCAAAATGCGGTACGATATATACATAATTCTCTAGTACTAAAGAGCCCTGATGAAGTTCCAAGAACCTTTGTGTTTTGAGGAACGAAACGCGTTGGCTGTCATTTCGCAACAATATTGAATTTGAAATAAAAGACAAAAAGAAAGAAAATAATCTGGACTTTTCATTATGTTTGGTGCACCTCCATTTGTTAAAATAAGTTTGGAAGATGAATCTGAAATTTCAAGTGGTCAAATAGAGAAAGTGGAGAAGTCAAGGAGTGAAGAGATTTATGAACATTACACAATATGTCCTCTACATTCAAAAGAAGTAATAGGAAACAGTATTGAGTTATTTCAAATGAAAAAAGCAAAGGGAACTCCAATGAGTGTATGGGAGAAAAGCTTAGAAGCTCGTTGTTTTCCACAGCTGTTTCCTACTGGAGAAGGTGGATGATATGATGACCGACCTGTACGTATTCCAGATTCAGAATATCGCTCAACAAGATTATACTCTGAAGATCCTAGATTCTGGCAGTGTATACCATATATATTTCACCTTTTGTTTGAAAGTGATCTGTCTTCTCTGTCCTATGCAGTGAACCACATACTGAAAACTGGAGTTCATCAATCACTTCTTTCAGCGAAACAATTTGTGGAGAAAGTTCAACAAACAATTGAAAATTTAGAAGCACAGTTAATTAATTTGATGGCAAGTCAACGAGGAACAAATGAGTATTGGTATCGTCGTCATGGAGAACTGAAGTGTATGTTACGGAACTTAGGTACACCAACATGGTTTGTGACACTTAGCTGTGCAGAGTACGCATGGGAATATTTGCTTGAATTTCTACGAGAAGCAAATTCCAATATAAAGAATGTTGAAATGAAGACACCTGGAGAACTGTGTTCTTTGGATCCTGTAAATGTGTGCAAATATTTTAATCATAGGTTTCAAGCTAAGATGTCTTTCATCTGCAATAAAAAGAATCCACCTCTTGGAGAAGTTACTGATTTCTTTTGGAGAAAGGAGTACCAAGCGAGAGGTGCTCCTCATATACATATGCTATTGTGGATCAAGGATGCACCTAAATTTGGAACTGATTCAGATGAAATAGTATTGTCTTTCATTGAACAGTATGTGACATGTGAGAGTCCAAGAGAAGGAGGAGATATAAGCTTGAGACAGCAAGTTTTACGTTTCCAAAGTCAGCGTTGTGGAAAGTACTGCCGACGAAAATACAAGTCTAAAGGAAAATGTTATACCAAGTGTCGGTTTGGATTTCCACGTCCAGTAATTTCTAAAGGAAGAGTAATTTCTTTTTTTTCTTCTGTAAGGCACACAATAACTCGCAAATCTCCAAAGAATACCTACAACTTGAAAAGAACAGAACTGTCAAAGTATATTAATGACTACAATCCCGTTATTTTAAAAATGTGTAATGCAAATATGGACATCCAGTATGTTGCAGACAACTCAATTGCTGTTGCACGCTACGTTACATCATATATAACGAAATCAGAAAAAACCGAGATGAAACAAATGTGGGAAGAAATTGCACAAGAGAAAAGCCTTAGCAAAAAATTGTACAGCTTTACTTTGAAAATGCTTTCCCACAGAGAAATTGGATCGTATGAATGTTCAGACCGCTTGTCCTCTTCAAGTTTATATTCAAAATCACGAGGGATCATTTGGGTAAGTTTAGGTCTTGCCTGCTCACGAAATAGAGTGTTGAAATCCTTAGAAGAAATTGAATACTTAGCAGCAAATGAACCAGACAGTACAGAAATTCTTAAAACTAATATGTTGGATACATACTATCCGAAAAGGAGTCGACATCTGGAACAGCTATGTCTGTATGAAATACTTCAACATTACAGCTTCAAAAGAAATGTTAAACAGAATTTAAAACAAGGAAAATATGCAGTACTTGGATGTCATGGATGTTTAGTAAAACACACAAAAAGTAACCTTATCAACCACAAGAAACTCAGGGGCCGATTCCGATCTCGGCCGGTAGGGCTCCGAATCGGATTCGGCTTTACCGGATCCGATTCGGAGCCCTGTTTCCCGACCGAACCGTACGCGGGTCCGGCCGAGCGAGTACGATGCGAAATCGCCGACCGACTCGTCCGGGCGTCCCGACTGCTCCGACCGACTCGCTCCCGGCTCGAACCGCTCCGACCGACTCGCTCGGACTCGACTCGCACCGCGCAATGGAGACGTTTCCCGGCCGGGTGAGTACGATGCGCGCCGCGAGCAGTCCGACCGAGCCGCGCCGTCCGGCTCGTAAGAGCTGTCGGAGCCGTACTTTGGGGGTCCGTGTCGGACCTCCTGTACGCGTAGCCGCGCGAGTCGCACACAGGGGGACCCATGGGTCCCCCTACCTGTGCGTGTAGCGGCGCGAATCGCTTCGCCGCGTACCCGCTGTAGGGGGCGCCTTGTCCGACTCGCACTCCATTGAGTCAATGGGAGCCCGCGTACGCGTTGTACGACCGGCTCCCATTGACTTCAATGGGAGTCCGACCGACTCGAGTCCGATAACATACGGACGCATCGTACTCGCTCGGTCGGACTGCACGGGTCCGATTCGGTCGGAAATCTCTCCGGGTCCGGCTCGGTCGGAGAAATTTCCGGCCCGAATCGGAATCGACCCCTCAGTTGTGAAACTCCAGACAAGCGAGAACTATTTAGCACTTCTCCAACTGTTCAAACCATGGCGTAGCGAAAGTGAATTACTTGGAGATTTTGACTGCTACGAAGATTCTTTTAATGCATGTAAAGATAGCATTGCATGTTCAATTTTCCCTACATATTTAAAAATGTTGACTGATGAAGTTGAACAGGAAAAGACTATTACAGCTGAAGTTGAAAATGAAAGTTCTCAAGATAGTCAAAGTTCTGGTCCATGTAGTCAAGATCCACTTGGACAACCAATAGTGGAAAATGAAGCAGCGATTGCTATGCATGAAGTGGAAATTTCAATGCAACAAGCAGAAGAGGAGAATATTACATTGGAAAAGTTAGAAGAACAAGTAAATATTGAACAGAAAGAAATATATGTACAAGTGAGAGAACAGATAGAACATGGTTTGTTCCATGAAAAAAAAGAATGTGTATGTTCATCATTTAAACCTATTCTGATGTACATCAGTGGTCAAGCTGGAACGGGTAAAAGTTTTTTAATTAAAGTTTTGACCATTTATCTTAAAAAAAAACACTGGTTCACATTTATCTTGTGTAGTAACAGCTCCAACTGGATTAGCTGCGCACAATGTTAAAGGAATTACTTTGCATAGATTACTAATGTTACCAGTTGAGCATGATAATAAATTAGAATATCAGAAGTTGTCTGGAGAAGCTTCTTATGAAGTGTCAAGAGTGCTGAAGAAGATGAAACTTTTAATTATTGATGAGGCGAGCATGGTCTCAAACTTAATGCTTGCTTTCGTGCATTTAAGAATGCAACAGGTATTAAAAACAGATTACGACGTTCTCTTTGGAGGAAAACATTTAATTGTATTTGGAGATCTGCTACAACTAACTCCTGTAAAAGGAGAACCAGTCTTTAAAACTCTTCTACATGAAGACACTAGGAAATCTTTGGGAAGTATTGGAAATGTGAATCTCTGGTTAAATTTTGAATATAAAGAACTCACTCAGAATATGCGACAAGCAAGTGATGAAGATTATGGAAATATTCTGAAAGATGTAAGAATTGGTGTTCTAAGCAAACATGGTAAACAAGCTTTACAAAGTCGTCTACTAAAGAACTTGTTTACAACTGAAAACACACCAGCAGCAGTACTGTACAAGAACATTGCGGAAAAAAAGTCTATACTTTGCTTAATGCCTACACTGGAAGAGTGTTATACATTTAATCAAGAGCTTCTGAAATTGGAAAATCAAGAAATAGCTCACATTGAAGCTAATGATAAAATCGAGCATCAAGGAATAACAATTCTTCTTTCAAATAAACTACAGACTAAATTGGATTCTTTGGAAAAGTCTGTACCAAAAACTGCTGGCTTAGAATTTTTTTAGATGTATGTATAAACTGTCGGGTAATTTTGAGGCGTAATTTGAATATAGAACAAGGTTTAGTGAATGGAGCAATAGGGAAAGTTGTTGAATTTGTAAAATATCAAAACAGAAATGCAATTGAATTCTTGAAAATTAAATTTGATCAGATTGCAGAGGTGAAACAAATTGGGCGTTCTGCTGTATGTTTTTTGCTGGTAAAAGACTTGTATGTTCGTAGAAAACAGTTTCCTTTCTGTTTAGCATATGCAATAACCATTCATAAATCTCAAGGTTTAAGTGTAGATAATGCTTTAGTAAATCTTGGAAGAACTGTGTTTAAAGAGGGAATGGCATACGTTGCATTATCGTGAGTTAGAACATTGACTGGTTTGTATTTAATTGATTTCGATGAAAACAAGGTTAGTGCTGATGTAAATTGTGTAAGAGAATATAATCGTTTAAGAAGACTTTATGCACCAACTTTAGGTGAATATCCTATTTATGAAAAACGTGCTGTGTGTTCAAAATACAAACATGTTGATGAATCAAGTGTGGTTGAAAAGCAGAAAAAAATTCAAGAGAAAAGAAAAGATGCAAAGAAACAGAAAATAGAAACAAGTGATGATGTTGTGGGATACCAATTAGAAAATGCTTCTGGTGTCAACTGCTATGGTAATGTTATTCTAAACGTTATATTTCATCTAGAAGATCTGTATGGTGAAATTATGGAAAGTCAGGAAAAAAGATTATGTTCTGCACTTTATACTTTATTTGAACAATTGAGAACTGACAGAAGTAAGATCCATACTGCTTCTGGTATTCGACAACTCTTGGATACATGTACTGGATCTTTAATGTTCAGTCCTAATATACAACAAGATGCACAAGAGTTTCTGATGGTTATGCTTGGAGTATTAGAAGATGAAGGAATCCAGATTGAGAGTTTATTTGGACTCAGTTACAAATGGGATCACAAATGTGAACAGTGTTCATTAACTTCTAGTACTATAGTTGACAGATAACGATTTCTATATTTAACAATACCTGACTGCAAATCTGTACCTTTTCCGAAATTAGTAAAAGAAGCAAATCATGATATGAAATGTTCTCGTTGTCAATCAGAAATGTTATCTACATTATGCCTAGAAAAATATGGAAAATATGTCATTTTAATGCTACAACGCTGTAGACCAAATGGAAGAAAAGTGGAAACGAAAATTAAAAATTTTGTTGCTAGTCAAGTATCTATTTCTGGAAGAACTTTCACAACACTGGCTATTGTTTTCCATGCTGGAGGTACTACCACATGTGGACATTATACTGTATATTTGAAATGCAAAAATGGTTGGAGTCACTGCAACGATACACACTTGGAAATTAAACCGAGATTGCCTTATGAATTACCCAACTCATACTTGATATTTCTGAAACAAAAATTTTAGATACATTATTCGGCCTAGAGGGAAAATGGGAAGATGCTTTAAGGAATTGATACTGGATGATTTAAAAAAGAATTCCACACATTATTTGGCCTTGAGGAAAAATGTCAACAGAAAGTACACAGTAAAGGTAACATTTAAAAATTGGAAATAGTATCGGATGTGTTATTTGTGTTGATTTGTTATTGTGGGTGTAAGAGTTGGTCATTTGTTTTTTTTTAACAATCTAGTTGATTGTTTTTTTTTCCCAGCTGTTTATGATGATACTACACTGACATCACTGTGAATAGTGAAGTTAAGTAGAATCTGATAACAGCAGAAAAAGGGAGAAAAATATGTTTTGAAAATGTTATATTATGTTGTATTATTTGATAAGTAACAGTGTAATTTGTGAAATATATTACATTACACAACAGTTTTAGAGTTTATTTTCTTTTCTGTAGTGGAAAAGTCAGAAAAAACAGTACTAATGACAAATAGCAGAATAGTAGTTTAATATTAAAAAAAAATCAAATTCACTCATACCAAAACCATAGGTTTTACAGATGTTATAGTTAGAAATTAGCATTTAAAAAACCTTTGAAATTCACTGAAAAACCATAGGTTTTACAGACGTTATAGTTAGAAATTAGCATTTAAAAAACCTTAGAAATTCACTGAAAAAAACCATAGGTTTCAGGGACGTTATAGTTAGCTGGACATTTCACTCGTACAAAACCATAGAAATTCCACCGTTATAGTTAGTTCATTTAACTATAACTCGCGCCCCCGCAATGCACTGCTCATGACGTCACATATTACATCATTCATGGCATGGTCAGTGACATCACTGATGACATCACTGATGACATCATCCACGTGATAATCTGATGCACCTCATCACACCCTAATATAACCTTTAATTCACCCACTGTAAAATACATACTACCATTTTCGAAAGCATCCACACACCAATACCAGTTACTACATACTCACTCACTGATTCCTATGTATGTACACACATCCACTCATTCACCTATACAATTACTTATACATGCAATCACTTATCAATACAACACTATCATATGCACTCATACACCTATTCAGACACTCACACACCGCCACTCATCCATGGAGTTACTCACACACCTAGTCAGTCATGCAAAGAATCAATCACACTCCCATTTACTCACCTAAACAGTTATACACACACCACCTCACTAATTCATACAGACAGTAACGCATAGTTATTCTCTTATGTAATCACTGAAACAAGTACAGACTCATCCATATATGCCACTCTCACAATCACTCAGTCTCACATATAGTTATTTATATACACCATCACTCACATATACTGCCTTTTACATATGTAGTTACTCACATATGTACCACTGAGACATCCATTCACTCACCATCACACCCATACACACACTCACCCACCCATACAGCTGTTTCCACATGCACTCTTGAACCCATACACCCAGTGAATCAACCACTCACACATCTATGCAGAGAGTCACACACCTCCAACCCACCCACACACACACCCAGTCCCCCATACAAATACTCAAGCAAACAATCAATAACTCATATAGACACTCATGTAGCTACTGACCAACCCATGTAGCAGCTTACACAACAACAGACAGACTGATACAGACATTCACACAGTTTAGTCACTAACCCATGCATTCAGAAAGACACGTTTAATGAGTCACTTATACAATCAGTTACATACCTCCTAAATCCTCCATCCAGACACTTATACACCCACTCATTCTTCCATACACCTTGCCATATATGTATAAAACATATTTAAACTTTACAGAAACACACAGTCACTGGATGATGTCATCAGTGATGTCATCAATGATGTCATTTGAGATGTCATCAGTGATGTCATCAGTGATGTCACTGACCATGCCATGAATGATGTAATATGTGATGTCATGAGCAGTGCATTGCGGGGGCGCAAGTTATAGTTAACTGAACTAACTATAACGGTGGAATTTCTATGGTTTTGTACGAGTGAAATGTCCAGCTAACTATAACGTCCCTGAAACCTATGGTTTTTTCAGTGAATTTCAAAGGTTTTTTAAATGCTAATTTCTAACTATAACGTCTGTAAAACCTATGGTAATCTATCGTATATATATAATCACTACGGTTCAATAAATATTGAAAATGTCCCTTCATGTATTCTTTGTATATTTTCTGAGTGAATGAGAGCACGAGTGACTGAGTAAAAAGTTTTAGGTCTGTCACCAAGGTTCCTGAGGGAACAGAGGTGTCATGATTGATAGTTGCCAGAACTTTTCGCTCTATGTCTAGGTTTAGGGGGGCTAACGGTGGCACTGTGAGCTGAATGTATGATGGTATTCTGCATGCGTTTAGGATGCATGCATTCCGAACGCAGTCTTTTGAATGAACGCGTCTTTAGGATGCATTTGTTCAGTACGCAAGTTGTTTTAACAACTTGCCTTAGGGGGGTGCTGGATGTTGGAATAGTTTAATTTACTATTTCAACTCCAGTCTGCGCAACAGTAGGGAGGGTGTTGGATTTTAAATCCAACTCCATTCCACCAATGTGCCTCCCTAAAACAAAGTTGTTGTTAAGACTTGCGTGCTGAATGAATGCTTGGCAATGCCGCATTCATTCCTTTGCCGGTGCTGTGTTGGCACAGCATGGTTCTGGCTTCATCTGAAAGGTCATTTCCCCTGTGAGCTAGCTAGTCCAAGGGACAATATATCCTGTGGGGGAGCATGGAATCAGTCTGGCGGTAGGTACACACAATATCGACCTTTAAATATCGACGTGCCATTATATCGAGTTTTAAATATCGATAGTAAAAAATATCCATGTTTAAAATATCGATGTTAATATCGTTTTAGTGTGTTGTTAAAAATATCGTTGTGATAAATATCGTTTGTTGAAATACCGACATTAAAATATATCGTTTTAGTATTTTATTTTATTGTGTTACATGTTTGTAAATGTTATAATAATTGTTAATAATAAATATCAAGAAGGAGAGGGAGGAAAAACTAGAGCTAGTTCACTTCCCCTGGTAAAGTACTGAATCAAAGAGAACTAACTACTGGGTAGAAGCTCCTAGTGTGTGTTTGTTTCAAGAGAAAAAAACATTTGTTTTTAAGAAGACCCTCACCCACCAACCTAGTTGGTGGCATGCTTCATCATTGGGTCCCACCCAAGGCACCGAGTGTACCTTGGGTGTGCTTCAACGCCTGGTTACAGCGGAGCAGGTTTTGAAACGTGAGTGTGCAGTGAAGGTGAGTTGTGTGTGAATTAAAAAACCTGTCCGCAGGGTCCCAGAATTCAAAAGACTATTTTAATGTTGGGCCCTTGGCAGTGGTTAAAAACTGAGAAGTGGATATCAATGGAGATGATTAAAGACTCCGGTATCCAGTGTGGTCGACATGTTTCAGCCAGGTCTCAGTATTAAACTGGCTTTCATCAGGACCTATGTGCGTGAATTTAAAAGAGTGGTCTAAAATAATATGTTTAAGACCAACTATGTGGCGCACACGCTAAGGTGCGATATGTGGTAGAGGATGGTTTCCTCTAGTGGCTCATTTCCTGTGGGGGAAAAAGCAAACAGACAAACAAACAGACACATAAAATAATGGCTTCTTTTGGACATATACTTATATATCATTCATGTGATTCTGGAGCGTTGTGTCCGTGCTCTATACGGAAAAAACATAGTGAGAACGGAATGTGTCGATTTGTGCTTTATGATTTAAAGAAAGACGCCTTGTAATATGCGCTATCTAGTGGTAACAAATAGCGTTTGCGTGATATATAAAGAAAGATACCAATGAGCAGTAATTCTTAATCTGAGTCTTTCAGGAATGTGCCCCATGAGTTCCGTGGGGGGCCCGACCTATTGTCACACTCTGTGCATGCAAATGAGGGAGAGAAAAATGACACAGAGATTGTTGAAAGAGCCCGGCTGCGTGAGGATTCTGCATGTCGGGATATCAGGAGGAAACTGAAAATCACCCCCCTTGGTTACCCCACTTACTTCATCAAAGTCAAGGACCCGCTTCCCGTACCTACTGCGGCCGCATCAGAACTCCGTTGATGTGTGCCTAGCGTTCAGCGGGAGTTTAAATACCTGTAAATTTCTCCAGGTGCGAGTAGTCCGCTTCTGTGAGTAGCGTCTGCAAAGGAAAGGACATAGAAGAGAGAGCGCAGGCATGTGTTTCTATTTGTGATCTACGTTCTAATAGTGTGACGCATAAAGTTTTGTTGAATCAATGGGTAAATACTAAATGCGTAAGAAGGTATTGTATGGTGGCGATTCCTGAATTTACGTGTAGAAAAATCGAGGTATTGATTTTCCGTGATGGAGAGGGAAGAAAGAGAGGGAAGAAAAACTGAGCATTTGGAAACCCACTAATACAATCTGTGGGAGCGCGTTTATATATATATATATATATATATATATATATCCAGGTATCTCCTAGGGCCATCATGGGAGGAATTGTTAGCTGGCTATATAGTCAAACATGTTATGTGCAAAGGCACCTCCGTCTCAGTGTGTGTTGATGGTGATGGGCACTTTGATGAGAAGTGTCCCTACTGGTATAGAGTCGTAGGTCTCTTAGTACTCAAGAGGCCAATGAGCTATGGTAATGAGCACTTTGTTATAAAGTGTGGTGCAGTTCCGAACATGGTCGCGCTTATAAGCCTGGTGTAAAAAGTGGAGCGATGTCTGGAGGTGTGTAGGGCATCTATATAGCGCATTTATGGATTTCCCCAGGGACCATGGGGAAAAATCTAGCCATATGTGTGAGATGCGGAACCACCTCCACCTCGGTAAAGTGGTGATGAGCACTCAGTTATTAATTGTCTCTGCTGGCATAAGGTCATAGGTCTCAGATGGACATGGTCGCACCCTTGGATCAGGTGCCCATATAGGCCTGATATACACAGTTTCGTAGGGGACTGATGCCTGTGGAGGTCAATAGGGATTCGTCAGTGATGATTCAAGCTATTCCATGGGCAATTATCGTTTAATCCTGTTTTATGAGTTGAAAGGCGTTATATCCATCGCTGTTCTTTTTGTAGAAGTATTTTTTCATTTGTGGAGTTCTGGCAATCGATTTGTTCAATCACTGTTCACCTAATGTCGTTCGGGGTATGACCTCTCTCAATGAAGTGGTCTGTCAATCTGCTCGTGTTCTTTTTACATCGTATGGTGCTGCAGTGTTCCACAACGCGTGTTCTCACTTTACGGCTCGTCATTCCTATATAGCGTAGTCTACACGGGCATTCGATGAGGTAGACAACGTTAGTGGAATTACAATTTGTGTGTTTCCTTTGATGCCAGGTGGTTCCAACCTCCAGGTCCAGAATTTTTTGTGGCCTGGGTGAGGTGACAGACACTGCAATCACCACAGGGGTAGTGGCCGACTACACCTGGTAGTCCCCATGCCTTAAGAGCTGTGTTGGCAGCTGGTGGTTGGGCTCTATTGGGCCGAGTACTGACAAGACGGTCCTTCAAGCTTCCTGCCTTCTTATATGAAAAAAGTGGTAGTTCCCATTTGAGGGTGCCCGTGTTCAGGATGCACCAGTTCTTTCGAATTATTTTCGCCACTTGGTTGGAAGCTGTCTTATACGTGGTGACACATGTGAGAGGGATAGTAATGTTGTCACGTCTGGAGTCTTCCAGGAGAGCCTCTCTAGGTTGATTCCTTGCTCGCTTTCTTGTAGTTCGAATGATTTTTTCAGGGTACCCTCATTCTCTGAGTTTGTGGGGTAGGTCAGTAGATTGTTTCTGGTAGTCCTGTGTGAGACTACAGTTCCTACGTATACATAGGAATTGGCCCAAGGGAAGGTTCTCTCTTAATGGCCTCGGGTGGAAACTCTCAAATTGGAGTAGTGAGTTCCTGGCCGTAGGTTTATAATACGTGGTAGTCTGGAGGTGCCCCTCATTGGACTCAATGGCGAGGTCCAGGAACGCTATGCTTGAAGCGCTAGCACTGCTAGTGAAGCGCAGGTATGGATCCCGTTCTTTGAGCCAGGTTAGGAAGGTGGCCAGTGAGTCATATGTTCCTGTCCATATCATGAGTATATCGTCGATATATCGACGCCAAAATTGGATGTTATTGCTGTAGGGGTTCGTCGCTGGTAGGATGTGCTCCTTTTCAAATTGGTAAACGTAGAGGCCTGCCACACTTGGGGCAAAAACGCTGCCCGTGGATGTTCCGTTAGTCTGCAGGAAGAACTCGCCTTCGAACTCGAAGTAGTTCTTCTTGAGAGCCAGAGTTGCGCATTGTAGTACGAACTCCCTCGGGGTGGTGTACTCCCATGTGGTTTCCATAACCATATTACGGAGAACCCGTAGGGTGCCGTCCTGTGGGAGACTGGTATACGGACTCTCAATGTCTAAACCCACCAGTAGTTGGGTGGTTGGGTCGAAGCTCAAATCCTTGATTAAGTTAAGCAGGCTTCAAAGGCCTTTGGTTTGGTTGGTAATAGGCCTGTTGTCCAAACCAAAGGCCTTTTTTAGGGCGAGGCCGGAGATCCCGAGGAAAGAGACGGAACCAACCACAGGTAGACTGGACAGATGAGGAAGGACCAGTGGGCGCCAACACGCGGAGCAAGTCGAAGGAACCGCAACCGGGCCACAGCGTACTCAGGTAACCAGGAGCGACCAAACATCCTCATTGGTGTTTAACTTATCGAGCACTCCACTCACACCAATTGAAGAGGAAGTCCTCAATAAAGGCCTCTCTTTTGTACCTACAACTCGGTTGGACAAATTCCAACTCCACACAGAGCTCGCAGACTTCTTCCGCAAGCTAAAACTCAAGGCCTTCTTTGAGAAACAACCACCCATTGAATCTACACAACCTACCAACGAAACAGGATTGAGAGTAAAATCAACTTTTCTCCCACCACCATCCTGTCTACCAGTCGAAATAGCGACCTTTGAGCAGGTGGTACACAACCAGATTGAGGAACTATACCCACCGAAGACCTTCAATAATTTCACCGCCAAAGAAAGACAAGCAGTACACAAGCTGCAGAATAACCCTACGATTGTCATCAAACCAGCTGACAAAGGAGGAGGAATAGTTATCCAGGACAAGACAGATTATACCACGGAGTGCCGAAGACTACTAAGCGACGAAAGAAACTATAAACGCCTCAAGGAAGACCTTACCAATGCACTACATGATACCATCATACCATTGGTGGAATCTGCTGAAGCACATAACCACGTTTCTAAACAAGAAGCTGATTTCCTCTGCACGAAGCAGGCCAAAATACCGTATTTTTATATGGTGCCGAAGATTCATAAGGAGAAAAGACCTCCTCCAGGACGCCCTATTGTGTCTGGAATAAATTCTCTCTTGGAGCCCTTATCACGGCTTTGTGAATTTTTTCTAAATCCAATGGTACAGAAGTCATCTACCTACGTCAGGGATACTAAACATGCATGCACAGGGCCCCCTACGGAACTCATGGGGCACATTCCTGAAAGACTCAGAGTAAGAATTACTGCTCATTGGCATCTTTCTTTATATATCAAGCAAACGCTATTTGTTACCACTAGATAGCGCATATTACAAGGCGTCTTTCTTTAAATCATAAAGCACAAATCGACACGTTCCGTTCTCACTACGTTTTTCCGTATAGAGCGCGGACACAACGCTCCGGAATCACATGAATGATATATAAGTATATGTCCCAAAGAAGCCATTATTTTATGTGTCTGTTTGTTTGTCTGTTTGCTTTTTTCCCCCACAGGAAATGAGCCACTAGAGGAAACCTTCCTCTACCACATATTGCACCTTAGCGGGTGCGCCACATAGTTGGTCTTAAACATATTATTTTAGACCACTCTTTTAAATTCACGCACATAGGTCCTGATGAAAGCCAGTTTAATACTGAGACCTGGCTGAAACATGTCGACCACACTGGATACTGGAGTCTTTAATCATCTCCATTAATATCCACTTCTCAGTTTTTAACCACTGCCAAGGGCCCAACATTGAAATAGTCTTTTGAATTCTGGGACCCTGCGGACAGTTTTTTAATTCACATACAACTCACCTTCACTGCACACTCATGTTTCAAAACCTGCTCCGCTGTAACCAGGCGTTGAAGCACACCCAAGGTACACTCGGTGCCTTGGGTGGGACCCAATGATGAAGCATGCCACCAACTAGGTTGGTGGGTGAGGGTCTTCTTAAAAACAAATGTTTTTTCTCTTGAAACAAACACACACTAGGAGCTTCTACCCAGTAGCTAGTTCTCTTTAATTCAGTATAATAATTGTTAATAAATCTTAAACAAATTTTGAACTATAATTTTTTTTTAGGAGCGGGATGTTGGGTTTATAGGGGATAAGGGTGGGGAGTGTTTTACAAAATATTTTAATTTAAATATTTTATAAAATTAAAATTTTAAAATGTAATACAATTTTTTATTTTTTAGAAGCGGGATGTTGGGTTTATAGGGGATAAGCGTGGGGAGTGTTTTAAATATTTATTAAAATTACAATTTTAAAATGAAATTACATTTTATTTTTTAGGAGCGGGATGTTGGGTTTATAGGGGATAAGGGTGGAGAGTGTTTTTGCAAGTATTCTTCCAACAAGGAGTCAGCCAAAAGAAATGTAATGAATGAACGATTCTTTTCAAAGTTACAACAACTTGATATGTTTGGTGGCACAGACAATTTCGAAAACATTGACTACATTCTACACTACTAACAACAAATTAACAGCAAATAACAGAAACAAATATTAACTTTCTTGTCCTGTCTTGAAATACACATTACTACACTTGAATGGTATAAAAAATGTTAAATGTTTCCTAGATAGAGCAGTCTTCTTTTTTCAAACAACAGTAGAATTTTCAAACCCTAGTACTGTTGCCCCACAGTAATCAAAATATAAACAACAATCTATAGTAGAATCCAAAACAACCCAATTTTTTAAAAGTATTTTGAAAAAAGGTGCTCCAGGAAAACAATAATCCATAATCCCACGAAGTATACTTATAACCCGGAAAAGACATAGGGCTTGATTACGACTTTGGCAGTCTGGTAGCAGGCCACCATGCCAGTGCCTCGCTCCCAGACCGCCAAAGTCGAGCACCGCCTGCCCGCCAGTTTACGAGTTTCCTCATTGTCTGGTGGGCAGCGCTGTGGTCCCATTGCACGGCCTATTAAAAAGGAGCCGCAATGGAGTGCCTAAGGTCGTTTCTGCACGGCATGGAATGTGCAGTCCATGCCATGCGGGAAACGTGGTGCATACAGGCAGGGTGGCACAACATGTGCCCCCCTGCTTGCATCCCCGTGCACAGGGGCAACAGTGTGCCCTGTAGGGCCCCCTTTGTTTCCCCACTGCCATCCTGTTCATGGTGGGCTCACTGCCTTGAAAAGGCTGGGGGTGGGGTAACTCGTAATATGCTTGGTGATGCCGCAGCGGCACCACCAAGCATATTGCTACCCCAGACCGTCAGGAATCACGGATCCCTGGTGGTTGCTGTGGTCCCAAAACGGTATGACCACTGCGCTTTACTCATAATATAGCAGTAGGACCACCATCACGGATCCGGAAGTCCAATGGACCACTGAACTCATAATCAGGCCCTTTGGTGGTCCTCCAGCGGTGCTGCCACAGTGCCGTCCTCTGGAGGACCGCCAAAGCTGTGGTGTGCTCACCCACTGGATTAGGAGTTTAATCCTGGCCGTGCAGGTGGTGCTGCGGCGGTCTCACGGCAGTGGGCTCTTAGGCTCATAGGAGAGCTTAACATGTAGCCCGCTGCCATGACAGCACCTGCAACACATTCCTGCATGTATTCCACACCGTGCAGGAACAGGGGTGCAATTCCAGGCCCCCAGCATGCACCCCCAGGCCAGGAGTGGCACAGCAGCCTTTTAGGGACTTGTTAGTGGGCTATCTGCCACCCTTTTTATGGCAGGCTCACCGCCATAAAATGGGCGGTGGACAGGAAACTCAGAATATGATCGGCGGTGCCCCAGTAGCACCAGCAGCAAATTCCTGCCCCTGACCGCTGCATGTCCTCCGCAGGATCCTGGATCCCCAGAGGATGCAGTGGTCCAACTACCGCACTCATAATTCTGCAGGCGGGCCCGCAGTGTGGCGGTGGTTGGACCGCCATCACAAGTACGGCGGTTCTATGGACCACCGTACTCGTGATAAGGCCCTAAAAATGCAAAAACTAACCACAATGAAAGGGTAAAAGAAATGTAGGGAGTGTGCTTAAGTTTAAATTGTCAGCCAAACACCTCACTAAACTCCAAAGCAAACATTGTCAATGCCCATAAAAATCAAAATAAATGTTTCAATCAAAAAATAAAAATGTAGTAGGTCACAACTAAAATGGCAACCGTTGCAAATTGAAAAAATATTTCAAAATTTAAAAAGCCCCAAACAAAAAGGTTTTTTAGCTGGTAAGTGCAATGTCCAGCAATCTGATTTGGAGAAAAAAGTTTCAAAATACAAACAAAACATCGAATAACCAACATTATTTAAATCAACCAACCTCCCTTACACTAGCCCTAAGGTAAATGTGCCCTTTTATCCAAGACATGGCGCATTGTAGGAGCCAAATACATATAAGGCAGAGGAGCTCCATCCTAAATTCAGACCTAAGAGAATTTGGGGCCCTTTCCAATCTTATCTACTGAACCAAGACCTGAGTACTTACGTATTTTTTGTATATTCTAGCAACACTATCACCATGGATGTATCAATACTGTTGTACTGATGCAAATAAGCAGTGCATATGTTGCTGTATGTACACTAGCCGTTTTTGGCTGTCACTATGCATCACTGGAATATGTATTTACTATTGTTGTCACGTACACTGCTGTATTTAAAAATTCCTACCTGAACTGCACAGCAGCATCTATTTGACCTTGCTGCTTAATCGCCTAAAGAAACAAATGTAAATGCAAAGAATAGGTAAAAAAAAATGGCTGCAATAAGAATTCAAAAGAGGACTAATTATTCCTGTAGAAATGAAAGGGAAAAAAGTGAGAAAGTGATATAAGCATTATTTTTGAAAAAAATGGAAGTGAAAAAATGTTTTACATTTTTTTATTAAATTAAAGAAAATACGTTTATATGTTTATGTCAATAAATTATCAGTTTACTTTAACAAATGAAAAACCTCTTTAAAAATGTGCAGTTTTAATTTACATTTTAATATAGCTAAAAGGAAGTTACATTTTATTATATATTTCTAAGTTTTATAATATAAATTGAATAGTAATTTATAAAAATTCATAGTTTTATGCAAAACAACCTACTAAAATATACCCCTTAGAGTACATTTTAAAAAATATGACCATTCATAACATAAATGTTTCATATCCAAAATTAAAATACTCCCTATCCGGGACCCGTAAACATCATTCCTAAATAATCAAATCCACACTTTTTAAATGACATTTTCAAATAACAATTGAAAAAAATCACAACAATAATTACAAATAAATAATATTTCAAAATGTACCCTTTATTGTATTTTTTAAGTAAGTTTTTAAATAGAAATACCATTCTCTACATTATCATTATTATTATTATTATTAGTATTATTATTATCATTATTATTATGCAAATTTATAAAGGGCATTGCTATCCCAAAGGGCTTTTCCCCCGCTGGTAAAAAAGCAGAAAGGACTAAAATGGAAGGTTTAGAAAAGCCACGTCTTTAGGAGTTTCTTAAAGTTTTTAAGAGATTTACAGGATCTAAGCTAGGCAAACAAAGAATTTCACAATTTGGGGCCCAGGTAGGAGAAGGAGTCATACACATAAGAAAACAATGTAAAACCACAACCTTCCACCATGTCTGCCAAAGGCTGCATGTAGTTGTTAAACAGGGTAGGGCTCAAGGGAGAACCCTGCAAAACCCCAGAAAATAGTGGTTATGATTTAGAGTTATGTGATTTAGCACAGACCTGGAAGGAGCAGTCTAGTAGAAAAGAATGTAGCCAGGCAAAAGCCAGGCCTTGAATGCCCAAATTCTCCAGCCTTTGAAAAAGCACCTGATTCCATGTTATGTCCAGCCCTAAATCCTGATTGAGAAGGGTGAAGTAGGCCATTGGTTTCCAAGAAGGCAGAAAGTTGCTGATTAACATGTTTTTCCAGAATTTTGGCAAACAGTGGCAGCAGCAAAATGGGCCGATAGTCGGCCCAGTTGAGAAAGTCGAGGTTAGGTTCTTCTATAAGGGGAATCACCATAGCATATTTCCAAGCTTTGGGAACTAAGGGCCTGATTTAGATCTTGGTGGACGGGTAACTCCGTCACAACGGTGATGGATATCCCATTTGCCGAAATGTAAATCCCTTAGGATTAAATGGGATTAAATGGGATTTATAGTACAGCGGACAGGATATCAGTCACCATTGTGACAGAGTAAGCCGTCCGCTAAGATCTACATCAGGCCCTTCGTCTTCCAATAGTAAGGAATTGAGATGAGTAATAACAATAGAAAAGAGCTCCATTCTGAAGCAGTAAATATTATTACCCCGTTTACACATAAAATATTACTCAAATATTTTCTTTTAACCAAATAAATATTATTACCCAAATATTAGCTGTGGGGAATGTTTAGCCTTTTTCATAATGACTTCATTGACTAAATAAAATTTAATTTAATAAATGCAAAAAAAAATGAAGCGCGTTAAGTATAGGCCCCTGGGTGGGCCAGGTCCCAGGGGCATTTTCTAGGTATAGGAGGCGGGTGCATGTGCCCCCCTTCCTGGGGCTCACTACTTCCCAATGGACCACCACCTGCCTGGGGCTTCATTACAATTAAATGCAGGGGAGGCCCGTACAGCCTCCCCGCTGCCCCGGGGGCCACCACCTTCCTGAGGTGTATGATTTATACATGTGGGGGGCATCTTGGACCCCCAACCATGGTGACTGCTTCCTCCCCAGGGCTTAAGTTGAAAATAATGTGGGGGACTGTCAGGTCCCCTCTCATAACCTTGGGGACCATCACCTTCCTGAGGATTTAATCACAAATAATGTGGGGTTGCCGTGTGGCCCCCTAGCAGCCGCGGGGACCACCACCTCCCCGGGGCACTTAACAATAGGAATGCGGGGGGACCACTCGGCACCTCCTTTGCACACACCATTTCACCCACACACAGACACCCAAACAACTATAGAGGTAGTCAAACAACCAGTCAATCAACCATATAGGCATTCACGTACCCACTCACATACCCATACAGCACTTCGACATCAACTGAGAGACAGATACACAAATTCACACAACCAGTCACTCATCCATACATTCACTGAGAGTGATGTTATCAGTGATGTCACTGACCATGTCATGAGTGATGTAGTAGGTGAGGTCATAAGCAGTGCATTGCGGGGCGCGAGTTATAGTTAGCTCAGTTGCTGAATTTCTCTGGTTTTATGCGAGTGAAATGTCAGCCTAACTATAACGGCCCTGTAACCTTTTGTTCTTTCAGTGAATTTCTAAGGTTTTTTAAATGCTAATTTCTAACTATAACATCCTGTGTAACCTTTGATTTTTTTCAGTGAATTTCTATATTTTTTAAAATTCTATTTCCTAATTATAATTTCCCTGTAGCCTTTGTTTTTTCAGTGAATTACTAAGGTTTTTCAAATTCTATTCCTCAACTATAATGTCCATGCAACCTATGATTTTCTTACTGAATTTTTAAAGTTTTTAAATTATATTTTCTATCTAAAATGGCTCTAATACCTGCATTTTTATAACCTTGCACTTTCTTCAGTGGATTAATAAGCGAAGTTTTTTAAACATGTTTTAGATTCACGATGACATCGCAATACCCGCAGAGATGTCACAATGATCGCAATCACGTTGCGAAATCGCAAAACAAATGCAAACATTCAACGACCACCACCACATTAAAAAATTCTAACTTAAAAAATTCATTCTAACTATTACAATACACACATTACTAACTTAAAGAACATATTTGTACACATATATTTGTAGAAACTTTTTTTAAAACTGTGATTGAACCCTACTTCCTGTTGTTGCGATTGCGCATTTTCTACGAGGTATAAAACACATACATGCATACATTTTACAGTATTTTTTACTCTAGGGTTTTATTGCTGCACTGTTTAAAGTCATATTTTTGTAGGGAGTTTGTATAAAAACAATCATTTAAACTGATTTTCCGTTCTCGCTGTGATGCTGGGTGTCGCAATGATATCGGTAGCCACGGTCACTGCGAATGCGTCGCAAAATGACAAAACAAATGCAGACATTTAATACCCACCACCACATTCAAAACTTATAACTGAAAATGGATTATAACCAACACACTAAACACATTGCTATCAAAATGACTGTGTAATAGCATGTACAACTCCCTTAATATCTCTATAACACAGTGCATAACTTGTTCAGTGTCATCTATAACTGTATGCATCACTGTATCAGTAAGTCTCTCATTCACTGTATAAGTATTTGAGAGAATCTGTAAGACATGCATCAGTCTATCAATGCTTCTGTAATTAACTGTGTGACTGACTCAGTGCAACTATGAGTGGGTGCATCAGTGTCACAATGGGTCTGTGATTGGTTGAATAAGTCTCTCACTCAAACTGTGAGTAGGTGCATGAGTGCCTTTGTGCATTTGTAGGTATGTATATAACTGTCTGACCGGATCTGTGAGTGGATACATGAGTGTCTAAGTGGGTGTCTGAGTGACTGGGTGCATGAGTGTCTGAGTGGGTCTGTGAGTGAGTGCATAAGTCTCTCAGTGGATCTATCACTGGCAGCGTGAATGTCTGAGTGGTTCTGTCAGTGGTTGTGTGTGTCTATGAGTGCGACTGTGAGATCGTACATGAGTCTGTGAGTGTATAAATAACTGGGTGCACAAGCCTCTAAGTGGGTCTATGAGTGGGTGTGTGAGTGACTGTATGGGTGTGTGAGTGAGAGCATAAGCCTCTGAGTGGATGAATGAATGGGTGCATGCAAGTGTGTCTGACTGGGTCTGAGACTGGGAGGGTGAGTGTCTCTGTGGGTCTGTGAGTGGATGCATGACCCTTGAGTGGGTGAGTGAGTGGGTGCATTTATATACAACTGTGTTTGTGAGTGGGTATGTGAGTTTCTGAGTATATGAGTAACTGACTGAGTCTATAAGTTTCTGAGAGGGTCTGTGACTGAGTGTGGGAGTGACTGTATGAGTGTGTGAGCAGGTGTATGAGTATCTGAGCGGATCAGTAAGTGGGTGCATGAGAGTCTCAGTGGGTCTGTGAGAACATGCATGAGTGTGTGAGTGGATCTGTAAGTGGGTGTGTGAGTCTCTGAGTGGGTCTGTACATGGGCCCGTGACTCTCCGAGTAAGTCTGTAAGTGGGTGCATGAGTATCTGAGTGGGTCTGTGAGTGGGTGCATGAGTGCCCAGATGGGTCTGTAAGTAGGTGTAAGAGTCTCTAAGTCATTATGAGACTGTATGCATCAGTGTATGAGTGGGTCTCTAATTAGGTGCATTAGTCTCTGAGTGGGTCTGTACATGGGTGCGTGACTCTCTGAGTGAGTCTGCAAGTGGGTGCATGAGTATCTAAGTAATCCTGTGAGTGGGTGCATGAGTGCCCTGGTGGGTCTGTGAGTGGGTGTAAGAGGTAGTTATAGTTAGAACCTTGTTTCTATTCAAAAAACGTTTTTTCTTTTGCCAATATCTTTAGCGCCGTTTCATGTATTTTCGCGAATTTTTCAAAATTAATGGGGCGCTCCGGTCAGCTCCTGTCTTGAAAGTTTTGGGGTGATTCGTCAAGCAGGGGCCGGGAAAAAAGGGGGTCCCAAAACATGTTTTCTCTATGTTAATTTCCATAGGAAACTTTAGACATGGCTACAGCCCGAACTGCTGAACGGAATTACACCGAATTTGGCAAAAAGGTAGCTTTTGGTCCAGAAACCACGTTTTTCTTTAAATGGTGTAAATCTGTTCAGTAGTTTTTGAGAAATTTAAACATTTACAGATATCGATATTTGAGAATTCTGAGATCTGATTGGCTGAACCCTCCCGATCTCGAGCTCGTTTCTGATTGGCTGCCAACACTTCAAACCACGAAGTGTTGGCAACCATCTTGTGACTCGGTTGAACAGAGTCACAAGCAAAAAGGTAAGAAAAACATTAAAAAACAAGAAAAGGGGGCAGGGTAGAAACCCCCTGAGCCCCTAGGCCTGGTAAGGGGCCAAAAAAAGCATTATTTTTAATATTTTTGGGCGGGAGCGCGAATCCCGTCAAAAAGTTTTGTTTTAAGCCCCCGGGTGGGCCAGGTCCTGGGGGAAATCCATAATTATGTAGCGGGGGCCTGCGGGGGCCCCTGCAGTCCCGGGGGCCGCCACCTCCCTGGGGCTTTGTTAATTATGTGTGGGGGCATGCAGCCCCCCGCAGCCCAGGAGACCGCCACCTCCCCGGGGCTTTTTTATAAATATGCTGGGGGGCTCCTGCCTCCCCACGCTGCCCTGGGGACCGCCACCTCCCCGGGGCTTCAATAATGTAAATTAAATGTGGGGGGCTCCTGCCCCAGGGACCACTACCTCCCCAGAGCACTAATTAGTCAAATACGGGGGTCCGTTGTGGACCCCCGGCCCCGGGGGCCACACAGCCCCCCTTCAAAACAAAAAGAAAAGAAAAGCTGGCATCTCGCCGGAGGCCCTGTCCCCTCCCTGCACCACTCTACAAACGCACGTCCTGGCACGTTCTGTGTTGGGGGATTAAGCCCCCTTGAATCCTAAGGGTCCTTAGGGGCCAACTAGCCCACCAGGTACTTCCAGTAAGCCCCACACAGTGGGATTGCTGAGAGGTGGCCCGAGGCCATGCCCATTTTTACACCACTCTGCAAACGCGCCTCTTGGTGCACTACTGGTGGGGCGATGAGGTCCTCTTGTGTCCTGAGGACCTCAGGACTAAAGTGGACTTCATCCCCTGAGCAGCAGTGTGCCAGGAGGTGCGTTTGCAGAGTGGTGAAAAAAGGGGACGTGGCCTAGGACCACCGTTCAGCAATCCCACTGTATGGGGCTTACTAGAAATAACAGGAGGGTAGTTGGCCTTCAGGGACCCTCAGGAGGCAAGGGGACTTCATCCCCCAACCAAGAGCACACCAGGAGGCGAGTTTGCAGAGTGATGGAGAAAGGGGGCGTGGCCTGTGTCCACCTCTTAGCAATCCCACTATCTGGAGCTTACTGGAGGTATCAGGTAGGCTAGTTGGCCCCTAAGGACCCCAAGCAGCGAAGGGGACTTTAATCCCCATCTAAGAGCACGCAAGGGAGCACGTTTGCCGAGTTTATTTTCCGGTAGGAGGTCTAGCATTTTACACAGAGATTCTTATCTTGCCTTACGCGTTTTGGATCCTCCTGATCCTTGTTCACAGGCAACAACATGGCGTTGCACAATACAGCTGCAGCACTTTTATCTCATGCTCATTTATAACATATTGCCCTCAAGTGGGTCTTGCAGGTAAGTATTGTCTTTTTGATGCATGTTGGGATACGTAGCGCAGTAGCATCAGTTCTTTCCCTCAAGTGGGTGTGCGTTGTTATGCTGACCATGTCATGAGTGTTGTAATATGTGAGGTCAGAAGCAGTGCATTGCGGGGCGTACGTTATAGTTAACTCAGGTAACTATAACTGCTGAATTTCACTGGTTTTGTACAAGTGAAATCTGAGCCTAAGTATAACGTCCCTGTAACCTTTGTTTTTTTCAGTGAATTTCTAAGGGTTTTATTTTATTCTATTTCCTAACCATAACGACCCTGAAACTTTTGTTGTTTTCTGCGTATATATATATTTTTTATGTATATATATAGATTTATGTGTGTACATATATATATATATATTTATATATATAACGTATTGCCTGTATTTCTGGATATCGTTCCAGAGAAGAGCAGGTACGGACCACTAGTTTCTTAGTTCGCGATGAAATCCAAGGACGAGAAGTTACTGCTTCATGTTTTTATTTGACATCACCAAAGTTAGTGCAGACAAGTGTCCGCCCGGACGCGTTTCGATCGCATGAGCGATCTTGATCACCTGACGCGCCGGTGACGGGTCTCCATTTTTAAATAAAGTGCAACCAATCGTGTTACAAGAACAATTCAAAAGACACTGACAACATATATTTAAAGAAACAAGTGCACGTAATTAAAACCAGCACATTCGAAATATCTCTTCATTTGCAATGAAATGTAATAATCTGTAGCCTGTCCTGATAGCTCTAAACTTATTGTAGCTAAAAATGAACAGATAATAATAAATAGCATGTTTTAAGATCACGAATAAAAAAATCTCAGTTGTTACAATAGATGCATTAATTCATGGTATGCCAACACTGAAAAAATCAATCAAAAATCAAGGGCCAGTGCCCGTTGGTTCATATCACACCTCTTATCATAATGTACAAATTTACAATCGTGTTCATATATATGTAATGGGCAAAAGCCCCTTTACTGAACACAAGAAAGTACCTAGATTACCCACAACGACAAATTAAGGGCTAGTGCCCGTTGGCTCATGTCCCACATTTATCATTATATATAAGGCATATTCCAACCATGTTCTAATCATAGTAGATGTATTCAACCTGCTAACTCATGATCTCAATAAATATATAAAACCATGCTAAAAAGTTTTTTTGATAATAATCATCAATAATTGTGCAATATGCTATTAACAAGATCTTAAATACATATAATATCGATATTTCTTCACAACATGTGCAAAACAGTGCAAAAAGTGCCAAAGTGTTAAAAAACTTATTTATAAAAAAAAAACATGATTAAAAAACACTCTAAAAATGGAGCTTGAGGAGAAGACATCATAAGTGAATATTTTTCATATCTTAAACAACCTTTCTTCATATTTGGCTAAAAAATAATGACATTGTTCTCTTTAATCCTTCACTAATCGAAGGAAAAGAAAGGGAGGAAAAAGGAAAAAAGGAGACAAGATTGTTCATAGTGATTACTGCTGTAAGCAAAATCTCTATACAAAAATTATCTGTGTAAACACATTTAATCAACTTTTCATGAGGAAAATGTATCTGAGCATGTTGGAGAGAGAGTGGAACAAAATACAACATACTTTAGGCCCATGATGGTATCTGGCAGTAGTATAATAATTTGCTACAGGCGCTTGCCTAGTAGCTACATGATCTAACATTTTGTAAACTATTACAAAAAGTTGTGTAAGTCTTCACTGGTGTTCAACCCATGCTGTGTACGAGTATCTAACATGAGTATGAATTAAGACTCCAACTGCCTCAACTTTTTCTCCCTGTTACCACCCCGAAAAGAGGATGGGACTGCCCCGATTACTGAGTATGTCAGGTCATCCAATTTATTGTTATGTACTGCTTTAAAATGCCGAGCTACTGGATAACTTTCATCTGAATTGACAATTGCGCGTAAGTGCTGAAGAATCCGATTAAAGATTGGAAGCTTAGTACTGCCAATGTATTTTAAATCGATACAAAAGGGGATGATGGACGGAACGTTTGAGCCAATCAAACACTCACCCCCAGTCAACTGATCTGGGTTTAATCCATCATCATTCTTTAGCTCACTCCACCACCCCAGTTCAGACATGGCCATATGCAAATCAGTCTGACCCTGTGCCTCATGGGAACAGTCCAGCCCGAACTGCCAAGCCATGTCTTCCCTGGACCGGAAATAAGCATCCTAGGACCGGTTTCTGGCATTCCAGCCGTCATCAGCCAGAAACCGGTCCTAGGATGCTTGTTTCCGGTCCAGGGAAGACATGGCTTGGCAGTTCGGGCTGGACTGTTCCCAGGAGGCACAGGGTCAGACTGATTTGCATATGGCCATGTCTGAACTGGGGTGGTGGAGTGAGCTAAAGAATGATGATGGATTAAACCCAGATCAGTTGACTGGGGGTGAGTGTTTGATTGGCTCAAACGTTCCGTCCATCATCCCCTTTTGTATCGCTTTGGTCGCCCTAAGTTGGCGGAGGTATGCCCAGACGTGGGTCCCTTGCTCACTTTGCCACTGGATTCAAGCAAGCCTGGCTGATGACGGCTGAAATGCCAGAAACCGGTCCTAGGATTCTTGTTTCCGGTCCAGGGAAGACATGGCTTGGCAGTTCGGGCTGGACTGTTCCCATGAGGCACAGGGTCAGACTGATTTGCATATGGCCATGTCTGAACTGGGGTGGTGGAGTGAGCTAAAGAATGATGATGGATTAAACCCAGATCAGTTGACTGGGGGTGAGTGTTTGATTGGCTCAAACGTTCCGTCCATCATCCCCTTTTGTATCGCTTTGTTCGCCCTAAGTTGGTGGGGGTATGCCCAGACGTGGGTCCCTTGCTCACTTTGCCACTGGATTCAAGCAAGCCTGGCTGATGACGGCTGGAATACCAGAAACCGGTCCTAGGATGCTTGTTTCCGGTCCAGGGAAGACATGGCTTGGCAGTTCGGGCTGGACTGTTCCCATGAGGCACAGGGTCAGACTGATTTGCATATGGCCATGTCTGAACTGGGGTGGTGGAGTGAGCTAAAGAATGATGATGGATTAAACCCAGATCAGTTGACTGGGGGTGAGTGTTTGATTGGCTCAAACGTTCCGTCCATCATCCCCTTTTGTATCGCTTTGGTCGCCCTAAGTTGGCGGGGGTATGCCCAGACGTGGGTCCCTTGCTCACTTTGCCACTGGATTCAAGCAAGCCTGGCTGATGACGGCTGGAATGCCAGAAACCGGCCTAGGATGCTTGTTTCCGGTCCAGGGAAGACATGGCTTGGCAGTTCGGGCTGGACTGTTCCCATGAGGCACAGGGTCAGACTGATTTGCATATGGCCATGTCTGAACTGGGGTGGTGGAGTGAGCTAAAGAATGATGATGGATTAAACCCAGATCAGTTGACTGGGGGTGAGTGTTTGATTGGCTCAAGCGTTCCGTCCATCATCCCCTTTTGTATCGCTTTGTTCGCCCTAAGTTGGCGGGGGTATGCCCAGACGTGGGTCCCTTGCTCACTTTGCCACTGGATTCAAGCAAGCCTGGCTGATGACAGCTGGAATGCCAGAAACCAGTCCTAGGATGCTTGTTTCCGGTCCAGGGAAGACATGGCTTGGCAGTTCGGGCTGGACTGTTCCCATGAGGCACAGGGTCAGACTGATTTGCATATGGCCATGTCTGAACTGGGGTGGTGGAGTGAGCTAAAGAATGATGATGGATTAAACCCAGATCAGTTGACTGGGGGTGAGTGTTTGATTGGCTCAAACGTTCCGTCCATCATCCCCTTTTGTATCGCTTTGTTCGCCCTAAGTTGGCGGGGGTATGCCCAGACGTGGGTCCCTTGCTCACTTTGCCACTGGATTCAAGCAAGCCTGGCTGATGACAGCTGGAATGCCAGAAACCGGTCCTAGGATGCTTGTTTCCGGTCCAGGGAAGACATGGCTTGGCAGTTCGGGCTGGACTGTTCCCATGAGGCACAGGGTCAGACTGATTTGCATATGGCCATGTCTGAACTGGGGTGGTGGAGTGAGCTAAAGAATGATGATGGATTAAACCCAGATCAGTTGACTGGGGGTGAGTGTTTGATTGGCTCAAACGTTCCGTCCATCATCCCCTTTTGTATCGCTTTGTTCGCCCTAAGTTGGCGGGGGTATGCCCAGACGTGGGTCCCTTGCTCACTTTGCCACTGGATTCAAGCAAGCCTGGCTGATGACAGCTGGAATGCCAGAAACCGGTCCTAGGATGCTTGTTTCCGGTCCAGGAAGACATGGCTTGGCAGTTCGGGCTGGACTGTTCCCATGAGGCACAGGGTCAGACTGATTTGCATATGGCCATGTCTGAACTGGGGTGGTGGAGTGAGCTAAAGAATGATGATGGATTAAACCCAGATCAGTTGACTGGGGGTGAGTGTTTGATTGGCTCAAACGTTCCGTCCATCATCCCCTTTGTATCGCTTTGGTCGCCCTAAGTTGGCGGGGGTATGCCCAGACGTGGGTCCCTTGCTCACTTTGCCACTGGATTCAAGCAAGCCTGGCTGATGACGGCTGAAATGCCAGAAACCGGTCCTAGGATGCTTGTTTCCGGTCCAGGGAAGACATGGCTTGGCAGTTCGGGCTGGACTGTTCCCATGAGGCACAGGGTCAGACTGATTTGCATATGGCCATGTCTGAACTGGGGTGGTGGAGTGAGCTAAAGAATGATGATGGATTAAACCCAGATCAGTTGACTGGGGGTGAGTGTTTGATTGGCTCAAACGTTCCGTCCATCATCCCCTTTTGTATCGCAATGTATTTTAAATGGCAAGTACATTGTAGTTGGTACACAGCATAATCGGTTCTACAAGTGTAGTGTTCTTTTATGCGGATTGGAATATCACTAAAAGCAGTACAATACTCGGACAAGTTCAAACCAAACTTACACGCCCGGCATGACGAGCATTTATAAAAACCAGATTTGGATAGCCAGTTAGTTTTCACTATAACTTCAGGACAGGTCTTGACTAAGGCATCCTTCATCGAAGGTGCCCACCTAAATGTTATGTCAGGAAGATTGGGCAGCAAAAATGTAAGTGTCAGATCCGTCAGAACAATGGGCCAATGTTTGTAAACAATCTTTCTAATGCTCTTCTCCTGCTTACTATAAGTAGTAATTAAGCGGATTGTTTGAGTCTCTTCAGATGTAGGGTCACTAGAAGAAGTGGCATTAAGACTTTTCTTAGTTAGGAGACAACGGTCTCGTGGTCGGGAGTTGGCCTTATCCAAAGCCTTTTTTAAACTACAATGTTCATAACCACGAACCAAAAATCGAGAAAAAGCCTCCATTTGACATTTATCTAAGTCTGATTCCAAACTACAGATACGTCGTATACGGAGAAACTCTCCGTACGGTATACTGCTAATAAGATGGCGTGGATGAGCACTACTGGCATGTAGTGTGGAATTGCCAGCAGTGCTCTTCCTGTGTAGACGTGTTTGGATTTGATTATCGGCGATGTAAACCTCTACATCCAAAAACTCAACCTTTTCCTGACTAATTGTAGCCGTGAACTGCAAGTTCATGGAGTTGTCATTAATGGATGTGATAAACTGGGTCGCTTCGTGTTCTGTGCCATCCCATATGACAAATATATCGTCAATAAATCTGCCATAATATTTCACATGGTTTTCCCAAGCCTCTTTGTGGGTCACTCTGAGTACGTGCTCCTCCCACCACCTTACCAAAAGACAGGCATAGGTGGGGGAAAAGCACGCACCCATTGCAACTCCCCTTAGTTGTTTATAGGGAGTCTTATTAAACAGAAAGAAATTGTTGTTCAAACACAACTCAATAATCTGAAGCAACATGCAATTGTGCTCGTATAAACAGATTGCACGATTGTTGAGAAAGTGTTTTACAGCTGCTACGCCTTGTGAGTGATGTATACAGGTATATAATGATGCTATGTCTAAAGTTCTTAGCAACCAACCATTTTGCCACTCAATTTGATTGATTTTCATCAAGAAATCTCCAGTATCTCTTATGAATGAAGGCAAATTAAAAATGTGTGGTTGGAGAAAGTAATCTACATATTTAGACACAGCCTCTAAAACATTATTCCTGGCTGAGATGATAGGTCTACCTAGGACAGGAGATACTCCCTTGTGTACCTTAGGAATAAAATACATAATGGGGATGGTGGGAAAATCGTTCTTCAAAAAGAGAAATTCTTTTTTAGTTAATAACCCCTGTCTTTTCCAAAGTAGTAAACTCTTGATCACAGTATCTTTTACCTGATTCAAATCAGCCCTACTCACCTACTTCTAAGGTTTTTTAAATGCTAATTTCTAACTATAACGTCTGTAAAACCTATGGTTTTTTCAGTGAATATATATATATATATGTACACACATAAATATATAGTATATATATAATCACTACGGTTCAATAAATATTGAAAATGTCCCTTCATGTATTCTTTGTATATTTTCTGAGCGAATGAGAGCACGAGTGACTGAGTAAAAAGTTTTAGGTCTGTCACCAAGGTTCCTGAGGGAACAGAGGTGTCATGTTTGATAGTTGCCAGAACTGTTCGCTCTATGTCTAGGTTTAGGGGGGCTAACGGTGGCACTGTGAGCTGAATGTATGATGGTATTCTGCATGCGTTTAGGATGCATGCATTCCGAACGCAGTCTTTTGAATGAACGCGTCTTTAGGATGCATTTGTTCAGCACGCAAGTCATTTTAACAACTTGCCTTAGTGGGGTGCTGGTTGTTGGAATAGTTTAATTTACTATTCCAACTCCAGTCTGTGCAACAGTAGGGAAGGTGTTGGATTTTAAATCCAAAACTATTCCACCAATGTGCCTCCCTAAAAGAAAGTCATTGTTAAGACTTGCGTGCTGAACGAATGCTTGGCAATGCCGCATTTGTTCTTTTGCCGGTGCTGTGTTGGCACAGCATGGTTCTGGCTTCATCTGAAAGGTTGTTTCCCCTGTGAGCTAACTAGTCCAAGGGACAACATGTCCTGTGGGGGAGCATGGAATCAGTCTGGTGGTAGGTAGACACAATATCGACTTTTAAATATCGACGTGCCATTATATCGAGTTTTAAATATCGATAGTAAAAAATAACGATGTTTAAAGTATCGATGTTAATAATATTGTTTTAGTGTGTTGTTAAAAATATCATTGTGATAAATATCGTTTGTTAAAATATCGACATTCAAATATATCCTTTTAGTATTTTATTTTATTATGTTACATGTTTGTAAATGTTATAATAATTGTTAATAAATCTTAAAAAATTTAGAATTATAATTTTTTTTTAGGAGCGGGATGTTGGGGATAAGGGTGGGGAGTGTTTTACAAAATATTTTAATTTAAATATTTTATCAAATTAAAATTTTAAAATGTAAATATTATTTTTATTTTTTAGGAACGGGATGTTGGGTTTATAGGGGATAAGGGTGGGGAGTGTTTTAAAAAAAAAAAAATTAAATATTTAATAAAATTACAATTTTAAAATGAAATTAAATTTTAATTTTAGGAGCGGGATGTTGGGTTTATAGGGGATAAGGGTGGGGAGTGTTTTTAAAATTTGTAATTTAAATTTTATAAATGTTATTTTTAATGGAATTATAATTTTTGGGGAAGTGGGATGTTGTTTTTATAGGGGATCAAGTTGTTTATTTTTTTTATTTTAAAATTTAATTTTTTTTAATTTAAATTTAATATTTATGTATTTATTAAAATTGTATAAATGAGAGTACATTTTTGCTTTATAGAGTATTATATATCTTAATTTGGTATTAATAATAAAAATATTTATTAATAATTTGAAAAAATTATTAAAAAATTAATATTTATGTTTGTGATAAATTGTGAAATATATGTTTAAATGTTTTTAAAAATTAAATTATTAGGTATATTTAAAGATGGTGTTAAAAATTGTTACAGTATTTTAATTTATAGTTTTATGAGTGTAAATATTGTTATGTAAGGGGCATATGGTGTGTTTTCTTTATAAAAAAAAATTAATTTCAAATGTAATTTAAAAATTTTAATATCTATTCTGAGAAATACTAATTTAGGGGCCGATTACGATGGCGGTGTTTGGCACATCCGCTTTGCTGGCGGAAAACATCCATTTCCGCACTCCAGCGGCGGTCCTCGCGTCTGTCGTATTACAATGGACAAAGATAGCCCATTTCCTGTCCGCTGCGGAGTTGAGGGATCCGCCAGGAATTTCCTTCCGCAACGGTGGCGGAGGGAGCCAATAGAGAAAGACCGCCATGCGGAATGACGTTACGACCGCCGTACAAATCACGATGCCTCCAACAGCCCATCAGAACGCAGCGGAGAAACCAGCCACCTGGAGACGGCAGAAGCACAACTGCGGAGATCGAAACTCGAATCCCTGGCACCTCCACGCGTTCCTGACCACCATGGATCCAGCTCTTCAATCCCTTCCGCTGCTGTACCTCATCCACTACCAGAAAATAAGACGTCACCGCGGTCAACACAGCAGGTATGTAAAAACACATCTCCGCATACAACCACAACACATAACTCCTGTGCTGAAATACGGTTCCTGTCCACATCAGACACTCTGGTGGAGACAGGAACATATCCCCCAGTGTACTCACACATGTCCTGCCTGCTAGAAATCCACACCTCCGCATCCGGGTCACCCATCAACCGCGAATTCACTGCAATGTCCCGGGCAAATCACCGCAGCGGTGAAGAAGCGGGAAAACCTGCGCACAATGTAGTAGGCAGGGCCGGCGCCAGGCATGGGCAGTCTGGGCAGATTCCCAGGGCTACACCTTCACCCTACCCACATGGTGGGCTGCATCAGTTGGCCACAGCTCACAGCACGCTTCCCACACCCATTTCTGCACATGCTGTGTGCCCCTCCTGTCCCCCCCAATGCACAATTTATCAGCCAGGTGTGGCTCGACCTCGTACCTCACACATCAAAGGGCAAGGTAGATTGACTGGGAAGGTGGGGGTGAAGATGAACACCCTGCACAGAAGGTCAGGGGCTGGACAACCCTCCCCCTCACACTTGCCTTCCACTCATGTGAATCAAACTGAGTATAATTAAGAAATGAAGACTCACACTGCATATTAACAACCACTGAACTGTTCACACTGCATGTCAAGTCCCTCAGAAAGATCCCACACTAACACTCTGCCACATACACATACCATAGGTCAGCAGCAATGTAGGACAATAAATGGGCTAGGCCAAAGTGGGGTGCACAGTTTTGGAAAACCATGGAGCAAGCCACATAGCATTTGGACATCACATGCAAGAGGAGGAACATATCACACTACCCTTAGGCCCTCAAATCAGACATGGGTGGCACAGTGATAGCAACGAAACCAAAGTGACAAATGTGCAATATCTCTGGGATACAGCAATGCAAGCTATGCATAGGCACAGGAATGATAGGAAGTGTCAGAAGCCATGCAGTGACCAGCTCCACGTCTGTGTCAACTTACTTGACATGTGTATGCCACCAGCACAACACACATGGCTCATTGTCACACTCCCTGACTGTCAAACCCAAGTAGGACCTTCACACATACCCCTCATCTACCCATCTCACACCTGCAACACTCAACACCTGTGAGAAACACACATAAAGGTGCAAATAAGGTCCTGTGAATTTCCAGACAACCAATCACACACCCTGGTGTGCATCTACAAATGTCAGCCTCACACTCAGGGATGTCTGAACCAATGCTGACCCAAAATCAATAGCCAAACACAAATCTCACAAACAACATCCACAGAAGTCCAACAAGCCCAGCAATGGGCAGGCAAACAGTGGATAGGCAATGTGACCCTAGACAGAACAGGAGTACACAACATTGTCACTGTGGACAAATGCACAGACACCATACCCCAACACAAACAAGAATTGCATCATCAAATGCCAATCATGAACACTAACTGGGATCAATGGGACAAATCAGTTAACACAGACATAGACACCAC
The DNA here is from genome assembly GCA_963921515.1 of Calotriton arnoldi. Classification (NCBI taxonomy): domain Eukaryota; kingdom Metazoa; phylum Chordata; class Amphibia; order Caudata; family Salamandridae; genus Calotriton; species Calotriton arnoldi. The sequence continues at coordinate 96,998 of CAWUFW010003043.1, read as the reverse complement.
ACCAGTCATCAAGTGAGCATGCTGTCACAGTGTACCACAAGCATGCACATGCATAATCTTGACAAGTGACAGGTCAAATATAGGAGGACATACCACTATTGTTCACTCAAAACAAGCTCATGAAAAAGAATCCACATTGCTGCATGTGACATACACACAAGAAATGCACACTACACATGCAACACACATCTGAATGTACCACAATGCACAAACTACTCACACACAATGTCATGCAAATAGAACATCACACACACATTGCACCTGTCAGCAGAAAGAGCCAACACAGGCCAAACACTGCATCCATCTACAACAAAAACACAACAGATGCCCATACCAATCCATCACATAGCAATCTCAGCTGGACATCAGGGGGATGCACACCAGGCAAGTACAAGGCAACATACACTGACAGCACTGCATGCACACTAAGCAGTGTGTGCACATCAACCAAACCAGTAGCACACATATCTGAGTGCCCTACCATGAACTCCCACAACACAAATCATCACAGCACACAGATAACATCACACTCAGGAAGGGTAGCAGTACCTCAGCAAACAGACATACAGCTTAGCCATCACCCACAGATGCACAACTCAGGGAAACCCAGATGCAAACAACATGACTAGAGGACTGTGCTGCTCAAACATATGCACTGCACATGAGCATTCATGACTGCAAACAAGTAGAAGAAAATAACACATAACTAATTGTGAAACTGTCCTGAGTGGCACATTGGTCCTGTACACAGATCATCCTCACACAGTATAGTGTCACACTATGAAGTGGTGGGGAGGGTCACACACTGGCAAGGCATGGGGTGGAAGACATGAGATTGAAGTGGTGTGTACATCAGTATTGGACAGGTGAGGAGTGTACAGTCCACAAACACATAGAGGAGTAACTCACAATGTGTAGGCATCAGAAGCACCTATAGGGGATGGTATGACTCCTCATACCACATACTATACTCGACCCAAAAATGTGTCAAGTGACAGCAATGCATGAGAAAACTCACAAATATTGTCAGTGTGGCTGAGCAGGTCAGCACAGTGAGCACAAACTTAAACAAGACCCATGGCTGATCAACAAAACACATCACAGACTTTGCAGTGACACTCTGCATACTCACAACTGACAGTGACAACAAGTAGGTGTCTCCCAGGAGTGCAAGCACACACTGACACACTGCACAGTGCTCAACCTACAACTCCTACATGTGCCCCCAATCTGAAGCACATGTCTGACAATGTAATCTGCCAGGCACACATTACCTGGGTCATACATGTTTGTAGTTGTCATGTGCAGGGGCACTTACACATCAACACTACTGACAATGACAGGCCAATTACACTATATGACTACTCAAGTACACACATTCAAATATACCCATGTGACTATGAAGACAGGCCCACACAAGATGACTACACATCAACTCTGCTGTGCACACATCAAGAAAGAGCCCACAGATATGACGGACCCTGGCCACCCCGCAAGTAAACCTGTGGATAGCATTCACCTCTTTTCTGGTATTGCATCCTAACATGACATGTGTACAATTTAGCAAACCTGAGCACAGAATGATTAGGAGAAGAGTAGATCATCACAAACAACCATCATTGCACCCGCAAACCTCAGACTGAAGAAGAACAAAAGTGCCTATTACTTCTGGAAACCTCTGAAAAAGTAAAACAAGTAATTGCCAATGTGAAAGTGGCATACAGAGCATGTGTCACATGAACCGATACCCATACATAAAACATTTTATTTAGCAAGGGCATTGACAAAGCAGACAACAGGAGTAACAGTCTTTATTGCATAATACCCAGATAGGCATCAAAAGTACAAAACAGCAAGGCCATTGGCCAGTTCAAATTAAAAGTATGCACATGTGTGCATGAGAAACTGAACAGGAAATGGGCATCAAAAGTACAAAACAGCAAGGCCATTGGCCAGTACAAATTAAAAGTATGCACATGTGTGCATGGGAAACGGCACAGGAAATGGACATCAAAAGTACAAAACAGCAAGGCCATTGGCCAATACAAATTAAAAGTATGCACATGTGTGCATGAGAAACTGCACAGGAAATAGGCATCAAAAGTACAAAACAGCAAGGCCATTGGCCAGTACAAATTAAAAGTATGCACGTGTGCATGAGAAACTGAACAGGAAATGGGCATCAAAATTACAAAACAGCAAGGCCATTGGCCAGTACAAATTAAAAGTATGCACATGTGTGCATGGGAAATGGCCCGGAAATGGACATCAAAAGTACAAAACAGCAAGGCCATTGGCCAATACAAATTAAAAGTATGCACATGTGTGCATGAGAAACTGCACAGGAAATAGGCATCAAAAGTACAAAACAGCAAGGCCATTGGCCAGTACAAATTAAAAGTATGCACGTGTGCATGAGAAACTGCACAGGGAATGGGCATCAAAAGTAACAAACAGCAAGTCCATTGGCAAGGCCATAGTTCCGGTCTGCACATGTGTGCATGAGAAACTGCACAGGGAATGGGCATCAAAAGTAACAAACAGCAAGGCCATTGGCCAGTCCATAGTTCCGGTTCACACATGTGTGCATGAGAAACTGCACAGGGAATGGGCATCAAAAGTAACAAACAGCAAGGCCATTGGCCAGTCCATAGTTCCGGTCCGCACATGTGTGCATGAGAAACTGCACAGGGAATGGGTGACACTGTCCACTGCCATGGGAATCACCACAGCTCAGGGGCTACAAATGGGCAGTCCAGGCACCGCTGTGTGATATATGGTGTGGGGAGGGGCACTTGGCTTCAACTTTGACTTGAAGTTGAACTGGGAGGTGGCTGATTGTCGGGGCCAGTTGGAGGACTGGGCCTGGGAGAGAGAGAACCGGCTGAGGTAGAGGCATCAGTGGCTGTGGGAGCCTGAGGGCTGATTGGACCGGGTGGAGTGGTTGCACGGGGAGGAAGAGACATGCTTCCAGGAGACACAGTGTTTGAGGGTGAATGTTGAGGGCTGGGTCTCAACTTCTTGGGGATTCGATAGCCCACAAGTGTCTTGGCCGGAGTGGGAAGTGGGGTGGGCACAACAGCCTCACTCTCCAACAAAGGTGTTTCAGGTGCAGGTGGCTCTCCATGTGGGGATTTGCTGGATCTGGTTGTATGCTTGGGGTGGCCTTGCCTCTTCCCCTGCATCCCCTGTTGTACAGGTGAACCCCCCACTTTGCTCCCCTGTCCCAGCTTCACAGGGGTGTGGGTGGGAGTTGACGTTGTGGGTGAATCTGCCTTAGAAATGTGTTTGTGCTTATTCGTTGCAGGCACCAGGTTCAAAGCAGACAGGGCAAGTGTTTGTTTGTCTTTGGGAGCAGGTGTGGGGATGGGAGTGCCCTTGGATGGGGGTGATTTTGATGAATTTGATGTTGATGCCTGCTTCTTGGCCTGATGCCCATGAGTGTCACGTGATGGGCTTTTGGTTTTGCGCTCCTGTGTGCCTGTTTTGTGTGTTGGGGATGGTGTCTGTGGTCTGGTCCGCTTGGAGTGCTGCTGTTGTGTGCTGCGTGTGGAGGACTTGGTGCCTGAGGGCTCTGGCGTGTGGGCACTCTCGTCAGGTGGTGCCACTGGCAGGGTGGTTGCTGAAGGGACAGGAGCTGGACTTGGAGTCTGTGACTGCTGAATGGCTGCCGTCACTGTGGAGGACAAAGACTGGACAGTTCGGTGTAGGCCACCCACGTCAGAATGAATCCCCTCCATGAAGGCAACTACCTCTGCCAACTTCTTGTCAGGATCCTGGAAGTCATTCAGGAGAGCAGTCTGACCCACACACAGCTGGTGCAAAAGGTCCACTGCCTCCATACTGCGGGCAGCAGGGGAGACAGGGGCAGGGGCAGCGGTGCCTGGGGGGAAGGAGACTCTACCCTTCCTAGGGCTGCAGGCATGGACAGTACTTGTGGGAGCAACCGGGAGGGTGGGCACTGGACGTTGTGTGGTGGAAGAAGAGGCAGATTTGGATCTTCCTATGCCCACCAACATCGAGGAGTCACCGCTGGAGTTTAAAGATGTGGAGGTTAGTGTTTCCGGGTGGGAATCATCCAGGGCACTCCTGTCCCCCTCCGAGGCGCTGGTCACATCAGTGTCAGTAAGCTCATGTGTAGCAGTCGTGCCAGAAGCTTCCCCACTGGTGTCGGTCCCCCGTCCTTCCGTGCGCTCGGTAGATGCTCCAAGAGACATAGGTTCAGTATAGTGCCATACTCACAAACATCATATGCAAGCAAAGCACAAAACTTGAAAATGATACTCCCATGTTGGCCTCCTCCATGTACAGTCAGCATGTGCAACATTTATGCAATCATCAGAAGATGCATGGAAACATGCATAGTTGATAGTAATGCCCCATGTGGCATTGACACAGCCAAATAGCTGGCCCGTGCCTCCTTGTACCCTAACATACTATTCTCTGTAAGCATACCTATGTGCCTGTAGGTGAGATAGGTATACATCTAAACTTGTGGTCTCTGTCACATATGGAGTCACTTTGAGGGAACACCACAGATACAAACTCCCAAATTTCCTTTTGCAGTGGCCACAAGCTCCTGATATCCACCATGTTGTGCTTTGAAGCACAACTACAGTTGCACATTGGTGTCAGCTGTGTAGTTGTCACAAATCTTATGTTGTGCACAGCACACATCTATAAATGCACACTAACATGATGCTCACTGCTGTTCACTGCCAGGTGATGTCTGTGACACTCATACTGCAGCATATGTCACAAGGCCACATCTCATCTGTCAATGACAAGGTTCATGGTTTTAAACACATGAGAAACCACATGTTGTACAAATGCATAACAGCTGCACTGAACACAGAGGCCACTTAGAAGCCATTGCATCACACTAGAGACATCACAGAGCTTCCCACTGGCTCACGTTTGGGATTCATGCAGTCACTCACACCCAAAGTCACACTTAGCTGAATACTCACCCCCAAATTGCTGCTGATGGGCCCTCAAGCATCCATCCAGCTCTGGCTGTGTCACTGCCAAGATGGGGGCCATTAGTGGTGTCATGCTCCTGCGTGTTAACCTGCCACTCCGAGGGAGCAGCCCCAGCGTCATCTCTGCCACGTTTTTGCTCAGCCGGCAAATGTCATCCCACCTCTTGTGACAGTGTGTGTGTCGACAGTTGGAGACACCCAGAGCCCGCAACTTGCATGCAATGGCCCTCCATATCGCCTTACGCTGGTGGACCTTAAGCTGCAGGCATGGGAGACAAGAAGAGGAAGTTTCAGTGACACTGTTTTATGTACCACTGTGTGTCAGTACAGGAGCATGAAAAAACATAGCACACCAATACATAAATGTTGAGCAGAGGCCATACAGCAGACATGTAGTACACTTGCATCAAGAAATCTCATAGTAATGTATACATGTATGATGATGGACACAGTACCTGGCCATCTCATACACATGCAGAGTGCCAGCACAGAAACCAATGTGAAAGAGACCCTCATCTGTGATGCAGTATGTGAGTGAGCGATACATACAATACATTTGAAATGATGTGTCGGGGCAGACTCACTGTGTCCAACACTACACACCCCTCAATGTCCTTGGCCAGTGAATGGCTACATGTGTCATGGTGGTCACATTTAGGGCCATGATCTTACATTCTCACACTCTTCTCACAAGGTGTAGTCCTGTCTTGTGCAATCCTCAGGCCTAAGATAGCTCATTGAGAAATTGGGTGGCGGACAACACATATGTTTCACTCAGTCCATTTACTGATGGGTCCTTGTAAAATTGGGCAGTTTCTGTGCAGGCCAGTGGACTCACACTGAGTTTAAATGTGGGCCATCAGAGAAATCACATGCATGTACAATATGAGAGGGCAAACAGTGCCTACACATGCGAGACAGAACACATAATGAAATCAATGGAAGGATGACATCTCCAAATTATATTCATCTGATGTGTCATAGGTGAATTACCACCAAGAGTGTTACACTCAGGCATTTTACTCTTGTGCATAATGCACACATATCCATAGGGGCTATTTAAAAACTGTACACACATTCTTCAGTACCCTCTGTACAAAATACATTTGTAATGTCTCAAATGAGCATGTGAAGACCTCATGGACTATGACATCACATAGCACAGGCAATGTTTGTTCAGACTTCGACTGTCCAAACCAGCAGTGTGGCTGCAAAAACACTGCATGTCCCTCCCATCCTTCAATGCAGCCAGGGATCTGTGGAAATAAGGCTACACACCCCATTGACATAAAGTCAGCATGCTAGGCAGTGTATCACACATTTACATTACCCAGTCTCAGACCAACGTTTGTTTATTTTTGCTGAACAAGTGCTGTAGAAATGTCCATGTTGCCATCCTCCCCAAATACTCAAGTGCAAATCTTTTCAGGCCATGTATGGAGCATGGTATATGAAAAATAAGGATGCATGCACATTAACTTGCTCTCACAGGCACATACCACTGCAGAGCAACATCATGTGAGCACTCTGAGCACTCTTAAACTTTAACTCTGAAACACTTACCAGTACATCTGGCGAACCATACAGCCTCCCATACTGTGCAAGGACCTCGTCCACCAGGACCTCCAGCTCCTCTGTGGTGAAGGGACATGCCCTGATGTTCCCAGTTCTCGCCATCACTGGGACAGGAGACAGGAACAGCAGCAGTTGGTGGTGAAGAATGGCAGGCAGCAGTGTCTGAATGCAATTGAAATGTGTGGCTCTCTCACAGACATATATAGGCCCCTGGGGTTGTTTCAGTGGTACTCAGCTGCTGCAATTGGTGTTCCTGCTTAGCATTTTTCAATTGTAACCAATAACTGGGACCACGGTGGTGGTGCACGCCTACCGCGTGTTTCAAATTTGTAATTCACTACCGCGATCGCGGTTCCCATTGGCTGCAATGGCATTGGCATAGGCGGTGTCGAACCGCGGGGGCCAGGCGGTCACTACCGCAATCCTGCATCTTTCAATTGTGGCCAATGCCCGGGCCCGCGGTAGCGGAGCACGCCTACCACGGGCTTCAAATATGTATTGCAGTACCGCGTTCGCGGTTTCCATTGGCTGCAATGCCATTGGCATTGGCGGTGTCACACCGCGGGGTCCAGGCGGTCACTACCGCAATCCTGCATCTTTCAATTGTGGCCAATGACCGTGATTGTGGTGGCGGAGCATGCATACCGCACCTATGGACACAATATGCTCTAGCAATGGCAATAGCCAATTTTAATCATTGAACACTATACATTCACAATGTATTACAGCACCTGTTTGCAAAATGTAATGCTAGTGTGACATTCAACTCACTGATACCTACACATGCCATGTCAGTGCACATATTTACATGCATTGGCATGTACTTCCTCACATGTCACCTATGATATTTGTGTGCATGTACACAGATTTGGTGTGTAATGGAGTCTCATATTTGTGAACATCTCAATGTGTGAGGTGGCTAATCAACCCACAGTAATAATGGACTGACCACATAATGTGCCTATTTCACTGTGCACATTGCTGTATTGATTTTGGTAGTTGATCAGCTTACACACACTGTGCTCATTGTGTAGAAAAGTTGTGCTCTGTGCAACTTAAGCAAGAAGGTGTGGCAGGTACAGCAGCTACGTAGAAGTCAGCGGTGTTGCTGTTTCCAACATGTGCTGTGTCAACTACTCCCAGGGCTGGGGACACAAGATGTAGGAGTGTACCATTTACCCTTCACATAGTCAGAATCTGTTTTAGAGGTAGTCAGTTTGTACATACTGACCACATGTACGAGTACATGAGATCAAGGTGTCTCTACATGTGACTTGTGCATTAAGCTGTTGTTACAGTCCAGTCATTGTTGGCGCTGCATCAGTCAAAATGTAAGATGTTTGACACATCTCATAGGGGAAATAAATTGACATGTATCCCCTTTCATATTATGTAGGAGACGACCAAATGTGCATCGTCCGTTCCCAGTGCTGGCGAACAGGGAGGATGAGGACATCATAAGAAAATTCCGTCTGGATTGCCTTACCCTTCAAGACCTATGTGGTCAGTTGGAGCCCCATCTGAGACCTCGCAGAACCTATCCGACTGCTTTGACACCAACAGTTAAGGTGATGGCAGCCCTGCATTTCTTTGCAACTGGTTCGTTCCAGTACACTGTGGCCATCGCCGGTGGGATGTCTCAAGCGATGTTCAGCATGGTGCTACGTGATGTCCTGTCCGCAATGATGACATACAAGGATGCTACATCCATTTTCCAAGGAGACATGAATTGGCAGCTGTGAAGGGTGATTTTTATGTCCTTGGCCACATACCTAATGTTGTTGGCGCCATTGACTGCACACATGTTGGCCTGGTTCCACACATATACAGGAACAGGAAGCATTTCCATTCCATTAATGTGCAAGTGGTATGCCAAGCGGATATGATTATCTCCCATGTCTGTGCCAGATTTCCCGGATCAGCCCATGACTCCTACATACTGCGTAACAGCATCATCCCACAACTGATGGCAAATCTGCATCCGGAGGGTGCGTGGCTTGTTGGTGAGTACGCCGAGTCAAGTAGTGTGCTGTATGTGTGACATGCTGTTCTCAGCTACTGTTTATATTAGTAAATTGCTCTCTGTATGTCACACCTAGGTGACTCTGCGTATCCCAACTGGCCTTGGTTGCTGAGCCCACTGAGGAATCCAAGGACCCCGGGTGAAGGCCGCTACATTGATGCACATGGGAGGACACGTCGTGTGGTGGAGCGTACTTTTGGGCTTCTGAAGTCTAGATTCCGGTGTCTGGGCAAGAGCGGAGGTGCACTACTCTCCTCTCCCCAAAAGGTGTGTCAGATCGTAGTTGCATGCTGCATGCTCCACAACCTGGCCTTGCGCAAGGACATCCCCCTGCTCCTGGACGATGATGAGCAGCATATGCCCCTACCTGCAAACCCACACATGCCCAGTGACAACGATAGTGGAGAAGAGGAAGGTGTTGACCTGCATCAACAGCTCATCGACAACTACTTCCCTTGAGTGTAAGTGACATTGTACAGCAGTGACATTGTCTGTTGACTTTGATGGTAGTGGCAAGGCATAGATGATCTTTTTGACTGCTGGCTGTTGTTGGCTCTGGGCTAATGGCTGATGTGTGTGGCACAGGGTATTTTTATCCAGGTACCTCATGTCTATGTTGATGTTGTTGCTCATTGTTATGCGTGCTGGTTTTTGTACGTTGATGACTAGTGGTGTGTTTTAGCTGTAATGGCATCACCTGACAAGTAAATGTCATTCTCTTGTGTCTTTCTAGGTTCCTTCACCCTCTCAATGCCTTGTCACAATCAGAGCTTGTGGTACATTGGAATCTGAGTTGACATTGTACATACTGTGATAAACATGGAGCTGACACAGACATAGGTGTGTAAAGAGTGTTTATTTACAATAAGTATTTGTGACAGAGAAGTGATTATTTACAAAATTGTGCCAAGTGAATTTATGAGTTGTCAGTGATGGTAAATGAGACAAATAGAATAGTCGCCACATTGATGTAGTCACACAGTCCAACAGACTCCTGCCATCAACATGGCAATGTGGGTAAGGGTAGTTAACAAAGTCAATGTCAAGGGGAACACAGGTGCCATCATGGCTGGCTCAGCGACTTGCGTTTGGATGGTGCATTGCCACGAGATCCTCCCCTGGTGTTTCTTGGATGGCCCATCGTGCGTTTGGCAGGGGGGCCCTCTGCTGCAGGCTCAATGGTGTCTGAGGAGTCCTTTTGTTGCAGCTCACCCCTCTCTGTGGCCGCAGCTGAGGTGGTGGGAGTATCAGCATGCGGGCCACTGGAGGGGGGTTGAGCTGCCATTTGGGCCACATGTCTGTCCCTCAGAACACCCACAGGCTAGCCCATGAGGTCCACAAGTTGGCCCATATGTGTGTCCATGGACCTCAGCAGCAGGCGGAGCTCATGCACTTCTTCCACAACCTGGCCCATCTGTCCCTGGTTCTGTTCATATGCCCCAAGGACTCTTGCGATAGTGGCCAGGGCTTCGGTCTCAGTGTCCTCCTGTATTTGTCCCCAAGTTGCCCTCCCACCTGCCCTGCTGACACGGACCTGTGGCGTTGGCACTGGACACACCCGCACACTCCCCCTGGCATCCTCTGATTGTGTTGTGGTGTTGGTAACCACTGAGGCAGGGAGAGTGTTGCAGGCAGCAGTGGTGATGGTGGTGGTGGAGGCTGCACAGGTTGTTGTAGCAGGGGTCAGCGCTGTTGTTGTTGCTGTGGTGGTGGTGGTGGTGGGGACAATGAGGGCCTGAGACGTGGTGCGACCTGGCAGTCTGGAGGGGCCAGGTTGTTGCTCCTCATCCGAGAAACGTAGGGAGTCTGCATCCGAGAGTTCATGTTCCGGGGGGGGGGGAGACAGGCTCTGCAGGTTGGTGGGGTTATCTGCTGCAGTTGCTTGTGGATCTCCTGTTGAACAGAGGTTAAATGGTCATTGAAGTGCACTCCACAAGCTTGGTGTTAGGCTTTTGGATGTTACATTTAATACACCAAACACTTTACATTGCAATCACTTGGTATGGCAGCAAGATACTGAGCATCATGACATGATGTTGAGGTACATACATTACTTGTCCATGGTGTGACATGTAAATTGAAACCATGTGCCACGTACAGATTGTGTGATTACAAGGACATGTCATCATCTAACAACTTGCGGCACATCAACTTTATGTAATGCGTCTTTTTTGTTTGCTCTTCATGGAATCAATTTCATCTAAGCAAGAACTAGCCATTGGAATGTTATACATACCTTTTTCATATAATGTACTTTACTTTCTTTGTCAGATTGACCATGCATGTTTTGTGTTCATATGGGCCTTCATGCTCTGACACCATGGCACTTACACATTGCATTCTGTGCTGTGCATTATTGTGCCATGAATTACTTTCACATGTGACTTGGTGAGTCAAAGTTTAATTTCTGTGACTGTTACGTGCGCTTAGCTGTCTGCACACTGGATGTGGCTTTTGGATCTATGCCAAGTTGGCTGACATGTGAGTGCTGGTGTGGTCATCTGCCTCCATGCTTTTTGAGAAGGATGGCAGGGTGCATGCACTGACTACCTACCTGTTCGGTGACACAGTGGAGGGAAATGGCTGCCACATGGTTCTGGGTGGGGGGAGTGCTCCATCCTGCTCAGCTGTGGGACAAGGGGGCCTGTGGGGAGTTGTAGTGCAGGCTTCCCACCCACAAACACCCCTCCCTGTTCAGAAGGCTACCTTCCTGTTATGTGAAGGTGAGGAATGCAATGGCTGCAACATGGTTCTGGGTGGGGGGAATGTTCCATCCTGCTCAGTGGTGTGACAAGAGAGCATGAGAAGGCTGACTACCTATAAGTTTGAGGAGAGCAATGAAATGGCTGCCACATGGTTCTGGGTGTGGGGAGTGTACCATCCTGCTCAGCTGTGGGACAAGGGGGCCTGGTGGGAGTTGTAGTGCTGGCTTCCCACCCACAAACACACCTCCCTGTTAAGATGGCTACCTACCTGTAAGTTTGATGAGTGCAATGAAATGGCTGCCACATGGTTTTGGGTGTGAAGAATGTACCATCCTGCTCAGATGTGGGACAAGGGGGCCTGGTGGGAGTTGTAGTGCAGGCTTCCCACCCACAAACACCCCCTCCCTGTTCAGAAGGCCACCTACCTGTTATGTGAAGGTGAGCAATGCAATGACTGCCACATGGTTCTGGGTGGGGGAGTGTTGCATCCTGCTCAGGGGTGAGACAAGAGAGCATGAGAAGGCTACCTACCTGTAAGTTTGATGAGTGCAATGAAATGGCTGCCACATGGTTTTGGGTGTGAAGAATGTACCATCCTGCTCAGATGTGGGACAAGGGGGCCTGGTGGGAGTTGTAGTGCAGGCTTCCCACCCACAAACACCCCTCCCTGTTCAGAAGGCCACCTACCTGTTATGTGAAGGTGAGCAATGCAATGACTGCCACATGGTTCTGGGTGGGGGGAGTGTTGCATCCTGCTCAGGGGTGAGACAAGAGAGCATGAGAAGGCTACCTACCTGTAAGTTTGATGAGTGCAATGAAATGGCTGCCACATGGTTGGGGGGAGTGCTCCATCCTGCTCCGCTGTGGGACAAGGGGGCCTGGTGGGAGTTGTAGTGCAGGCTTCCCACCCACAAACACCCCTCCCTGTTCAGAAGGCTACCTACCTGTTAGGTGAAGGTGAGCAATGCAATGGCTGCCACATGGTTATGAGTGGGAGTAGTGTACCATCCTGCTCAGCTGTGGGACAAGGGGGCCTGTAGTGAGTTGTAGTGCTGGCTTCCCACCCACAAACACCCCTCCTCTTAAGATGGCTACCTACCTGTCAGTTTGATGAGTGCAATGAAATGGCTGCCACATAGTTGGGGGGAGTGCTCCATCCTGCTCAGCTGTGGGACAAGGGAGCCTGGTGGGAGTTGTAGTGATGGCTTCCCACCCACAAACACCCCTCCCTGTTAAGAAGGCTACCTACCTGTTAGGTGAAGGTGAGCAATGCAATGGCTGCCACATGGTTATGAGTTGGAGGAGTGTACCATCCTGCTCAGCTGTGGGACAAGGGGGCCTGGTGGGAGTTGTAGTGCTGGCTGTCTGTACACATGCCCCCATGGAAATATTGCTAGCTACCTTTGGGGTGATTCAGAGGAAGGAAATGTTAGATGTGTGAGACATGTGTTGTAAAGAGTGTGTTGTACGTAAGTGCATTTGTGTTTAGGAAGTGTAGCTTTCTAGTTGTGCAAGACAGTACAAAGCAGTGTAATGGGAGACATTTGTTGGTACTTACCAGCCTCCACTCCCCCGGGTATTCCTGTGAGACTCTCTGGATGCAGTATGGCAAGCACCTTCTCCCATTCGTTGAATGTTAGTGGTGGAATGGGAGGGCCACCGCCAGTCCTCTGAGCCAGCTCCTGGTTCTTGTTGGCACGCTCTTTCACCCTGGTCTTGAGGTCATGCCACCTCCTCCTGATGTCCTTCAGGGTGCGTGGGGTGGTCCCTACTGCATTGACTTTGTTGACTATCCTTTCCCACATCTGAGGTTTTCTGGCTACTGGTGTCTGTTGGACCATGCTTCCAAACAAATGTGGTTCTACTCTGATTATCTCATCTACCATCACTGACAACTCATTGTCAGTGAATTTGGGCATCTTCCTCTGTTCCATGGTGTGTGATGTGTAAATGGGTGAAAAGTGCAGGTGTGAAGGTGGTGGTGGTGATGTGTGTGGTATGTGTGTGGTTGTGATGGTGTGATGTGTGCTGATTTGCCTCTTCTTTGTGCTGTGGGGTTGGGCCCTTCAGTGCTGGAGTTGTGCAAAGGATTCTGGGCAGGGAAGGGGCTGGTTTTATACTCAGCTATGTGGGTGGGTTAAAATGGAGTATTCATGTCAGGTGTGTTGTCTGGGTTGACCTGGGATTTGTATTTTTTACTTGCCATGGGGATGTGTCATTGGGGTGTGTTAGGTGTTTTTTGAGGCTGAGCCAGATATACAGCCACACTTGGTAGCCTTGTTGTGTGGTTGCTTTCGACCGCCATTACTCTTCCGGCGTGACCACGGCGGGATGAATGCAACAGCCCTTCCACCAGCTCTCCCATTCAGCATTAGTTCCGATCGCTGCGGTCGGAAACAACTGATCGTTCCGCTGGCACCGCCATCGTATCGTAATTTCACTTGCGGTCATTCCGCTGGTCGATCGGCGGTTTTGGGTCTTTCCGCAGCAAATCTGACCGCCGCGGACGGATTTTCAGCTGTTCCGGACGTTCCTGGTGGAGCTTTGTGGAATCCGTCCGCCGCGGTCGGATTTTTCTGGCAGTGCATCCTAATCTGACCGCCGGTTTTGCCGCGGTACATGCGGACGGTTAATTTCCGTGGCCATGGCGGGCGGAGTGTTTTTCCACCCGCCATCGTAATCGCCCCCTTATTATTGAGAAAACATTATGTATATAGATTATAGTGTATGAAATTATAATTAAAATATGTTTATAAAATATTTAGTTATGAGAGAAAAATATTTTTGTAATTTAATTTTTTTAATTTTTTAATTGTGAATGTATAATATAGTAGTGCATATTGAAATATGATACAGTATCTAATGATTTTAATGTAGATGTGTTTTGTGTTGATATAGTATATATACATTAATACATTTTTAAATGTATTATAATAAATAGTAATTAAAAAAAATTTACATTTGTTTTTAGTTTGGTTTTAAAAACAATAATCTTATAAATTTTTGGGCAAGTATATATTTTAAAAATTGAAAGAAATTTTAATTATTAATTTTATTTCTGGGGAAAAATATATTAATAATAAATTACAGTGTTTTATATATTTGTTAATTTATGAATTTGTTAATATATATTTAAACAAAATATAAAAATAAAAGTGTTTATGATATATCATATGTGGGTATTATAATTATATGTGTTTGTTGTTTTGGAATGTTAATTTTATGATACATTTTTATTTATGAATATTAATGTTTTATTGGATACTGACTATCACTTTTTATTAATTAATGTATTTTTATTGGGAATAGTAAATTAAATATGTTTAGTGTCCAGCACTTTCTCTTAGTTAATATATTTTGGAGTGGGGATAGTACATTATATATGTTTAGTGTCCAGCACCTTCCCTGAGTTAATATACGTTGAAGTGGGAATAGTAAATTATATATGTTTAGTGTCCAGCCCCTTTCCAGAGTTAATATAGTTTGGAGTGGGAATAGTACATTATATATGTTTAGTGTCCAGCACCTTCTCTGAGTTATTATACTTTGGAGTGGGAATAGTAAATTATATATGTTTAGTGTCCAGCACCTGCCCTGAGTTAATATAAGTTGGAGTGGGAATAATAAATTATATATGTTTAGTGTCCAGCACCTTCCTGAGTTAATATAAGTTGGAGTGGGAATAGTAAATTATATATGTTTAGTGTCCAGCCCCTTCCCAGAGTTAATATAGTTTGGAGTGGGAATAGTAAATTATATATTTTTAGTGTCTAGCACCTTCCCTGAGTTAATATACTTTGGACAGGAATAGTAAATTATATATGTTTACTGTCCAGCACCTTCCCCTGATTTAATATAATTTGGAGTGGGAATAGTAAATTATATATGTTTAGTGTCCAGCACCTTCCCTGAGTTAATATATGTTGGAGTGGGAATAGTACATGAAATATGTTTAGTGTCCAGCCCCTTACCAGACTTAATATAGTTTGGAGTGGGAATAGTAAATAATATATGTTTAGTGTGCAGCACCTTCCCTGAGTTAATATAAGTTGGAGTGGGAATAGTAAATCATATATGCTTAGTGTCCAGCACCTTCCTTGAGTTAATATAAATTGGAGTGGGAATAGTAAATTATATATGTTTAGTGTCCAGCACCTTCCCTGAGTTAATATAAATTGGAGTGGGAATAGTAAATTATATATGTTTAGTGTCTAGCCCCTTCCCAGAGTAAATATAGTTTGGAGTGGGAATAGTAAAGTATATATGTTTAGTGTCCAGCAACTTCCCTGAGTTACTATACTTTGGAGAGGGAATAGTACATGAAATATGTTTAGTGTCCAGCCCCTTACCAGACTTAATATAGTTTGGAGTGGGAATAGTAAATTACATATGTTTAGTGTCCAGCCCCTTCCCAGAGTTCATATACTTTGGAGTGGTAATAGTAAATTATAAATGTTTAGTGTCCAGCACCTTCCCTGAGTTAATATAAGTTGGAGTGGGAATAGTAAATTATATATGTTTAGTGTCCAGCAACTTCCCTGAGTTATTATACTTTGGAGTGGGAATATTAAATTATATATGTTTAGTGTCCAGCACCTGCCCTGAGTTAATATAAATTGGAGTGGGAATAATACATTATATATGTTTAGTGTCCAGCACCTTCCCTGAGTTAATATAAGTTGGAGTGGGAATAGTAAATTATATATGTTTAGTTTCCAGCCCCTTCCCAGAGTTAATATAGTTTGGAGTGGTAATAGTAAATTATATATGTTTAGTGTCCAGCACCTTCCCTGAGTTAATATAAGTTGGAGTGGGAATAGTAAGTCATATATGTTTAGTGTCCAGCACCTTCCCTGAGTTAATATAAGTTGGAGTGGGAATAGTATATTATATATGTTTAGTGTCCAGCACCTTCCCTGAGTTAATATACGTTGGATTGGGAATAGTAAATTATATATGTTTAGTGTCCAGCCCCTTCCCAGAGTTAATATAGTTTGGAGTGGGAATAGTAAATTATATATGTTTAGTGTCCAGCACCTTCCCTGAGTTAATATAAGTTGGAGTGGGAATAGTAAATTAAATATGCTTAGTGTCCAGCAAGTTCCCTGAGTTACTATACTTTGGAGTGGGAATAGTAAATTATATATGTTTAGTGTCCAGCACCTGCCCTGAGTTATTATAAGTTAGAGTGGGAATAGTAAATTATATATGATTAGTGTCCAGCACCTTCCCTGAGTTATAATAAGTTGGAGTGGGAATAGTAAATTGTATATGTTAAGTGTCCAGCCCCTTCCCAGAGTACATATACTTTGGAGTGGGAATAGTAAATTATATATGTTTAGTGTCCAGCACCTGCCCTGAGTTAATATAAATTGGAGTGGGAATAGTAAATTATATAGGTATAGTGTCCAGCACCTTCCCTGAGTTAATATAAATTGGAGTGGGAATAGTAAATTATATATGTTTAGTGTCCAGCCACTTTCCAGAGTTAATATAGTTTGGAGTGGGAATAGTAAATTATATATGTTTAGGGGCTCATTACGATGACGGACGGAAGCCCATCCGCACTGGTGGCGGTGGCGGAAAAGGTTCATTTCCCCGCTCCGGATGCGGTCATTGAGACCACTGAATTACAATGGTCCAACAGAGTCCATTTTCCGTCTGCCGCGGTCTGTCAGGCTCTCCATGTTTTTGCGTACGCAAGGGTGGTTAATGGAGCCAACAGAGCAAGACCGGTGTGCGGAAACACGTTCCGTCCGCCAACCAGATTACGATGTGGCAAACAGCCCTTCCCACCGCCGCGTAAAAACCACCATGTTGCGGATGGCGGAAACATAACAACGGGGAGGAAAAGCTGATACAGAACCCATCCAAACCACTGGAGCCGCCATGGATCCTGCGCCACAGGCCTACCCGCTGCTCTACCTGCTGCACCTCCAGCAGACAAGACGCCGCTGCGCCCAACAGCAGAGGCACGTACCAAACATCTCCACGCATGCAACCCCTGAACAACTGCAACTCCCAGCAAGCGTTGCGGCACCACGATGAATGTGGCAACATGCCAAATGTAAAGTGCGAGGCCCACCAAATCCTCATGAGTGACCCTCGGTGCCCCTGAAGGTAATTGGGGCCAATAACGAGCCCCGCAGTTGCATTGCGCGCGCACCGCAATGGCCAGAAATGTACGCCGAAGGCCCCCATTGGCTGATGGCTCATTCGCATAGTGGTTGCTACAGCGCAGCGGCCTGGAAGCTGCGACCGCAACCCTGCATCATTCAATTGGGGCCAATGCGTGTCATCGCCGCGGATGCCAGCTACCGCGCATGCCAACACTTTTTTGCATTGGCGCCATGCGAATTACATCACACATCACAACTCATTGTCCTTTAGTGATTGGTGCACCCCATGTGTAATGTTGTGGGGCACGAGGCCCCCATGCATAGAAAGTAACCACACAGACAGCGTACATGTATAGGAGAACTGGCACAGGGCACGTGCGTCCGGCCCCGTTTGTTGGCAGGGTCACATGTCCAGTGATGCATGTGCTGGGTGGCCCTCTGGGAGTGGCTGGTGCATCAGAACTACTAGAACAGTGACCGGCTGGTCGCTACACTGTGAAGGTATGAGAGAGTCTGACCTTTGAGTCAAGTCCTCGCATACATGGTATGTCCAAGAAAAGGAGAGTGAAATTACATACATTGTCAGGCCTCGGGGCCAGCATGGACTGAAATGAGGGAAGGAGTAAAAAAGGACAAAGGTCCCTCGCACTGTACCAATGTTGTGTAATGAAACATCCAACCTGTGAACATCACTTTTTACATCCCTTGACATCTGACTGGCGTCCCTTGGCCAGGGGTCGTCCTGTGAAGGGCCAGTGACATAGGCAGACAATCAGAGGTGTCCATTGTCTGCAAATAAGACAGACTTGTAATCCCTAGCACCCCCAACACACATACTGGGGTGGCGTGCAGTGTGCCTAGCTGCCATTGCCTGCAAATGTCCTCACACATGTCATAGGAGTACACACGTGGAACAAACAAACATAGCCCAGAAAGACATCATCGGTCATTGTTAGCCATGTGGGCATGTATACACAACCCATGTGCATTTGTTCCTCATTCAGGTGGACATTGCAATGTCTGTTACGCAACTTCCTCACACACTCATGCAGGACTGACCACATAATGTCCACATGTGTCTGTCCACCGTGCTGTACATCCATGTTGGGTTGTCCAGATGACACTCACTGCCCTCATCCCGTAATGTTGTTGTGTATTGTGGGACTAAAGCTTGCGTGCATGCAAGGACAGCAGCTACATGCAACTCAGCACTGATGCTGGGAAACACAAGTGCTGTGCCATCTAACCACAGGGCAGCTCATCCTTGATGTGGCAGTGTACTATATGCCATACACATCGACTTCTTTGGATGTCATAGTGTCAGTATGTCGAGTGAGTGAAGAAAAACAACGTCTGAATGCAGGTCACTTGTGCATTTCATGTGACCATGAGTCCTGTCAATGTTGTAGTTGTGTGAGTCTCTGGGTAAGCTGTTCACCACATCTCATCCATAACTCAGCCCATGCTTGTGTACCCTGACATACATCGGAGGAGACCACCCTTCTTCTGACCTGTCCCCGACCTGGCGATGATGGAGGACAACGAAATCATCAGGAAATTCCGTTTGGATCGCCACACACTACGAAACCTATGTGCCCAGTTGGAGGTCCATTTGAAGCCCAAAAGAATATATCCGGCTGCATTGTCTGCTACAGTGAAGGTCATGCCTGCACTGCATTTATTCGCTACTGGGTCTTTCCAGTACACTGTGGCCAGCGCCGGTGGGATGGCACAGCCCATGTTCAGCATGGAGTTGCGTGACGTCCTGTCACCATTGATGCTTTACAAGGACAGACATGTCCACTTCCCGAGGAGGGATGAATTGGCAGCTGTGAAGGGGGAGTACTATGACCTGGGAGGCATTCCAAATGTTGTGGGACCCATTGATGGTACCCACATTGCCCTCGTTCCACCACAGGCAAGTGAACACATCTATAGGAACCGCAAACACTACTACTCCATCAACGTGCAAGTGGTATGCCAGGCGGATCAGATCATCCCCAGGCCTGGGTGTAGTTTTGCTACGCGGAACTCTGCGAAGTTACAAAAAAACTCAGCGAAGTTCCGCAAGTGGCGGAGTGCAGTGCAAACTGCAGTTTGTGCTGGTATTCCTGCCGCTCGGGTAGAAATTCTACCTGAGCGGCAGCTCGCGCTCGCGAACTTACCGTTCACGATAGCGAGCGGGGAAAAAACTCCGCTGCACATCACGAAGCGGAGTTTTCTGCACTCCGCGAGCTCCGCGGAGTGCGGAGTGCAGAAAACTCCGCAAATTCCGCGAACGGAGCGAAGTTCACCGCCCAGGCCTAATTCATCCCACACGTGTGTGCAAAGTATCCTGGCTTGGCACATGACTCCCACATCTTGCAGAACAGCACCATACCCCAATTGATGGCCAATATGCACCCCGAGTGGGCCTGGCTAGTTGGTGAGTGGGCTGTGTCAATGACTGTGATGTATGTGTGACATGCGGATCAAATCACATATTCAGATCACACTGTTTGCCTGTATGTCTCACAACTAGGTGACCTGGGTATCCCAATAGTCCATGGTTGCTGTCCCCACTTCGGAATCCAACAATGCCCGGGGAAGTCCTATACAATGATGCACATGGGAGGACACGTCGTGTGGTGGAGCGCACTTTTCGACAGCTGAACTCAAGATTAATGTGCCGGTGGTGCACTTATGTGCTCACCCCTTAAGGTATGCCAGATGGTAGTTGCCTGCTGCATGCTACACAACCTGGCCTTGCGCAGAAGGATCCCCCTGATTCTGGACGATGATAAACAGCAGCAGCCCCCCGCTCCCAACCCACACATGCCCAGTGACGATGACAGTGGTGAGGAAGAAGGCCTTGACCAGCGTCCGCAGCTCATGGTCAACAACTTCCGTTGAGTGTAAGTTAACAATGAGCGACTATGACTGTGTCTGTGTGCCTTGCTGTTGTCTCACAAACTTTGAGAATTGTTGCTGGCATTTTTGTACACATACAGGACTATGGCCAGGATTAGAGGACTTGGGAAGGCAGGGACCGAGCACCCAGAAGCACCCATGAGCACAGGACCCAATCGCTATAGTGCCTCACTAGCTCTCCTACTCACTCAGAGGAATTCAAGCATGTGTACACAAGTAGATAAGTTGAAGACAAGAAACGCTTTGAAATGTGCATTTTTTCTACAGTGTCAAAACATGCAACATACGTGCCACAACAAGTTGAGAATGCATGAGTACAAAAACAGTTACCATAGTGACACATCCATATCACAAGAAGCAAGATGTCATATCTGTATGGAGCCCCACGAGCATATCCCCCCACCCCTTGCTGGGAGTAGTTGTATGAGATGTCCCAGGTCTATGGGCTTTGTCAGCAGACCCCATTCCTCAGCCAATACATGGTGAAATGTACATCCCATGTGCTGTGTCGCTCTCATCACTGGATGGAACACTCTCCAAGTGTGGGGCAACTATCCCGCCTCCCCATGACATCTTAAAGGCACCCGTGTCCTCTAGCAGATGTGACACTTTGTTGAGTCGGGGTGCTAGGGCCTGACCAGAACAGAATGACAACGGACAATGTCCTCCGACCATGGACAGAATGGGCAGGCAGTACTTCTGGACCATGCAGAGAACAAGCTCTGCGGACACCTCTCATGTGACAGACAAATACTAAGGTACTTGCAAATCGACTACGCCATGTAAACTTCGTGCGCTATAGCTGCATGATGGAAGCCAGGATCATGCCAGTCGACAATGTCGATGACGGTCAGATGACAGCCTCCCCTTGCTCAGGTCTGTGGTACCAAGCGAAACAGACCGCAGAGGTCACCAGAGTCAAAGCTAATGCAGACAGGGCCAAAGTCAGAGAGCAGAATAACAATTCCTGTCAGTAGGCGTGAAAAATATAAAAGGATATTGAATTAGTCACCAACAGTTCCTGTTGCTGTTAAGTAGTTACGAATCCAAGAAGGCACAGGCAGCTTCGATGGCAATCAGATCCAAATCATCTCCAGCAAAAAGGACTGCCATCCAATCCAGCAGTATGAAGGAACACATGTGTTCCTCGCACCACGAGGATGAAAGGAGCATCCCATGGCAACCTGGGAGAGGTTCGATGTAGGCCTGGCACAGGAGCCTTTTCGCAAACGCACAGGCGCAGCTGGCAGCCTGTCTGACACATTGAAAGGCATCCCACAAACGTGTATCACTGGAGCAGTCCTGGTCATGGACCAACAAAGGACTCACCCACAGCTCATGATCCAGGGCAGCAAGGGATGTGTTGGAAAGGCAGACATCCATGGACCACTGAAAGGGGCATCGTCGGCAGTAGAACACAGGTTGCACGCAGGTGAAATAGCCATAGCGGAAGGTTAGCCTATAACTGATGCGTAGCACAGCTAATGGGACACATCCAAAGAGAAGCTGCATGATGTCACAGTACAGTTGCAACTGACCGGGGTTCACCAGGACCACAGGATGGGCAGACATGGTGTGAGAGCACTCTTAGAACCAGCGCTCAGCTGCACAGCCACAAGTAGTGATATCAAACCGCTAAATGCAGTCTGAAAATTGGAGGAATGACATCCGGTAGTACTCCAAAAATAGCATGAAACGAAGTTTGAAAAAAGTGTGCAACGGCCTTCAGTATCAGAGGCTTTCGATGACTTCTGTGTCAGTCCCCTGGAAAAAAGTGGGAGTGCCGTGTTCAGCAGTGACTGAATCGCGCGGGACGGTCAAGGCACCTGGAATTCTAAGGTCTTAGGGCTGGTGTGTGAGCGACTACTTGTTGAAACAGAAGCCCATTGTGCCTGCACACTTTTTGAAGTATGCTTTCGCTGTGGGAATGTGAGGCCACAAATGACTATCCACAATCACATATGGGGGAGTAAGGAGGACATTGCTACAGCAGGGAACATGGTGTCAGGACTCACGGGAGGTTTCCTCCTTCTAACTGTATGCTGGCTACCATTTTCCCCCTACAAACTTACCAAAAGTCAGATAATCCCTCAAGCTGGAGTGCTTGTTGGCACCGATGGAACTCCAAGATGGCTGCCAACATGCACATACTGCGACAGCACACCACTGTTAGCAGTCTAGTCTTTTAGGCTTCATGACATCAGGTGAAGTGTGCTTCAACATTCCACTGTGCACTTCACTGAAGAAATAATTTGAAGAGCACCTGTTTTCCCAGCGTCGTGGAAGTCAGTTAGGGTAGTTGCGATAAAATCGGGGTTAGCTTCGTCGGAACTACATTCCCTCACTAATCAGGTTAGTGTTAAACTTGTAGCTAATATAAAACATTCTGTGAGAAAAGGTTATTGTGTCAGAGGTAAATTTCTATTTAAAGAGAAAAAGGAAACAAGTCAGAATATATTTTCCTTCGTTTGAAAACTGGAAATACTTTTTTCAGTAATTGCTTTCCTTAGCTGAGAAGATTAAATAAAAGCTTTTGAATCAGCTGTCTTTTTCAGCTGTTCCAGAATCTGTCAGACGCAGGCGTGACCTTTCAACACGCAGTGTCTTCTTAGAACTGAAACTTGTTCACTCTTCTGAGAATTAATTAAAAGGTGAAGTCAGGGTCAAAGGCCCGGCATGTTTCTTTCTCATGCCATGTGTTAAAGAACTCCAGTAATGTTCTCCTCACGTATGGCAGTGCTTCCAGCAAACATTAAAACCAAAGGCCTGAATAAAAGGAACGCTTCCTTTTAACATTTAACCTAAGTTCTGAAGCATTGTTTAAAAAACTAATTAAAGACAGAAAACCAGTCATCCTACTACAGAAACCCCAGTTCAAGGCCCACTCCAGTCTCTTAACAGTGAGTTAATAGAAAGAAAGAGAAACCCAAATAATACATAAATTAGGAATACAGAAATAAATACTTACCTTATCTTTCTTACATTAAGGAATAGCAGGATCAAGTGCAGATTGTACCTGAGAACGAAAAGGAAAGAGATCTGAGTGAAGACTTCTCATACAACCTAGCAAACAATACATGAGAAGTAGAAGAGAAGTAAGCTTCAGTAAACATTCTGGTAAGATAAGTTATTTATACACCATAGAAAAAACAGTAAGTTAAAAGGCACAATAAATAAAGGTTTTTACATGTTAATGTTGCAGTCCAGTAAGAAGAAGAAGACGTGGCTGAACAGGCAGAATATTGGAGCAGTCTCTTCTCTGTCCCCAACCCCTTTTCCCCCTTAGAACTTACCTGCAATGGAATACTAAAAGACCTAGCAGGGTTGGTTCTGAGAAGGGTATTGGGACCTAGCGTCATTCTGCTCCTGTGTGGTTCAGACAGCAAAAGGGATTTAGACCCTGACAGAGTGAAGTGCCCACGTTGGTACAAGCACCTGAGCAGAATGGCAGAAGGACTTGATTTAAAAAATTTGGGCGAGATTTTGAGTAATATACAAAGGGACTTGGAGGCAGTCAGAGAGGAAAATAAAATACTAAGACAGGAGATAATAACCTTTAAACGGGAACACCAGCTTTGGGATCTAGGCCAAGCACCGCATCCTTTGAAACCCAGAGTCCTAACATCAGCACTTCATCCTTTGCCCCCACACAAGTAATCCACTCATTATCCCCAGTAATTCCTCTTGCCCCTCCAGAGCGATTTAATGGAGACCCGCAGAAAGCGCAAATTTTTGACCCAATGCTCTCTGCATTTTATGTGCCGTCCAACGATCTTCCCGATGCTCAATCCCGAGTGGCGTTTATCTTGTCCTACCTTAGTGGGGACGCCGCCTCATGGTCCATGCCACTAGTAACCAAGGATGACCCAATTTTGTACAGTTTAGATGACTTCAAGAAGGAATTTCTCCGAATTTTTGATAGAAGAACAGCATCTCAAGCTTCAGACAACGAACTGTTGGAATTAAAGCAAGGAAACCGAGAACTCGTGTCTTACCTAGCCCAATTTAATAAACTAGTGGTCGAGACCAACTGGCCCGAGGATAAAAGAGCAGCAGTATTCTATAGAGGATTGCGAGAGGAATTGAAGGACGCTCTATCTCAAATCCCTAATCGACCCACCGACATCTCTGCCTTAGTGGATTTAACCTTAGAGATCGATTATCGGCAAAGTGAGCGGAAAGGAGAACGGCAGAAGGAGCTTAGACCAAGTGTTCCTCGTTTTGACCGTGTCAAAACAGAATCCACACGGACAGTAGAGAGTTCTTTGGGAATTGAACCCATGCAAATCGGTGTAGTCAGAGGTCCACTCTCTAAAGAAGAAAAAGAAAAGAGAAGGCTGAACAAACTGTGCCTATATTGTGGAAGAAGTGGACATTTTGTCAAGAATTGCTTAAAAGACCAAAGTTGCCTGCTAAGGAGAAGGAAAACTAGAGGCACCACAGGTAAGGGAGTTGGACCTGTGGATGCGAATGGAAAAACGACTCCAACAAATCACCAATTGGCAAACACACTACAAGTCTCCTCTCCCCATTTGGTTATGACTGTGACCTTAAGGTTTAGAGATGTGGTTTTGACAGGAATCATCGTCATGGTAGATTCTGGGGCAACAGGTAATTTCTCCGACCACAAATTCGCTAGCCTGATCGGTTTACAAGCTATCAAGAAGGAGAAAAGTGAGAAGGTCAGAGCGGTGGATGAGTACGGATTTAACTTCAGGGCCCATAACCAGTCATACTGAATTGGTACACATGACTACTGTCGAAGGACACCAAGAGACCTTGCAATTTAATTTAATAGACGCCCCCAATTTCAACTGATTCTAGGTCTACCATGGCTAACGGAACACAACCCGTTAATTGATTGGGGAGCCGAACTATTCAATTAAATTCAGACTACTGCACCAAAAATTGTTTCGACGACCAGACACATTCTTCTGTAATCTGCGCTGCCACCCAATTGTGTGAAGGTGGAGGTTCGGTATGTGCGATCCAAACTACCATGATACCAGATGAATACCAAGACTTTGCAGACGTCTTTGATGAGAAAAAGGCAGAGACGTTACCCCCACAGGCCCTATGACTGCAAAATTGATCTAGAACCAGGGGCTAATCTACCATGCAGCAGAGTTTACGCATTAACGGAGAAGGAAAACATCCATTTGAAGGAATACCTAGCTAAGAATCTGGAGAACGGATTTATCCGACCGTCGCAGTCCCCTGTCTCTTCCCCACTTTTTTCGTGCCGAAAAAGGGAGATCTCAGGACTTGTATTGACTTTAGAGCGATTAACAGGATAACTGTGAAGAATCGTTATCCATTGCCTCTCATTTCAGTACTAATTGATCAAGTGAAGGAAGCAAAGATATACACTCGCCTAGACCTACGAGGAGCGTACCACTTGATTAGACTCCGGGAAGGCGACGAGTGGAAGACTGCGTTCAGGACCAAATTTGGCCTTTATGAGTATCTTGTGATGCCATATGGTCTCTGTAACGCACCAGCGACCTTCCAG
Source organism: Calotriton arnoldi (assembly GCA_963921515.1). Classification (NCBI taxonomy): domain Eukaryota; kingdom Metazoa; phylum Chordata; class Amphibia; order Caudata; family Salamandridae; genus Calotriton; species Calotriton arnoldi. The sequence continues at coordinate 71,172 of CAWUFW010003043.1, read as the reverse complement.
TACTTTATCAATGATGTTTTAAGTGAATTCATTGACCGATGCGCTATAGTATACATAGATGACATCCTGATTTATTCCAACACGGTTGAAGAACATCACAACCAGGTCAGAGCAGTTTTACAACGTCTACGAGAGAACTCTCTATACGTTAAATTGGAGAAATGCCTCTTCAACACAGATACAGTAGAATTCCTAGGTTTTGTGTTATCACCTGCAGGAGTTCGAATGGATGAGCAAAAAGTGAAGGCGATAACAGACTGGAAATCTCCTACCAGTATCAAAGAGGTTCAAAGCTTTATCGGATTCTCTAATTTTTACAGACGATTCATTAATGGATTCTCCAATAAGATACTTCCGCTGACTCGTCTTCTGAAGAAAGGAGTTCCGTTCCAATGGTCAGAAGAAGCAGAAGAAGCTTTTCAGTTGATGAAGGACAGTTTCACCACAGCACCGGTGCTGCTTCATGCAGATCCCTCTGAGCCTTTTTATTTGGAGACAGACGCATCGGACCTAGCCATCGGGAATACTTTCTCAGAGGCACAAGGACACGGGACAGTTACACCCGGTGGCATATCGGTCCCGCAAACTCAACCCTGCGGAATGCAACTATACGATTACAGAAAAAGAACTCTTGGCAATCAAAGATGCCTTCAAAGATTGGAGGCATTACTTAATGAGGGCAAAACACACTGTAACGGTGTTTACGGACCACCGCAACCTAAAATTTTGCGATCTGCTCGAACTCTCACACCACGTCAGCTGCGTTGGTCTCTTTACTTAGCGGACTTTGATTTTGTTATCACTTTTCGTCCCGGATCCAAGAATGGAAAGGCTGATGTCCTCTCTAGACTCGACACAGAAAATCAAACTTCAGTCATTGAAAACCAGCAAATCATACCTGATGGAAAATTCATTGGAACTATCTCCTTAGAACCTTTTGAACATCACGTTCGAAATTTGATGACCGACCTTGAAATGGAGAACTGGGCCACAGAAGATCCACAACGTTTCATTCGCAATGGCCTCCCTATTTAGGTACCACCCTGTATTTACCCACCAAGGAGCTTCAGCTGAAGGCAATGCAGGAATGTCACGACAACCCTCTGGCTGGCCACAAAGGTGTTGTGAAAACCGAAGAATTACTCAAACGTCGTTTCTGGTGGCCATACATGTGCCGAGGCGTCCGTCAATATGTGTTAGGCTGTGAAATTTGTGCACGGGGAAAATCGGACAGACAAGCTCCTAAAGGTCTCCTACAACCCATGCCAACCCCCATATCCTTGGCACACAGTCTCCTTAGATTTGATTGTTGATCTACCTTCTTCCCATGGGTATGATACCATTCTTGTAGTTGTCGACACTTTTAGTAAGATGGCACATTATATACCCTTCAAAGGTACACCACTGCTAAACAATTGTCCCAACTTTTCAATCAACATGTTATTCGCCTTCATGGGATTCCTAGGGTCCTCGTTTCAGACAAGGGCTCTCAGTTCCTATCACGATTTTGGAAGGCTTACATCAAAGGCCTTAATATTGACCATCGTTATTCCACCAGTTTTCACCCAGAAACTGATGGTCAGACTGAGCAGCATTAACCAAGACCTAGAACAACACCTCAGACTTTATTTGTTAGATGAGGAGGGTGACTGGCCTGACCACTTATGGACTGCGGAGTATGCTCACAATAATGCTCTAAATGTATCCACTGGCCACTCCCTTTCTTTATAAACTCAGGCAGACATCCCAATTCTCATGCTAATTTTGATGATATTAATGTTCCTGCTGTTCAAGATATTGCCCGACAGTTAACTAAAATTCATCACTCAGTAACCCAGAATTTGTCGATCGCGAAGGATCGTTACAAACACTTCGCTGACCGAACACGTAAAAGAACCTGAGCTTCATGTAGGAGACTTAGTCTGGTTGAGTACAAAAATCTCAGACTCAAAGGTCCCCGTAAATTTCAGCCTCGTTTATGGGTCCTTATCCAATTGAGAAGGTCATAAATCCAGTCACTTATCAACTATCTCTTCCTGGTTCTACCAAAATTCATCCAGTATTTCATGTTTCTCTCCTTAAACCAATTCAACCGGGGTTGCGTAGGGTTTCCCCTCCTGATCCTCTGATGGTTAATGGTGAGGCGGAGTCGAAGTTAAGCGAATTTTGGATTCAAAACTCATCCGCAATGAAATTTTCTACCTCATTGATTGGCAAGGTTATGGACCTGATGAACGTTCCTGGGAAAGAGTACTAATGTCCATGCCCCCGTTTAATTAGAGCCTTTCATGCCAAATTCCCTGCCAAACCACGACCGGAGAGAAACCCCGTTGGGAGGGGGTACTGTCAGGACTCACGGGAGGTTTCCTCCTTCTAACTGTATGCTGGCTACCATTTTCCCCCTACAAACTTACCAAAAGTCAGATAATCCCTCAAGCTGGAGTGCTTGTTGGCACCGATGGAACTCCAAGATGGCTGCCAACATGCACATACTGCGACAGCACACCACTGTTAGCAGTCTAGTCTTTTAGGCTTCATGACATCAGGTGAAGTGTGCTTCAACATTCCACTGTGCACTTCACTGAAGAAATAATTTGAAGAGCACCTGTTTTCCCAGCGTCGTGGAAGTCAGTTAGGGTAGTTGCGATAAAATCGGGGTTAGCTTCGTCGGAACTACATTCCCTCACTAATCAGGTTAGTGTTAAACTTGTAGCTAATATAAAACATTCTGTGAGAAAAGGTTATTGTGTCAGAGGTAAATTTCTATTTAAAGAGAAAAAGGAAACAAGTCAGAATATATTTTCCTTCGTTTTGAAAACTGGAAATACTTTTTCAGTAATTGCTTTCATAGCTGAGAAGATTAAATAAAAAGCTTTTGAATCAGCTGTCTTTTTCAGCTGTTCCAGAATCTGTCAGACGCAGGCGTGACCTTTCAACACGCAGTGTCTTCTTAGACTGAAACTTGTTCACTCTTCTGAGAATTAATTAAAAGGTGAAGTCAGGGTCAAAGGCCCGGCATGTTTCTTTCTCATGCCATGTGTTAAAGAACTCCAGTAATGTTCTCCTCACGTATGGCAGTGCTTCCAGCAAACATTAAAACCAAAGGCCTGAATAAAAGGAACGCTTCCTTTTAACATTTAACCTAAGTTCTGAAGCATTGTTTAAAAAACTAATTAAAGACAGAAAACCAGTCATCCTACTACAGAAACCCCAGTTCAAGGCCCACTCCAGTCTCTTAACAGTGAGTTAATAGAAAGAAAGAGAAACCCAAATAATACATAAATTAGGAATACAGAAATAAATACTTACCTTATCTTTCTTACATTAAGGAATAGCAGGATCAAGTGCAGATTGTACCTGAGAACGAAAGGAAGAGATCTGAGTGAAGACTTCTCATACAACCTAGCAAACAATACATGAGAAGTAGAAGAAAGTAAGCTTCAGTAAACATTCTGGTAAGATAAGTTATTTATACACCATAGAAAAAACAGTAAGTTAAAAGGCACAATAAATAAAGGTTTTTACATGTTAATGTTGCAGTCCAGTAAGAAGAAGAAGGCACGTAGCTGAACAGGCAGAATATTGGAGCAGTCTCTTCTCTGTCCCCAACCCCTTTTCCCCCTTAGAACTTACCTGCAATGGAATACTAAAAGACCTAGCAGGGTTGGTTCTGAGAAGGGTATTGGGACCTAGCGTCATTCTGCTCCTGTGTGGTTCAGACAGCAAAAGGGATTTAGACCCTGACACATGGCGTGCAACAGTTCCCATATACGCGATGCCTGCCCTGTGACCGCAGCAGTTGTGCTCATTCAGGAGAAGAGAACTTCGGTTGTAAAACAGATTTAGCGTGGGTATGTTGTCAGGGACTGGTGTTCATGTGGGTAAACATGCATACATTGTACATGTCACATGTAAATCCCTGGACAACAGTACTTGAGTGTGAGAATGCGACAATGTCACCATCGTCCACATGACAGGATGTGTTGTGATGCTGGCTCTTGTGGGTACACTGCTAAGGATGTCATTGTTCTGCGCTGTGTGATCTGTGATAACGTCATGTCCATGAAGATGTCATTAGGGGGATGGGAGCACACTGCCTCACCTCCCAGCACAGTTCACCCCTCGGCATTCTGGTAAATGCAGTTCAGTCATGATGCTTACTTGTCATGGGACTGAGGTGTTTCACCTGAGTTGGGCAGGGAGAGGTACAGAGACCCGAGTAGATTGAGGCAGCTTCTTCAGCAGACATCGATCACAATGTATCTTACCCCTACTGATGGGGAGGATAACACGATACACATGTGTCTAGAGATTCACAGCACTGACCTGCACCAACCTTGGTGACACACGACAACGGTAACACAAGTAAGCTCTTCAACTGAACTGCATCTACCAGGATGCTAAGGGTTAAACTGTGTTGGGAGGTGCAGTCGTGTGCTCCAGTCCCCCTGCTGCCCATGTTGATGGTGTTTGCCGGTGTTATCTGTAATGCATATTGCACAGTGTTGCCTCGTGGTGTGCTTCTGCGCTTGTTCCATGATATGGCAACGCACTGTTACTTCCTTGTGTCTTTCCAGGTTCCTCCGCTCTCTCAACGGATTTTCTCTTTTACATATTCCGATACATTGCAATGTGAGTCAACATGCTACTTGCTGTGATGGAAATGCTCCTGACACAAAGGCATACTGTTGTGAGTAGTGTTTCTTTTGAAATGAGTGACAGTTGAGGGGTAAAGTGGAAAGTGATGGTACACAGATAGTAAGGGTGGAACACACAATGGTAGAGTTCCAAAGTCCAACAGAACACTGCCATCCTTGTGGCAATGTGGATTCGTATTCACAACAAAGTCAATGCTCGGTGTTACAGTGGTGACATCAGCGGTTGCTCCGAGAACTGGTACAGCACGGTGCTGTGCCACGTGATCCTCCCGGGGTCTTTTATGGACACCCCCTCTGCTGTGTGGCCTTGGGGGAACCTGCTGCATGCTCAGAGGTGTCTGAGGATTTGCCGTGGTGTGACTCACCCCTCCCTGTGGCCGCTGCTGAGGTAGTGTGACTATCATCTGGCTGGCCACGGGGGGGTTGGCAGCGATTTGAGCTGCATGCATGTCCCTCAGGGCACCCACAAACTGGCCCATGTACTCCACATGTTGTCCCAAGCGAGTGTCCATATAGCTCTGCAGCTGGAGGAGTTCCTGCAGTTCTTCAGGGACCTGGCCCATCTGTCCCTGGTTCTGCTGGTATGCATCCAAGGACAGTTAGCATGGTGTCCAAGGCCTCAGTCTCATTGTCCTCCTGTGGCTGTCCCCCAGTTGGCCTACCACCTGCTCTGCTACCACTGACCTGTGGCGGTGCCAGGCGCTGCCGCCGCACACCGTCCCCAGCATCCCCGGTCTGCCTGGTGGTATTCGCAACAGCTGGCAATGGGACAGTGTTGGAGGCAGCGGTTATGATGGTGGAGGTGGCTGCCACACAGGTCGTTGCTGCAGGGGTCTGCATTGGTGGTGCAGCTGTTGTGGGAGTCATGGTGGTGGTGGTGGGGACAGTGAGAGCCAGAGACTGAGCTGTCCTGGGCACGCCGGAGGGGCCAGGTCGGTCCTCCTCATCCGAAATGACCAGGGAGTCTGCATCCGAGGGTACACCTTCCTGGGGGGGAGACAGGCTGGGCTCGTCCATGGCACAGACGCCTGCTGTTGCTGGCAAGTCACCTGTTGAAGAGAAGTTATGTTGTCAGCATGTTCAGTACACAGCACAACTTTGATGTTCATGTTTAGCCCATTTCATTTGAGATGGCCTTACTATTTAGCTTGGCATTACTATGCATTCCTAACAGTTTGTCAGCAGTCGAACGTGATGTGGAGGTACATACATTGCTCATGTGTCATGGCTGAAGATACCGAATCATTTGTACAGATATTGTATTTCCAAGACATGTCCTCTGGTACCAACTAGTTGCTCATCCGATTCAGTTTCTGCTTGGACATTTGTATCTTTTCTATGAGTATTGACAAAATAATTATATTTTTGGAGTTAAAAAAAAATTCTTTATTTGACTGCTTGTTTTTATATTACGAGTTTTGGGGATTTTGATGGAATATTTATTTAAAGTAGGCTTTTAGCTATTGTTTCAAGATATTCTAGTCCTTTAGTTGTTGGGTAGAGTCTTACTTTGTATTGTAAGTACTCAAACATTTGTTTAGTTTGCTTGGTTAGTTTTGGGCCTAGCTGTGTTACAGACTGTTCCATTCGTAGTTGTTGGTAGCTTTGTTCTTTTTGGATAGATTGTAATAGTTTATGTAGAGTAGGTTGGGTTCTGCCTGTTGTGGCTTGGAAGGCGTTGTGCCATCCTTCCACAGCATTATTAGTTTTAGCTTCTTTGTTTAGGGTACTGTTATATACATTCCACCATGGAATATGGTATTTAGACTGTCTTCGGTGTCCAGATCTGTGTGGCCTTCCCACCCAGGTATCCTCAAAATAGTCAAGTAGGGGAGTTAGTTTTTGCTCATTTTGTTGGTAGTAGGCACTTTTAATTAATAAATTGTAGTGTTCGGCTACGTCAGTAATTGGGACGTATGCTAGTGCTATGAGTTTTTTAATTTGATATGCAAAGGTGCTATTTTTTGCATATACTACACTTAGGGCCCGATTACGATCTTGCTCGGACAGGCTCCTGACGGCATCCGTCAGGAGCCAGTCCGAGTCGTAAGCGCGATTTCCGAATGACTCGTACCGCTGTATGAGCGAGCAAGTACGATGTGCATATAGCCTCATACTCCGAGTGACTCGTACCTGTCAGTGAGGCCCTCCAGACGACTCCGACATGGCCGACGCGCACAGCGCAATGGGGCCGATTTCTGAGCGACCAAGTACGATGCGCGCGTCGAGCAGCCGGATCGAGTTGGAGCCTCCGACACGAAAAAGCTCCCAGAAGCGGACTTCGGGGGGCCGTAGCGGGCCCCCCTTCAACCGTAGCCCTACGACTCATTCACAGCTGGGGACCCAAGGGTCCCCCCTACACATGCATGTATGGTGTGGGGGGCACCGACGCGTCCCCACGACAGGGGGCGCCCTTTTCTGCGACATACTTTTTTCGCAATGGAAGCCTATATACACAATGTACATCAGGCTCCCATTGACTTCAATGGGGCTCCAAGCGACCCGAGTCCGTCAGCGCGTACTTGCATCGTACTCGGGCGTTCGGAGCCCAGGAGCATGAGTCGGTCGGAAAGCTCTACGGGACTGAGTCGGACGTAGGGCTTTCCGAGCGAGATCGTAATCGAGCCCTTAGTGTAGATTTTTGGAGATGTCTCCAAATGCATTGGTTAAAGTGATAATAGCAACCTTGAATTGCTGTGTGAGGATAGTTTTTTAGTATGGCTTGTATCATTGACTGTTCAAAGTCAATGATCATTTTTTGGGGAAAGTAATTATTGGTTTCTTGTTTTAATTTGGTTAAAAGTTCAACATAGTTGGTTGTTTGCTTGTTTAGTAATAGAGCATATATAAAGGGGATGTTTGCATTTTGATAAAGTCCATGTATTGTATATAACTGGTAAAATGGTTTGGGACATATTTTAAAAGTCCCATCCATCATCCAAGTTACACAGTTTTGCAGTTTCAGTAAATTTGTGGGAGTTCCAAATATCATTATTCTTTTGTCAGCTGCTTTATTGTCATGAAGAAGAAATTGTTCTTCATTATGAGTAACTGTGAGTTCAGGTGGTATTTCTACTTCAGCAAACGTTTTGGGGATAGGTGTGGTGGTAGCAGTAGCTTTTTTAGTTCTAGCTATTGTTCTTTTTAGTGATGCTATTGAGGGCATTTGGCCAGTTGCATGTTGTGGGACTGTGGGGAGCATGTCTTTAAGTATTTCAGTTGTAGCTTTTTCAGATCTAGTGCTACCTTCTTTTATATTTTCTAAAGCATTTCGAACTTCAATTTCAACTATGTTAGGGGGGTGGTTATGCTCCCTAACATATAGTACAATTGTTTCCTTTGTTGCAGCCCTTCCATAACATTTGTTAGAATAATATTTACTACACTTCCAGTTAACTTTGTAGCCTGTTTGCTTTTCTTGAGTGTACACATAACCCAAATAACATAATAAGAATTTGCCCTTCTGGGAAGTAATGAATTGGGCCCCTTCTATCATGGTGATGCTTCAAATGCTAAGAGAAATGTATATAAAAATTATTCAAAATAATACTGTGCTGTGTTATCATCTAAAACATGTACATTGTCAATTTAATACTTACAATGTTGTATTTGAAGGTTTTTTTCAATGCTGATGCTTTTTCTATGCTGTTTGCCTTTAGTATTTCTTTAGAAATTTCTGTTGAAAAAAAGAGTAGTTTTAATACATTTGTTTAATTGTGTTTTTAGTGGGGTGGGGAGTTGTGCTTAGCTTGCACTTCTGTTTGGCATTTTAGAAAACTTGTCTTAATTTATATGCGTTTAATACTTACTTTATTTGCAAGTTGATATTTCACACTGTTCTGTGGTTTTTCAGTGTCTTCAGAATTATCTGTAGAGGAGATATAATTTTAAAAATATATATTATTTATTTTGTTCCTATAAAAAGTGCTTTGAGAACATTTTCGGTAGCAGTACTTTTAAAATGCTAATTTACTTACTTTGTGGAGCTGGAATAAGATTTTTCCATGATGCATTCCAAAGTTGTGGCAGCAATCCGGTAGAGTTTCTCCTTATTCTTGCTTTTTTGGTTGCAGTGCAAAATAATGTTTCATTTTCGTGTGATCATATAGTGTTTCATTAATTGTTGTTTTTATCTTAGTGGGTTATTTCAGTTGTATGTGTATTTCATTGGTTGTTATTTATTGTTTTAATTAATTTTGCAGTTGTTTTCCATATATGGAAAACGCTAATTAAGTTTCAGTTACTCTGGTTTTTTTAAAAAAGTGGTATGGTATATTATATGTCATTTATATTCTTTTAAATCTTAAATAATATTTGTTTAGTTTAGATATAATGTCTGAAGTTGTAAATAATGTTGTATATGTAATCATTTTTATGACATTATTTTAAAATGTTATTAAAATATGTGTTAATCGATTAATTTTGTGTGCTGTATGTGTTAATTAATATTTTTATTTTTGTGGTATGTATTGTGTTATTATAAATAATTTTAACATGTCGATATATTTTTTAAACGATAATATTGTTGTCTATATTTTTGTTATCGATATTATTGTAACTTTGTATGTTTTCCTAATATGTTCGATATTAGTTATCACAATATTTTTTGGTTCGATAATACTGATATGGATGTAAATGTTTAACGATATTTTGGTGTCGATATTTGTGTATTTTTTTAAATAAGTATAGTATGTAAATATTAGTGTAATCAATATTTTTGTCCTGATATTTTGGTAGGTCGATATTATGTCTGTCAATATTATGTCAGTGATTCCAGTCTGGCACCAGCTTAAGTTTATGTCATCCCCAAACGCGCAGTTCCTACTGATTTGTGGAAACTATACGACATTGTGACGCCAATGTTGGTCTGTTTCTTATTTTGCATGATTCAACTGAGTAGTTCAATCAGGCTTCCTCAGATATCCCTACATACCTTTTAAACCAGAGACGTCCGTGGTGGTAGGGAATATCCTCCTCAGCTGTGTAGGCATACCCTATGTGTTGGCTGTTAGTCAATTCAAGCTTGGAAGGATATTGTTCCCGCTGTGTTAGCTGAACTCTGTAATTCATTTCTTACACAACATGGCACAGAATATTTCCGAGAATTCAGAGATGCAGTTACTCAAAAACGACTGCAACGTGGCCTCACACTAGATGGTGGGGAAGTTACCTTCGTAGTAGAGGCACACGAGGCATTTAAAAAAGAGGTGTTTTACTCCTGGGTTAAATTCCCTGCTGCAGATGATGCTACACAGATTTTTCATGAATTTGAAGTAAGCAAAATACCAGAGGAATACACTCCTTATGAGGAGATAGAAATCCCTCTAACCTTCCAAGAACATACTAATTGGTTTAAAGGCGCCCTTCCCCATAGTATACAAGACGTCAGACTGAGCCCACTCAGCAATGAGGGGGCAACATGGCCAGTCCTAGCTGGTTAAACACTGCAGCTTGATGTTGATAGTTTAACCGCAGGCCAGCTGTGGGGATTATATAATAATCTAGTAACAATATACAGAAGTCTTACACAATTTGTGATGCAAACATCAACACTTGCTCCTGTGCGGACTATTCAAGCAGTAGCACCACAATTAGCTACACCAGGCATTAGTCCTCAAACCTTGAATGCAATAATGGGAAAAATTCCCACCAAAAGGGAAGAAATTCTGTTTTGAATGGCACAACAAACAAACCAGCTTGAAACAGTGTTTCCCCAAACGGGCCTGCAGGAGAAGCACAGGATACTAACAATTTGTTTGCCAATGGGATGGCTCCCCCACTAGAGCATTATGCTACTTGGGGTAGAGCCGTCACTGCAGTATATACCAGAACACATGGCACCCCTTCGTTAGCGGTTCTACCTGAGGTATTAAAACAGGTACAGAATAAACACGGGGCAGCACCTGCCCTGGACTCAGGGATGAAACTAATGGGCAAACTTGCCACAGTATCGCCATGAGGTTGAGTAAGATCAAAGGGGAAGCAGCAGCGTTAGGCATACACCAACGCCTACAGGATTTGACTCCTGCCTAGCAGAAGTGTAAATTACCTAAAATTATCAAAGAAACCTATGCTACACTGCGTAGAGATAATTTGGGAACCTGACCAGAAAACCACAATTTAAGAGTAATTCTGAAAAGATAACTCTAAGCAAGCACCCTTCTCTTCAACGAAGAAGAAGTGGGACAATAAGAAAAACAAAGACAAAACAAATCACAGGGTGGGTCTTCTACACAGGAATCTAGGGGCATATGTATCAAAATTGAGTTTTGCGAATTGCAAATAGCGATTTTTAGCGAATCGCTATTTGCAATTCTCAAAATGCAATGTATGTAGGATTTGCAAACATTTTCTGCGAATCCTACATATTCACTTAATTGCGAATCGCAAATTGTGATTCGCAATTAAGGAATATCCTCCCATTCATTCCTATGGGCCTAGAGGCCCATAGGAATGAATGGGAAGACATGTCGCAATTTGCGAGTACCCATTAGGTACTCGCAAATTGCGAATCTATTTCAAGGGTGCAAGGGTGTCAAAGGACACCCTGTTGCACCCTGAAAAATGCATGTGTGCACATCTGGCACACATACATGCCCTAAGGGCATGTATGTGCGCCACATGGTGATCCAGCGGGTTACTGGCAACAAGCATTCATTCACTAAATACTCACCTGGGCCCATTCATTCATACTACGCTAGCAATTTCCGCTGGTGGGGTCAGTTGTACTCTTTATCAAAATCCCTGCTACCAATTACCTTTCTGATTGAAGAGTAATGACTTACCAATGGACCCTTTGATAACTGGGAAGTTTAAAATGAGAATATACAATACAATTCATAAACCTGAAATAATCACTGACTCAAGAAGTTTTAAAATGTTTATCCAAATTCTTAGCACAGTAAATTACAAACCACATAATACTTAATTGCATATCAAGGTGGAAGTATACTAAATAATCACCTATTTAATCACAATGACGGTCCCTCAGAAAGGAGAAGATAGAGACAGCAGTACATCTAAAGGTTTACGCATTTATAGTTACCTAAAGGTGTGAAAACAAAACCCCTTGGCCAAGGAGTTGGAAAAGGGTCCCAAGAAAGATGAAGGCCAAAGACCTCCGGACCAGGTTCAGGACAGGATAGGTGACCTCTCTACCAACGACGCCTGCGTCGTTCCCCTCTCTGACACTTCGTTCCTCCTCGATTCTTCCGTGTCTTCTTTCTAATGGAATCTGCCGCCCCCACCTCAGGACCTCTCTGGACAGCGGTTCAGTCTGCAATCGATCAGCTCGTTGAGCACCAAACCCTGATCTAACTAATTAGCTAATTCTATATCTATTATACCCTTCTACACCCAGGTACCTCCCATTAATGTTTCAAAATGATGGGCCCACTACTTCTGATTGGACAGGGACAGGGGGTTGATCCTCACACCATGACAATTTAGTTCATTTTCTTTAAGCCCATTGTTTAAAAAATACCGCCCCTCACAATTAATACATTTGCTTTATTTCCCACCCGTCTCACGACAAATTTAATACAAAATGTATATACATTGTTGCAATTGATAGAACATCTCAGATGTACAGTGGAGGTGACCAACGGGTCGTTTCCTTGGATATCTTCCAAGTTGACTTCATCGCTTGTCTTGTTAGTTTTCAGAGCGCATGCACGGGTTCCATGGCTCTTGAGCTGCTGTTTGGTTAACCCAGGCCCATTTTACGAACTAATAGAAATCAAAGAAGAAACATTTTAAAATCAAAAATAAATGTTTTCACTGTATACCCCCTAGTTCTATTCTATTCCCATTTAATTATAAAATCTATCCCGCATTAGTAGTGTTAGACACCACATTATTAATTGCAGCAAATGCGTGAGCTTTAGCACGTGAGAACATCAAGCAGCCATTTTAGCACACACTGCGCAGAAGCAAAGATTCCCTCCAAGCAAAGAAAGACGTCATACCACGTGATATGGTTGACACATGCGCAATGGAGTTCCCGCGCTTTAGCAGCCATTTTGGATTAGACAAGGATTACTTATTAGTTTTAAACACATAGGCAAGCGTCTCTCGGATAAGGTGTAGTGTATGCACTTATTAATAAAGACATTACAAAGTATTAATTAATTAATACTGTGAGAGCATTGCTTACGGACAAGTCTCTTTGTGAGTCCTTGCTCCATCAATCCCCTCTTTGATGGTGTTTCTGAGCCATCAAAACTACCCACACCCAGATGCCAACTTCTAGCATATTTTTGTCACAGTCTCATTTTTACATTTTCTATTCTTATCTTCTCCTTTCTGTTTCTTGTATATTTCACTTTTCAGATCTTCTAATTCAATTTCATCAAATTTTCGTTTCTTGCCTTTTCCTGTCACTCTATATGTCTCATTCTTTCTACAACATTTGCACCATATCATTATTGATACTACTATTATTGCTATCCCTACTAAGGGTACTAATATTTGACCTATAAGTCCTTTTCCTACATTAGTAGACCAGGTACCAATTGACGCAATGCTATTTGTCAATCTTTCCCAAACACTATCAACTTCCAGTGGTTTCAGTTCATTTTCAAGTTTTGTTATGTTCTTTATATATGTTCCGATTTCTGCACTTTTGTCAGGAATATACGTGCAACAATGTTTCGTTTTCAACAATTTACAGACTCCGCCCTCTTTTGCTAATATTATATCAAGCGCAAGTCGATTTTGCATAACCATTGATCTAATCGCAACCATCTCCGCATTAATCATTAGAAACCCTCCGGCAGTATCTGTTGATAAACGATCAACCACTGTAGATAATTTACATATTTTCCTTGAGTTCAGAATTATTCCCACTGAAGGTATCAATGCACCAAATATATCACCTACAATTTCAGAAAAACTAGCTCTTTTATTACGTGTTAATTTACTATTATTTTCATTGCTCCCAGTGTTTCTTTTTACGTGGTATACTTTTGGAAAAACTATTCCAAAATAACAACTTCCATACCACCGTGCAGGAAGCCTAAAGTAAGCCTTATTCCCACACACATAATAAATTCCAGGAAAAACTGAATCTGTTCCTCCTTTTAGTCCCCAACCTCCAAGAATTAAGAAATTATGTTCACTTTCACTGGTACCGATGAAAATATTGTTATAATCAGTCTTTCACCTATGTAGACAAATTTTCCCTGTCTTTACAAAATCCAGTGCCATAGCAGCTTGAGCTTTGCCAGGTGTGTAAATACCCTCTTTCTCAGCCCAAGGTGGAAGATGAGCTTTATGCTCAGACGCTTTCTTTTGGAAATTCTGTCTTCTATTCTCTACTAAGTTCAAAAATATCTTTTCTTCTTCATGTAATGAACATGTTAGATTGCTTCTATGTGCATGTGTTATGTCTATCGACTTCATTGTTAGGAAAAATTCTCCCATAAATTGTGCATCTTGACTACTAAGCACTGGGTTCATATTCTTTCGAATCGGAACCTCTGAAAATATCACATCTATATTTGAATAATAATACTGAAGTTTCCCTGTTCTATAAAATAAACTAGTTAATACACTACATGATATGCCATAAGTTAAAGGCAAATGATGGTATGTTAACCCTTCTGCTACTGATTCAGGTAACTTCATACAAACATAACAGTCACTAACTTCCATTGTATCTACGTACTGAAATAATAATTTAGTGAAAACATTTAAACTAGTATCGTTATCTGTTACCACATGATGAAACTCTGGTTCATCTTCTGCTTCTATTCTTACTCTATCACCTTTCAAGTTATCTATCCTTCCTTTTGTTTCATTGTTAATCTTTTTATCCATTATCATAAGGTAAGGAATTGCTACAATCACAACTAACCACACTATAAGCACCACTACCAAACTACATATGCATATAGCACAGCATCTTTTACAACATTTCCGTTTCGGTCTCCCAGAAACTCTGTCGTCAGGCATTTTGACAAAGAAGATTTCTCTTCTTTTCTTTTTCTTTCAAGACTTTAACGTTATCAAGGTGGTTTCACTTCTTTTTCATAAGTCAGTTCTGCACTTGTTCCTTCGTCACCACTTTCACTTGACTCTGAACTTTCGTAGTCTTCAAGGATTATATAAGTCCAATCAGGACCTTTAAACTTATTGTTCACAAGTTTCAATATTTTGCTTTTTCGTTTTTCAGTTCCACTTGTCTGTCCAGATAAGCTTGTTACTTCATTTACTTGTTCTGGATCTTCACTTCGTGTTTCTATATGGTATTTTACTCTTTTAATGACACTAGGCCAATGATCACCTTTTCTGACTTTCTTTGTTTGCACTGTATTTTCACTTTCTGAGTCTTTTCCAAAGGATCTTTTATTTTCAAGGTGTGGCACAAATTGATATTCCTTGATTTCAGTTTCTTCTTCTATCTGTTCTTGTTCAGGTCTTATTGTTGTTTCTTCAGTTGCCTGAATGTGAGTTTCTACTAGCTGACCCTGTTCAGGATTTACGTCTTCGTGCTTGAAGCTTTCTTGCTCGATGTCTTCTTTGTTTTCTTCTCCCTGAACGTGTTTTTCTTGTTCTAACTGGTTCTGATCAGGGCTTATTGCACTTTGTACTTCTGCAGCCTGACCGCGTTCTTCTAAACCTGTCTGTCCCTGCTCAAATTTTGTTGTTTCGTTGTCAATTTGAGCCCAATCTTCTATCCCTTTCTGGGCCTGCTCAGGTTCTCTTATTGTCTCATTCTTCTTAGCCTGAGCTGCTTCTTCTTCACCTATCTGATCCTCACTAATTTCTTCTAATCTAGCTCGACTTCTTGTTTTGTTGTAAACTTCTGGCATGTCAACCACTGGTATCCAGTCCTGACTTGTGCTCGGTTGTTCTTCTTCAGCTTCTCCTGAATCTCTCACCTGGGATTCTTCGGCTGGCCAGCCTTCAGCTTCCTCAGTTATTGATGCTGACTGAGGATCTTTTCCTTCAGGAGCTGGCACCCTTTTGGTGTGGCTTACATGAATCCAATTAGGCAATCCTGCACATTTCACTGCTGTGTTTGTAACTAATATAACCTGACAAGGTTCGCCCCACCTGGGTGATAAATACGTTTCTCTGGTGTGATGCTTCACAACCACCCAATCTCCGGGATTCAGATCATGCTCTTGTTCAGGCTGCCTGGAAACTGCGTCTTCTCCAACCTGGTGAGAGACAGAACGCACTAGGTCAGCCAATGCCTTGCAATAATCTAGAACCATGTCATCAGTTATGTTCAGCAGTTTATTTTCAGGTACATGTGCTTGTCTCATTGCTCTTCCCATGATGATTTCATGTGGACTCAATCCTGTATTTCTATCAGGAATGCTTCTGCATCCCATTAAGGCAAGAGGCAATGCATCTGGCCAATCTAACGATGTGGATGCACACATCTTTGACAATCTTGACTTTATTGTGCCATTCATTTGTTCAACCACTCCAGAAGCCTCTGGGCGGTACGCACAGTGCAATTTTTGTTCAATTTTGAATGCTTCACAGATTATTCGAATTACATCGTTATTGAAGTGACTTCCTCTATCTGATTCCAAAGTTACTGGGAAACCGAACCTAGGAATGAGTTCTCGTAACAACAGTTTTTCGACTTTAATGCTGTCATTCCTTCTGGTTGGGTAAGCCTCCACCCATCTTGAAATCAGACACACTATGACAAGTACATATTTCAGTCCTTTACATGGTGGTAACTGTATGAAATCTAGCTGCAATCTTACAAAGGGACCCTCAGCCTTTCCAATTTTTCCAAACCAATTACTGTTCTCCTTCCTGGATTATTCATTTGGCAAGTTAAGCACCTCTGGCAAAGACTCTCTGCTGCAGCCCTAAACTTTGGATTGTACCAACTTTGTCTGAAAAGTCTAATCATGGCATCTCTCCCTACATGTGTGTCTCCATGATACATTCTGGCCATTTGTGAAATCAAACAGTCGGGCATGACTGGTCTGTCATCTGTATATACCCATACATCATCATCTGTTCTTCGGGTTCACCCTATTTTTATCCAAACATCTCTTTCACTCTCCTCAGCATCATCTTGCAATCTTTTCACATCATTCCATGTTTCAGGTGTTGAACATAGCATAAGTTGGCAGCTGATTCCCATCCTTTCAACTTTTCTGTTTACTGCCAATCTGTTTCTGGCACAATGTTGAGCAACTAGGTCCGTGTATCTGTTACCGGCTACCACCCAGTCATCTCCTAACTGGTGTGCGGCACATTTCACCACTGCCAATTCTTTTGGTGATTGTATTGCCTCCAATAGTTCCTTTACAAACTGCCTATTTTTGATTGGGGATCCTGAAGAAGTCATGAAATCCCTCTGCATCCACAGTTGGACAAAGTCATGCACAACCCCGTACCCATATTGACTGTCCGTAAATATGGTTACTCTTAAATTTTTCCCAATTTTGGAGGCTTTGATCAAAGCAATTAATTCAGCTACTTGTGCAGATTTGACTCCTGGTAAATAGGATGCTTCGAGCTATTCCAGATAGTTCACACACAGCATAGGCTGCGCTCAATTTACCATCCTCATGCCTTAGGCATGAGCCGTCCACAAACAGCTCCCTGTCTGGGTCTTTTAGGGGCATTTCCTGTATGTCAGGACGCGGTTTTGTACACAATTCTGTGACCTGTAAACAGACATGTTCTGGATTGTCCTTAACTTCTTCACAAATTTGATCTGGCAATAATGTAGCAGGATTCACAACAGTGCACCTAGCTATGATCACATTTTCAGCTCCTAAAATTATTCGTTCATACCTTGTCATCCGACTAGGTGTGAGATGCTGAGTTCTGGTTCCTGTCATCAGGATCACAACTGCATGTGGGACAAACACTTTAACAGGATATCCCATTATTATTGCCTCACTTTGTTCAATGCTCATACAGGTAGCAGCAACTGCTTTTAAACAGCCTGGCAATGCTGCCGCCACTGGGTCCAATGTAGCAGAAAAATATGCTATAGGACGCCTGTCTAGTCCATGTCTTTGAGTTAACACTGAAAGTGCACAATTTTCTCTTTCATAGCAAAATAGTGTGAATTCTCTTGTATAGTCAGGCATGCCCAAGGCAGGTGCCTCACACAAAGCATTTCTTAATTTTACAAATGCACCGGCACTTTCATCATCCCATTCAACTGGATCTTTTGCTTTCTTTTTGGTTAGCTGAATTAAAGGCTTTGCTAGTAGTGAAAACCCTATAATCCATTGTCGACAGTATCCTACTATTCCAAGAAACATTCTCACTTCTCTTTGTGTTTCTGGCATTTTCATTTGCTTGATTATTTGTATTCTATCAGATGTTATTCTTCTTGTTCCCCTTTCAATTTGGTGTCCCAAATATTTAACTGCCGTTGTACAAAACTGCAGCTTCTCATGCAATTTTGATATAGAATGGGGCAATTGCTAACTGATAGCCCTATGCTTAGCTTCTATGTTGTTTCTTTCATGGTTTACTTATAATTTTTTTCTTGTCTTTGAATTTAGGGAGGCTTATCATAGCTCTTGAAGTCATAATAAAGCCTTCAAGACCTTCACTTGAATCTGGTATATTCTACAAACCTACGCTAAACATACGAAACAGGAGTGACACTTATTTGCGAATATTGCCATATTCGACTCCTCACATAGACTATTACGAGAAGACATCTTATGCAAGTGGATCTTTTCTGAAAGACCGATCCACTTTCAGGCGGCTGACATACATTAATTGTCCCTCAATATCCGACATACATGGTACAGGTGATCCCTGTGTCCATGGGAGCGTTACCTACTATTTGGACTGTCGCTTGTGGATTTTGAAGCCTTGAAAAAGTTACTAGCGTAGCTGGAACACGTGTCGGCTGTTTCCATCTAAGACAACGTAGTAAAGGCTATATGAACAGGACCTCCGGAAATCATAAATAGAAAATAACACCTGTAAATGTTGATTATTATTTTTTTTTTATTACTTATGTTGTAAAATATGAGATCACCACAATTAGCAATGAAATATTATCAGTAGATTAAAAAACATTTTTACTGCTCAAAATTGACTTGCTGGATTATTGGCCTGTGAATTGATATATAGATTTCTATACAGACTGGTTACACTATTCGACTGTAGTGTTTTATAAACTTGAAGAGTGCCTAGGTAAATTTGTGTTATTTGAGCTTCTCAGGTGACACTTTGTGTCCTTCTTCAGCCAAATGGTTGAGTAATGCAATTGAATCTGCAATACAATCATCATGAGTTTTGGATGCTACCAATAAGTTGTCAATGTACTGCACCAGGACTGAACTCCTGGGCAGTACTAATTTTTCTAGACACCCTTTCAGTATTTGATTAAAAATGGAGGGACTTTCTGTGTATCCTTGAGGAACACGATTCCACACATAGACATGGTTTTCTAAATTAAACGAAAAGCGATATTGGCTATCTGGGTGCAATGGTATTGAGAAAAATGCTTGGCATAGATCAATTACTGTAAACCATTCTGCAACCATGGTATCTGGTATAGGATCACTGCAGGATTTGGTACTATAGGACAACAAGTTACCACAATTTTATTAATTTTCCGCAAATCCTGAACAATCCTATACTTTCCACTAGGCTTTTTCAAACCCATGATTGGTGAATTACAAGGACTACTCATAACTTCTTTTAATATGCCGTGTTTCACCATTCTGCTAATTTCCTCAATAACTCCTGCTTTTACTTCTGCACTCATTTTGTACTGTCTGGTATTTGGGAAAATTGCGCCTTCCTTTACAGTGATCTTTACTGGGTCTATTTTTGCCATAAGTCCTATTTCTTTCCCAGTAAAATCCCATACCTTGGAGCTCACTGTAGTTCTTAACTCTTCTGGTAATTCGTCTTTAGTTTTCAAGGAGAACATCTCATCTACTTCCGTACCTTGCTTAGCTATCATGAACTTATAAACATGATCTTCATCGGGGGTCTGTGTGGGAACACCATCCGGTGTGCAGAAAATAGTGCAATTCATTTTGAACAGTAAGTCTCTACCCAATAAGTTTACTGGACTGGAATCACACACCACAAATTGGTGCATTTCTCGGAAGTTTCCTATTTTTACTTCCATAGGCTCAGTAAGGGGTGTTCTGATCTTTTGATTTGCTACACCTACAACTTGGATAGCTTCTCCAGAGAGAGGGAGGTCTGGGATGTCTGCTGTTCTTACAGTAGAACGGGTAGCACCAGTGTCCAAAAGAAAAGTGATATCATTACCTCTTACTTTCCCTTCAACATATGGACCTGACTGATCTACCGGTAAGGATGCGCCAAGTACGCACTCCTTCTCCTCCTCTCTTAGGCACCGTCATTGATAGTCATACGGACTAAATTCATCCTGTAAAAGAAACTGTGAAGTTATATATTCATTCTTACCACTTCCTCCTTGATATCCAACGTCTGTACCGTGCTTTGCTCTGCTTACATTACCCTGTATAGGGGCAGGTGGCAACTGACTCTGAGGGTTTACTCCCTGCTGTGAGTCATTCTGCGTCTGTGGATTTAAATTATGATTTGGGCCATTATTATTTTGAATCTTTTTACATTTGTTCTTCCAATGTCCCAACTTTCCGCATCCATGACAAGGAAATTTCTTTTTAGCCTCTTCCCTACTCATTTGTCCTCTCACTTTTCCACCATTTCCTGTGTCACCATTCGTTCCGGATTCTTTTCCCTGACTATCTGTTGGATTATCCAAATTAATTCCCTGTCGCTCAGCCATTTTCACTTGAGCCCACATCACTTTTTCTTGTAGTTTCTTGTGCCTATCCTCAATGTCGTCTCCACAATATTTAGCATATTTCAAAATTTCGTCAATAGGCTTTCCTTGCCAGCATAACATATGCTGCTTAATCATCTGACAAATCTCTGGTTTTAGACCATAAACAAATCGATAGACAAACTGACTCATATTTTTGTCTCCAATATCCTCAAAACCACTATATTGTTTGAACACCTGTAATAGACGTTCATAACAGGCATGTACCGATTCACTTGCTTCTTGTGTTGTCCTGTCTATTGTCACCCAATCTGTTTCTTTTGGTGGTATTTTCCCTTTCAAATAAGTTATTACCTGGTGATACTTCTTCATCACATCATTTGATGGGGCACCTGTTTTTGCATCTCTAGGATACTCTTCACTTGGCCAGTCGATTGTAATTTTACAATCTGTCCATAAATCGGCAGGTACCACTATGTCAAACAAACCATCCAAGTCCTTTAACAATACCTTTGACACTTTCACAAACCTCTCAACCTGCTTGTACCATTCAATTGGCTTTTCTCTCAACTTTGGAAAATCATTTGTAAATGACAAAATATCTTGTCTGCTCCAATGCACATGAACGTAACCTCCTCCTGGTACCTCCTGCATCAGGTACATCTGATCTACTTTCCCTGTTTCCTTCAATAAATATTCAGAAGTCGTTCTACTGTAACGTGCCTCTTCCTTTTTCTTTGTCCATCTAGTCTTCCATTTATCTAGTTCTCCCCATTTCTGTAATACTGACATTAATTCTTTCACTTGTAATTTTCATGGCTTGGCAGTTCGGTCTGGACTGTTCCCATGAGGCACAGGGTCAAGACTGATTTGCATATGGCTATGTCTGAACTGGGGTGGCGTGGTGAAGCAAAATAACGATGGATTAAACCCAGATCTGTGACTGGGGGTGAATGTTTGCCAATGTGCAGCATTCCGTCCATCATCTTGTGTGTTTTGCACTTGTAATTTTCTACCAGATGTATTCATATTTTCTAAATCTTTGTCAGTAAAGTCTGCCCTATATGGTTTCTGTAGTACTTTTGACTTTCTTATTTCAATTCCCATTTCTAAGGCCAAATCCGACAACTTTTCATGGAATATCTTTACATTTCTTGTAATGCTCCTACATACGAACAATAGTTCTTCTTCACTGTAGGTATTTAAACGATCTAATCCTACGTTGCCTGCTATCATTTCTTCTAACTCGACTTTTAATTTATAAATGTCCAAAATCTTTGGGGGTGAACTTTGTCTGTCTATTCCTTGTGCCCATCTTTCTAAGTCTTCTGGGGTTACTACTGTTGCACTCTTAGTTCCTGAAGCTGTTATTATATTTACATCCTTTGAGCAACCAGGTGGGATTCTTCTGGGGATGCTATTTACGGAGTCTCGAATAGGTAAATCCATTAGTGAAATCATAGATTCACAATCGCTGATATGGTCATCAATTATTACTGCTTCATGTTTTGGAGTCTCCACAGGTATAGGCATAGTTAAAGGCTTTGGACAATTTACTTTGTCACCATATAAAGGAACCACGGGACCAATGGTTACAGGTATTGTCAGGGAATCAGGATGTACATTCAACTGTGTTATTTTCTGTATAAATTCTGCTCTGTTTCTGTCTATAGCCTCTCTTTCCTTATCCTGAAGTACCCTTTAACTGGTGGATTATGCAGTACTTGCGGTAGCAATGGTGTTCTGAAAATTGGTGCACTTGGAGAACATCCACTTGATCCTTCCTGATATGGTGGAGGGTTCTTTAATATTTCTTCCATAAATTCATCTTCGGATTCTCCAAACCCTGTCAGATGTTTTGTCTTTTCTTTGCATTTGCTCCCTAACGGCTCCTCTGCCATGAATATTGGATACAAACCCTCGGTAAGCATCGCTCGTCTCCACTGTTTCATTTGACTTTCTCGTGTCTCATTCTGGTGTCTAGGAAAAAATCCCCTATAGCCCCTATTGCTTCTGGGTCTATCACGTTCAAATGCCTCGGTTTCCCATTCTTGTAGGGCTTCGTATTGAGTTAATCTTGGTCTGGGTTCTAATTCATTCATTCTTATTCGTAAATTTTGAAGAACTCTCCCATTGAAAGTACCATTCTCTGTGAAAGCTAATATTCCGTCTTCTTTTGTATATTATATCCAAATTTCTAACCATACACAAGTATGATAACCCCTCTCCATCATCATGAATGAGGCGGGCATTTTTGCTGGTGGAATGATAATTCCTTCCCTAGTTTTGATTGGCTTATCCTTCTTAAAATATTTCTTAATCTTTTGTCAGAATGAAATTTTTCTCTTTTCTCCGTACATTTTGGGTAAATATCTATGTATTGAATTATATTCTGCAAAACCTAGAAATCTTCTGTCTGGACGTGTTCCTATTAAAGTCGGATCGCTTTTCCACATATAATCTACACTGTCCACTAAGATTTCGACTTCTATGCTGACAACCAATCAAATTCCAGTTAACATTTGTCTCTGAACCAATCCTAGCGCGGCTTTTCTGTGACGTCTGTCTGACGACCCCTCCTTTACAATCTGCGCTTCTCTGTCCCTCGCTACTTCAACCAATCCCAGCGCAGCACCTGTGACGTCAGTATTACTCCTGACTACCAACCACTCCTTCACAAGCTCGCTCCACACCTACTGTGTTGACCAATCCAAGCGCGGCGTTTGTGACGTCAGCTTTTACTCCACCAGCTGACCCTCCCTTTACAAAATCGTACGCAAAACTTTATTTTCTCAACGCTTCTTATTTAAATTCAGTAATAACATAAAACATTCACTATCGTGCCAGTTTCTCTAAATTGGAAAAGATAGTTTCTCTCACTTCCTAGTAAAACCCTTCCATTTACTATCATACACTACGAGTAAAACCCTTCCGTTTACTCTTCATATGAGCTTCGTAAATACCTGCTACTCCTTCAATGTTACCCTTTCTAGGTGATATAACATCAAATTTTCACCAGCGTATTCCTTTGCTGTCACTCACACTCACAAAATCCCTAACGAGTACTGATAGCCCTGCTTAACTTTTCAGTACTATTTCTGCCTGACAGATAACCTCACTGCAGTATGGCTTCCACTTACCATCCGCTATTCAAATTTCCCTGGGATTTCTAGACAACATAAAACAAAACTTTTAAACAACGGATGTTAGTTTATAAAAATAAAATTCTCATTACCCAATTAACAAAGTAAAACCAAAACCATCCTCTGATAGCCAGAAAACTGATCCAGCGGGTTACTAGCAACAAGCATTCATTCACTAAATACTCACCTGGGCCCATTCATTCATACTACGCTAACAATTTCCGCTGGTGGGGTCAGTTGTACTCTTTATCAAAATCCCTGCTACCAATTACCTTTCTGATTGAAGAGTAATGACTTACCAATGGACCCTTTGATAACTGGGAAGTTTAAAATGAGAATATACAATACAATTCATAAACCTGAAATAATCACTGACTCAAGAAGTTTTAAAATGTTTATCCAAATTCTTAGCAGAGTAAATTACAAACCACATAATACTTAATCGCATATCAAGGAGGAAGTATACTAAATAATCACCTATTTAATCACAATGACGGTCCCTCAGAAAGGAGAAGATAGAGACAGCAGTACATCTAAAGGTTTACGCATTTATAGTTACCTAAAGGTGTGAAAACCAAACCCCTTGGCCAAGGAGTTGGAAAAGGGTCCCAAGAAAGATGAAGACCAAAGACCTCCGGACCAGGTTCAGGACAGGATAGGTGACCTCTCTACCAACGACGCCTACATCGTTCCCCTCTCTGACACTTGGTTCCTCCTCGATTCTTCTGTGTCTTCTTTCTAATGGAATCCGCCGCCCCCACCTCAGGACCTCTCTGGACAGCAGTTCAGTCTGCAATTGATCAGCTCATTGAGCACCAAAGCCTGATCTAACTAATTAGCTAATTCTATATCTATTATACCCTTCTACACCCAGGTACCTCCCATTAATGTTTCAAAATGATGGGCCCACTACTTCTGATTGGACAGGGACAGGGGGTTGATCCTCACACCATGACAATTTAGTTCATTTTCTTGAAGTCCATTGTTTAAAAAATACCGCCCCTCACAATTAATACATTTGCTTTATTTCCCACCCGTCTCACGACAAATTTAATACTGACTGAATTATTTATTAAGCGCACTATTGCCGAGGCGTCTTGGCGCTAAGCAAGAATGAGGGTGGGGCTGGGTCACAAAACCTAGGTTTTTGTGAAGAGCCAGGTTTTTAATGCTTTCCTGAACAGAATCCTGTTGGCTTGTATAATGTATATACATTGTTGCAATTGACAGAACATCTCAGATGTACAGTGGAGGTGACCAACGGGTCGTGTCCTTGGATATCTTCCAAGTTGACTTCATCGCTTTGTCTTGTTAGTTTTCAGAGCGCATGCGCGTGTTCCATGGCTTTTGAGCTGCTGTTTGGTTAACCCAGGCCCATTTTACGAATTAATAGAAATCAAAGAAGAAACATTTTAAATCAAAAATAAATGTTTTCACTGTATACCCCCTAGTTCTAGTCTATTCCCATTTAATTATAAAATCTATCCCGCATTAGTAGCGTTAGAATACCACATTATTAATTGCAGCAAATGCATGAGCTTTAGCACGTGAGAACATCAAGCAGCCATTTTAGCACACACTGCGCAGAAGCAAAGATTCCCTCCAAGCAAAGAAAGACGTCATACCACGTGATATGGTTGACACATGCGCAATGGAGTTCCCGCGCTATAGCGGCCATTTTTGATTAGACAAGGATTACTTATTAGTTTTTAACACATAGGCAAGCGTCTCTCGGATAAGGTGTAGTGTATGCACTTATTAATAAAGACATTACAAAGTTTTAATTAATTAATACTGTGAGAGGATTGCTTACAAACAAGTCTCTTTGTGAGTCCTTGCTCCATCAATGGCACTTTGAAAAATGCAAAATGTGCATTTTTCAAGGAAATCGCAAATTACCACCAACTTGAAGTTGGTGGTAATTTGCGATTCCTTAAGGCCAATTAGCAAAATTTAGGTGCAACCTGAATTGCATTTAATGAATCGCAATTTGCGATGCCTTAAATACATTCGCAAAATAGGGAATAGCAAATTTTGCGATTCTTTATCTTGCGATGGCCTTTGGGATGATACATCCCAAAAGGCTTTTTCCCCGTTCGCAAATGGGCCGATTCTGAGAATTGGCCCATTTGCGAACGGGAACACAAATGATACATACGCCCCCTATTGAAAATTTTTACAATTTATGTAACGGTGATAATGTTAAACCACTTGATAGGTATCAGGATACTGATACAGGTCCCTCTCGTTCCTTTCAGGATTCAGTCGACAAACGGTCGGAGAATCAGACGATCAGAGCTCAGATCAGAAGAGCATGTGAAATCAAGAAAGAACTCACAATGCTCATCTGAATACATAATAAAACAGGAAGACAAGCCTAAAATATCGAAACTTCAATTTAAAAAGAAGAAGGTAGACGGACTAAAGGTCAGGCATGCCACGGATTTTGAGGACTCTGCTACTGAACGGAGAATGGGAATTGACGATGCTGAACAGCGCGGCAGAAGTCACAATAGTTCACCAGAACCTGATGGATTGTCTGGTGGGAGTAGCGCTGAGTGAGTATATCATGGTGGAAACACCGGAAATCAGGGTAAGCATTCCACATCGCTTATACGAAGTCCAACTACGGTTGGAAGGGGACGTATCAAGATTTATAAATGTCCTCTTTTGGGATAAACTCACTCAAGGTTATGACATTTTACTGGCAGAAAAAGATTGGCCACTTGACTTCGTAATGGATTGCCCAAAGGGGGAAACTGTGATTTTACTAGCCTTCTCTGACCTCGTTCCAGAATCAATTAAACACTCATACGCCTGGGAGTGGAATTTAGTGCTAGCTCCTGCATTATACTGCAACCATGTGGGGTGGGATGATGGTTCACCTTATCATGGTATACCTTTGAGGACAACCCCACAACCTCAAAGACAATACCCAATAAAAAATAAAGTAAAACAACAAGTTATGTAAATCCTAAAACAACTTGAATATCAAGGTGTTATTGAAAGTTGCACCTCTTCAATGAATAATCTTCTGTTTCCAGTAATGAAATTACTTTCCCTAGTACTTTGGATTGGTTTTGTGACTGTGTTCTTCCTTCTCCTTAAAGGGCACTTGGTCCCAGAAAGCTCAGCAGTACACACTGTGGATTTGGTTCTGAAACCACACGCATCATAACACTGTGAGCAAAGAGACTTGTCCCTGGTGAACATTTAAGCTTTTTCAGTTCCGGACAGGATTGTATGGGACAGGGTATCATTTGATGTGTATGGTCCCACTGAACTCTTGCAAATTCCACATTTGTTTAAAATTTCATTGAATTATATTATCAACCCAGAACTATTTCTGATGATTGGGACATTGATACAGTACATGATATATTAGAAAATCTAGGACATGCAACTGTAATTTCTTCTGATGAGTTTTGTGATGGTACAGCTAATTTTGATGAGATGTTCTGTTTTGAACATTACTGTCACCATTTTCTACACAAGGCTAGTACACCTCGTGAAGTATTCAACTTTATACAATGGGAACATTGCCCTAAACCACCAAGGGGTAGTTCAAGAGCATTTGCACAGAAGTTTGACTATTTTTCTGTTTACGACACATCTGACCTGGTTTATTTTATTATAGGCTTGCACCGTCACCTGCAAAGAAAAATATGCTAACTGATACTAAGCTGATTTGCTCTGTTTCTTTCCTTTACCAATTCTCTGTATAAGGTTTCGACTTTTGTAGGGATACAGTAGATGTAAAATCTATCTGGTGGACTAAAGATTGGCAGTTTTAGGGAACTGAGGCTTTATTCAGAGCCTGT
Source organism: Calotriton arnoldi (assembly GCA_963921515.1). Lineage (NCBI taxonomy): Eukaryota > Metazoa > Chordata > Amphibia > Caudata > Salamandridae > Calotriton > Calotriton arnoldi. Next base: position 43,805 of record CAWUFW010003043.1, on the reverse strand, counting down.
TTAATACCATAACAGATGATTTTCCTGAACAAAACTGTGCAACGGATAATGTGTCCTGGCTTAGCCAAGATAAAAGATTTGAACACACCAAGGGTCCCCACTCTTACACAATTTGACAACTGGCAGTGGTTAACATCATTTGATGAAAACTCTATTGACACTATGCTGCGTAAGAGTAGACATAACTCATCAGATCCCAATTGGAGGGGGTGGTTAGTGTGGCCACTAGACACTAACAAATGTCAGGATAAATTCCTATGTAACATCAAGGGGTTTACAGCGAACAGGCCTGACCTGCGATACGTGCACAGTGAGCATTCGGGTGTGGTTACTACTTACAGTGTTGGGAAGTTGTGCCTTGATTGGCTACAAACCTCAACACTGTCTCAGGTAAAACAGCACTTGTCCCTTTTATCAGATTACTTGAAATTACGGGACTTCTTGTTAGGTCCTCGGAAACCACGTCAAAAGTGCTTCCTTTATGCTGTGTATAATGAGGTATGGAAAATATCTCAACAAGAAGCTGCTGAAAGGCTACGTGAGATTGATGTGGCCAACTTAGAACTGGCTCTTGCTGTATAGGACAATGGTATGACTACCTTGTCATCGAGGATTTATTCTTTAGGTAACATTGTCTGCTCTTCAATAGATGTGTTTAAGCAGGACTTGCTTGCATTATAACATGGGCAGTCCCAACTTAGGTCAATTATATTGCAAAACTGGATATTACAGACATTACATTCTAGTCATGTGCCGTGGCGACACATCAACATCACTAATCTGTTTTCACCATACCACCTTTGGGAACAGCAGATAGCTATGGCACGAAAAGTTGCAAAATGCACAATGCTACACATTGAAAGACTTGAAAAATTACTTTTTACCGTTGCTGAGATAGCATCCTTGGATTGGATAATCCATGAGTACATTACACTACCAATCTCGACATTCCACTTTTAGTACTGTCTACAACACCTACAAGTGGGCAGATATAAAGCGTAAGGTGAAGGGTTCATATATGAAAAATGACAGCTTCCTTTCACATTCTGATGCCAGAATAAGGATACTGAAATCTTTCTCACGGCTCAGACTGCAAGAAAAGTTTAAGTGGGTCCCTAGAATGTCATGATGTTTCGTTTCACAGGCATTAAATTAACCAGTGACAAACCTGTCTTGCTACTTGAAAGGTTCTCGGGTGGACATGATACGTCTGACTTTCAGATTACTCTCAAATGGGAGTTACCTGATGTTGAACATTCAGGGTTGTTGTGTGATGAAGCCAGGGGTCACCTATGTGGTGACCGTATCTTCCATTGTAACATGTTACACACAAGTCCTGTTTCTGCCTGCCCGTGTAGTTAGGAAGGATATGCTGTGGCCTTCAATTAATATTACTAATGTGTGCTCTGATGCCCTGAGAAAACTTAAAGCCTTATTATGTCAAAACGATGGACCTTAACTTCAGCCAAGGAGATATTTTAATCTTCAGGTGGCGTGTTCATCTTCGAAGATACAGGCGCTTCTCCGTACTAGCTACCCACAGCATTTTGGCGAGCTGGTCCATCATATTTTTAACATGTCTAGTACGACTGGAATTGCAGGGTTTTTCAGGAGCATTAGACCTGAGTTGGTCAGCCCCTTCCAGATGGTGTTTGGAGTTATTCCATCATTCATCCACTCTGTCCTCAGAAGCATCTTTGGAGGTCTTCTACTGGTCCTGATCCTAATTGCAGGAATTTTGCTTTTATTATTTTCTTTCCGCAGTGGATGTCCCAGTTCAAGATCAAATGTAGCTGGCACTGACTCATGTCCTGTTGTACCATGAATGCATGGCGCATTTCTTTGGTGCACTGTTGCTTCGAAAACTGGATGAGCACTGGTTCCTGTCTTTTCAGCCTGTATGGCTTCATTGCGTACAGCCTGTGTTCCTCAGTCTCTTGTGCACTTATGAGTGTGCCCTGGACTTGTGCTTGGAGTCACAATTTCTTGACTCTGTGGACATACATGTACTGGTGGACCCACTGAAGGCCCATCTGTGCAGCTGTCCTCTGTGGATACCTCTGCTCCTGGTTGCGTTCTTTGAGCTTCCCTGGGTTGCCTCCACACCTAGTGGTTTGGATCTGGGATGTTCCACCAGAACATCAATTGGCTGTATTTTCTCCCTCAGCGGCTGCTGTTGGGGGAGAATGGGAACATATTTGCTCTATTAATTTGCTCCAAGGTGTTCCTCTGGGAACATCGTCTGCGGACGCTGGGAACAGCAATGTTTCGTCTACCTCTCAGAACATGTAAACATCTGGCTCTCTGTGTGGTGGGAACTTTTTATTTGGACTGTTTTTAAATGCTAAATTTCTTTTAAATTGATTTACCTTTGCACTGCTTTTATATTTTAACAGCTATTGGCTTTCGTTATGCTTTGGGCATCCAAATAGCATGAATGACCTGATTCTTAAGGTGATTTTATCATCCTTTATCATGTACATTTTTAGATACTGATGTATTTTAGAGGTGGGATAAATGGCTTTAGATAGCTTTTTTACTGACCTATTTATGAGGAGTGGGTGTCATGTGCCTGAGTTTGGCCTGGTAGGAAAGAGTGCCAATTTACATGTACATGGATCTTTCCTAAAGTTGTCTTCCCTTTGTCATATCGACTTTTGACACACATTTCCATTTGTGACACTTGGGTTAGTTTCTAAGAAACACTGACCTTGCTGACACAAAAGAACTTCGTGAGAACACTATCTCACTGCCTTGGCATTATGTGCAAGGCCTGCACGTGCGTGATACAAATATGTTTCTTATTACGTCCATATGGCGATGAGGCTATCTGTGGAATACAAACAAAAGGCAGCCTGATCACATTCCTGGCCCGAGGCAAGGATGCCCTTTCCTATATATATCCTTTTGTTTCCAAATACAATTTGAGGAGATGCTTCTGCTGACATTGAGGGGTCCTTGCACGCTGAAGCTTTCGCCTAGCAGCTGACTGACATCACCGTGAGGGGTGTCCAGTTTGTGACCAAGACGGGGTCCTACACTCTTACCCACTAGGTAAAGGGGTTGGTCATCCAGAAGGGGGTTTCTTGGCAGACCATACATTCACACCCTAGACATGTAGGTTAGGGTTTGCATTGTATGAGTACGCTAGATTGTTATGAATACTGTATATGTATGCATTTATAAGCTGTCTCAACAAGATGGTGTAACTCTTCGTTTTCTTCATTGTTTTGACACTCATTATAACTTTTGTCTGCTTCTGTCTATTAATCATGGCAGCACATATCTTCTATACAAGAATCACTACGGTTGAATACATTTTGAAAACATCCCTTTGTGGATTCTTTGGCTATTTCTCTGAGCGAAAGACAGCGCGAGTGGCTGAGCGAAAGGTTCTAGGTCTGTCACCATGGTTCCTGAGGGAACAGAGTTGTCATGTTCAGTAGTTGTCAGAACTGTTCAGTCCCTGTCTAGGTTTAGGGGGGCTAATGGTGACACTGTGAGCTAGATGGTCCAAGGGACAACATATCCTGTGGGGGTGCATAGAAGTAGCCTGGCACCAGCAAAGTTTATGTCATCCCCCAAACACGCAGCTCCTACTGATTAGTGGGATAAACACATCCACGCCCCTATGAAACCTATCATACACCCACTCAAACATCCACAAAACCACTCACATACCAATTCACTGAACCATATAAGTACTCACACAACCACTCACTCCTCCACAGAGCCACTCACAGACCCACTCACTCAATCAATCAATCAGGGAATTGTAAGCACGCTACTCACCCGTGAGGGTCTCAAGGCGCTGAGGGGGGTCCGCAGATCTGTTTAGCCGAAGAGCCAGGTCTTGAGGGTCTTCCTGAAGGTGTTCAGGGAGGGGGCGCGTCTGATGTCTGCCGGTAGCTCGTTCCAGGTCTTGGCTGCAATGTGAGAGAAGGATCTTCCGCCTGCTCTGGCTCTGTGGATGCGCAGGGTTTTGGCCAGTGCGAGATTGGAAGATCGGAGGTTTCTTTTGGGTACGTGGAAGTTGATTCTGTCGTTGAGGTATTTGGGTCCGTTGTTGTGTAGGCATTTGTAGGCGTGAGTGAGGATTTTGAAAGTGACTCTTTTCTCCACGGGGAGCCAGTGGAGACTTCGTAGGTGTTGGCTGATGTGTTCGTGTCGGGGAAGCCGAGGACGAAGTCTGGCGGCGGTGTTTTGTACTGTCTGGGGTTTGCGGAGTAGGGACTTGTTGATGCCGGTGTAGAGTGCGTTTCCATAGTCCAGTCTGCTGGTGATGAGTGCGTGGGTGACTGTCTTCCTTGACTCAGGGGATCCACTTGAAGGTCTTGCGGAGGATGCGGAGGGTGTTGAAGCAGCTGGAGGTGACGGCGTTGACCTGTCGGTTCATGGAGAGTGATGAGTCGAGTACGATGCCGAGGTTCTTGGCGTGGTCTGAGGAGGTAGGTGGGCTTCCGAGGGTGGTAGGCCACCAGGTGCTGTCCCATGCAGAAGGGGTGGTACCGAGGACGAGGACTTCTGTCTTCTCGGCGTTGAGCTTCAGGCAGCTGTTGGTCATCCAGACTGTGACGTCTTGCATTCCTTTCTGGAAGTTGAGTTTGGCAGTGGTGGGGTCTTTGGTGAGGGAGAGGATGAGCTGGGTGTCTTCGGCGTAGGATACGATGTTGAGGCCGTGTTGTCGGACGATGGCTGCGAGGGGGGCCATGTAAATGTTGAAGAGGGTGGGGCTCAGTGATGAACCCTGTGGGACTCTGCAGGTGATTTTCGTGGGGTCGGAGAGGAAGGGTGGGAGTCTGATCCTTTGGCTTCTTCCAGTGAGGAATAATCGGATACAGTCCAGGGCTGTTCCTTGTATGCCTGCGTCGTGTAGTCTGACGACTAGTGTGCGATGGGAGACGGTGTCGAAGGCCGCTGATAGGTCAAGTAGGATGAGGGCTGCGGAGTGGCCTTGGTCCAGGAGGGTGTCATCTGTGGCGGCGAGTAGGGCGGTCTCTGTGCTGTGGTTGCTTCGGAATCCAGATTGGGACGGGTCGAGGACGGCGCTCTCTTCAATGAATCGTGTCAGTTTCCTGTTGACTGTTTTCTCTGCAACTTTGGCTGCGAAGGGGAGGAGCGAGATGGGCCGATAGTTCTTGAGGTCGGTGGGGTCAGCTGTGGGCTTCTTGAGCAGGGGTCTGATTTCTGAGCGCTTCCAGTCGTCTGGGAAGGTGCCTGTTTTGAAGGTGGTGTTGATGGTGCGTTGTGGTTTGGGTGCGATGGCGGCCACGGCTCTGTGGTAGATATGAGGGGGGCAGGGGTCGGTGGGGGCCCCCGAGTGGATGCTTTTCATGGTCGAGGCCGTGTCTTCGGCCGTGATCGGTGTCCAGTTGGAGATGGTGGGCTGGCTGGTGTTTCTGGGGGGCAGGGGCCGTCTGTGGCACCTGGTGGATGGTCGATGAAGTTGTCGTAGAGGTTTTTAGGTCTCGCCTACGCAGCGCGCATGCGCTGCTTAGGAAAAAAGACCTTTTGCATTCGTTTCACTTTTCACCCTAAAAACGTGCACGCGTTGCATTGCTTTCAATGGCAACACGTGCACTTTTGGCGTTTCCCTTGCGGGAGCGAGCTTTGGCGACATCTGTTTGTAATTATCTTGCAAACAGATGGTGCCCCTGCTTGCTCCCGCAAGGGAAACGCTGTTTGGCCGTGTCAGTTGCCTTTCAATTCGATGCCACGCCACACGCTCCCTGTTTTGCGTTACTCTCGAACGCTTTCTCGCTTCGGATATTTTAGCGATGCCAAACTATACCAAAAGTGGTTTTGACATTTAGATGTCAAATGGATAGGGTTTTATCGAGAAGTTAGCTCGTAAAAATCGGCCAGGGCTCAGATAGATACCCCTCACTGGCTCTCAAAAGTCGCGTGAGGACCATAAAGTTAGTTTTATGGTTTTGGGGAGTTGACAATGTACAATATATTTCACAATCTCTAGAATGTTAAGTGACACTTTAACTGCTTGCCTTGGCATGTAAAGGGGCAGGGACGGGCGAGCTCTTTCCCAGACGAGCGGTAGGGACTGCAGGCAGCATGGACTGCTTCAGCCGAGTCGAGGCGCAGGGCCGCCGACGCCAGCACCTCGGCCGCGTACAGTAAATCCACAGAAATATCTTGTATTCTCTTTTTAAAACCTTGAAAGTCTGGCGATCTGCAGCTGGGCTCCGAGGGGAGGGGCGGATGGCTTACAATGCGCCTCTTAGCTGGCTGCAGGATTTGGCATTATGGAGCATTTTTTACAGTTTTCATCCGTTTGGGGTATTCGAACCCGGGACAAATGTAGCCGCCCGCATTTAAGAAGGCTCCGATGGATCGCATTTTGCACTGACGGCTAACGTGCGTGGGTGTGCAAAAGGGTCAACTTGAATTGACAACGTTATGGGTGCCTGACCCGTGCATGTGTTCGGGATATCCATTTTAGGAGTCTTCCTGGATAGGATTCGTTCAGATTTCACGATTCTATGGTGACTGTGCCCGGACTTGCACCAGGTCGGCAGGGTTTAAGAGGCGGCCAGTAAGGGCTGCCGCTGTTTTAGAGGGGAACAGCTTGGGGTATATATTAGGAGGCATTCTTTCTACGTCTTAAGTAAACGAGTCACACAAACTTCGGAAACTTGTGCCAAGTCTATACTTACACGGACAAACTGCGTGTGAAACCGAAAGACATTTTGTATTATTTCACGCCGTTTACAACCGGTGTGTAAGTGTCGCCCGCTTTCTCTTCACAGTGCATTTTATCTGCTCTTGCTGTCGATTCTAGTCAGTGCTTTGTGTATAAAGCCCCAGCGACGGCTAAAGTGCATGGCTTTTAACTCGGGGCAGTGGCTGTGGATGCGTCACAGGTATTTGTTGTTGGCATTTAGTATTTTCGGAGATTATTGGCCAATTGTCTTGCTTCTCTAGCCAGGTGCCAATATCCACGTCTTCAGAAAGCGAGCAAAGTGCTAAAGAAACGGAGAAAATTCTTGAAAAGGGTTTCCTTGACAGCACAAGCTTATTCTCATTAACCACTGGTTTAACCACTAACCTTGGGTTCCAGAGTATCGTGCTACTCTCGCTGTAAAGTGCTTAAGTGCCTCACCAGGAGTAGTAAGTGCAATATAAATTCAGTTACAATAACAGTCCAGCACGAACTGCTAGCCTTGGTGCTCTCTAGATGGCCACTTCCTGAGGTGGCGGGTGGGCAAAAAAAGATGGACTGGATTGGGGACTGAAGTAATATGTGCGGGGCAATGTAATGTTTATGGATATAATGCGCGCACCTCACCACCATTCTTAAAGATCAGTGCACTGATATTTATATCTTCAACATAAACTGTGCACCGCATTTCTAATGGAATGGAATGGGTTTGATGTGTTGCTGTTATCTGTCTCACTGAAACGTGTGGGATGCATCACTGTTCCTTGAAATAAGATTTGTGCAGTGCACCACCAGGCCTACACAACGAAATATGTACACTGCGCTGTTTTAGCAATGACATGTCTGCACTTGTAATTGTATTTATAGCGCTTACTACCCCTGACGAGGCGTTGAAATGCACCACTATCACCAATAAAACGTGCAACGCACTGACATTAGCACTAATAAAAACGAGTGCAACGAATACCTTATTCCCAAAAAATAAACTGTGTGCTTTGCAACATTACCCACGCCAAGGACGTGTGAAATGACACACGTTTCCTAAAATGAAATATGTTGAAATGCTTGGCGTACGCTGCTAGTCCCATAAAAGAACTGTGCGCAATGGGCCTTTATTCTTATCAATGACGTGCACCAAGCGCTGCAGATATAAGTGAAACGTGCAGTGCACGGCTACTCCAAAAAATGAAATATGTTCAGAAGGCGCCGAGATTCCTAAAACATGAAATGTATGTAGCGCACCATCGGGCCTGAAAGTGAGCCGCGCACTGCTGCTGACATCAATAACATGTGTTCTGTGCACGGTGATTCATAGCAGTGAAATGTGCCCCAGACACTATTGATCACATTACTTGTGTGAGCAGGGTTCACTAAATTCCTTGTGCACAACGTCTCACTATTTATTGCAATCCGATTTGTGCAGCGCACCACTATGCATAACAATAAAACAGTGTGCTCGGCACTATCCTTTCTAAAACTGAAGTACGTGCAACGCACCACGGTTAATTGCAATGCAATATCTGTCAAGCAACACTTTTAAAATAATAAAAATACGTTGAATGCATCACGATTCATAAAAAAGAAAACGGGTTCAGAGCACCCCAGTCGTATTCATTAAATGTGTGCAATGCACCACGAGTCCTCAAATGAAAAGTTTCCAATGCACGACCATGTAAATTAATTGAATGTGATCCTTGCACCACTATTCCTCCAAATAAAATGTGTTCAATCGACTTAAAATGAAATGTATACATTGGACTGCTATTTCTAAAACTGCAATAAGTGCAATATATCACTATTCAAGTAAATTGAATATATCCAGTACACCACTAATACTAAAATAGAAATAGTGCACTACTATTACTAACGAGCATTGGCATAGCCAATAGGTCTCGCCTTTGCGACCTGCTGCATAACTAAATACTTATAAGGTCCCAAAGGCGAGACCTATTGGCTATGCCAATGCTTGTTGATCTTGAGGTGGAAATAGGTTCCAAGCTTGTCGCAGAGGTCTTGGGATGGGGTGATGTCTGTGGCTTCGCTGCGTGGGTTGGTGAATTCTTGAATGACACTGGAGTTGGTGGAGTTGGCCAGGATTTTGTTGTGGATGAAGTTCCTTTTGGTGGCTCTGATCTGGTTGTGGTAGTCCGTCATGGCGTCCTTGTAGGTGGTGTGGTTTTCGGTTTTCTTGGTGTTTCTCCAGTTCTTCTCCAAGCGTCTGCAGGTGCGTCTGGCTTCTTGGAGAGCGGTTGTGAACTAGGCGGCTTTCCTGGGGCGTTGTCTGTCGGGGTTGTGTAGCGGGGCGAGCTCATCTGCGCAGTTGGAGATCCAGGTGTGGAGTTCTCTGGCTGCGTTGTTTGCGCTGTTTGCGTCGGGTGCCCAGGTGTGGTTGTCTCGGGTGAGGGTGGAGTTAAGTTGCTCGTCGGTAACCTTGCTCCAGTTTATTCGTGGTGGGCGTGGGGCTGGTTTGGGTGCCTTGGGTTTGTTGATGGCGAAGTGTACGCAGTGGTGGTCGGTCCATGGCGGCTGCGTTGTCTGGCTGAAATGGACGCTGTTTCCTGCCGCGAAGATGGGGTCGAGGGTGTGTCCTGCTCTGTGGGTCGGTGTGTTGACGAGTTGTTTAAGTCCAATGCTGGCGAGGTTGTCACGAAGGATAGTGGAGTTCACTCATACAGCCACTCACCAAACCATTCACTCACAAATACAGTCACTCATACAACCAACAACTCACCCATACAGCCACTCACACAGCCACATTTCACTTGTACAGAACAAGAGAAGTTCAGCAGTTATAGTTACCTGAGCTAACTATAACGTATGCCCCCACATTGCACTGCTTATGACCTCACATATTACATCACTCATGAAATGGTCAGTGACATCACTGATGACATCATTGATGACATCCCAAATGGCATCACTGATGACATCATCTACAGAACCACTCACACACCCACTCATACCCCCATCCAACAGCTCACACACCCACTCCCACACAACCACTCGCATAGCCATTCACAGTCTCATGCAAGCACTCATACACCTGTTCACTCATCCACAGAGTCACTCACACATCTACTCACCCATTCAGTCACTCGCATAACCATTAACCCATACATCTACTCATGGTCCCACTCATTCAACCACTCAAATCCAATCATACAGATAAGCAGACACTTACTTACCAACTCATACATCCTTATAATCACTCACACACAGAAACTCACACAGCCACTACCTCACTCATACAGATACCCACACACTCATCCATAGAGCTACTCACACTGCCACTCACTCACCAACACTGCTACTCACACACTCACTGACAAACCCATACAGCCACTGACACAGTCACTCAATCACACATACAACCACTCCCACACCTACTCTCTCGCATACACACAGAACCACTTACATACCCATTAACACATCCATACAATAACTCACACACCCACTCTCTTACCCTTACAGCCACTCACATATTTACTCTCCAACACAGCCACTCACACCCACTCACTTACCTATACTCACACTCAAACAGCTGCTCACTCATTCATATAGCCACTCACACACTCATTCCATTACCCATACAGCCACTCACATAGCCACTCAGTCACTCATACAGCCACTCACACACCCACTCACATACCTATGCAGCCACTCACACAGCGATTAACTCACCCATATAGCCACTCACACACCCACTCACTCTCCAGTACAGCCACTCACACAACCACTCACTTACTTACCCACACAGCTAATCACATACCCAGTAACACGTTCATACAGCCACTCACACAGCGGCTCACAGACCCATACAGGCACTCAGACATCTACTCATACGCTGATGCAGACAGACACACAGCCATTCAGTATGACTCATCGCTAATACAGGAAAATAGCAATTGAACTTATTCTGTAGCTTAGTATATATCTTTAAGTCTCAGAAACATTTACAAAACACTTACAGTCAAGGAATGATGTCAGCAGTGATCGCATTTGAGATGTTATCAGTGATGTCACTGACTATATATAAATATATATATATATATATATATATATACATATATATATTCACTGAAAAAACCATAGGTTTTAGGGACAGTTATAGTTACTTGGACATTGCACTCGTACAAAACCCGTGAAATTCCCCCGTTATAGTTAGTTCAGCTAACTATAACTCGCGCCCGCAATGCACTGCTGATGACGTCACATATTACATCACTCATGACATGGTCAGTGACATCACTGATGACATCACTGATGACATCTCAAATGACATCACTGATGACATCATCCAGTGACTGTGTGTTTCTGTAAAGTTTAAATATTTTTAAAATATATAGGAAAAGACGTATTGAAGAATGAGTGGGTGTGTAAGTGTCTGTATGGATGATTTAGTAGGTGCGTGACTGACTCTATAAGTGAGTGATTTAACGTATCTTACTGAATGCATGGGTTAGTGACTAAACTGGGTGTATGTCTGTATCCGTCTGTCTGTTGCTGTGTAAGTGGCTGCATGTGTTTGTGAATAGCTAAATGATTTTCTATATGAGTTATTGAATGCTTGTCTGAGTATCTGTATGGGTGCCTGAGTGTTTGTGTGGGAGGGGTGTGTGCAACTCTGTGCATAGATGTGTGAGTGGGTGATTCACTGGGTGGATGGTTTCAAGAGTGCATCTGTGATAGACTGTATGGGTGGGTAAGTGTGTGTAAGAGTGTGTTAGTGAGTGAATGTATGTCCCAGTGGTACATGTGTGAGTAACTACATATGTGAAAGGCAGTATTATATGTGTGTTGGAGTATATAAATAGCTATAAGCAAGAGTGAGTGATTGTGATAGTGGCTGTATGGATGATTGTGTGCTTGTATCAGTGATTGTATAAGAGCGTAACAATGTGCTACTATTTGTATGAGTAAGTGAGCTGGTGTGTGTATAACTGTATAGGTGAGTAAATGGCAGTGTGTTTAATTATTTGCATGACTGACTAGGTGTGTGAGTATCTCTATGGATGAGTGGCGTTGTTTGAGTGTCTATATAGGAGTAAGAGTGCATATGATAGTCCTGTACTGAGTGACCGTAAGTATGAGTGACTGTACGGGTGAGTGAGTGGATGTGTGTGTGTAGACCTAAGAATCAGTGAGTGGGTATGTAGTTATTGGTGTTGGAGTGTCTATGGTTTTGCGAATGGCAGTCTGTAATTTAGAGTGGGTGTATCAAAGGTTATATTAGGGTGTGAGGAGGTGCATCAGATTATCACGTGGATGATGTCATCAGTGATGTCATTTGAGATGTCATCAGTGATGTCATCAGTGATGTCACTGACCATGTCATGAGTGATGTAATATGTGACGTCATCAGCAGTGCATTGCGGGGCGCGAGTTATAGTTAGCTGAACTAACTATAACGGGGGAATTTCACGGGTTTTGTACGAGTGCAATGTCCAAGTAACTATAACTGTCCCTAAAACCTATGGTTTTTCAGTGAATTTCAAAGGTTTTTAAATGCTAATTTGTAACTATAACGTGTCTGAAACCTATGGTTTTTCAGTGAATTTCAAAGGTTTTTAAATGCTAATTTGTAACTATAACGTGTCTGAAACCTATGGTTTTTCAGTGAATTTCAAAGGTTTTTTAAATGCTAATTTCTAACTATAACGTGCCTGAAACCTACGGTTTTTCAGTGAATTTCAAAGGTTTTGTAAATGACAATTTTTAAATGTATTAATTGTTATATTAATTTTTTTCATACTGATTTACTACATTTTTAGAAACAATTTTTTTTACATATTTTATTTGTCAAATTACATTGTAATTACATTATACATTACATTACAAAAAATACTTTCTCAGAATGAATTACTTTAGTTTAAATACTTTGCAGATAGGCAATAGACTTTTAAGTACAGTAGTTACAGTTGTTGCAATGGGCAACACATTTTCAAACACAATGCAACATTCAGCTCAATGTGAATTTCTAGTTAAATGCAATTAGTTACTTTATGGATTACTTTTGTAACCACAGGACTGGATCCTAGATTCAGTCCTGGTACATCTCCTGTAAACAGTTGAGTAAAAGCGTTTTGGTTACAGTCGTGATTTTTAAGGAATATTATTGTATTTTAAAAGTTGACACTTTGAAACTTTTTCTCATAGAATCACCAATGTTATCCTATGGAAGGAAATTCACTTAGCAGGTAAAAACTGTTATCGTTACTTTTTCTTACTCAGTGTTGGATCCTGGATCCAGCACTGGTGCATCTCCTGTAAACAGTTGAAAGAATGCGTTTAAGTCATACAGGCGATTTTTAAGGAATATTTGTAGTTTGTGAAAATCAACACTTTGAAACTTTTTGCTGAAAACCAGTCAATGTTAGCCTATGAAGGAAATTCAAGTTACCGGTAAGTACGGTTAAAATTACTTTTGAGGATCAGTACTGGGCTGAAACATGCAGCACTGAGGTCTCTCCTGATAACAGGTGAGTAAATCGGAATTCGTATTTCGGCTGATTTTAGAGGAATATTTTAAAGTTCCAAAACTCCACACTTAGAAGAATTTCCAAGTGAAACCAGTCAATGTTAGCCTATGGAAGGAAATTCAAGTTACTGGTAAGTACGGTTAAAATTACTTTTCAGGACCAGTACTGGGCTGAAAGATGCAGCACTGAGGTCTCTCCTGATAACAGGTGAGTAAATCAGAATTCGGATTTCGGCTGATTTTAGAGGAATATTTGTATGTTTCAAAAATCAACACTTAGAAGAATTTCCAAGTGAAACCAGTCAATGTTAGCCTATGAAGGAAATTCAAGTTACCGGTAAGTACGGTTAAAATTACTTTTCAGGATCAGTACTGGGCTGAAAGATGCAGCACTGAGGTCTCTCCTGATAACAGGTGAGTAAATCGGAATTCGTATTTCGGCTGATTTTAGAGGAATATTTTAAAGTTCCAAAACTCCACACTTAGAAGAATTTCCAAGTGAAACCAGTCAATGTTAGCCTATGAAGGAAATTCAAATTACCGGTAAGTACGGTTAAAATTACTTTTGAGGATCAGTACTGGGCTGAAAGATGCAGCACTGAGGTCTCTCCTGATAACAGGTGAGTAAATCGGAATTCGTATTTCGGCTGATTTTAGAGGAATATTTTAAAGTTCCAAAACTCCACACTTAGAAGAATTTCCAAGTGAAACCAGTCAATGTTAGCCTATGAAGGAAATTCAAGTTACCGGTAAGTACGGTTAAAATTACTTTTCAGGACCAGTACTGGGCTGAAAGATACAGCACTGAGGTCTCTCCTTATAACAGGTGAGTAAATCGGAATTCCTATTTCGGCTGATTTTAGAGGAATATTTGCACAATGGTGAAGGGAGGGGCGGGGCCTGAGGTGACATCTTTGCAAACGCGCCCCGTGGCGCGTTTTAAGTTGGGGGATTAAGTTCCCTTGAATCCTGAGGGTCCCTAGGGGCCAACTAGACCACCAGGAACCTCCAATATGCGCCAGAGGGCTGCGTTGCAGAGACGTGTAGAGAGGCCACACCCCTTTTACACCTCTCTGCAACGCAGCTCTGTGGCGCTTTCTGGATGTACCTGTTGGGCTAGTTGGCCCCAAGACCCTCAGGATTGAAGGGATTTAATTCCCCATCTTAAAACGCGCCACGGGGCCTGTTTGCACACATGTCACCTGAAGCCCCGCCCCTCCCTTCACCACTGTCCAAGCGCGCCCGTGGCGCGTTTTAAGTTGGGGGATTAAGTCCCCTTGAATCCTGAGGGTCCCCGGAGTCCAACTAGCCCACCATATACCTCCAAAAGCGCCACAGAGCTGCGTTGCAGAGAGGTGTAAAGGGGTGTGGCCTCTCTACACCTCTCTGCAACGCAGCCCCTGGCGCATACTGGAGGTTCCTGGTGGGCTAGTTGGCCCCAGGGACCCCCAGTATTCAAGGGAGTCGTTCCCCCTCTGCAAACGCGCCAGGGCGCGTTTGCAAGTGGTGAAGGAAGGGCGGGGCCTGCGGGCCGATCGTTTAAAAAAAAAAAAAAAAGTTTTGTCCCCTGAAGGGGGGCTGTGTAGCCCCCTTCCTTTTCCTGTTTTTATGCCCTGGGGACCCCATCCCCCAGGGCCTTACCCTACTTTTTAATTTGTAATTTAAAAAAAAAGCGGGAAGGGGCCGCGTGGCCCCCTTCCCTGGGCCTGTATTGGCCCGGGGACCCCATCCCCGGGGCATGGCCTCGTTTTTATTTATATTCTTTGGAGGGGGCTGCGTGGCCCCCTCCTCTGGCCATTTAAGGCCCGGGGACCCCATCCCCGGGGCCGGCCATTCCGTTTTTTTTTTTAATTTATTTATTTTTTTGGGGGAGGGGGCGCGTGGCCCCACTCCCGAGCCTACTGCCCGGGGACCCCATCCCCGGGGCCTGGCCTCTCGTTGGGGACTGTGGGGGGTCCCCAATCCCCCGACAGTCCCGCCGGCTCCCGCGTCCCTAGGGTGCCGGCATTGCTTTTACACATGGGGAGCAGCTAACATGCTGCTCCCCATGTGTAAAGCTATCGGCTTGGATATTGGAAGAGAAGCAGGTTTCCTGCTCTCTCTTCCAATATCCAAAGCAAGTTGCAATGACAGGACGGGGCCGCGAGGCTCCGTCCTGTCATTGCAAACAGCAGTGTCCCGGGGTAGGCACCCGGGACACTGCAGAGCCGGCCCTGGGGGTGGTGGTCCCCAGGGCCATCAAGGGCTCCAGGAGGGGGCGCGCGGCCCCCTCCCATTCAGTACACAGCCCCGGGAGGTGGTGGTCCCCGGGGCTCTGGAGGTCCGTAACGGACCCCCATATTAAATGTTTAGTGCCCCGGGAGGTGGTGGTCCCGGGCGTGTGGAGGGCTGGAGCCCCCACACAGGTTTAATAATTTTTTTAAAAAGCCCGGGGAGGTGGTGGTCCCGGGGCTGCGGAGAGCTCAGAGCCCTCCCGCACCATTTTAAAAAGCCCGGGGGTGGCGGTCCCCGGGGCTTGGGGGCCCTTGAGGCCCCCACACGATAAATTATCCCCCACCATGCCCCCGGGACTTGGGCCACCCGAGGGCCAATTAGCTATCGAGCGCGGGAGACCGCGCTTCGATTTTTCGGCAGGATTCGCGCACCCTGAGCGCATCCTGCCGATTTTTAAAAAAACAATTTTTTTTTTGCCCAGGGGGTCCTTGTGGGACCCCTGAGCAAACCTAGGGGTCAGGGTGTTTCTACCCTCCCCCTTTGTGCGCTTTGCGCACTTGTTTCTGTCCCTCGGTTCTACCGAGGGACAAAATAACTGCCAACATTTCCTGAATCGGAATGTTGACAGCCAGCTGACAACCAATTAACATGCAGCTCGTGATCGGGACGGTGCGCGCAGGGTGCGCTCAGGGTGCGCGAATCCTCCGTGCCCATAGATATATATGTACTTTTACTTTTTGATTTTCTCAGCAACTACTGAACGGATTTACACCATTTAACAAAAGGGTTCTTTCTGAACCAAGAACTACCTCTTTCCCAAATTTGGTGTAATTCCGTTCAGCAGTTCAGGCTGTAGCCGTGTCTAAAGTTTCCTATGGGAAAATGCATGGGGAAAACGCGTTTTGGGACCCCCTTTTTCTCGGCCCCCGCTTGACGTATCACCCGAGACTTTCAGGGTAGGAGCGGACCGGAGCGCCCACGAAGTTTGAAAATTTCGCAAAGATACGTCAACCGGCAAGAGAGTTATTTCAAATAGAATGTCGCGGATTTCCTATGGATAATAGGTTGTAACTATAACTATCTACTGGCGACCGCCAGTAGATAATATATATATATATATATATATATATATATATATATATATATATATATATATATATATATATATATATATATATATATATATATATATATATATATATATATATATATATATATATATATACATACAACCTACTGGTGGTCGCCAGTAGGTAGTTATAGTTAGGACCTAGTTACCATAGGAAAAGCGTTTTTTGATTTGCCAATATCTTTGGCGCCGTTTGACGAATCTTCGTGAAATTTACCCAAAAACAGGGTTAGACGGCTCAGTTTCTATGTTGAAAGTTTCGGGGTGATTTGCCAAGTGGGGGCCGAGAAAAAAGAGGGGTCCCAAAGAAACGTTTTCCCCATGTTAATTTCCATAGGAACTTTATTACAGGCTACAGCCCGAACTGCTGAACGGAATTACATCAAATTTGACAAAAAGGTAGGTCTTGGTTTAGACTGTGCCCTTTTTGTTAAATGGTGTAAATTCGTTCAGTAGTTCCTGAGAAATTTAAAAAAGAAAAAATATCAATATCTGAGCGCCGAGGAGGGTTTGCGAACCCTCCCGTGCACGAGCTTCACTCTGATTGGCTGCCAACACTCCAAACCAGGAAGTGATGGCAGCCATCTTGTGACTTGATAGAACCGAGTCACAAGAAAACAGTGAAAAAGAGGTTAAAAAACAAGAAAAGGGGGCAGGGTACAAACCCCCTGACCCCCTAGGCCTGCTCAGGGGGTCCCACAAGGACCCCCAGGGCCAAAAAAAGCATTATGTTTCTTAAAATTGGCCGAATTCACGCTGGGGTCACAAATCCAGCTGAGAAAAATGAAGCGCGGGCTCCTACGCTTCATTTAAATGAGCCCCCGGGGGGCCAGGTCCCGGGGAATGCCAAAATTATATCACGGGAGCCCGCGGGGGCCCCCGCAGCCCCGGGGGACTGCCACCTCCCTGGGGCTATGTAAATTATATGCGGGAGGGCACGCGGCCCTCCTGCAGCCCCGGGGACCGCCACCTCCCTGGGGCTTGTTTTTTAATCTGTCCCCGGGGACCGCCACACCCCAGGGCTTTTCTTAAATATGCGTGGGGGCACACGGCCCCCCCGCTGCCCCAGGGACTGCCACCTCCCCAGGGCTTGTATCTAAAAAAAAATTGTGTGGGGGGCCTCATGGACCCCCCAAGCCCTGGGGACCGCCACCTCCCTGGGGCTTTCTTGAATTATTTGCGGGGGCCCCGCGGGCACCCCAAGCCCCGGGGACCACCACCTCCCCGGGGCTGTGCATATGATGGGAGGGGGGCCGCACGGCCCCCCTCCAAGAGCCCTTGATGGCCTTGGGGACCAACACCCGCAGGGCCGGCTCCTGCAGTGTCCCGGGGTGCCACCCCTGGGACACTGCCATTTGCTATGGCAGGGTGGGAGCTGTGCGGCTTCCGCCCTGCAAACTCTGCTTTGCTTCATTGAAGCGAGAGCAGGGAAACCTGCTCTCGCTTCAATGAAGCAAAGCAGAAGTGCTTGAGCAAGGGGGCTGCATTAGCAGCTCCCTTGCTCAAAGCAATGCCGGCTCCCGCAGGAAGCGGGGAGCCGTGGGACCGTGGGGGCATTGGGCCTCCCCCACGGTCCCCAACAGAGCGACCAGACCCCAGTGGATGGGGTTCCCGGGGCCAGAAGTGGCCCGGGAGGGGGGCCACATGGACCCCCTCCCCTGTGAATTCTTTTTTTTTTTTAAAAGGTAAGGCCGGCCCCAGGGGACGGGTTCCCTGGGGCCGTAATTGGCCTGAGGAGGGGGGCGACGCGGCCCGCCTCCAAAGAATTAAATAAAAAAAACAACTGGCCATGCCCTGGGGGATGGGGCCCCCGGGGCGAAATTGGCCTCGGGAGGGGGCCCATGCGGCCCCCTTCCAATTTTTTTTTTAAATGAATAAAAAGGGGACAGGCCCTGGGGGATGGGGTCCCCAGGGCCCCATAAATGTAGAAGAAGGGGGGCCATACAGCCCCCCTTGTAAAGAAAAATATTTTTTTTAAAGCCGCGATCTAGCCAGAGGCCATGCCCCCTTTCTCCACCACACTGCAAACGCACCCCCTGGCACGTTGTTAGTTGGGGAATTAATTCCCCTTGAATACTGAGGGTCCCTGGGGGCCAATTAGCCCAACAGGTACCTACAGTTTGTGCCACAGAGCTGCGTTGCAGAGAGGTGGTCTGAGGCCATGCCCCTTTTTACTCCATTCTCTAATGCAGCTCTGTGGCTCAAACTGGAGGTACCTGGTGGGCTAGTTGGCCCCCAGGGACCCTTAGGATTCAAGGGGACTTAATCCCCCAAATTACAATGTGCCAGGGGGTGCATTTGCACAGTGGTGCAGGGAGGGGGTGGGGCCTAATATAACAAGTGTGCAAACACGCCCCCTGGCAAGTTGTAAATTGGGGGATTAAGTCCACTTCAATCCTGAGGGTCCCTGGGGGCCAACTAGCCCACCAGGTACCTCCAGTAAGCCCCACACAGCTGGATTGCAGAGAGGTGGACCGAAACTTTTAAGACAGGAGCTGACCTGAGTGAACCATTAGTTTTGAAAATTTCGCGAAGATTCGTTAACCGGCGCCAAAGATATTGGCAAAAGAAAAAACGCTTTTTGAATAGAAACAAGGTCCTAACTATAACCACCTACTGGCGACCGCCAGTAGGCAATATATATATGTATATCTGTGAGGGCATTTGTAAGTATCTGAGTGAGTCTGTGAATGGGTGTATCATTGTCTGAGTGGGTCTGTGAGTGGGTGCATGAGCATCTGAATGGGGTCTATGAGTGGTGCAAGAGTGTCCAAGTAGTTCTGTGAGTGGGTACATGAGTCTCTGGGTGGGTCTTTGAGTGGGCATGTGTGACTCAGAGTGGGTGAGTGACTGGGTGCATGAGTCTCTGAGTGGGCCTATGAGTGGGTACTTCAGTGTCTGAGTGGGTGTCTGAGTCTCTGACAGGGTCTGTGACTGGACACATGTGTCAGTGGGTCTGTGAGTGGGTGTATGAGTGTCTGAGTGGGTCTTCGAGTGCCTGCATCAGAATATCAATGGGTCTGTGAGTGAGTGCATGAGTGTCTGTATGGATCACTGAGTGAGTGCATCAGAATATGACTGGGCCTCTTAGTGAGCACATGAGTGTCTGAGTGGATCTGTGAGTGTATGTGAAAATGTCCCTGGGTCTATGAGAGTGTGTGTTAGTATCTGACTGAGTCTGTGAGTAGGTGCACAAGTCTGAAAGTGCATCTGTGAGTGGCTGCATGAGTCTCTGAGTACATCTGTGAGTAGGCACGTGGGTTTCTGAGTACATCTGTGAGTGGGTGCATGAGTATTTCAGTGGCTCTCTCAGTACATGCATGAGCCTCTCTGTTGGTCTGTGAGTCTTTGGGTGGGCCTGTGAATGGCTGTATGAGTGTCTGACTAGGTCTGTCAGTGGGCGCAAGAGTGTCTGAGTGGTTCTGTGAGTGGGTGTGTGAGTCTTTTAGAAGGGAAAAGAGTGGATGAATAAGTGTCTGAGTGGGTTTGTTAATGGGCACATGGGTATCTGAATGAGTCTTTCAGTGGGTACATAAGTCTTTGAGTGGGTCTGTGAATAGCTGCATGAGTGTCTGACTAGGTCTGTTATTGGGTGCAAGAGTGTCTGAGTGGGTGTGTGAGTGGGTGCATAACAGTCTCAGTAACTCTGTGACTGGGTGTGTGTCTCTATGAGTGTATTTGTAAGTGGGTGTGTGAGTTTCTGAATGGGTATGTGAATGGGTGCCTGATAGAGTGTATCTGTGAGTGGGTACATCAGTACCTGTGTGGGTCTGTGTGTGGGTACATAAGTCTGTGAGTGGGTCTGTGAGTGAGTCTCTGAGTGGGATTGTGATTGGGTGCATGAGTCCTGAGTGGGTCTGGAAGTAGGTACATGAGTCACTAAGTGCATCTGTCAGTAGGAACCTGAGTCTCTGAGTGCATCTGTGAGTGGGTACATGAGTCTCTGAGTGTGTCTGTGAGTAGGCCTGGGCAGAGTTTGCCGAGTTCTGCTATGCAAAGCTCCGCAAAGTCACAAAAAACCTCAGCCGTGCTACTCAGAGTTCCGCAAGCAGCAGAATGCATTAGGGTCATTACGTTCATGGTGCATTTCCAGCACCTGGTGTTTGTCCGCGTTGTAAAACCATTGTGAATGGCACCTTGCATAGCGCAAGTGGGAGCTGCTTCCTTTCTGCTGCTCGAGTAGATTTTCTACTCGAGCGGCAGCTTTCTAAACGCGAACGAAAGGTTTCTCAACGCGAGCAGACGCGACCATTCGTGACCACTCGCATTGAGAAATCCGACCACCTGCGTTGAGAAATCTCACTGGGAGGTTGATTTTCCTCGCTCGCGAGCTTGACGTTGACAAGCACGGGCAAGGAACAATCTTGCTGGGAGGTGGATTTTCCTCTTTTGCCAACTTGACGCTGATGAGGAAAAAAACTACGCTCCGATACACGGCACAAAGTTTTCCAGAACTCCATGAGCTCTACCTCTACGGAGCATGGAAAACTCCGCAAACTCTGTGAACGGAGTGGAGTTCACCACCCAGGCCTATCTGTGAGTGGGTGCATGAGTCTCTGAGTGCATCTGTAAGTGGGTGCATGAGTTCTATGTGTGTCTAAGAGTGGGTGCATGAGTGTCTGTGTGAGTCTGTGAGTAGGTGCATTAGTGTGTGAATGGGTCTGTGAGTGGGTGTGTGAGTCTCTTAATGGGTCCATGAGCGAGTGCTTGACTGCCTGAGGGGATCTGTGAGTTGGTACATTGGTGTCTGTGTGGGTCTGTAAGTAGGTGCATAAGTCTGTGAGTGAGAGCATGGGTCTCTGAATAGACTGTCAGTGGGTGCATGAGTCCTGTGTGAGTCTGGAAGTGGGTGAGTGAGTCTCTGAGTACATCTGCGAGTGGGTGCATTATTGTCAGAGTGGGTCTGTGAATTTCTTTATTTTTTCATTTTTTTTGCTGATATTTGCGAATTTGCAGCGACATTACACAGGGTCATGCTGCTGGTTGCAACGAATTCACGATAATCACCCGTGGGAAAAAACTTGTTTAGTGACATATTGTAGACATGTGGAGTTCCTGAAAGATCCTTATATGCCTCCCAAGGGGTCAGGATCGTTTATACCAAGTTGTGCTTTTTGATTATAGCCTCAGGGACTGTCCTGATACACTAAATTGGACTCTCTGCTCAGGTTGTGGCCAGCCAATCACAGCATTCCTATTGGCACGTGCATTCGCGATTCATCGTAAATTCTTTGCACATTATCCGCGATCACAGATATAAAAATTTGGATTTCATTACATTTCTTAACAACTAATAAAAAGGATTTACACCAAATAACAAAAAGCATAATCTGCGGACCCAAAGCTAGCTTCCTCCTAAATTTGGTGTAATTCCATCCAGCGGTTCAGGCTGCAGGGGTGCCTAAAGATTCTATGGGAATTAACATGGGAAACATGTATTTGACCCCCCCCTTTTCTCAGCCCCCCCTTGACAGATCATCCTCAAACTTTCCATGGGCAACAAGATTCACCAACACACTCTTTTGGAAAGTTTTGTGAAGATTCGTCAAATGGCACTAAAGTTATAGGCAAGTCAAAAAAAACACTTTTCTTATGGACACATGGTAATAACTATAACTACCTACTGCCAACTGCCAGTAGGTAATAATATAATCAGCAGTCATAGTTACATATATATATATATATATTCACTGAAAAAAACATAATTTTCAGGGACGTCATAGTTAGAAATGAGCATTTAAAAACCTTAGAAATTCACTGAAAAAAACACAGGTTTCAGGGATGTTATAGTTAGTTGGACATTTCACTTGTATAAAACCAGAGAAATTCAGCCGTTATAGTTAGTTGAGCTAACTATAACTCGCGCCCCTGCAATGCACTGCTGATGACGTCACATATTACATCACTCATGACATGGTCAGTGACATCACTCATGACATCTCAAATGACATCACTGATGACATCATCCAGAGACAGGGTGATTTTTAAAAATTTAAGAATGTTATATATATTGTTCAAACTTTAATTAGTGTCCCATGATTGCTGTGGGTAGTAAGCATGAAGCCAGTGATCAAGGACAGAGTGCTGTCCGAAACGCGTTTGGCCAAGGATTGTGATCGAAGATGGGAGCAGCGAGCGCTGTTGTCTCCAATAAACACAGTGACTAACCTTCCAATGTGCGGCGTCTTCTTGCAAGGGCAACTTTTTTTGTGGATATATATATATATATCGTAACGCTTCCTGTCTGCCAAATGTCGACAGACCCAGTAGGCACTGACCTCAGCCACACTCAGAATAAAGGGTCGAATAAAGTTGTTCGTGGAGTATGCAGAAAATTTATTATAAAATACACCACAAAATTAACACAGGCATAATGCCTGCCATGACGCGTTTCGCTCGTCAAAGCGAGCTTGATCACATGATGCGTCTCCAATCAGAAAACCACATATAACCCATTTACGTGCACAATTGCCTGTGAAAACAACACCCATCGTTCATAAACATAAGAGGCAGACTGGAAAATAGCTTAAAGTCAAGTAAAGAAAACAGGAGCGCTGTTGTCTCCAATAAACACAGTGACTAACCTTCCAATGTGCGGCGTCTTCTTGCAAGGGCAACTTTTTTGTGGATATATATATATATATATATATATATATATATATATATATATGCCAAGGTGTGTTGAAGAATGAGTAGATGTATGAGTGTCTGAATGGATGATTTAGTAGGTGCGTGACTGACTGTATAAGTGAGTGATTAAACGTGTCTTACTAAATGCATGGGTTAGTGACCAAACTGTGTGAATGTCTGTATCAGTCTGTCAGTTGGTGTGTAAGCAGCTGCATGGGTTGGTGAGTACCTACATGAGTGTCTATATGGGTTATTGATTGGTTGTCTGAGAATCTGGATGGGTGCCTGAGTGTCTGTGTGGGTGGGTGGGGGGTGGGTGACTCTGTGCATAGATTTATGAGTGGGTGATTTACTGGGTGTATGGGTTCAAGAGTGCATCTGTGAAGAGCTGTATGGGTGTGTGTGTGTATGGGTGTGTTAGTGAGTGAATGGATGTCTCAGTGGTACATGTGTGAGTAACTACATATGTGAAAGGTAGTATATGTGAGTGTTGGACTATATAAATGACTATATGTGAGAGTGAGTGATTGTGAGTGTGGCTGTATGGATGAGTGTGTGCTTGTGTCAGTGATTGTATAAGAGAGTAAGTATTTGTTAGTATCTGTATGAATAAGTGAGGTGGTGTGTGTATAACTGTATAGGTGAGTAAATGGGAGTGTGATTGATTCTTTACATGACTGACTAGGTGTGTGAGTAACTCTATGGGTTAGTGTCGGTGTGTGTTCTCTGTATAGGTGAATGAGTGCATATGATAGTGGCTATATTGATGAGTGACTGCATGTATGACTGACTGTATGGGTGAGTGAATGGATGTGTGTGTAGACCTAGGAATCAGTCAGTGCATATGTACTAACTGGTATTGGTGTGTCTATAATTTCAAGAATGGTAGTCTGTTTTTTAGAGGGGGTGTATCAAAGGTTATATTAGGGTGTGAGGAGGTGCATCAGATGATCACGTGGATGATGTCATCAGTGATGTCATCAGTGATACCACTGACCATGTCATGAGTGATGTAATATGTGACGTCATCAGCAGTGCATTGCGGGGCGCGAGTTATAGTTGGCTCAACAAATTATAACGGCCGAATTTCTCTGGTTTTGTATGAGCAAAATGTCCAACTAACTATAACGTCCCTAAAACCTGTGGTTTTTCGGTGAATTTCTAATGTTTTTAAATGCTAATTTCTAACTATAACGTCCCTGAAACCTGTGTTTTTTTCAGTGAATTTCAAAGATTTTTAAATGCTAATTCAAACTATAACGTCCCTGAAACCTATGGTTTTTCACTGAATTTCAAAGGTTTTTAAATGCTAATTTCTAACTATGCCTACAGAGGTAGGACATGTGCAGAAAGAGGAAGAAAGGTGCAGAAAGAAGCAAGAGAAATGCAGAAAGAGGCAACAGAAGTCCAGAAAAAGGAAGAAAGGTGCAGAAAGAAGCAAGAGATATGCAGAAAGAACCAACAGAGGTGCAGAAAGAGGCCTTGTTGCAAAGTCATCCTGTGCCCCCAACTTTTTGCAGACTGGTACTGGTGGTAACTGACTCTGACTAACCAGGCCCGGAGCCAGTGCTATGCTGAAAGACACTTGGAATACAGTGAAAACACCTACATACACTAGGGTCCACTATGGGTTGGGGTACCCCTGTGATTGGCATGACCTCCCCTGTAAGGCCCTAGTACATAATAGGGCAGGGAGATTAAAACTATCTCTAAGTCAGAGGTGCAAAAAGAAGCAAAAGAGATGCCGAAATAGGCAAGAGAGGTGCAGAAACAGGCAAGAAAGGTGCAGAAAGAGGGAACAGGGGTGCAGAAAGAGGTAAGAGGGATACAGAAATTTGCAAGAGAGGTGCGGAAAGAAGCAAGAGCAGTGCAGAAAGAAGCAAGAGAAGTGCAGAAAGAAGCAAGAGAGGTGGAGAAATAGGGAAGAAGGGGGCAGAAAGAGGCAAGAGGGATACAGGAATTTGCAAAACATGTGTAGAAAGAAGCAAGAGCAGTGCAGAAAGAATTAACAGAGGTGCAAAAAGAGGCGAGAGGGGTGCAGAAAGAGGTAGAAGAGGTGCACAAAGAGGCAAGAGAGATACAGAAAGAGGCAGGAGGGGTGCAGAAAGAAGAAAGAGAAGTGCAAAAAGAAGCAACAGAGGTGCTGAAAGGCAAGAAGGGTGCAGAAAAAAGCAAGAGAAGTGCAGAGAGAAGCAACAGAGGTACAGAAAGAAGCAAGAGAGGTGTAGAAACAGGCAGGAAAGGTGCAGAAAGAGGGAAGAGGGGTGCAGAAAGAAGCAAGTGAGCTGCAGAAAGAGGCAACAGCGGTGCGGAAAGACACAAGAGAGGTGCAGAAACAAGCAACAAAAGTGCAGAAAGAGGCAAGAGAATTGCTGAAAGAAGCAACAGAGGTGTAGAAAGAAGCAAGAGAAGTGCCAAAAGAGGCAAGTGAGGTGCAGAAAGAAGCAAGAGCAGTGCAGAATGAACCAACAGAGGTGCAAAAAGAGGCAAGAGGGGTGCAGAAAGAGGTAGGAGAGGTGCACAAAGAGGCAAGAAAGGTACAGAAAGAGGCAGGAGGGGTGCAGAAAGAAGGAAGAGAAGTGCTGAAAGAGGCAAGTGAGGTTCAGAAAGAAGCAAGAGCAGTGCAGAAAGAACCAACAGAGGTCCAAAAAAAGTCAAGTGGGGTGCAGAAAAAGGTAGGAGAGGTGCACAAAGAGGCAAGAGAGGTACAGAAAGAGGCAGGAGGGGTGCAGAAAGGAGAAGAAGTGCAGAAAGAAACAACAGATGTGCTGAAAGAGGCACGAAGGGAGCAGAAAGAGCAAGAGAAGTACAGAAAGAACCAACAGAGGTACAGAAAGAGGCAAGAGAAGCGCAGAAACAGGCAGGAAAGGTGCAGAAAGAGGGAACAGGGGTGCAGAAAGAGGCAAGAGAGGTGCAGAAAGAGAAAAGAGGGGTGCATAAAGAGGCAAGAGGGACGCAGAAAGAAACAAGTGAGGTGCAGAAGGAGGCAACAGAGGTGCAGAAAGATGCAAGAGAGGTGCAGAAACAAGCAAGAGAAGTGCAGAAAGAGGCAAGAGAATTGCTGAAAGAAGCAACAGAGGTGTGGAAAGAAGCCATAGAAGTGCAGAAAGAGGCAAGTGAGGTGCATAAAGAGGCAATAGAGGTGTGGAAAATGGCAAGAGAACAGCATAAAGAGCAAGAGGGATGCAAAAAAGGGATGAAGGGTGCAGAAAGAAGCAAGAGAGGTGCAGAAAGAAGCAAGAGAAGTGCAGAAAGAAGCAAGAGAGGTGCAGAAAGAGGCAATAAAAGTGTAGAAAGAAGCAACAGAGGTGCAGAAAGAGGCAAGAGGGGTGTAGAAAGAGGAGAGAGAAGTGCAGAAAGAAGCAAGAGAAGTGCAGAAAGAGGCAAGTGAGGTGCAGAAGGAGGCAAGAGAACCTCAGAAAGAGGCACAAAAGTTGCAGAAACAGGCAAAAGGGGTGCAGAAAGAAGGAACAGGTGTCCAGACAAAGGCAAGAGAGGTGCAGAAAGAGGGAAGAGGGGTAGAGAAAGAGGCAAGAGGATGCAGAAATTTGCAACAGAGGTACAAAACGAAGCAAGAGCAGTGCAGAAAGAACCAACAGAAGTGCAGAAAGAGGCAAGAGGGGTACAGAAAGAGGCAAGTAAAGTGCAGAAAGAAGCAAAAGCCGTGTAGAAAGAGGTAAGAGAACTGCAGAAAAGGGCAAGAGAGGTGCAGAAAGAGGCAGGAGAGGTGCAGAAAGAGGCAAAAGGGTACAGAAAGAGGCAAGAGGGGTGCAGAAAGAAGCAAGAGACGTGCAGAAAGAAGCATCAGAGGTGCTTAAAGAGGCAAGAAGGGTGCAGAAAGAGGTAAGAAGAGTGCAGAAAGAAGCAACAGATGTGCCGAAAGAGGCAAGAGAGGTGCAGAAACAGGCAAGAAAGGTACAGAAAGAGGGAACAGGGATGCAGAAGCAGGTAAGAGGGATACAGAAATGTTCAAGAGAGGTGCAGAAAGAAGCAATAGCAGTGCAGAAAGAAGCAAGAGAAGTGCAGAAAGAAGCAAGAGAGGTGGAGAAATAGGGAAGAGGGGTGCAGAAAGAGGCATGAGGGATGCAGAAATTTGCATAAGAGGTGCAGAAAGAAGCAAGAGCAGTGCAGAAAGAACAAACAGAGGTGCAAAAAGAGGCAAGAGGGGTGCAGAAAGAGGTAGGAGAGATGCACAAAGGGGCAGGAGAGGGAAGGAAAGAAGCAGGAGGGGTGCAGAAAGAAGTAAGAGAAGTGCAGAAAGAAGCAACAGAGGTGCTGAAAGAGGCACGAAGGGTGCAGAAAGAGGCAAGAGAAGTGTAGAAACAAGCAACAGAGGTACAGAAACAGGCAACAGAGTGTGAGAAGTTGGCCTGGTATATGCTGTCCACTAGTTATAGTGGGCACCTTGCACCAGTCCAAACAGCCCCTTAGAGGTGATAGGTTAAAGACAACCTTTATTGAAAGCTATCCTAGTGGTAGCTATGGAGAGCAGCCTTCAGGCTAAGTCTTGAAGGAGTGTAAAGCTGTTTGTTTTACCAGTCTATAATCTCTTGAATGGCTAAATGAAAGGAGACCACACCAGGTATATATATAAAATATATGTATTTATTTCTAAACACACCCAACTAGTCTCTTTATGAGGCTAGAGGTCAAAGCACATATGTTACACTTCAAATATCACAGTAAATTAGCACAATATACGATAGGCCCTAGGGGCGAACCAAACCATATATTAAGAAAGTGGTATAAGAACCACGACTTGACTAGACACAAGGCCTAGAGTCTGTAGAATCGCTGGGACCCCAAGGAACCACCCAAGGTAGTGACACAGGGGACCCACGGGGGACGTGTGCAGTGTTTGAACACAGCCGCGAGCTCCGTTAGCTTCTATGGGGTTAGAGTTTTAAAGTTTAGGGACACTTCGGAGTGGACTAGGAACAAACCCTTTTGGACTTACAGGGTTCTAGGGCCAACACCCACGGGAGCACCGGAGTACTCGTGTTACCTCACCCAGGGAAGCCGGGTGCATAGGTGTCAAATGGTGTCGGGTCGCGCCGTCGTTTTCAATGGCAGCTTGCTGAAAAGTACTGCTGCCGGGAAGATGAGAAGTGTCCGAAGAGATCCAAGCCTGGATCGAAGATATGAAGAACCTGAAAGCAGAGGGGACAGAGTCTCGGTCACTAGCCAGTGACCAGGGGCACGATAGTCGAATGCCCACCGATGTCGGGTGCTTCAGGTGAGATGAGTGAAGCTTGACTCTTCAGCCATGAGGACCAGGAGGTGTCGACGACACCCAGGAGCTGGATTCGAGCTGTCCCACAAAGGATGTCAAGTGCAGCATCAGTGCCCAGATTGGACACAACAAGCCTTGGCAACAGCAACCCACGCAGGAAGAGAACAAAGGCTTCAGGGCAGACCAGCGAGGTCCGAGGGACTCCCCAAGTGAGGGAGAGTCAGGGCAGGCCTGGAGCAACCAGGGAGGCCTGTTGAAAGTAGAGTTGTCCTTCTGAGGGACCCACAAGTTAACGGACAAGGGATCGCAAAGGGACATCAAGAGGAATCACAAAATGGCGGCCCACGGGTCACTCGGAGTGGGTAGGCCAGAAATCTTCATTGAATTCACTGCTCGGGGTCAGGGCTACAAGTAACCCAAAGCACAGTCTCAGGGATTGATGAGTAGCTTATGCACTTGCAAATGTGCAAGGTGTCCAGGGGTTCCGGTTCCACAGTACCCACGAGGGCTACGGGTCTCAGCTTTGCTGGGAACTTGGGTCAGCCTCTGGGAAATCTGGAAACCCACCTCCTGGGTTGCAGAGTTGTCGGCGTCTGGCGGGAGCTTCGGAGATGCAGACCGGACAGATGCGTCTTTGGTGCCTGCCAAGCGAGGGAGTAACTCCTTTACTCCAAGGGAGATTCTTCAGTCATCTGGCGTTGAACAGATCATCGAAGGTCCAGGATTCAGTTTCAGAGTTTCGTCCAGGGATATCTAAAGTCCTGTTGCCAGGGGTTCCTATCTTATACCCAAGGAAGGGGTTGGACATACTCTGGGGACCCACCTATGGGAGGGTTTGGAAGGAGGGGTGGCTACACCCATTTCCTTTGTCCAGTTTTGCATGGGAGCAGGGGCTGGTAGCCCCTGCAACCGGTTTGAACTGGGCTATGCACAGGGACACCAAATGTGCCCCCAGTGCAGGACTTCAAAGCACTCTGAGAGTGCACCTACCCAGCCCCAATACACTAAAGTCTGTCTGGGAGGTGGTAACACCTCCCTGTGACAGGAAACCTATTGTCCAGGCCTCCCCTGCCGGAGTTTCGGTCAGCAGCAGGAGGCCAGACTCGTGTCTGTGGCTGCAGCATCCATGTTGTGATGCCAGGGCTCTGTTAGCTGATACCGGGTATACCGGTGCTGTCATGTCTCTCCCTCTAGAAGGGTGGGATCATACTCCCACACCAGTTACTGGTGTGGGGGTATGATTCCAAGGTGTTTGACACCAAACCCGACATGTTTCCGTGCAGCCATCCCAAAGTTAGCATTTACCGCTAGGTTATAATGCACTTAAGAGTATATGGTCAGGCTGCATCACAGACAACCCCAGAGAATAGATTCCAAAGGCTGCAGAGGGGCTCTGCTCATGCATGGGCACCCTCTCACATAAAACCAAGCACCCTGCCTTCAGGATTGATAAGGCCTGCCATAGGGATGACTGATAGGTTTATATGTGCAGTGATAGGGTGAGATATAGTGAACCTATATCTCAGTAAGGGGTGCAGGCACCACCTCACTCAGGCTGCTGTAGCAGTCCTGTGGTGTCATTTTGGAAGGCTGTCCAGGGGTGGCATAATACATGCTTCAGCCCCTGGTAGGCCTCTGGTGTACCTATGCCCTGGGTACATAGTATACCATATACTAGGGACTTATAAGGGCACCCCAGAATCCAATCTGAAGTGTACCTAAGGTACTAGGAATCCATTTTAAAGAGAAAGCAGATAAACTGGGGCCCTGAATAGCAGGGTCCCAGTCCAACTAAGTCGAAAACCAGCAAAACACCAGTAAAAAAGTGGGGGCACCATGCAGTCAGATTCCACCTTCCTACAGAGAGGTGCAGAAACAGGTAGGAAAGGTTCATAAAGAGGGAACAGGGGTGCAAAAAGAGGCAAGAGAGGTGCAGAAAGAGGGAAGAGGGATGCAGAAAGAGGCAAGTGGGGTGCAGAAAGAAGCAAGTGAGGTGCATAAAGAGGCAACAGAGTTACACAAAGACGCAAGAGAGGTGAAGAAACAAGTAAGAGAAGTGCAGAAAGAGGCAAGAGAGTTGCTGAAAGAAGCAACAGAGGTGTAGAAATAAGCAAGAGTAGTGCAGAAAGAGGCAAGTGAGGTGCAGAAAGAAGCAAGAGCAGTGCAGAAAGAACCAACAGAGGTGCAAAAAGAGGCAAGAGGGATGCAGAAAGAGGTAGGAGAGGTGCACAAAGAGGCAAGAGAGGTACAGAAAGAGGCAGGAGGGGTTCAGAAAGAGGGAAGAGAAGTGCAGGAAGAAGCACAACAGAGGTGCTGAAAGATGCACGAAGGGTGCAGAAAGAGCAGGAGAAGTGCAGAAAGAAGCATCAGTGGTACAGAAAGAGGCAAGAGAGGTGCAGAAACAAGCAGGAAAGGTGCAGAAAGAGGGAATGGGGTGCAGAAAGAAGCAAGAGAGGTGCAGAAAGAGGCAAGAGGGGTGCAGAAAGATGCAAGAGGGGTGCTGAAAAAAGCAAGTGAGGTGCAGAAAGAGGCAACAGAGGTGCAGAAAGATGCAAGAGAGGTGCAGAAACAAGCAAGAGAAGTGCAGAAAGAGGCAAGAGAATTGCTGAAAGAAGCAACAGAGTTGTAGAAAGAAGCAAGATAAGTGCAGAGAGGGGCAAGTGAGGTGCAGAAAGAGGCAAGAGGGGTGCAGAAAGAGGCAACAGAGGTGCAGAAAGACGCAAGAGAGGTGCATAAACAAGCAAGAGAAGTGCAGAAAGAGGCAAGAGAATTGCTGAAAGAAGCAACAGAGGTGTAGGAAGAAGCAAGAGAAGTGCAGAAATAGGCAAGTGAGGTGCAGAGAGAGGCAAAAGAGGTGCAGAAAATGACAAGAGAACTGCAGAAAGAGGCAAGAGGGATGCAAAAAAGGAAAGAAGGGTGCAGAAAGAAACAAAAGAAGTGCAGAAAGAAGGAACAGAGTTGCAAACAGAGGGAAGTGGGGTGCAGAAAGAGGCAGGAGGGGTGCAGAAGGAAGCAAGAGATGTGCAGAAAGAAACAAAAGAAGTGCAGATAAAAAGGAACAGAAGTGCAGAAAGAGGCAACAGGGGTGCAGAAAGAGGGAAGAGGGGTGGAGAAAGCGGCAAGGGGGTGTAGAACGAAGCAAGAGAGCTGTAGAAAGAAACAAAAGAGGTGCAGACAGAAGGAACAGAAGTGCAGAGAGAGGCAAGAAAGGTGCAGAAAGAGGGAAAAGGGGTACATAAAGAGGCGCTAGGGGTGCAGAAAGAAGCAAGAGAAGTGCAGAAAGAAGCAACAGAGGTGCAGAAAGAGGGAAGAGTGGTGCAGAAAGAGGCAAGAGGGGTGCAGAAAGAAGTAAGAAAGTTGAAGAAAGAAACAAAAGAAGTGCAGAAAGAAGGAACAGAGGTGCAGAAAGAGGGGAGCAGAAAGAGGGACGAGGGGTGCAGAAAGAGGCACAAGGGTTGCAGAAAGAAGGGACAGAGGTGCAGAAATAAGCAAGAGAAGTGCAGAAAGAAGCAACAGAGGTGTAGAAAGAGGGATGATGGGTGGAAAAAGAGGCAAGAGAAGTGCAGAAAGAAGCAACAGAGATGCAAAAAGGGGGAACAGGGGTGGAGAAAGTGGTGAGAGGGGTGCAGAAAGACGGAAGAGGGGTGCAGAAAGAAGCATGAGTGGTGCATAAAGAAGCAAGATAGGTGCAGAAAGAAGCAAGAGTAGTGCAGAAAGATGCAACAGAGGTGCAGAAAGAGGCAAGAGGGGTGCAAAAAGCGGGAAGAGGGGTGCAGAAAGAGGCATGAGGGGTGCATAAAAAAGCAAGAGAGGTGCAGAAAGAAGCAACAGAGGTGCAGAAAGGGGGAGGAGGGGTGGAGAAAGAGACAAGAGATGTGCAGAAAAAAGCAAGAGAGGTGCATAAAGTAACAAAAGAAGTGCAGAAAGAAGGAACAGAGGTGCAGAAAGAGGCAAGAGGAGTGCAGAAAGAGAAGAGGGGTGCAGAAAGAGGCACAAGTGGTGCAGAAAGAAGCAAGAGAGGTACAGAAAGATGCAAGATATGTGCAGAAAGAAGCAACAGACATGCAGAAAGGGAGAAGAGGGGTGGAGAAAGAGGCAAGAGGGGTGCAGAAAGAAGGAAAAGAGGTACAGAAAGAAACAAAAGAAGTGCAGAAAGAAGGAACAGATGTGCAGAAAGAGGCAGGAGGGGTGCAGAAAGAGGGAAGAGGGGTGCAGAAAGAGGCAAGCAGGGTGCACAAAGAAGCAAGTGAGGTGCAGAAAGAGGCAACAGAGGTGCAGAGAGAGGCAAAAGGGGTGCAGAAAGTAGAAGAGATGTGCAGAAAGAGGCAAGAGAAGTGCAGAAAAAGAAATAAAGGTGCAGAAAGAAGCAACAGAAATGCAGAAAGAGGCAAGAGAGGCACAGAAAGAAGCAAGAGTGGCTTGCACACCATTAGTCCAAATTTAACACCCTCATTTAGCAATAAGTAACAGGTGACCATTCTAGGTTTACAATGGACCTTCCACCACGCTGTCACAGTTGTCGCTGCATTTTTGGTAACTTTTGAGCCCTTTGTGCTAGAAACAAGCCTTTTTTTGTTCAAATCTGCAGATTAGGCAGCAG
Source organism: Calotriton arnoldi (assembly GCA_963921515.1). Classification (NCBI taxonomy): domain Eukaryota; kingdom Metazoa; phylum Chordata; class Amphibia; order Caudata; family Salamandridae; genus Calotriton; species Calotriton arnoldi. Next base: position 10,845 of record CAWUFW010003043.1, on the reverse strand, counting down.
ATGATGGATTATGTGGCTATTGCTAAATATTTATAATTGTGCAAGAGTTGGTGCAGCCAAACAGTCACATAATTCCAGTGGCCCTGCTCATACCTCTGACTAGGTCCAGAAGTGCTCCTCAGTGATTGCTTCTTTTTTTTGCCTCATTGAGTTCATAGTTTAGCTTCTATGGAAACGAGGAAGACTAAACCTTAGTTTACCACTCCACAACACAGACTACCATCCAACATAATTGCTCTCCATAACACATAATCCCACTCTACATAATTCCTATACACTAGATACCACATACTTTCACTGCACAACATACCACACAATTCCACTACACACAACGTACATCTACTCCACTCCAAAAAACATTAGTAAAAAACTTTTACATTTACAACGCCAATAGCTCTAACTCTTGCAAATGCGAGACCTATTAAATTACAAATGCTTCTTTAACTGGTAGTCACGTTTGCAGAGTGGTGGAGAAAGGGGTCTGGGCCTCCAACCAGCGCTCAGGAATTCCACTGCGTAGGACTTACAGGAGGTACCAGGAGGGCTTCTTGGCCCCCAAAGTCCTTCAGGAGTAAAGTGGACTTAATCCGATAGACCAGTACTGTGCCAGGAGGCACGTTTGCAGAGTGGTGGAGAAAGGGTGGTGGGGCCTCCGAAGACCTCTTAGCAATCTATCTAGCTTTGCATTTCAGATAATGCAGAATCTCCCACACGGTGGCTCAAACACTGCGAAGCAGGAGACATAAAATACAACAACACCTAGAAAAGGGTTTCTATTTTACAAAATGCAAAGACTCTCTTTTTAGAATAAGGCTTGGGGTTTATTTTACAATGCTCTCTAACAGAAAGGCTTTCCCAGATGCCAAATGCAAATGTATATAGAGATATATATATTTATTTATATGCATACAATAATAACACACTTGATAGATGCAACAGTTAAATGCATGAATAATACTAATGAATAAACAAGCAGCAAATAATATGAGATAAGACTCAAGTAAATATACTGGACGTCCTGCAAGAGATATATACACTAGATACATCAAATTATTACTTTGGATGTTCACTCTGACTCATTTACACATCACAAAGAAAACACCTCAAACAATCAAAGCCACTGGCCACACATCACAATGGCAATAATCAAAACTCAAACACCTCAAATGACCACAGCCACTGGAACCACGCATCACAATGGCACTAGTCAGAAACAAGTCACCTCACCCGATCGTTCACTCGACATCCTTGCCAATTCACGCTGGGGGGCTCCGTTCACACTTGGCTTGGACTCACGACCGGGACTCAGGTTCCGTTTGTCTTACAGCAGTACGTCTACTCTGTAAGTGAGCTCCCCACTCAGCTGTCAACAAACCTCAGCTTTATAGTCTCAAAACACACACTAGAAGGTTCGAGAGTCTTCCTCCCCGCACAAGGAAACTTACTGGAACTGGCCAACTTCCAAGCAAGCATTCCATGGGAGGTAGGAGTTCCCATGTTCCCTCTACATTCTCGCATGTTCCAGACTTTATCTTAACGAAGCTCACGAAAGCCTTCCAGGGTACATTAAACAATCTCTCACAAAAAACAATCCTTGAACGTGATTAACCCAAACAACTTACACGCGTGTCTGTGCGTGCAGAAAAAGCTCAAGCCTGGCAGAGTCAGAATTCAGGATGACATGAGGCCATGTCAAAGCCAATAGTATGAAATTAATAATTCTTCCCAGTGTACAACACAGTGCACATTTGTGCACCACTGCTTTTAGCATCACATACTTCATCTCTCAATGTACAACACAGTGCACATTTGTGCACCACTGCTTATAGCATCACATACTTCATCTCTCAATGTACAACACAGTGCGCATTTGTGCACCACTGCTCATAACACTGCACTTCGAGACCAAAAAGTACATTCCACACCTCTCTCTCTCTCATGCTTTCAAATGCACATCCCACACGTTCTGTTCTTGGCAAGGCTGTTCTACTCCGTGACAGCTCCCACTGAAAGACTGCAAGATTACAAGAAAGAAACCTTTAAGAAAAACAAGGCATATGCAGGACGTCGTACATTCAGGCTAGGGTAAAATAACACACCAAAGTCAATTAAAATAATGGTAGTCAAAGGTCATCACAGGGTGTCAGACCACAAGAGTGCCTCTAGCACTACATTCCACCCCATGACCTTTGACTATCATAACATACATACATCAAAAAACTGAACTTCTTAACTGAAAGCACAAATATAATGGAAGCACACATCAGAATAGTGACATTATAAACTCATGTGCTTAACTGAATACACAAATATAATTGAAGCACATGTTGAAACAGTGACATTATAAAAGCATGTGCTTAACTGAAAGCACAAATATGATTGAAACACACACTAAAACAGTGTAATCATAAAAGCATGTAACAATCATTTTAAAAAGTTCATGCATATCTGAATAATAAATGTATGATGGATACACAAAATAAATGCACAAATAGAATCAAGCATATGAACTCAGTATTGCTCCTAATGTCACAAAAGGCTAATTCTGGAACTTCTACTATTAAAGCAGCCAAACTTATATATTTTGTGTTTAAAAATAAAGGCAACATAATCATCATCTTTTCATCTTTAAACTAAACAGCATCTCCAGAACAAATAATGTCCTTCTGTGTGAAAGACACACAGCCTTCTTGCATTTAAAATTATAACTGTGAACATTTTACTTCATGTTTACGATATCAGTCTATTACTGGCTTAGTACGTTTGTCTGGTTTGTTCGGCCAAAGGATGTCAGCTTGCATCGTCCGGTGAGCACTCCAGGGTTGGGGGGGGAGGGGTCCCACACCCTCAAAGGCCCACTCAAACACAGGCACCCACTCACAGGACAGGGACATCAGGTACACCAACACGTCGCAGTATGATCTGGAAAAGAAACAAGCATCACTCTTCTTGCAATAAATATTTTTCAAAAAGCGCATTTTTTCCTTTTTCTGTTTTGGGTCTGAAGGCACAATATTATCATTTCTGTCTGCACTGTTCTCTGCTGGCTCTCGGGAATTATCTGAGAATTCTACCCACACTATGGCCTCTGAATCCTTAGAATTGGAGTGAAACTCTCCTTCTCCCTGCACAGTAAGAAGAGCTGGGGCAGTCTCCTTCCTGACTATTTTTCCACTCACTGCTGAATACGTGCACCCTTTATCATTTGGCATGAGCCCAAGGCAATGCATATGCTCTATCTGCTCTGGTAAATTTCCTTTCTTCAACTGGCCCCTCACCTTCTGTGGGACTGGTCTGCGCTGTGCATACTGACACATAGGAATCACAGGTCTAAGTAAGTCTAGTGGGATAATTTATTTATTTATTTCATTTATAAAGCGCTCTATCACCTAATAGGCATCCTGGCGCTGACATTAAAAAGTGCACGTTAAGAGTAATGCTACACGGGAAACTGACAACAGATTATGCTTTGGGGAAGAGCCAAGTTTTTAGTCTCTTCCTGAAAGGGAGAAGATCCCTCAGTTGTCTCAGTTCTAGTGGGAGTTTATTCCATAATCTGGCGGCGGAGACACTGAAGGCTCTGCCACCGGATTTCATTTTGTTGAATCTTGATATTTTAACCAATCTGGCCGAGGAGCAGCTCCTCTCAGGTACATACCAAGCAAACTTCCTCTGCATAGATACTGGTCCAAACCCATGCAGGGCCTTAAAAACTATGCAGAAGGATTTGAACTCAATTCTCTGCATTATCGGGAGCCAATGCAGCTCCACCAAAGCCAATGAAGAGGAGGAACCTCTGGGCCTCCCCAAGGCTAGCTTGGCTGCTGTTGACTGAATCCTCTGGAGCCTATCTATTAGATATCTTGGGGACTCCAGCAGCAGCGCATTACAATAATCCAATCTGCTTAATATAGTGCTTTGTACTACCAGCGCTCGCGCGTGAGTAGGCAGCAGAGGAAAAATCTTCCGCAGAATTCTAATAATGGCGAAGCAGCTTCCCACAGTTTTGTTAACCTGTGACTCCAACGTCAGTTTATTGTTAAACATAATGCCCAGATTTCGTACCTTCTCAACAGGCCTCAGTACAGTAGATGTAGCTAGGGGCCAAAAATGTACGGGCAGCGCTGATGGAACCTTCCCCACTGAGCAATAGAGAACCTCGGTTTTTCCGGCATTAAATTGCAATGAATTCTCCCTCAACCACTGAGCTGTGGCACACAGGCAGTCATGAAACACCTCCAAAGATGTTGACTGTACTCCCTCTAAGGAGAGAATCAGTTGCGTGTCATCCGCATAATTTACGATGTTAATGTTATGCGCCCTTATGACCGCAATCAGGGGTTTCATGTAGATATTAAATAAAATCGGGCTAATTGCAGAGCCCTGAGGCACGCCATGCGTGATGTTAGTAAAGTCAGACTGGTAAGGAGGGAGGGCCACCGCTTGTCTCCTCTCTGAAAGGAAGGATTGAAACCAACTCAAGGACAAGCCTGCTACTCCTACCTCCCTGAGCCTCCCCAGCAGGATAGCGTGGTTGACCGTGTCGAATGCGGCAGACAGGTCAAGCAGAATAAGAACTGCTGCTTGACCTCTGACTGCACGCATCCGAAGCTCATCCATCATGGTCACCAAAGCAGTCTCAGTGCCATGAGCAGGCCGAAAGCCAAATTGCACATCCTCTAAGATCTTATTGGTTTCCAGATATTTCGAGAGAGCTTTGCTAACCACACTCTCTACGATCTTTGCTGGGAAAGGCAACAGGGAGATAGGCCTGTAGTTTTTAGGGCAGGCTGGGTCCAATGTGGACTTCTTTAAGAGAGGTGTCACCAATGCCTGTTTCCAACAGGTCGGTACCACTCCGCTAAGAAGAGACTGATTACAAATGAGCCGGAGTATAGGGAACAACTCTGCTCCAAACTCCTTCCAAATTTTCTGTGGCAGAGGGTCCAAAGGTGATCCAGAAGAAATACCTAGGGCCACTTTACCAAAGTCCTCTACTGACAGTATCTCGAAATCAGTTAAGGTATTGATGAGCTGAGTCTCTGTTCCTCTAGTTATTTTATCTGTGCCAATCAGATCGCTGCCACTAGAACCATTAACCTCTAGGTCTTCTAACTCAACTTGCCGAAGATCCCCACCGAGGTCGTCAATAAGCATCCCTTCATTCTCTGCCCACCTGTTTGTATGGTCTTTCTCTCCTAGGTGCTCGCACTTAGTCATGCACACCAAATCGGAATCGTGTGTCACCACCTCTGTCTCCAAGATTTTAGCCTTTTCATCTGTAAGGGAATTAAAGGTTCTGTCTAGTGAATGTATAGGACCATGAGCATACACAGTAGCTGAGCTTTGCAGTAAAATTTGCCACTTCACTGGGGAATGCTGTGTCTCGGACACCTCAAGCACCACCCCTGGACTTTCTATTGGGACCTGCACCAACTGGTCATGCAAAACTGCTGTTTCTGTCTGTATGTACCACTTGATCACATTTGCTTCTTGCCATTGCATTTGAGAAAATTCAAAAGTCAAAATCACGTTATCTCTTATTGTCATCTGCCCAGTGTCTGTCAGCGTGCAAAAGCACAAAAGCATCTGTATCTGTCCTGTATCTGTCACTGCACAAAACACAAAAATAATTGTGTCTGCATAGTGTCTGTTAGAACACAACTAAAAATCAACAGTGTATGTCCTGTATCTATCAGAGCACAACTTAAAATCAGCAGTGTCTGCCCTGTATCTGTCACAGTGCAAGCAAACTATTCTCCAGCATTTGAAAATGTTTCAGTCCAAAAGTCTAAAAGCACACTCTTCTTTACTAGTTTTTCCCACTTACTAAAAGTAGCACACTGCCCCTGAACTGTCACACGTAAGTTAGTGTCACCTTTCTGTATTGGCTACACGTTTAAAACACATTGCACAATCTCTTTTGCAGATTCAAAAGCACATTGCTGCATTTCTGTTTTCAAAATAGCGTCTCTCCATGTAAAGCAAGGTTTGTCATTCACTGACATGCCTGAATTATAACTGCAACCAACGATCGCTAATTCTAACAGGCTTGTTTGTTTATCTTCCTGCACGTTTACATTTTCTCTGTTCAACCTTACTTGGAAGCTTCAAATTCAACCAAGATAACATTCATTTCTGGCTGGGGAACATCCTCAAAAGAATTCATTAAAACCTCCTGTGAAACCTGCAGATTAACTGGCAGCATCTCTATGTGAGAAGTTGGCTTGGTATATGCTGTCCCCTAATTATAGTGGGCACCTTGCACCAGTCCAAACAACCCCTTATTGGAGATAGGTTAAAGACAACCTTTATTGAAAGCTATCCTAGTGGTAGCTATGGAGAGCAGCCTTCAGGCTAAGTCTTGAAGGAATGTAAAGCAGCTTCTTTTACCAGTCTATAATCTCTTGAGTGACCAAATGAAAGAGGACCACACCAGGTATATATTCAAAATATATGTATTTATTGCTAAACACACCCCTCTATTCTTTTTATGAGGCTAGAGTTCGAAGTACATAAGTTATAAGTTAGTTATCAACAGTAATAGCACAAATACACGTTTGAGCCCTAGGGGCGTACCAAACCATATATACCAATAAAGTGGTATCAGAACCACGACTGAGCTAGACACAAGGCCTAGAGCCTGTAGAAGTGCTTGGCCCTCAAGGAACCACCCAAGGTAGTGACACAGGGGAACCACGGGGGACGCGTGCAGTGTGAGAACACAGCCGCGAGCTGCCGTTGACTTCTATGGGGAATGTCGCGGTTGGAATTTTAAAGAAAAGGGACACTTAGAGGAGGACTTGGAGCAAACCCCTTTAGACCTAGGTTGTTCTAGAGTCTATACCCATGGGAGCACCAGAGTACTCGAGTTACCTCACCCAGGGAAGCCGGGTGCATAGGTGTCTTTCGGGGTCGGGTTTCGTCGTCGTTTTCAATGGCGATCTGCTGCAAAGTGCTGCTGGCGGCCAAGTCGAAAGTGTTCAGGTGGATCCAAAGGTGGATCGAAGAACTGAAGAACCTGAAAGCAGAGGGGACAGAGTCTGGGTCACTAGCCAGTGACCAGGAAGGCGATGAGCGGATGCCCACCGATGTTGGGTGCTTCAGGTAGGTTGACGGTCATCTTGACTCTTCAGCCACGAGGTCCAGGAGGTGTCGACGACAACCAAGAGCTGGATTCGAGCTGTCCCATGACGTCTGTCGATTGCAGGGGTGTCGGCGACCGGATTAGACCCAACAAGCCTTGGCAACGGCAAGTCTTGTGGAAATAGATGAAGGATGGTGGTGCAGACCAGCAAGGTCTGAGGGACTCACCCAGTGAGGGTAAGTCAGGGCACGCCTGGAGCAACCAGGAAGCCCAAGCAGAAGAAGAGTTGCCTTCGGGAGGGCCCACTAGCCAATGGACTAGCGACCGCGTGAGGAGCCTCGAGTGGATGCACTTAGAGCTGGCTCACAGGACACTCATGGAGTGGAGGCCAGTGATCTTCGGTGCAGTCGGTGCTGGAGGCGGGGGCTACTAGGAGCCCAAAGCACAACTTCATGGGAGACCAGAAAGAGGATGCACTTGCAAATGTGCTTGGTGTCCAGGGTCACGGTTCCACGTTACTCACGATAGCTACAGGCCTCAGCTTTGCTGGGGACTCAGGGCAGCCTCGAAAAAGTCTGGAAATCCACCTCTGGTGTTGCAAAGACTTCAGGCGTCCGGCGGGAGCTTCAGCAATGCAGACCGGACAATTGCTTCTTAGGTGCCTGCCAAGCAGGGAGTCACTCCTTGACCCCAAGGGAGATTCTTCAGTCCTCTAATCTTCAAGTAGAGCATCGAAGGTCCAGGATTCTGTATCAGAGTTTAGTCCAGGTAAATCTAAAGTCCTAAGGACTGGGGTCCCATACTTATACCAAGTTAGGGGTTGGACATACTCTGGGGACCCACCTATGGGAGGGTCAGGGCAGAGGGGTGGTTACACCCTTTCCCTTTGTCCAGTTTCACGCCAGAGCAGGGGCTGGAAGCCCCTGAGCAGGTTTGAACTGGGGTATGCACAGGGACACCAAATGTGCCCCCAGTGCAGGACTTCAAAGCACCAGAGAGTGCTCCCGCCCAGCCCCAATACACATCATCCTGTATGGGGAGGTGGTTACACCTCCCTGGGACAGGAAACCTATTGTCCAGGCCTCCCCTGCCGGAGTTTCAGTCAGCAGCAGGAGGCCAGACCCGTGTCTGTGGCAGCGGCATCCATTTTGTGATGCCAGGGCTCTGGAAAGAAGTTACCGGGTATGCCGGTGGGTACATGTCTCTCCCTCTAGAAAGGTGGAATGCTACCCCCGCCGCCAGAACTGGCGGGGGGGGTAGTATTCTAAGATGTTTGACACCAAACACGACATGTTTTGGTGCAGCCAGTCCAAAGTTAGCATTCTACCGCGAGGATATAATGCACTTAAGAGTATATGGTCAGGCTGCACTACAAACAGCATCAGAGAAGGGTCTCCGACCGCTGCAGAGGGGCTCTGCTCATGCAGGGGCACCCTCTCACATAAGAACCAAGCACTCTGCCTTCAGGATTGATAAGGCCTGCCATAGGAGTGACTTATAGGTTTATATGTGTGCATATGCAGTGATATAGGTAACCTATATCACAGTAAGGGGTGCATGCACCACCTTACCCAGGCTGAAGTAGCAGACCTGTGGTGTCATTTTGGATGGCCTTCCAGGGGTGGCACAATACATGCTGCAGCCCCTGGTAGGCCTCTGAGGTACCTATGCCCTGGGTACATAGTATACCATATACTAGGGACTTATAAGGGCACTCCAGATTCCAATCAGAGATGTGCCTAAGGCACATGGAAACCATTTTAGAGAGGAAGCAGCTAGGCTGGGGTTCTGATTAGCAGGGCCCCAGCCAGACTAAAGTCGAAAAACAGTGAAGCATCAGCAAAAAGTGGGGGTACCCATGTGAAGCAGATCCTACTCTCCTACACAACCCCCCAAACGTAGGGACATTAAACTAACCTTGACCAGTCGAGTCTTCATGTTCTAAGTGGAAGTACCTAGAGAGTCCATCTGCATTGGCATGGTTACTCCCAGGTCTATGTTCCACTGTAAAGTCCATCCCCTGTAGGGAAATGGACCACCTAAGCAGTTTGGGGTTTTCACCCTTCATTTGTTTTAGCCATAGGAGGGGCTTGTGGTCTGTTTGAACAAGGAAGTGAGTACCAAACAAGTATGGCCTCAACTTCTTCAGAGCCCAAACCACAGCAAAGGCCTCCCTCTCTATGGCTGACCAACGTTTCTCTCTAGGGGTCAGCCTTCTGCTAATAAAAGCTACTGGCTGATCCTGACCTTCATCATTCAATTGTGACAGTACAGCCCCTACCCCCAATTCAGATGCATCTGTTTGGACAATGAACTTCTTGGAGTAATCAGGACTCTGTAGAATGGGAGCAGTGCACATTGCCTGCTTTAGGTCATCAAATGCCTTTTGACAGCTAACTGTCCACTGAACCTTTTTGGGCATTTTCTTGGAAGTTAAGTCATTCAGGGGTGTCACTATTGATCCATACCCCTTGACAAATCTCCTATAGTACCCAGTCAGGCCTAAAAAGGCTCTCACCTGAGTCTGGGTAGTCCATGATGGTCTGGATCTTGCTCTGCAATGGTTGAACCTGGCCTCCACCCCCAAGGTGGCCCAGGTACACAACCTGACTCTGCCCTATCTGGCACTTTGTGGCCTTGATAGTTAGGCCTGCTTTCTGCAGGGCCTGCAAAACATTTCTGAGGTGGACCAGGTGATCCTCCCAGGTGGAGCTAAAGACAGCAATATCATCTAGATATGCTGCACTATAGGCTTCCAGACCTGTAAGGACTGTATTCACCAACCTCTGAAAAGTGGCAGGTGCATTCTTCAGACCAAAGGGCATTACCACAAATTGATAATGCCCACTAGGGGTTGAGAATGCTGTCTTTGGCTTTGCATCATCAGCTAGTCTGATCTGCCAGTAGCCAGCTGTCTGGTCAAATGTGCTTAGATACTTGGCTGAGGCCAAAGTGTCTATTAGCTCATCTGCCCTAGGTATTGGATGGGCATCAGTCCTAGTGACTGCATTGAGACCCCTGTAGTCCACACAAAACCTCATCTCTCTTTTCCCACCACTGGTGTGAGGTTTTGGCACAAGGACCACTGGACTAGCCCAAGGGCTATCTGAGGGTTCAATAACTCCCAAATCCAACATTTTCTGGACTTCTGTCCTGATACAGTCCCTGACATGGTCAGGTTGCCTATAAATCTTATTTTTAATAGGCAGACTGTCCCCAGTGTCCACTTCATGAGTGCACCAGGTGGTCTGACTTGGAGTCAGAGAGAACATATGTCTGTACTGATTGAGCACTTGTCTACAATCAGTTTGCTGCTGAGCAGTGAGGCTGCCTGCCAAGGCTACACCATCCACTGACCCATCATCAGGGTTCTGTGAGAGCAGGTCAGGGAGTGGGTCACTCTCTTCCTCCTGTCCCTCATCAGTAGCCATGAGCAAGCCCATGTCTGCCCTGTCCACATATGGTTTCAGTCTGTTGACATGGAGAACCCTGTGGGGACTCTTGGGTGTTCCTAGGTCTACTAAATAGGTAACCTCACCCTTCTGTTCAACAATGGTATGGGGTCCACTCCATTTGTCTTGGAGAGCTGCTGGGGCCACTGGCTCCAACACCCACACCTTCTGTCCTGGCTGGTAAACAGTCAGTACAGCCTTTGGTCATGCCAGGCTTTTTGCAGTTCCTGGCTAGCCTCAAGGTTTTTAGTTGCCTTTTTCATGTATTCAGCCATCCTGGAGCGGAGACCAAGTACATAGTCCACT